>OX439047.1:22582809-23782809 GCA_949317995.1 Acholoe squamosa | reverse complement strand
TTATTTATTGATCATTATGCTTATTGGGGTTCAACATATACAGACTTTGTACATAGACACCTTACTGCAATCCTTGTACTTAACCACACGGGAGTACATTTGCAATAAATACTGAAAATTGAGAATTTTGTTTCATGTTTTTATTTTGATGCTCCCACTTAGGAAGGAACTATCTTATGATGTTGACGAGACATCAGGAATGATAAAGCCTTAAAATTCATTCAAAATATATCATAGAGACATTCACAAACTTTGTTTTATATGTTGGCCACTATTGAGCCTAGGCCTAGTAGGCTAAGTTTTATCACTGGTAAGCACTGGGGGATGCTTTTACATGTATGCTGACAACTTTGGTCCTAAACCTGAAAATTTGTGGATCCTCTTCGGAGGTGTCTGAAATGATTGATTTCATTATGTAATGTACAGGTTATTTAGCTGAAAAGGACCCCCCAAAACTTTTTCTGTCTCCTCCATGAGGGGTCTGAAACCTTGGTCCCCCCACAAATCCCCCAATCCCCTGTTGTTCAATAAGACCACGTCCTATGCACTAGCTAAAACCAGACCTTGAAGTAAAGCAACTGTCTTGTATAAAGTCTGCACTGGGGCCACTTAATCTTGTAATGGACAGGAGAGTTGAGTACCTGTCCAGAAGCTCAGCATACAACTCGTCTAGACGGGTTGTACAAATCGCCCTACTTTAGGGGGCTGTCCACGATCATGATTTCTGGGGGGCATTCAATTCAATTCAATTCAAAATTCTTTATTTAGGCTGCATCAGGGGGACACAATGGTCCGAGTTATCCAGATACAGCAAATCAACTTTGACATAACAATTTAAATACAGCAACAAATCAAGATATTACAGTAACTCAATTCAATTATATTTGAATAAGTAGTACAAAATATATTAGTTTGTTCATATTGACAGTTAATATTTGATCCGTCGTAGGTATAATGGGCTGATGTATCAGAGTGTCACTTAAGATAGTTAGAAAAGGATTAATCAGATGGGGGTAATAGTGATAAATATTTAAGGAGCAGGGAGTGGGAAAAATCTTGGACCAAGCCTATATAGCCAACATATCATTTATTTTCTTCTTAAAGACCATTGGGGACTCAATGCACCTTATATTTGTTGGTAAGCTATTCCATTTATGACTTACTCTATGGGTATAAGATTGTCTGGCTTTAGTTAATTTAGGCCAATTAGTTTTCACAAGTTTGGAATCATGTATTCTAGTATTGATATTTCTCGTATCAATATTTTCAGGTGTTTGGGTAAATTTGAAGGCAGCCATGCATAATGCAAAATCCCATCGTTTACTAAGGGTATTAATATTACTGACTTCTCTAATGTATTCTATTCTTTCACGTCTCATGGGATAATAGCATACTTTTAAGGCACGTTTTAGACTACTTTCTAACCTCTCCCAACCAGTCATATAGACTTTACCATAGATAATTTGGGCATATTCAATGATGGGGAGAATCATGGATACCAAGATGTCCCTTGCAGCCTTTTGTGTAATAAATCTCCTTAGTTTGGTCATCAAGTAAGTTTTATAGGACATACTATTGTAAATAACTTTAGTGTGATTTTTGAAACTTAATTCAGCGTCCAGTTCCAAGCCCAGGTATCTGTAATTGAAGGCTCTTAGTATCGGTTGGTTGTTGATCGACATATTTATTTCTTTGTGTTTTTTCAACCTGGTTGGTGCCATATATTACATATTTTGTTTTTTTAATATTTAAGGATAGTTTGTTTTTCTTACACCAATTAGCTACATTCTCCAGGTCCTGGTTCATAGCAACTACTATGTCAGGCGTGGGCTCTTTGTAGGTATGGAATAAAGCAGTGTCGTCTGCATATAGTTGGGATTCCATGAACTGTAATGAGGTGTCAAGGTCATTAATATATATTAAAAACAATAAAGGTCCTAGGATAGAGCCTTGAGGTACTCCACATATAATTTCAAGTTTGGAGGAGCAGATACCATTAACCTTAGTAGCTTGTGTCCTGTTAGATAGATAAGATTTAAACCATTGGAGACTGGCTTCATCAAGTCCAATCTTCTTTAGTTTCTCACATAAAATAGTGTGGTTTATGGTATCAAAAGCTTTGGCAAAATCTAGGTATGTAACCAGGGTAGTCGATTGGTTTTCCATTCCCTTATAGATTTCATCAGTTAAAGATTGTAGTCCAGAGATAGTAGAGTGCTCAGGCCTAAAACCATGCTGTTTTGTATTGAGTATATTATTAGCATTCAAGTACTTCATCAACTGGTTATGTACAATTTTTTCACATAATTTCGAGATTAAAGGGAGCATAGCTATTGGTCGTAAATTAGAAACCAAGGAGGGGTCACCACCTTTAGGGATAGGTGTGACTATTGATTCTTTCCAAGTACAAGGAAACTTGCAGGTAGTGATTGACAAATTTATAACATGTTGTAAGTGGGTTGGTAGCACTGTTAGGGCATCTTTTAATACTAGGGTGGATATGTTCTTTATGTTTGATGATTTGGATATCTTTATTGCTGCAATAATTTTCTTAATATCTCCGAGTTCGGCTGGTCTCAGGGAAAATGAATTAATAGCTGTATAGCCAGTGTAAGACCATGGCTGATTCATATTTTGTGATAAATTGGGACCTATATCTCTAAAATAGTTATTAATAAAATCAGCAGTATCCTTATGGGGTACAGGTTCATTGGTGTTTTGATTAACAAGGTTAATGCTATTGTCTGATGATTTGGGTTTGACAATATTAGAGATTTCTCTCCAGTAGGCCTTAGGGTTATTTCTATAGTCGTCCAATTTTTCTTTATGATAGTTTATTTTAGCATCCCTTATTATATACTTGGTGGTATTGCTAAGATAGTTAGCAATATTTATATCATCAGCATTTTTTGTACGTTTTGCTTTTTTAAGTGCTACATTTTTGTCTTGGATAAGTTGTAGAATATTGTTGGTTATCCATGGTTTTTTCTTTCTGCCGAAATTGAAATTTTTGATAGGACATGTTATAGATAAGATATTATCAATCTGGTGTATTAGTATATCCCAGGCTTCACATGCTTCTGTCGAGTTCCAGAATATATTCCAGTTCGAATTTAGCAATCCTAAAGTAAAGGCATCTTTATTATAATTTTTATATGATCTCCCTGTGAAGGAAATGTTTTCCTTGTCATTGGTCCTGGCCGCTCTAATAAGATAGATACAAAGATGGTCAGCTTTGCATGCATACATACATACAAACTCTATCCCACTCTCATGTTGAGGAGAGGAGGCGGAAGGGAAATGGGATACTTCGTGGCGATGTCTGGCGCCTGTTTGTTGGTTTGAAGATCGAGGACGTGACAGCCGTGGGGACGAGACCAGCACACCATGATGGCGGAGGCGGTTCTGGAGGAGCCACCGGAGGCTGGGCCTCAAATCAGCTGCCAGAACGGGCACCTGGATGGTGCATGCTAAATAAAGACTTAAGCGGAGTACGATATCATTACCCAGATGATCGCCGTGTATTTCTGTCTACTATGTATAAATGTTAAACTACTATTAGCTCACTTATTCCATGTTAGTTAGTTATTTTTTTATAAACTGTATACTCACCTAAAATTAGAATAACATTACTTTGTGTAGGGAGGGGAGAGTGTGGTGTCGGAGTCTCAGAGTAGCCAGAAGGTTTAGGTGAATCACTCCTTTGATCGCAGTGGTGCCGGAGGCTACCCGGAGATCCCTGCTCAGAGGGATCTCGGAGATATCCGGAGGGATATCTCGGAGGGCCACACCACTCGAAGACACTTCCGGTTTGTATAGTATAAAAGTAAGGGAAGTCCTCTGAGTCCTCAGTCTGTTCTACAGACTCACACGGTTCACATCCTTGACCCCTCTGGACTCAGGAAGTGGAAGAAAGACTCCTAAGCTTGGAAACTGTGTATAAACCAGATATATGCATTACATGGCTCATGATAAGCATAATGATGAATACTGATGAATGATCTGTATATGTTGCTATGGTATGGAGTTTGCCGATAAAACAGTGAGCCTTCGAATAAAAGAGAAGAGGGAGGCGAAGTCACGTCACATGCGGGCGGATTCTGAGCTCAGCATATTATCGCCCGCAGGCTTGAAGGATAGGGGAAAATTTTGGGCCTAGCATAACTTTTTTAAGAATGAGAATTGAGCCTTAAAATTTCATATATGGTGGGCCATCAGGTCAAATATTGGTTATTTTAGTTCCGAATCAGAAATCTTTTTATGCCATAGTTTATCGCGAGACTTAGGCTCCCTATACCCATAGCCACCTGCCCAGGGGTGATGGTCAAGGGCATCTTTCCCCTAGTCCTTTTTGAATAAACGGTTGCAATTAGTCCCCGGACACCGCTATCCCTTCGGTTCTTCATGAAGGTTTCTCACATGGCGATCCCGATTTAGGGGCAAATGAAGTGTTGCAGTCTCCGCAGGCGAACTTGCCTTGTGTCTGGGCGGCTGCCTGGAGAGGTTTCTTTGGAGACTTGTCTGACTTTTTATCCTTTTTGTGTTTCGCCATGTTGATGTCAACTCTGAATTGACCGAAGGGAGGGCAATCTCCATCTCTTATAAGCTAGGGATCCACTGCCGCGAATTTCTTGCGAAGTGTACTCGTGCGTGTGTTCTCGCAGAAAACATTCCACTAGTGGATCAGCTGCTGTGACAACATACATGCGAAGTCTGCGTGACCTGCGAGGACATTCGCAGAAATTAAAAACTTTTGATATTTGCGACTGCTCTGCGATAAGACATGCACGAGTACAATTCGCAAGAAATTCACGGCAGTGGATCCCTAGCTATACCCCTAGGTCACATGCAGGGATATATGGAGTGACTCGTGGGCTGTCGGAGTGGTGGCGGTTCCTCTTTTCAAATTTCTACAAAAAGGGTGTTCATCAATAGGATACTCATATGGATATTATCTAATTGATGAAAATATTAAATGATCCGTACCTTTTGTATAGAATATTAGTTATAAACTTTATGTAGCTATTAGATTGGCCAGATAATTATCATTGTACTGCTATCATATCTCTATAGATACGGGGGCATTCACTTAGATATCATAATGGTGTAGTGCCTCCACCTAACAGGACATGCAGAAAACACAGGAAAGGTTTGTTTACGTTTTATGACGTTTATACAATGTTTTTCAAACGTTTTAATATGGTTTGGACATAAACGTTTTGAGTTGAACCAAGTAAAAACGTTTCCAAACGTTCTGGATGATAATGTTTGCATCTAGAACGTTTTTAAACATTCTAGACACAAATGTTTCCATACAAACCATATAGGAACGTTTCTGAACGTTTTGCTGATTTTTCCTTATTTAAACTCTCTAAAAACATAACATAAATAGAGAACTAAACTCCCCTGGTGTCCTCGGTGGCTGATCCACCCCTCGGGAGTCCTCGTGGTGGATTAGCCACCTCGTACACCACGGTCGTTTAGTTCTCTCTATGAGTTTTCACCTTGGTTACACCTGCTGTCACCACCCAGCTAGCACCTTACGTAAAAAAGACGTCCAATACTCGTCATATTCACGTTATTACGTGAAACCGACCAGAGAATTATGTCATTAGGAGGTAAAGATTTTTACGTGATGAATTTACTAGATGTTGATGTAAAAGATACATCCTATATGGGATGTAAAAAAGACATGTCCTATTTGATGTCATAATCATGTCTTTATCTGGTGCAATCATACACATCATATGCTCTCATAAATATGCTATGATATTAGAAATGTTAAAAAGATGTGCACCAATTGATATCAATAATACATCTCATAGTAGTTACTTTGCAATGTAATATAGTGACACATGCTTTTGAGAAAAATTATGTTTTACCAGCAATACTACAAATACTTGTTTATTGAATAAATCAAAATATTACATGAGATATTTATGTCATTATGATGGGAAAGCTGTTGTATTCTTGAAACAATATGATGTCAGTGATATGTCACGATTATATCCCCTAGATAGTTCTGGTATCAGACACAAGGGGTCTCATCTAGCACTTTACTCACTACCTGATCTGCATTGCCACATTCCCCAATAAATAGTTGGATCAAAGTGAACCAACTGCCTGCAGTTATTGGAATAAACTGAAAGAAAGGTCTTCTTCAATATGTACTCTGTTGTTTCTGTGACATTCAAAGGAGAAATAATGACTAAACAAACAATGCACATGATAGACACCTCTTTTAGGCCTTAAGAAAATATATAAGAACCAATATTGACTTCAAGTAGACAAGTCGGGAGGCGTGGCGCAGTCGGTAGCGCGTCCGCTCACAGGCCGTAAGGTCGTGGGTTCAGTTCCCGGCCCGGCCGGGGCATAGTGGTGGTTCCAAACGTCGCCGTAAGGTGTCGTTTGAGTTCCTCCCTGCTCTGGCTAGGCTGTGCTGGAAAGTCTCTCGGCGGTCATGCCTATGTAGTGACGGATGTTAAAGAACCATTGCCTCGGTAAATGTGTAGGGGCGTGATTTCTACCTTCCCATAGATGCGGTCACCATCATCCCCCCTCCCCATTAGACTAGGGTCCGGGCATGCAACGCCACAAGGGTAATCTCACTTCGGTGTGGATACAACCCGCGGGACCTCTCACCCTTGAGTGTCGGCCGCAAGGAAGGCACGATGTGAGATAAAATTCGTCACTCAAGTAGACATCACACCCCGGCCTCTGGGCTAGGTTAAGTGTGCAGTGCCCTTTCTATGGATATAGAATACCTGTGAATACCTTTCACTAAACAGGTATTTTATGCATATCATGTGCAGAGTGTCCATGCAGGATGTGATATTCGCATCTAATAGATATAATATTCTTATGTCTTGGGATATCTCTCATTGAGGTATCCTATCTGACCATGATTTCAATAGTATCTTTTATGTAATGATGCCATCTTTATATCACGTCACATTTGCATAGTTGCACTGATGTGAAAATTACATCTATGAGTAACATCTTATTTATGACATAAACGATAGTCAGCTTACATGTCAAGATTAACATCATTTTGATGAGTTTCAAGTTATCATATCGATGTATGATATATACATGCAAAGATATCTCATAGTGACGTGAAAACGTCTTGCACATACGATGGGTTTTTCCCACAGAATTCGCGCGATAATATGATGTATGTGAGGGATCAGCACAAGATGTAAAATTGACGTGATTTACTATGAGTTTTGCTAGCTGGGCAGCCATAGCTATCCTCTGCTGCGTCCTCACGTGCCATGTGCATATGCGCGTGACACACCTGGCGCAGCTCATCACTATTCACAGCACTCTAACCATGACAGACCCAGCATCTTGGACCAAGCTGAAGAAACTTATTAAAGAGGCCAACCATGACTGGCCATCGAGTCCAACCACTATCATGACGGTGGAACCAGACTTATGATCCAATTACCGGGACGATATGACACAATGATATCCATGGCAGTCGTCTTGACGGCTCTATTTCTCGTCAGAGCCACCTGCAGGAGATGCCTCCAACACTGGCCGTATGGCTGCCAAGATCCATCAGATGGCACGACTGAATTTGTCCTCAGAATTCACTCTAAAGGAAGGACCTTCAGTTTTCCGCTGGCCAAGATGATTTATGGTAGAAACCTTTGGCCATCATCCATCATGGCACCCAAGCTAACACCACCGAGGCTGACCAAGCCCATAGGCTGCCATCTTGATGCCTTTTGGAAAAATGAGGTGACCATGATCATTGCTGGCAGATTGAGAACAGTCCGTCTTGAAAGGTACCCTCGGTGCCCACTACTCTGGAGGATACCGCTGGCATTAATACTGAGCTCAAGACCCCACACCTTTGCTCTGGTAATAGCACAGAAAGGCCAGCCGGATTTCTAACTAACTCCGTGCGAAGGTGAGGTCTCCGCCAGCTTCACCCCGGTGTCACCATTACGGCCCAGGAGAGCGCCCCCCAAAAAGGGCAATAGGCGCACAACTGTTGACATGCCGGATTGACCCAAGGGAGATAGCATTACTAAGACTCAAAGAGGCCCAGCCTCCGACAGATAAGTTCTTGTTTTTCCAAGCGGAATTTGCTTAAAATTTTTTAATTCCGACTCATGTGGGGATCGTCCAGGGTCCCCGACCATCATTCCCCAAAAGACACTACCAGCCACCCCTAACCTATCCCAAAATGGACTGGCCAAAAGGTTTATATAAATGTCACCTCAGCTTGGACCGTACCATCTGCCTTATGTGGGGATGACAGCTAGCCCTACACAGCGACGCCGAATAGAGCACCGGATAGCTCGGTGAGACACTGATGTGGGGATCCCCCTTCAGTCTACCATCTCCCTCACAGTACCCCCCGGCCCCGACCCTGAACCCCACCACCCCAACACCTGTCTACCATATCAGTCATCACCCCCCCACCCAACTAATCACTCACAATCACTAGATTAGATTATCAGCTAACCACAACTAATGCGGCGCCGGCCGCAGCTTCTGGCCTACCCACTTTTCCACCACACGCAGCGCCTTAGCTAATAGCTAAAAATGATGCTGTAAGATCAAACAAATTTCCGTTTTAGAAACTTTACTCATCAAACAAATTCCAAATTCCAAATTTACCAGAAACCATGGACCAAACACCTACCTTCCGGCCGACATGGTGATTACCAAATGTAGCAAGACCCCATTGGGGAATACAAGGACCTCAAACACCTCAATGGTGGATGATTACATAACCTGTGATGTAAAAAACGCCGGCGGGCCACTTTTATAGTGCACCGACCTGGCATCGCGTTAAAAAAATCCCGACAATTTTTCGATTTTTTTTCTCCAAAATTCCAAGATCCCCACCGGCCCCCGCCACCACCAACCTCTATACCCAAATGCAAAAAGTTTACCTGGCCGACCGGAAGCAGAATCGGAGCATATCTGAGCAAGTCTAGCACAAATAGACCCATAATTTGATACGTGAATCTCGCCATCATGGTACAGCGCCAGCTCGGTGCAGCCACCTAGTGCATTACCTGTGAACTAATCTATGCGTCCTTGGTTACCAAGGCCCACACCTTAAACTGGTTAATCTGAGCTCTATATCTTGTGTTTATAGATCAACTGATCACCTTTTAACCTGACTGTCATACCTGTATTGGCTTAGGCTGCCTTGTGGCACGTCAGCTGTCCCATTGCTAAAGGACTGTCCCCTGTTCTCTGTTTTCCGTTACCTACCAGCCAATCATCAGACGTGGAGGCAGCCCTAACAGCCGAAGCACCAGCCCCACCAGAGAAACAACTCATGTTAGGCCAGTAGCTCCGCCTCGCGACAGGCCACAACATCACAGGCCAACCCACAGCACCACCATTTCAGCAGCCTGCAGGCCAGGCACATCAATGCCAATAACCTACCAGCATTATTACAATAACTTCTGCACTGCAGTGAGGGGACAAACCTCAGCTGCAGCACTCTGCATCCCCTGCTAACACAGGCCCGAGGGTTTCCTATGCCCTTGTGCCTACAACAAAATGGTGCACCCTACAACAAACAACAGCCACCAGAGGTCGGAATGGAGGTCGGCATGGAGGCCCAGGCCAATATGCTGATCATCTCCTACAAGATCACCAAGTGACTCGGATAGTAGAGACTCAGTGGCATCAGAGGCTGGAGACCTGGCCTCTGTCAAGTTGGATTTCAGTGACTTGACACTATCCAGTTTCCGCCCAATCAGGCACAGGCCCAAAACAAGATCTGAGGGCCATTTTATCCATAGAGGCCCTAGGCAGCACCCTGACCTGCCCCCCAACAGTTTCCATCCTGGGCAGCAATTCAGGCGCTGCCAATGAAATCTTTGCAATATAAACATTTTGTACCTTTTTAATTCAAGATTGTAGGGACACAATCCATGTAACCCCCCCATACACCTATACATCTGCTCTTGAAAGTCATACATTCTTTTGCAAACACCTCTCACCGATAAGCCTGTACACTTTTGGCCAACCTTTGTTTCAAAAAGGATCTTATGAGTGACATTACAACGTGATCTTGTCCTGTCCCTCTTGGTGCTAAAAGATCCCACCCACTCTGCATTTTTCAAACTCAACTATGTATTGTATTTATGAGTATTAGTCAGTAGCTCTTCTGTTTAGTCAGTAGATGCACCTTTGTTTTGATTTTATTTTTCCTTTTTTTTTCTTTTGGCACACCTTAACTGTAACAAAGTCGACAGTCTGAGAGAATACTGCCTCGACCACCCTTTTTTTTTCTTCCCACTTATCCTTTGACACTCAAATACCCCCAAAAAAGGGGGAAAAACAAAAAAAAACTTTAGACCACCAGTTAGGGTCAAAAGTCCTAATGATTACTACCTCGACTTTTCTGCCTGCCCCTTTTTTAAAAGAATTGAGACTGACTGGTATTTTGTAGTCTTGACAGCTAAAATGCAGATGATATTTTTGGTGCCAAGATTATAAATTCTTGTTTAAACGTCACACCATTTATTTTATGCCTGTACTTTTACCCTGACCATAAGTAACCATGCATGTATCATGCAATTAATTTTTATAGTGCCAAATACTCAGGGATTGCCGACACCCAAGTGCCTCAGTAGCTTAGTGACTTTTGTAGAAATAGCACATTATATTTTTCTTTGATCCTGCAAATATATATGTTCCCTATTTTATTCAAAGTCTCCTTTAAAAGCGAGCATTTTTTTTGTACACATCGTTACAATGTATCCAATCGAACCATATCATAACATTGCTGCATATGTTCCGTAGTACCCAGAGTTGTCAATGGACTCAGCAAAGCCCTATATTTTTTACATTATTTTTCTCCCTTTAACCTCGCACAGAGATGAGTGGGAATGTGGGGATTTGTCAATGGACTATTCGAGGTACTACCGTAATCTCCCGCGTATTATATAAGGCGCATCCCGCGTATAAGGCGCACATAGAGTTCAAGAATATGATCAGAAAAAATAAAAATTCATAACTTTTGTTCTTCTGAATGGATTTTGAAAATTAAAAAAAGCTATGTGTAGCTCTAGGCTTCCATACACCTCTGGAGCCCTCTATCTCATATTATCACTTAGGAGGAGTGTAATATATCAAAAGAAAGCTCTTGGTGTCCGCCTTGTGGATCCAATGAGAACTAAAACCCTGCATATAAGACACGCCTTATACGCAAGAGATAACGGTATCATTATTTTACACCTTTATTAATTTCTTCGCCATATGGGCCCAAGCTCAATAGTAGGCGGGGTCACTAAAACACTAAACCCCGCCTCCTCCAGTGGGATCCAGTGAGCTGCTCACACGTCATCCCAACACGGATGTCATGACAGCCAAACCGGATTATTCCGGCCACGACCCCACTGGAGGTACTACGACATACCAGTGGATGCTATTTTGGGACCAGGGCATACCTGAATGACACGCCCTTGTACCTCATTGGTCCACTTGGCGAGCTGCTCTCCGACTGGTATTGCACCACCAAGGTTGCACCTGGCGGAGAGCAGACGTCATCATTACCGGGAGCTGCTCTTTTGATATGTTACACCCCCATATGGTCACATCTGCTGCATATGGGGTCCAGTGGGGTCCTGGGGGTCCAAGCAACACATAGCTTTTTGGATTTTGAGAATCCATTCAGTAGAAGAGAAGTTATGAATTTTTTTATTTTTTTTACCATATTCTAAAACTAGGCGCACCTTATAGGCGGGGTGCGCCTTATACATGGGTGATTACGGTAGGACAGGTTGAGCTATAGGCTCAGGGACAGAGCTTGGATACTGGCGAGTGTTTCATTGTTGCCACCTGTATGAACACTCATGTCAGCTGTGCAATAAAGAGGATCAAATGAACTTCTCTGGATTCAGTGTTTATCACTTCACCCACTTGTAATGGTTCATTGACATAATGATCCTTCTGAACCATTCAGAAAATACACCAATATCTACTTATTACCAAGTCGGCTCTCCGACGTCACAACATTTAAGTTTTTAGAGGCATTGCGGAGTCAAAGAAGGCCACCCGTACAGACCTCAACAAAATAAGGTTCGTCGGAGGAAAGGCAAAGGTTTGTGTATGCATGCTTTTGATTATGACACAATAAGGTGAACTGTCACCATACATTTACATCCAGGCACTTTTTAGATTGCTTTTAGACAACACAACAAAAAGAATCACTGTTTCATAAACACATCTTTAGCAAACATGCATACATATCACAACCTACACCATGCACCTACATGCTCATGCATTCTATTCATGCTATGTACCTACATATCTTTATGTTAGTTGGGTGTTTAACATCCTGGTTTTCTATATACAATAGGGGGATAGAAAAGGTAGGAGTATAGTCCCCTTTAAGTGGGCTGGGGAGGCCCAGTCCTTCCCCCATCACGTCATTGTGATGGGTCCCAGTCGTTTGCTATCATCTCGACCACAGGTTTCATATAGAAAATCGTCATCACTGGCTACAAAGAAACAAATTTGCTGAGATGGGTCTCCGCACCAAGCCGGTCACCTCTCGGTATCAAGCAAGTATTGTTTGTTGTGACCGGTGGCCATCGGTCTCCCTTCCTGGAGGGAGGCAGCTCACTTAGGACTTCCCCGGCTCCTGGGTCCCTATAGTCCACACGGTGTTCCTCCCACACTATCCATGCTACCAAGGCATGGCTCCCATCGCGAGCATCCAGTGCCAATATAAAATTATAAAAGTTCCAAGTCTAATCTTATGTATACGCCCTCATCCCTGAAGGACGTCCGCTCACCACATGGTCTGACCCCTACTGCGGTGGTGGCGGCGGCCGATGCTCTCTCCTCTAGGCGAGGCGCCGACCTCATTTTAATAGATTTGCATAGCGTCCCCTGCCTCCAGGGCGTTAAGCCGTAAGCCACAGTAAAATGCTCCTCATGCCACCAAACCACGATCATCCCTCAGTAACCACACGAGCAGGTCGTTTAATATTTATTTATCATAATTCCCTCAAGTTTATAATTTATCAACGCTCCAGATATCATATTAATTTCACACGGCCTCTGAGGGAGGTGAGTCCCCCATACAGGAGTACCATATACTTTCAAGACAGATATCAGATATTGCCTTATTTGGCAATGGTTTGAACCTCCCCGATCAGGTCAATCCTCCAGTACAACGTCATCGAATGGTTGGCATTCCAGCGCTCCCAAAATGGCGGCGTCTCAAGAAGAGGGTTTCTACTGCGCAGAGAAGTATATCTTTGTCATTTCTATGCCATCCATATTTTTAATACTGCTCCCTTGCCCCCTATTGCTTCTCCCTCAAATAAGATAATCATCATACATATCCATTCATTCGCTTAGCCTTTATTGATTCACCACTTCCCTTCAACAAAATTTGAAATGATTTTTTTTCATCATATTCAAAATATACAATCATCCATTAAAACTCTATTATATACCAATATTATTATAATTGTCCCGGAAACATCCATAAATTTCTAAAAATATTGCATATTCATCCTCCAATTCTTAACCACTAAATGAGTTACTCCCATTTTGTTATTCATATTTTCAGCCCTGACTCCTGATGCAGCTTGAAACTCTGTAGTCGTGACGACCGTTACCTCAAGTCTGGATAATCATCATTCAGTTTCTCCCATTTCATCAAGTTGTTAACACACACTCAGAGTGATACCGTCTTTTAAATCTATTAGATAGTCACATATCTCAAATCTATCCTATCCTATCTCCCTATTTAAATTACTCCTCCTTACATATATATTTAAATTACTCCTCCTCCTAATTAATAGCGTACTGGGTGAAAGTGATATATGACCCTCCTGCAGATGGGTATCCAATTTTGAATAAAATATATACACCATGGCCCCTGGGTGTTTACGTGTTATCATTATTCATATATATACAATTATCAAGTAACTTGAACCGTATGAACCTCCACCGTAGTGGCTTAGTATGGCCTATAGTAACGTGGTCCGTATCGACCCTTCTCATAACAATGTCATTCTGGTCATCCTGTAGGATCGGTGGCCCCCTGGCGGTGGCGCCCCGGTCCTCCGACACCTCCGACACCTCCGTCTGTCGCCCTTAATCCACGTACTGTAAATTCCGCCTCCGTTTCCCGTAATCCTCTCCTCGGCCGTCGCCGGTGCATCTATATACATACTCTTATCGTAAGTCCTCTCGTATAAAGTCAAAACCGGCCATCTCGTAAATCACCAACAAGGCGTAAATATACACTTCATATTCTTCTCTTATAAAGTCAAAACCGGCCACCTTGTAAATTACCAACAAGGCGTACATATACACTTCGTACTCCGTAGTGACGTCCTCCTCTGGCAGCCACCAGTCCCCATCCAGACCCCTCTACTGACCGCCTCCGTCGTTCGCCCTCCGAGTTGATCCCTCCGGTGCTCCTCCTTCGGCACCCTCCGTCTGGACTCCCCGATCCGTTACTGCAACAACAAGGTAAGTAGCCTTTCATTACTAACGTTCCCCTGCTCGTGCTTTCGTCTGAGCTGCTTCCCCTCGTTCTTCTCAGTTTCTGGGCCTGTACTGGCCAGCGACCCGTGGACTCGGCCGTCGCTACCTTCACGCCCCCCTTAACCTTACGAGACAGCTCCCTCCGACCCGGCAGCACCTCCGATGTCTTCCGTTCCCCCTGCTTCCGTGGGAACGCCGCGCCCCTGTACTGGAGCCTTCCCGTCAGCCCTGCCCCCAGAGCTTGCCACGTAGTGTCACTTACCCTACTCACAAGAGGTGGACGCGTCAGCTCTCGCCGTCTGCATCTCGGCGTCCTCCTCTGCCTCCTCAGTCGGGACCTCGGTAACGTCTGCCTCCGCCCCCTCCGTCAGCTCCGTCCCCGTCTCGTCTGTCGCCTCTTCCGCTTTCGCTCCCTTAGGCCACTTCTGACCACACCGACTGCATAATCCTTTGCCCGTGCTATCCCCATAACGCGTCCTCGTTACCTGCACCAGCTCAAACTCTCCGTTAGCGAGACTCTGTATGGAGGCAGAGGCCATTCCTCCTGGAATCACTCACAGGTCCGGTCCCATGTAGGTTGGCTGCCGCAGCTGCTTCGCGTAAGCCCAGAGGGCCTCTGGTCCCGTGTAGTCCCTATGCCATGGCATCAGTCTGTCCTTAACCGATTCCCCCTCCTCCTCCGTATCCTTCCTTTCTACTGGCTCTGCTTCCTTGGTTACCTCCTGTATGGAGACTACTCCCTCCGTCGAGGCCACACTCCCCCCCGCCGCCTCGTGTAGCTGGGCCCCCATCACCAGGACTAACCTATCTGTCTTGGGTACGGGTAGAATCCTGTCGCTGTTGATGTCCTCCTGAATCGTCTCCTTCCCCTCGGGGACGAGGACCATAGTATCAGCCTTACCTCCTTCCTCCCCCCCTTCTATCTGGAGGAGAAAATCACCCCTAGGGGACTTCACTATTAGTCCGTCCAGTCCAATCGTTATGCACCTGGGGTTCCGGGTTATCTGATACGGTGTAACTCCTTCTCCAGTCCTCCCTGATCCCGTACCTGTCTTTGGCGGAGGGGGCTGCCTCCTCTCCCCTGACCCCTTTTTACCTTTGGTCGGGGTAGTCCTCTCCGCTCCTGACGTGCTTGCCCTCGCCTCCGGATAACTTCCTGCCATATAGTCCCCCGTCCCGGGGGTTTCTACTGACCTCGTCCGTCTTTCTGGGGAGGTATCGGACTTGTTCTCCGGTGTAGATCTTGACGTAAGAGGTCCTCCATGCTTCGTCTAGGCGTCCGGGGAACTCTTTCCACCTCTGTTCGGGGCGGGGTCCGGGAGAGAACAACGCCCTCCAACATTTCCTCCAGTCCCGTAGTCCTGGCACTTTTCTTCCCCCGGGGGCTCTTCTGCTGTTTAGGGGGGTTCTTCTCTCCTTTCGCGGCCTCTCTCTTTAGCTTATCCTTTTTCTCCTTCTCTCTCTTGGCTTCCTTGTCTGCTAACGCCCGGAGTCGCTCTGCCTCCACTCTGTCTGATAATTTTGAGGTACTCTCTGGCCAACTCCGGGCACGCCGCTACCTCGGGTGGTAGCACCACCTCCTCCTCCTCTTTGTCGGGCTGACCAGTCACCTGGCCCTGACCAGTCTCCTCCGCCTCCGGCTGCCGCGCGGTGTCCCCTTCTCCCACCTGGACTGCCCCGGTCTCCTCCGTCCCTGTGTCTGCCTCGTCCTCCTTCCCCTCTGAGAGGATGGAAGCATCTCTGGTGGTGGAGGTGTCCTTCTCCGACTGGAGGGAGGTACTCTGTATGGACTGTTCCTCCTCCTCCGATGACTCCGAGCCGTCGGCGTCCCGACGCCCTGGTGATTTAGGGTCCTGCCTGTCTGGCCCCCTGTCTGTTGTCCTCTGAGGAGACTCGGGCGAGTCTATCCTTACTTGCTTCTTGGCCATGCCCATGCCGGTGAAGAGGATGGGCTTAGGCTTCTCCCCGACTATGGCGTATTGGCTTACCTTCTCCGGGCTGGAGTCCAATCCCCCTGAGATGGTGTGTTTCCCCCCTCCCTTCTCCGGGCTTGACTCCTCCTCACTCTCCCCCGACCCTGACACATCGTCAAAAGTTCCGCTCTTTAACAGGGTTCTTGTTAGGGGCTGCCCTGTTTTGGTAGCCTTATAGTCCTGCTCGATTTTCCTCATATCCAGGGAGCCCGGGGGTAACTCTGTCTTCAGACAGACCAGCATGTGAGTAGGGGATTCTTTCTCCTTCCCGTATACTCCCGCCTCCATCAAGAGCCGCGGGCTACCCTTTCCCTCTTCTCCACAGTCCTCCACTCCCCCTTCCTTTTTCTCCGGGGCCACCGCCGGTTCCTCTGCCGGCTTCCGGGGGAACCGCCATGCTTTCTTCCCAGGGAGGGCCTCCGGCTGCTCCAGCTCCTTCCTTTTCAGGCCCTTTCCCCCAGAGCCACTCCGGGTGACTACTCCCTCCGGGACTGCCTGGGGTGGGGTCCACAGACCTGCCAGTTCCTCCAAGAACTTGGAGGCCTCCAGGAGTCCTTCTTCAACCTCTTCCTCCCCTATCCCGATGCCCGGAGACACCAGGGACGACGTGGTGGAAGCCGGGGTGGTCGCCCCTCCGGCCGTCCACATGCTGGGCTGCCGACAAGACGAGGTGCTGGGTTGCTGGTCAGGCCCGGCCGTTGAGGTGCTGGGCTGTGGCTGTGGCTGCTCCGCCTTCCTCTTCTTCGGCCCAGAGGGCGATGTCCCCACCGCCTCTGCTGCTTTCTCTGTTTTTTTTTCTATCCTCCTCCGCCAAGATCTTCTCCGCTTTAGCTTTCGGAAGCCCCAGGGGTAGGGACATGGTTTCCTCGGGCTGTACCCATGGAACCCTCTCAGGGTGGCGGCGCCCCACGTGGCGCTGCATGTCATCGCCCCGGTCCTGTGCCACCATGTGCAGGCACCCGGCCTCCGGGCACCTGTAGCCGTCCTGATAATTTTCATGCCTTTTCAGATGTCTCGTCATCCCATCTTTCCTCGCAAAGTACCAGACTCTTCCGTCCGCCTTCGCCCTGCACTGGTCACACCGGAACTTCGGGATCCATTCCCCGTCAACTAGCTCTGTCTTTACAGGCTTGCCCTCGATGGTGTGCTGTCTTCTCATGATGATTGTCTTCGGCCACTCAGAGGTGGGTTTTGTGAGATCAATTGAGTTCGCTCCATCCTTATATTCCCGGCCTCCGCCCTCCTCCGCCATCCTGGCCCCTCCCCTTCTCTCCTCCTGACCAATCAGCGGCCGCGGTCCTCCTCCCTCCGCTTTGGTGGGATTCCCCCATCTGTCTCGGAGTGGTTCCGCGCCTTTCCCACGCTTTCCCCAGTGTTTCCTGCCTCCGTCAGCGCGGCCGTGGGACTTGGAATGTTCTCGCCTCCTGTTCCCACGGTCTCCGCCGTCCCACTGGCTCTCCTGGGGTGACCTCCCCCGCCTGCTCCCCTCCGTCCGTGCGCTCCCCCGTGGGGCTTGGGAGCCACTCAACGACCTGCTAGAGGAAGAGTGGGGTGGGGAGCGCCTCCCTCTCTCTTTTCGCCGGCCCTCTCTACTCCGTCGTCTTCCCTGGCCGTTTTCTTGCCTCCTCACCTCCACCACCATGGAGCTCAGTCTCCCTCCTCCTCTGGAGTCCTCCTTTTCACCGTCAGAGAGAACCACCCGTCGTCTGTCATCCCCCATCGCGCCGGACATGACCGTTATTGTCCTTGCTCTCTTCCCGCCTCCGTCCCCCGCATCCACTTCGTTGCCTAGCAACGCCGCTTTAGGCGGGACTTTATCCCCGCTCGGGGGCGCCACCTCCCTCGGCGTTTCTGTTTTCGGCGGGGTTTTCCTCCCTTGCCCACTCGGTGGCGCCACCGTCGCATCCCGTGATGCTCTCTGATCTGCCATAGTTGCTGCCTCCGGAGCCCTTGGGCCCCTGAGGTCACAGCGTACTCTCCTCCGTGCCTCCCTTTCCTCATTGGTGGCATTCTCGTGCTCCGCTTCCTCCAGCATTTCGTATACCCGCCATCTCTCCGCATGCCGCCCCAGTATGGCCTTCCTCTCCGGATCTTCGCGTCTTCTCCTCCATTCTGCCCTTTTTACGTCGTTCCGGGCCTGGAGAGCAACTCTCTCTGCTTCGCACGTCCCTTCATCGGCCTCCTCCAGAGGAGAGATGTATTCCTCGTCAAGTGGGGGCTCGTCCTCGGGGCATTCGCCCCTCCAGTGAGCCATAGCTCCCCATCTGGCTGTCTTCCTCTCTCCCTCCAACCACTCCTCATACCATGAACTAGTATCCGTCGCCATCTTGCATGCTTTGGGAGTGGACGCCGCCTCTGCCTCCGCCTGGCTGTCCCCGGGAGCACCTCTCTTCAAGTCCCGGATGACCGCTCTTACCGCCCCCGCTGACTCCTCCTCCTGCGACTGGGCTGAATCCGTCTCCTCATCTGGCCCCTGTGGTTCGCCCTCTCCACCATCCCGTCACTTTGCGGTCGGAAAGCATATGTTCTGGTTTGTTTTACTCCCAGCAGGGCCACCACTTTCCAGAACAATCCCGATTGGAAGTTTTTCCCTTGGTCGGTGTGTATCTCCACCGGTGCCCCGATGCGACAGACTAACTCCTCCACAAACTTCCTGGCGATGGTGGGCGCCTCTTGGTTGGGGAGGGCATAGGCCTCCGTCCACTTGGTGAAGTAGTCGGCCACCACCAGGATAAACTGATTCCCTGCTGATGTCATGGGGAGTGGTCCCATCACATCCATGGCCATCCTTTGCAGTGGGAGTCCTGGCCCTACATGTCCCATCTGTGCTCTGTGCGGGGGAGGGCCTGCTTTTCTCCTGATGCAAGGTTCACACCTTTCGCACCATAGTGTCACGTCCCTCCGGAAGTCCAGCCAGTAGTACCCTCCCTGTAGACGCCTGATGGTTTTATTACGTCCCAGGTGGCCAGCCAGTGGTTCTCCGTGCACCTCTCGTAACACCGTCCTCCGCTCCTCCGTTGGTACGGCGATTTGGAAGTGTTTCTTTCCTGCCTCCGCCATCCACCACCGACCCAAGACCCCCTTCTCCACGGACATCCTGGTTGCCTGAGCGTGCCATGCCTTCCTTTCGTAGTCCCAGTCCCTCCTCTCTTCTTCCCCCGGGGTCTCCGTCCCTTCCACCCAGTGCTTTACCCTTCGGAGGAGCGGGTCCTCCGCCTGGAGTACCGCCCACTCTCGCCCTGGGGGTCTCACGGGTAGCGTGGTTGGGTTTTCATTTCTCCCTGCGAGGCTTTGGCTCTGTGCCCGTGTGAAAACACAACAGTGGAGTGTCTGCTCCGCCTCATCCTCCCTCCCACATTGTCTACACGGAGTTCTGGAGAGTCCATCTGCATTCCCATGCAGCCATCCTGGTCTGTGCTGGATCTGGATGTCGTAGGTCCCTATTATTTGTAGCCACCGAGCCAGTTGGCCCTCCGGCTCCTTGAAATCCAGTAACCAACAGAGAGAGGCATGGTCTGTCTGGACGGCCCACCAAGTAGTGCCTGAATTTCCTAAGCCCGAACACTATTGCAAGGAGCTCCCTTCGGGTTACGCAATAGTTCCTCTCCGCCTTTCCCAGGGTTCGGCTCCCGTAGGCCAGAACCCTCTCCACTCTGTCTTGGTCCTGGGCCAGTACCGCCCCCAGTCCTGTATCGCTGGCGTCGGTGTCCATTACCAGGGCCCCTTCTGCTCGGGGGAATTCTAGGATGGGCGCCTCCGTTAGTCTCTTTGAGCTCCTGGAATGCCGCTTCGCATTCCCCCGTCCACTTGAACGCTCTCCCCTTCTCCGCCAATGAGCTCAGCGGCTTGGCCACCGTAGAAAAATCAGATACGAACGTCCTATAGTACCCCGCCAAGCCTAAGAAGCTCCTCACCTCCGTAACGCTCTCTGGCGTAGGCCAGGACTGCACGGCCTCAATCTTGGACGGGTCCGTTTCCACCCCCTCCTGACTCACCTGGTGGCCCAGGAACAAGACTCTCCGCCTCGCTAACTGGCACTTTGACGGCTTCACCTTCAACCCCGCTGTCCTTAATCGGTCCAATACTTCCCCCAAGCGCACCAGGTGCTCCTCGAAGGTGGCGGAGAAAACCACAATATCGTCGAGATATACCAGACACGTTCTCCACTGTAGTCCTCTCATTGCCACCTCCATGACCCTCTCGAACGTCCCCGGTGCGTTACACAGCCCAAAGGGCATTCGGATAAATTGATACAGGCCCTTATGCGTGGTAAACGCCGTCTTTTCCTTATCCTCCTCCGCTATATCGAGCTGCCAGTAGCCGCTCGCCAGATCCAACGACGAAAACCAGGCGGCCCCCGCCATGGTGTCTAAACAGTCCTCCACCCGGGGAAGGGGGTAGGCATCCTTAACGGTTGCCTTGTTGAGCCGGCGATAATCTACGCAGAAACGTGTGGTTCCATCTTTTTTTTTTACTAGGACCACCGGCGATGCCCACGGGCTCACTGATGCCTCGATGACCCCCGCTTCCAGCATCTTATCTACTTCCTCCTCCACCGTCTCTCTTCTGTGGGGAGCTAGCCGCCGCGGTGGCTGTTTGATGGGGGGCTGGTTTCCCGTATCGATTCGGTGTTGCGCGAGGCTTGTGTGCCCTTTGTCTTCCTTATGGCATTGGAAGGCATCGATGTATTCTTCCAACAGTCGGCCCAACTCCTTCCGCCGGTGCGCTTCCGAGCCTGCCACCAGCTCCGTGATGAGTGCTTTATGGTCCACGCCCTCCGTTCTCCGACACCAGCTGCCTCCGCCTGCCTCTGCCTCCGAGGACCCCGTTCCAGCCTCCACCGGTTGTATCGCCCCCAGTGTCATATCCCGGTATATGATGACTGTTTCCCTCCCGGGGTTGAGAACCCTGACCCAGGCTTCCCTGCCTTCCGGTCGTATCAGTCCTCTCCCCACCAAGAAGTCTGGTTCCCCTTTGTCCCCTGTCCCCTCCGGTCTCCCAGGGGCCTGTGATTGCTCCTTCCACGAATGTCTCTTCCCCCGACCCCAGGACTGCCGAGCGCACACTGACTATTCTGCAGACTTCCTCCACCTCCGTCCTTACCAACCGTCCCTTCGCCACGTCCACTATGAGGTTGTTTTCCCTCAAGAACGCTGCCCCTAGGATCCCTTCCGTGCTTGTGTCGCTTACTACAAAGGTGGCTTCCACCGTCCGTCAACCCAAGTGCAGCTTCGCCCTCATTTCTCCCATCAAAGTCATCGGCCGGCCCTCCACGGAGAAAACCTTCTCGGTTGTTGCTGCCAAGGTCCTCCAACCCCCGTGCTGTTCCCACCACCGCTGTGAGAGTAAGTTAAGAGAGGCCCCTGTGTCGACCAATAGTTGCACTGGTGCCCCCGCCAGGGTCCCTGTCACTATTACTCCGCCTCCCCCACGTTCTCTCCTTCCTTGTATCACGTTTCTAGGCCCATTCCCCCCGACCTGTACTTGGCCTTGCGTATAGGTCGGTTCTAGTTTCCCGCCGGCCGCGTTTCCTCTCCCATAACTGCTCTCTCTCCAGGTTTTGTTCCTTTCGCCACCGGGCAGTCCCTCCTAAAGTGGCCCTCCTGGCCGCACCCGTAGCAGGCCGTGCTCCTTTTTTTTCTGTCTCCCCCTCCGGCGGCCGATCTCTCCGACCTCTTCATGAGGGTCATTAGCATCTCCGCCACTTGGTTCATCTTATCGTTGCTAGCCTGAAGATGTTCATTTACGGAGGCGTCAGCAGACCGCACCCGTTGTCGCGTCTCCTGTTCCACCTTTAGGTATGCCTCCGCCCCCACCGCCATCATTACCGCTGCCTGCAGATCCTTGGGTTGGGACTGATACACCCACTGCCGTAGCGGGTTCTCCAGACACAATAAAAACCTATCTAGAGCCAGAGTGTCCGTCGTCCGGGCATCCGCCTCGGGGTACGCCAGGCGGGTGTATTTCATGAGGTCCTCCTGCAGCTCCTGGAGCCCTTCTCCTGTCTTCCGAACTCTCGTTCTCAGGAACGCCTTATACGTCTCCTCCTGGTTTGTAGGTTCGAACCACTCCACTAGAGCCTTCCTCAGGTCCCTGTACCCGTCGGCGGTGGCCGGTTTCCGCCCCGTGAGGGGTCGTCTTGCAGCCCCCGTCAGACTCAGGCCCAAAAACATTCCTGCATCCGCCTCCGACCACCTATTTACCTTGACGCATAGATCGAAATGGTTCAAGTAGTCCTCCAGGTCCGTTGTTCCATCGTACCTTGTAGGTCTAACCACGGGCTTTCTTTTGGAGCTACCCTCTCCGTCGGCCCCTCCCCGCTTTTCCAGCTCGGCCTCCTGGATGCCGTCCTCCGTCTTAACCCTCCCGTACTCTCCTCCTGCTGCCTCCGGCATTTTCTCCCGTTTCACTGCCTCCTCCATCACTCCCTCTCGAGCTAAACGCAGGATAGCCTCCGCCACCTCGTTTTTTTCCGGGGACGCCTGGCGCCTCCGTCTCTGGTCTCTGGGTCGATCCCCTACCGTCAGGCCCCAATCTTCGCCCAACCACCTCCGGAATGCTTGGTCTGTCTCTCCCTCCCTCTGCGTTCCCTGCCGCACTCCCTGTCCTACCGGGGTCCTCCACTTCTGTTTCTGGCGTCTGTCCTCGTCCCCTGGACCTGTACCTTCTTTCTCCCATGGCCACAGGAGATCTGCAGGATCAGGCCGCTCCTCCCTTCTCTTCCCGCTATCTCCTTCCACTCCCGGGCCTTCCTCCAACTGCTCCCGCTCCAACGGCTCTACCTGCCGTTCGGGGGCCTCCTCCGTTGGTCTCTCCAGTCCCGGTCTCCGGATCGTGATATCCTCGTCCACCACTTCTAGTGTTCCTCGCTCCTAGCGGCCATCTCCTGTCTCCGCCTCCCAGTCTGGAATCGGTGCTGCTTCTGCCATCTTATCCTTCCTCTTATCAGTGTGGGTCTGTAGAAAAACACCGCTGTCACCAATGTAGCGTTTTTATCGGAGTCCACTATTTTAATGCGGAAGTATCACACAACTCGGCTTCTTGTAATTAATGACACTTTATTGCCTGGCATTCTCTGCCACACCAGCTAAGTATCCTTGTGTAAATCCTAGCCTATGGAGGGGAAGCCTGAAGATGTAGACACCAGCACCCGTGGATCCAGACTGCCTCATGGTGTCGATCCCCTCCTATTTATACGCTTCCCGTTCCTCCAACGCTGGCGTCTCCGACAGAGATCCAGCGTCGGAGGAACCCTCCTCCGAATGCAGGTAAATTTTTTTTTTTCAGTTCTTGCCAATGGAAGCCGTGGGATGGAACATGTCTCATCATCTCCATGCCACACCGCTATCCCTAGATGTCTGCAGTCCGGCGCAATTCTACCGCAGACTGTTGGTACTTCACACCAGGGCCCTTCTTCACAAGTGATAATATGCATATCAATTTTGCTCCCTTCTCTCGCTGTTCATAATTCTCCTTCCTTTCATGGTAAAATTCATCAGTTATTGGCATGTTAATATCACTAAACCCCTCAGGGCCTCTTCTGACATCAATATAATTTTATCTATTATTACTTTTAAAGGACCGTCTTTTGATAGAATACCACTCACTCTCTATCCATTTCTCTCATCATGGTCAATTTTGGTGATGCTTTGACAATGGTCCTTGGCGCCCGACGTCCTGTCTCTCTTCGAATCCTAGTTTCCATTTCCGCCTCCATGATGGCGGGCATAGCATCCCTCATGGACACCATGGAAGTTTCATAATTCAATGATCCACGCATCATCGCATGCCGGTAGTATATATATAGGTCTTCTTTGGATATTTCCAAAAAAATATCCAAAGAAGACCTATATTTTTTGAATATCCAGAAAATACCTATTATTTTGGATAATAGGATTATTTTGACACTTTGATTGAAGTATTATGCTGTCTATAAGTGAAAATAAAAATGAAATGAAACAAGTTGTTTGGATATAATACATTTTATTATAATAATGTAATAGAACAGAGTTAAGTATTATTATAAAATCATATCATTAGGACATATGTGTTTCTTTACGCCATTGTTCATATATTTTGCTGTGTCTTAATTGGAAACATATTTTTGAATAAGGAGTATCTTTGAGTTTGTTAGATTCTTTTAATGTAATATAATATATTTTTTCCAACACAAGTTGTGCTATCGGATCTCCACAATTTATTTTATATTCTTTTTCACCAAAATTTAAAAAAAGGATATGAATTTGTCCTCTGTAATCATTGTCTATGATTCCCGCCTTAACATCCGTATACTTAAACCTATGCCCACTTAATGGTGCTATACGTGCATAATACCCAGTAGGGACAGCAACTTTGATGCCTGTTTCAATTAAACATTTTTCTTTGGCTGGAATTATATAACTGAAAGCACTATATAAATTAAATCCTACAGCGTTAGTTTTTTCTTTACTTAGAGGAAATGTATTGGAATCATATCTAGTATATCCTAAAACAGGTTTGTTTCCCATTTTTTTTATTGACTGTACTTTAAGACTATTAAGAAGTGTGCATTCACAGAGACATTTATATCATTCAGAGACATTAAGAAGTGTCTTTTACCTTAAGGATTCTGTTTTTCTTATTCTTCTTCTAAAATGTACAGTATATCAAGATAGTCAAAAAGTTCTTTGTCTTGAATGTCTTCCATCGCAGTATTCAGTTCATCTAACTGATTTGGTTTTAACATGAAGTGGCTTTCAATGTTCTTTGATGCGAACAGTAACGTATCCCAGTTTAATTTGGTGATAGTGAAACCTTCTATTTCAATTTTAGAGTTCATGTTAACGTTCGAACTAAACAGATGTTTTATTTGATCCATTTTAGATGAGAGTTCTGTCCATTCTTCTTCGAAAATTTCGATCTTTTGTTCTTCTTTTACATCCAAGTATACGAGTGTGTTGTCTTCGTGCGGCACGTCATCATACATAACAACTAAATCGAGATTGTAGGAAATGTTATAACATCCTCGCAAACACGTTTTCACTTCTCCTTGATCCGTGTAACTATGTGCTCGAACTGTGAAATTGGTTTCATACCGATGATGACTTTCTTCTGAACTTGTTTCATCTTCTGAGGTTGATGATTCAATGTTATTCATTATAGTTTCGTTGTCAGCCATTTTTTTGACGCAATGAAATATGTTGCTACGTTATGTTGTCATAGCTACACTTAGTAACGAGTGTTTACTTGATTTGTAGCGCAAATCTTAGCAACCGTGTTACACAGAGAGTGGATACCAAAGACGATCTAAATCATAAATTTCTGCTGGTATTGATTCATTTATATGTCTCCAGCCGGGAAAATAAAGAATTAAATCATCATTTATGAACAGAGTGGCAGAGAATGAGTTACATATGTGTTCTAGTATACTTTGAAATTGACTTCTGAAAGTGATTGTTTGATCTAAAAATAATATATTCGCAGATTTCAATGACTGGATAAAATTTTTATATTCCTTAGACTTAAGTACTGTAGTAGTTTCATTGATACGACTGTTTCCATGGAATATTATTGAAATCTTGCTGTATCTTGAACTATCTCGGGTTTGCCATTTAACTCCAAAGTGATCTGTGTAATACATGACATTGATTAATTTTTTTAAGTTTTTTATTACTTCGTTTAAAAGTGAAGAAGTTTGAACTTCATCGTTTTTCCATTTATTCAAAAAAAGTTCTGCTGTTTCATTTTTTAAAATAAAAGTAATTATTTTAGTGTTTTCATATGGAAAAATATTATTTCGAGGTGAATGATCATTGTAATCAGAATCTTGTAAAATATAAAGCAAGCATTCATCTACTTTTGCTTTGTTGTCCATTATGTTTTTTTTGGTTGTATGATTTTTTAGTTTATCATAGAGATTGTGTGATTTTTTAGTTTATCCCAAGGATATTTTGTTTGTTATATTGTATGCATAAAAAACATAACTCGATTTTATTTAATTTTTTTATTAGGGATAATTTCACATCGAGAGATGGAGGGTATTTCATTGATTTTATTAATGGTTTATATGATGTTGATTTTTTTATTTTTAATGCGTTTTTCATTATAGGCTTGTTCTTTAACTGCATCGACTTGTTTTTTCTTTTGCTGATTCTTAATTTGATTTTTCTTCATAGGCTTGTTCTTCAACTGCATCGAAGAATTGTTCTTCATCTGCAGCCTCTTCATTGACAGGGTTTTCTCTTGATGGTTCTTCATCCATTTTTTCAACTGGTTTTTCTTTAGTTTCATTAGTTGTTTTTTCTTTCCCTGATCCGAATCCTCTTTTGTTTCTTTCAGTTACATTAAGAACAGACACTTCTTCAAGGTGAGGGATGCAAATTCTTTCTATGATGATTTGAGCTATTTGATCTCCATGTTTTATTTCAAAGTTTTTATTACCAAAATTGAACAGTAGGACGGCAACAGTGCCTCTATAGTCTCCATTTATCACTCCTGCACCAACATCAATAAAATGATGAACTGCAAGACCTGATTTAGGTGCTATGCGACCATAGCATCCTGGAGGTATAGCAAGCGTTAAATCAGTTTTCACCAACATTCTTTCTTTAGCAGGAATAATATAATCATAAGCACTGTATAAATCAAATCCTGCAGATTCTTTAGTTGATCTTGTTGGTTTAATCGCTCTTTCTGTATTTTTTATACAATATATCACAGGCTCCCCGGGATGATGAACAGCAGGACAATGAGTACAAGGTTGGTGACTTTGTGGCGGCCACCTACGAAAAAGACTGGTATGTCGGCAAGGTGATCGGAACGAACCACCCAGAGTATGAAGTTAGCTTCATGATCCCTGCACCCCCTGCCCCCATTGCCTTTCGGTGGCCAGTCCGCAAGGACATCTTGGACATTAATGTCTCTTCCATTCTAATGAAAACACCTGAACCAGTTGAGTTTGGGACTTCGAAGAGGGTCATAAGCCTACGACTTCCTCAAGAAGTAGTTGACCGCATCTTGGAGCTCTTCAACACCAAGAAAGACTGAGATCTGAACTAAATAGCCTTTCTATGGTGATCTATTAAGCTAAAGGCAGTATTTGGGAGGTGTTTCTACCCTGAGAAAGATTAATATGCTGTTATATTTGAGCAGAAGCCACAAATTGCAAACATTAAGAACAATCGTGTTACTCCCTGCTCAAAAATCCGTGAAAGGTGATGTTTACTGCTGGGTCTCCTATTCAGTCAATACATACAGGATGCTGTGTTTCATTGTTCTAATGAATAGTAAACATCTTTAGCTCAACATGTAAGGGTATTTTGATGCTGACATAGTGGTATATATTCTCATACATGAGCGCTCATGGTCAGAAAAGTTTGCGAAAACTTGAACTATTTTTTACAAAGCTATGGTACATACCTCAAATGTGTTCAATGACTAGTCTAAAGTGGTTCATGCAATGCTCAGACACCTTTTGTACATAGTCATGAAGTATTGTTAGGTTATGTGGTGTCTGGGCCGTGTGGCAGTGGCCAAGGTGGACTGCTGCCTAACGTGTTACTCCCTGCTCAAAAATCCGTGAAAGGTGATGTTTACTGCTGGGTCTCCTATTCAGTCAATACATACAGGATGCTGTGTTTCATTGTTCTAATGAATAGTAAACATCTTTAGCTCAACATGTAAGGGTATTTTGATGCTGACATAGTGGTTATTTTCTGATACATGAGCGCTCATAGTCAGAAAAGTTTGCGAAAACTTGAACTATTTTTTACAAAGCTATGGTACATACCTCAAATGTGTTCAATGACTAGTCTAAAGTGGTTCATGCAATGCTCAGACACCTTTTGTACATAGTCATGAAGTATTGTTAGGTTATGTGGTGTCTGGGCCGTGTGGCAGTGGCCAAGGTGGACTGCTGCCTAACGTGTTACTCCCTGCTCAAAAATCCGTGAAAGGTGATGTTTACTGCTGGGTCTCCTATTCAGTCAATACATACAGGATGCTGTGTTTCATTGTTCTAATGAATAGTAAACATCTTTAGCTCAACATGTAAGGGTATTTTGATGCTGACATAGTGGTATATATTCTCATACATGAGCGCTCATGGTCAGAAAAGTTTGCGAAAACTTGAACTATTTTTTACAAAGCTATGGTACATACCTCAAATGTGTTCAATGACTAGTCCAAAGTGGTTCATACAATGCTTAGATACCTTTTGTACATAGTCATGAAGTATTGTTAGGTTATGTGGTGTCTGGGCCGTGTGGCAGGGGCCAAGGTGGACTGCTGCCTAACGTGTTACTCCCTGCTCAAAAATCCGTGAAAGGTGATGTTTACTGCTGGGTCTCCTATTCAGTCAATACATACAGGATGCTGTGTTTCATTGTTCTAATGAATAGTAAACATCTTTAGCTCAACATGTAAGGGTATTTTGATGCTGACATAGTGGTTATTTTCTGATACATGAGCGCTCATAGTCAGAAAAGTTTGCGAAAACTTGAACTATTTTTTACAAAGCTATGGTACATACCTCAAATGTGTTCAATGACTAGTCTAAAGTGGTTCATGCAATGCTCAGACACCTTTTGTACATAGTCATGAAGTATTGTTAGGTTATGTGGTGTCTGGGCCGTGTGGCAGTGGCCAAGGTGGACTGCTGCCTAACGTGTTACTCCCTGCTCAAAAATCCGTGAAAGGTGATGTTTACTGCTGGGTCTCCTATTCAGTCAATACATACAGGATGCTGTGTTTCATTGTTCTAATGAATAGTAAACATCTTTAGCTCAACATGTAAGGGTATTTTGATGCTGACATAGTGGTATATATTCTCATACATGAGCCCTCATGGTCAGAAAAGTTTGCGAAAACTTGAACTATTTTTTACAAAGCTATGGTACATACCTCAAATGTGTTCAATGACTAGTCCAAAGTGGTTCATACAATGCTTAGATACCTTTTGTACATAGTCATGAAGTATTGTTAGGTTATGTGGTGTCTGGGCCGTGTGGCAGGGGCCAAGGTGGAGTGCTGCCTAACGCGTTACTCCCTGCTCAAAAATCCGTGAAAGGTGATGTTTACTGCTGGGTCTCCTATTCAGTCAATACATACAGGATGCTGTGTTTCATTGTTCTAATGTATAGTAAACATCTTTAGCTCAACTTGTAAGGGTATTTTGATGCTGACATAGTGGTTATTTTCTTATACATGAGCGCTCATGGTCAGAAAATGTTGCGAAAACTTGAACTATTTTTTACAAAGCTATGGTACATACCTCAAATGTGTTCAATGACTAGTCCTAAGTGGTTCAAACAATGCTCAGACACCTTTTGTACATAGTTATGAAGTATTGTTAGGTTATGTGGTGTCTGGGCTGTGTGGCGGTGGCCAAGGTGGACTGCTGCCTAACGTGTTACTCCCTGCTCAAAAATCCAAATTGTGGTGCAACTTGTGACCAGCACTATCACAAACTACTGGTTGATATGGAACAGATGGTAGTTGCATCTTAAAGTATGCATATTGAAGTTAATGTAGATGAATTTTGGTGATTATTTGACCAATTTCGACATAGCTAGATGAAAATTAGGGTTTTAGAAAAAAATTCTCAGAAAAATCAGTCAATCACAAAATTTAAATACGCGATATTTTGAAAAGTTTTGGCAGGAACTTATTCATTTTTGGAATGATGATACATACTTACTTATAGATGTTGTAAATGGATTTAGGAGTCATTATGATATAGTTGAGAGGTATCCCCAGTTGATCTTCGAATTTCAAGCAGGGAGTAACACAAATTACAACAGATTATGTTTGAACGCTTATAAAAACGGACCCGCTAGGAGTTACTGCGTATGTCAGGTGTTTTTACGGAGCCAGGACTATCCCCTTTGAATGTAATAAAGTTGTTTTAACTTATTTTGAGTTTCACTGTTTTTGCTATGTGAGAGGTAAAGGTACTATATTCAAAAATTTGGCCCTTATAGGATTTATATCGGGCGTGGTAACAGGAGTTTTGCATGGTGTTATTAATGCTGTATTTCTGTTATCCGTAAGTGTTACGAAATAAGACTCATGTGAATATGCCATTTTTGTTGATATTGATATATAAAGATATCAGTAATAATATGAAGTTATAACTAATATCAGTAATAATATGAAGTTATAACTATACTAAGTACTTATGACTTGCTTAATGACTTGTTATGATATAGTTATCTAAGCTTATTTCAGCGATATTTAAAGCGATAATACAATATAATGTTATAACTATAGTATGTATAATACTAAGTACTTATGATTATTGCTATACCACTTGTTATATGATATATAGTTATTTAGTTCTCAGCTTATCACAACTATATTAAAAGCAGTTATAAACAGATAACAATATTATGTTATGATAACAGTAAGTTGTTACAATTGTTATATCACTAGTTATGATATACAGTTATTTAAGATTATCATAAAGATATTTTAAGCAATCTTATGATTAGATGACAATGTGATAAAAAATTATAACTATATCAAGTTATTACAATCTCAGCTTATCACAATTGTATTAAAAGCAGTTATAAACAGATAACAATATTATATTATGATAATAGTAAGTTGTTACAACTGTTATATCACTAGTTATGATATACAGTTATCTAAGGTTATCATAAAGATATTTTAAGCAATCTTATGATTAGATGACAATGTGATAAAAAATTATAACTATATCAAGTTATTACAATCTCAGCTTATCACAATTGTATTAAAAGCAGTTATAAACAGATAACAATATTATATTATGATAATAGTAAGTTGGTACAACTGTTATATCACTAGTTATGATATACAGTTATCTAAGGTTATCATAAAGATATTTTAAGCAATCTTATGATTAGATGACAATGTGATAAAAAATTATAACTATGTCAGTTGTTACTATTGTTGCTGTATTATTTATTATAATATATAGTTATTTAAGCTTATCACAAGATATTTAAAGCAATCTTATAATTAGATAACATGATAATATATCATAACTTTTAAATTATTATGACTAACTGTATTGTAGATATTAAAGCTTATCACAAAGATATTTTAACTTTTTAATTAAAGCCTGCTTGTTCAGTTCCTGTTCTTTTATCGAATTCATCGAAGATAATTTTCAAACCATCTTTTCTGTTCATGTCAGACAGAGCTTTTATGAGATGGTGAGTTGCACTGTATTTAGATGTTTGCCACATTTTTAGCACTTGGAAGGCATATTGAGTTAAGTCACGTTCAGGTTCATAAGAAATATTTTTTATATCTTTATATGATATGTTTAAATAAATCGCGATATATTTCCAGTCTGATGGTATTTTTTCGCTCAATTTGCTCAAGAAAAGATATATAGCAGTGGAATCAGTATGGTAATTTTCCAATAATTTTTCGCCAAAATATTTTTGAGTGAATTCTATTAAGTCTCTTCTGCTAGTTTCTAGAAAACTTGTTTCTAGTTCCTCCCATCTCTTGTATGGAGGAACATTTCTCCACCATTTTTTTAACATTTCTAATGCCATTTCGCTTGGTTTTTTAGACTTGAAAATATTTTCTAAACAGTGATCAGGTATGCCTAGATAAATACCTAGTTTCATCCAGTCTGTACCTAACAGTACAGATATTTGTTGTAAGACTTGATCAGAATAACCTAAGTCTTGATTGAAATAATAGGATGGCAAAGGCATTTTGAAGTTATATGTAATCAGATGTAAAGTTAAGATTGGTTATGTTAGCTGTATCACAAAGTAGTATCGGAAACAAGTATACTATGATGCAAAAATAGAAATAATATAATATGTATAAGGTTATATATGATATATAAAAAAGGATATAATATTACTATATGCATAAGTTCATATATGATACAGTAAGTAAAAAACAAATATATAAGTAAAAAACAAAAATATAAGTAAAAAACAAATATATAACCAGTAAAGATATTGTAAAACTTGTATGTTTAATGTTTGTGATTTGTGTTTTTGTTTTTTCATTTACAGAATTTGTAATAATATATTTTTTTATTTTAAGCATTTTTTATTGCTGACTTAGAATACTTTTCCACGAAGCAAGATAAAAATTTACTTTTTCTCTGTCTTCGACAGTGTATCTACTAAAGAAATTTGGATTAATGTTTAACATTTCATGAAAGGTAATTTCTCCGTTTAAAATATCATTCACAGTTACATTTTCAATTTTCAAATCTTTTTCTATATGACAGGCTATCATATCAAATACACTTTCAATTAAAGCATATTTTTCCATGTTTTTACCTGAATAGTATTCAGGATGATGATCATTATTTTTATAATGATGATCTAATGCATTTTCCCAAATTTTTTTGTCTCGTTCATCTTTAAGACCTTCAGTAGAAAAGAATTTTAAGGTATAACCTACAGCTTCTTTCACTGATAATTTTGATAAATCATGCATATTTAATCGTTTTATAAGACATATTTTTTCTGCATAATTAAATACTGTTTCTCCCATAACGAAAAAGGCTGCAGATATTATTTGTCTATGCTTGAATACCTGTTTATAGTGTTTAAGGAGTATGTTTAAGAAAGCAGAATTGCATGTAATTTTTTCTTTTTTAGCATTAACATATTTGATTGCTATTTCGTCACTGATGTTTTTATTTTTTAAAAGATTTTTTATGCTGTATGTTTGAAAACTCATTTTGAATTATATAGCAGTGATTAAGTATACCTAATCACATTCATGTTTTTCTTCATAGAACACTTCATCAGGTATACTTCTATATATGTTTAATAAACTCTCACGAGGGAGATCTACTATATCTATATCTTCAGCAGCTTCTTCGTCCTTATCATTACTGTCTGATACTATAGTGTTGATGTAGATCGGACCTTTTCTTTTCCTGTATTCCCTCTCCATTTTAGCTATGCCATAGGCTTTTCTATGTGCTAACATACTCATGACTTCTTTTTCTGTCTCTTTTATTTTATAAGAGAGAGAAGAATTTTTTTCTTCTTCTTCTTTTATTTTATTTTGATATTCAGTTTTTTCTTTTTCTAGTGAGCAAATGTATGAGTGTTGATGGTGACAAATTTTTTCTAGGATTTTATTGCGTTCTTTTTCATAGTTTAATTGAATCTTTAAATAATCCATTTTTAAAATATAAGTTATCTATTGTTTATAGAATCAGTGTGATATTTTTTAATCAGTTGTAAGTTGGAGATGTGGTATTTATCTCAGTGATTTTTCTTTGTTTAGGTATATGTAATACAACATATCTATTTTTAAGAGAGGAATTTATGGTTATTATATCAGTAAACTGATCTACTCTTGAGCTTTGGTTTGTTTGAGAATTATTTGAAACAGACTGTCCTAAGTTAGGATAGGACCAGCTTTTTCTTTCATTTATGTTTGTTATGTAACAAGTCAAAAAACTTTGTGTTTTTTCTCCATTGTGAAAAATGTTGCCAGTTTCTGTACAAGACAGGAATATTTCATCTCCTTTTTGTAAAGGAGAAGAATATTTTTTTTGTGTTTCATTATATATGATACCTGTTATAGCTAAGACAAACATAACTAAAATACTACTCGCTTGTATAGCTGGTAGTTTCTTTTTAGTTGCATTATTGATTTTACTTAAAAGGTTTGATTCTGCCATTTCAATGTTTTAGATTTTAAAGTGTAATTGTTATTTAAGAAATCGTTTTTAGGTAAGCAGCTTTGACAAATTTGATATGGGAAATGAGCTTCTTTTATCACAGGTATTTTTTTCTTTTTGAAATGATTTATTACTTTATTATCGTTCCAGTCTGTATCAGTCGTGAAACTAGATATTATATCTTGCATGGACATGTTGTTAGCTCTTTTCTCAAGATAATATAAACAATATTGTCCACAAGTTATAGAAAATAAACCTTGTATAGCATGAGTCGAATATTTATATTTTTCAGGTAACGCTTTAAGAAAACTTTCACGAAGAGGTAGAAATCCGTATGAATCAAAATATTCAGCTAATTTGTTTGGTTTTTCATAATAAAAAGCTACCCAATGCTCTCCAGGAGAATAACTGTCATCAGTGTTAACTATGTAACTAGTAGGGTAATGTTTTACTTCAGGAATGGTATCTGCTGAGTACACTCCATATTCTCCTTCTTTTTCTTCTTTTATGAGATTTAAATAAAAATCTATTTCTTTTCCGTTCATTTTGTTAGATTAGTTAATTCAGACTTAAATTTCAGCATGTTACTGGAGTCTAATCTCATGATCTCATCATATTCTAAATATACGATAGCAGCTACTCCATGATCTAATTCTTCTTCTAATTTTATAACAAAACCTAAAGTACCACTTTCAGTCAATTCAAAAGTTTCTGATGTTGCTCCGTCTTTAGAAATATCAAAGCAAAATAAAGTTGTTCCCTCTTTAAATTCATCTATAGTTACATTTAATGCTTCATTCCTAAAAATATCTCCTGTAGATTTAAGGAGAGCAAGATAAGCCATATCATACATGTTATTCGTGAAATCTAATTCATAGTGATAGAAAGGAGTTCCGCCATCGTTTACTTTAAGTTCTATTTCTTTGACTTTAAAGTTTTCAAATTTAAATGGATTACGATTATGAGTGCCTGTGAAGCCATCTAAATGCACGAGACCTATTATGACTCTTTTTGGTAAAGGTGTATTATTAACAACATGTGAAGCTTGAAGAATAGCTTTTTGAGGACCAAAAGTCACATATTTCATGTCTATTTTATGGATAGGAATATCCCATATGGGTAAGTTCGTAGCTCTTGCCTCTTCTAATTCTTGATGAAAATCATCAGTTAATCTGACTCTTTTGACATATAAGTTTATTTCTTGTATATCTATAATATATTTTTGAGCTTCTACTTTTGACATTAAACAAAAAGTTTCGTCTGCTCTGTCGAATTCAATAGAAAGAGGTAAGTCTCCAGGTAATAACTTAGATTGTGAAAAAAGACTGTCATGTATTCTTACATGCATTTCAAATAATGTACCGTTTTTTGTTTTTTCATATCTTTTTTTAGCTCCTGCATTATGAGCTGTACCTGTTAAAGTGTTAATTTCATTGAAATCTTTGTTGTCTTTTATATAAAAACTTAAAGGTCCTAAACATTTAGCTGTAAGTGGATCATAACTTAAAGTAAATTCTATAATCGATTTGTAACCATATAAATCATTACTGTCTGAGATTCTTATTCCTCCTACGAAAACTTTTACATTTTTAAACATAGTAGCACCAAAATAATTTACAGGAAAAACTTTTGCATTGTCATTTATAGTTCCATCATTAGCTGGTGCGTCAGGTGCTGTTTTATCAGCTTTTAATATTTTTGCTTTTATGTAAAGGTAACTATTATGAAGAGAAACATAATCTTTTTTGTTAGATTTTAATGTAAATTGAACTGTGCTGCTGTTTGCTGAAGCTGTAGGATCTATTTTTTCATAGTATGTTTTTATTCTTGTTGTATCAGTAGGAGGCACATATTTATAATCTAATTCTGAGCTAATACAATGATGATGATTATCACTTAACAAAGACATGATAATCTTTTTTAGTTCAAATCTGCTATTTTTATTTTATGATATATAAGATTAAAAAGATTGAGAGGTTGGTTTATCTCAAGCTATTTATTCTATCCAAAAATATCGCCATGATTTCCTTTTTTAAGTTTTCTTTTTCTGTTTCTTTTTTGTGAATTTTTTCCTTGAGGAGATAATTTTCTTCCCTTTGAAAAAGTTGAAAAAGCTTGAGAACCTAAATCAGATAAACTTTCTTCTGCTTCTCTTTTTAAAGCCTTTTTTATATTTTCTCCTTTGAAAACATTTTCTGCAACTTTTATTCCTCCTTTAAGTGCTCGTTTTCCTATCGCTTTACCTGCACTTTTTACCATAGGTGTAACAAGAGGTACAACTGTTTTAAATAAACCTTTTAGTATGCCACCTATTCCATATCCTCTTTGATTTCTGCTTCCTTTAAAAGGTGTCAGTGTATTATATCCACTTCCATATTGAGTGTAAAATAGGGTGAGACCAATCCTGATTGGTCTATGTATTGATACGGTCAGTACCACTACTACTCACCCACCTGCTACTCCTACACACACACACACACACACACACACACTGCTACTCCTCCCTGAACATACCTGTGGGCAGTGACCCACTACTGCAGCCTGCCAGCCTAAGGGCACACACACATGGGACTCTTCCACTGCTTCAATTGTATCGTGTTTTATGTGGTGATGCTTTAGACAAACTTTTTTTCTTTTTTGTTTCTCCAAAAATATCTTTAGATGCTTCTTCATAAGGAGGGGTAAATGACATAGGTTCTATTTCACTTTCTTCATTGAATTTCTGTTCAAAAGAAGAGGGTTTTATTTTTTTAATTTTTATTTCTTCTCTTATTCCACCACTTGCTTCGTCTTTTTTATTTTCTTCGGATTCTGTAAAGGTTTTTTCTTCCTCTTCTTTAGAAGGTAAAAATAATTTTTGTTTAGCATATTAGTAGTATAGGGGTAGCTTCTAGAACATAGTTTGGTTAAAAGAAGGATAATGTTGGAAGTAGGGGTGATATGGCATAGATTTTTATATGTATGTGTAGCTTACATATAGGGGAGTCAGAATAGATAGTTTTAGTTGGGATGAATATGATATATTTAGATGTTTATGGCATATGTTTGTTTGTGTGTGTGAGGAGTTAGGTTAAAAGAAGAGGGTGGAGGGGGGCAGGTGGCAGGTGCAGGCAGCAGGGGTGGGGCTCTATTGTTTGGGAATCTATTGTTGGGTTGGAGGTGTGCTAGTTGACCTGCATTTGGGTTTGGTGGTTGCTAGAGGATAACATGGTGAAAAGAAGGATAATGTTGGAAGTAAGGGTAATATGGGTTAGATATTTATATGTATGTGTAGCTTACATATAGGGGAGTCAGAATAGTTGGTTTAAGTTGGGATGAATATGATATATTTTGATGTTTATGGCATATGTTTGTTTGTGTGTGTAAGGAGTTTGGTTAAAAGAAGAGGGTGGAGGGGGGGGGGCAGTTGGCAGGTGAATAAGCAGGGGTGGAGCTCTATTGTTTGGGAGTCTATTGTTTGGTTGGAGGTGCGCCAGTTGACCTGCATTTGGTTGTGCTGGGTGGGAGGGGGGTGAGAGCAGGGAGTGATTAGGGGGACAAAATAGAATGCTGTTAGCTGATTGGTTGAATATTGTCACATGGATATTTGAAAATCTAGGCTGTGGGATGTGAGTGATGGCTACAGATGGGGTGCACAATGTAGGCAGGGTGATGCAATAGGTGGTGCTGAAGCCTAAGTGGTTGAATGCAATGTAGTGGGCGTGGTTATAGATGGGAACAGTGCCCCTGATATACCCAGAGAGCAGCAGAAGACTTCATTAGTGCTACTGCCTCTCTGGGAATACACATTACATTGTGATACTGTGCTCATGGATCAAAGTCTTCCTACTTCAGAGACAATGGAGGAGATGAGGACTATACCTGACTTTCAAGATGTTCCTGAATCTCAACCTATACCTTTATTCCTTGATGAAGTAAGTACTTTAAAGGATATGTACTTATCATTGTAGTATGATGTGTGTGGGATTGCTGTGACTTTTAAAGACTTGTTTTTAATGGAGAAGATGTGCGCTACAATTTATTTTTTTCTTTCTTTAAGACCGATGAGGAGGATGAGGGTGCCATAATTGACAGTCAGAGTGGATACAAGGATACTAGTCTCAGGAAGGAGGACTTTACCACCCCAAGTCGGAAGAGACCACTTCACCTCCCAGCACTGAAGAGAGCTGTGTCTAAGGTTGCCAGACGCACTAATCTGTCCTTGGATATACCTAAGGATACTGATGTGAATGACAATACAACAACAACAACAACAACAACAACTCCCCAGACTCCACAGCCTCAGGCTGGAGGATTGGCCACCTCACCCTTTACTTTGGATACGGCATCCCAGGGTGATACCAGCAAGGTAACCAGAGTGTGTTACCTAGATGGTAGTCAGAAGTTAGACATCGTTGACCCTGTGAGGAGGGGCACCACCTTTCTTTGTTCCAATGAGTGGAGGCAAAACTCTGGCTTCTCCAATGTATACAAAACACATGAAGCAGGTCAGAGCAAGCTATTCTATTCGCTTGGGGGTGGTCTGTACATTGATAGGCCGTATGGTTCACGTTGTAAGGATGGGCTGCGAATTGGATTGTGGAATGTGAACTCCATAAACAAGCAACAGAGGGCTGGTTCACGCTACAGTGTGGACTTAGATTTGGATGCCATACACATGCTCAAGTCCAATGCTGCGGAAATAGAAAAGTGCCTCAAATTGAGTGACTGTGATTCTTTCATTGGTCACGTGACCCATTTGGGTGATAACTGGTTCGCAAGTGTCGAGAACAGTTCCTGTGCGGTTAATTTCCGCCACTGGTTTTCGCTTAAGAAGTATGAGGGAAATCCAGAAGCAGAACTCCTACCAGGCAGAGAGGGCTTTACGATGGGATACGATCAATTCAGGAAGCTGAGAAACTTCTTGGAAAAGCACTTGGATGGTTATCTTCCCAAGTACAAGAACCACCTCTTCATATGTGACAGACCCGGGCATGACAATTCACACTGTAGTATGTGTTCTGTGCGAGGTAGACTGCCTCTTGAGAAGAATATTCAGCGACTACTTGGTAGGTACCCCTTGGGAGATATTCTGCTATAGTTTGATTGCAATAGTTTGTATTACTTAGAAGGATTTACATATTTAGAACACACAGAAATGCTTCACACTACAGAGATAACTAATGTGACACTTTAACCATAAACATTGTATCTGTGGGAGTAAATTAAGTGATATTAGGTCTTGTGAATGATTACAGGGCTGGAGCCGGTGGAGTCAGGGCATCCTTGAGTGAGAACACGGAGGAGGACGTGCGTGCATCATTGACTGACAGTGAGGATACATCTGAGCATGAATATACCTATCACAGATATCCTTGGGAGAAACTTGAAGAAAGAGACTGTGTGAATATTGCCAGAAGGTTTGCACCTGCATGGAAAATAGTAGCAGCTGTGCTTGGCTTTACATACTGGGAAATAGAGGCAATATGTCAGGAAGAACAAGGAGCCAGTTGCAATTACTTTGCTGCAGTAATGCTGATCAAATGGTGTCAATGGAAAGTTGATGAGGCCAATTTGAACACACTCATAGATGCTTTAGAAAACCTAGGGATCAATACATTTAAGTAGTCAATGGTTTTTGTAGTGTTTTTCTGTAGGTCTATGATATTGTGCTTGTATGCAAACATGAACTTTAGCCTTAAGAGTTGTTGCTCTTTGACTCTAGAATAAGCATTGACATGTAGTAACCTATCTAGCAATAACACATTAGTGAAAAAACGCTGTTGTTGGTGAATGTAAACGAGAATTGATTAACCTTTAACATGGCTTGTTGGGATGAGGTGATGATGGGGATGAGACTTCATTCAGATGATGGATTTTTTTTTCTTTGCGAGTTTGGCAACTATGATGATCCCTGGTTTGACTTTGAAACACGTTTGAGAACCCCACTGACATTAGACAAAAGACATAGATGGGAATTTTATTTTGGGAGTTATAACTTGATGCCTAAAGAAAATTTCCTTGAGACTTTTACAGATAATATTGATATGTACCCAATGTTGTCTATTGGTATCCCAAAACTGCACTTTGCAATTGAATTAAAAAATGATCAAGGAGACGTGCAGTCCATTTACAGAAGTAATCTCCCAGTGAAAACAATGCCTTTGCATCTAAGGGTACAGGAAGAGGAACTGAACATGTATAATGATGTTTTAGAAATGAAACACATTGACTCGATTAGAATTAGAGTCTATGCTGACCAAGATATAGATTTTCTAGTACCATTTTTTTATCCATATTACTCCAGTTATGTATGCAAGATAAACTGATATTGTACATTGGTTACTGATGTGCTGAACATAGTTTAAAAGTAATAAAGTACTAATCAGTCAAACTGTGTGTTACTTGTTGTTATATTATATATCTGAATAGATGAAATGATAACAATGAGAGGTAAATAAATTTGATACATTTTATTGGTACTACACATGTGTACATTCCAAAATTACTCTGAATTAACATGGCTCTGGTTTGATGTCACAAAAATTCTTAATCTGTATCGCTCTCCTCATCCAATACAATGACATCTGACTTTTCATCGTTGTACATTTTTGGGTCATACTGTGGGCTAGGTGGAGGATCATGCGTGGAGGAATTTGGCGAAGAGATATCAGAGTAGCAACTCTGATCTTCTTCCACTTTCCTCCTTTTACTCCTGTTGAAGGTTGAGGGTGAGGATTCACCATCAGGAGCTGTGTTGTATAAACACCACTCCTCATGGTGAGTGAGTTGGGTGGTAGGCAACATCATATTACAATATGCACATCTGCGATAGTGAGTGAATACAATGTGATCGTAGAGATCATCTTTCGTTAAGAACACCTCGTCACATAAGTGACACTCAAAGGCATCTCCAATGTACTCCAACTGGGCTGGATCGAATGGCTGTTTCTCCCCTGGTGGGGTAGGTGTTTTAGGTTGATCACTTTGTGGGGATGGGGGATACTGGGGCATGCTGGGTGCAGTTTGAGCTTGATCAAGTGATGGGGATGGGCGTGCAGCAGAATCAGTTTGTGAAGATGGGAAGGGTGAATTTGTTGTTGAGTCAGGTCGGATAGGTGGGGAGTGAGTTTTGCTTTGGTTTTTTGCCTTATTGGTTGCGCCAGATTTCCCTTTGGCTGTGCCAGATTTCCCTTTGGTTGTGCCAGATTTCCCTTTGGTTGTGCCAGATTTCCCTTTATTTGTACTGCATCTTCGTTGGTGTTTCTCTAGGTCAGAACGATCAAGGAAACCTCTTTCACAATATTCACATTCAAAAATTTCCCAATGATGATCAAAGTCATCTTCACTATCAATTTGTTCCCTGATCACGCCAGAGGTGCTGGGCTGGGGCTCGGGTCTGTTGGGTTGGGGGTTGGCTTGTTCGGGTTGTGCCTCACTTATGTGATGGTGGTGAGGGCAAGGGGACAGTTCCACCACAGTTGTAGTTTTGTTTCCCTTTGTCAAAGATAGCTTTGATTTATTTTTGGTTTGTTTAGGTGTTGATGAACGTTTTGAGGTTGTTGGTGATGGTGTGTGTGTTGTTGGTGATGGTGTAGGTGTAGGTGTTTGGGTAGAGGAAGTGGATTTAGCCCCTGTGTACTTGTTAATCAATGATTCCGAGAGGAATTCAATTTTTACATATGGATTTTTTACCGGGGGTGAACCAAGAGTGATGTCAGAAATCGGAGTTGGGGGCGTACACTGAGGAGACGGCGTGCGCTGATGGTCGGGAGACCTTATTATGTATGGCTTCCTTCTCAGACGGTTGTCCTCGAAGGCATCCCCCAGTGTTGTTTGACCAGTAAATTGGTCTTCCCAGTCACCGATGCTGTCATCCTCACCTTGGTTGCTGAGGGTGACTGACCTGTCCCAAAGAAAAAGAAAAAAAAAAAAAGAAATTTTAGAATTAATTCTGGCTAGAACTTGAATAAGATGGTTAAGGATATTGATACTTTTAAACATTTTGTCTTAGTCACAACTAGAAATAACTTTAACTTTTTTTTTTTTTTTTTTTTTTATGATTGATTAGTGTAAGTACACAAATAGTGAATTTCTCCTTACCAAGGTAAGTCGATCGGTTCCTTGAATTCCCCCTCCTGATCAGTGTTGTTTAGGTTCCACAGCAGCGACTGTGAGCTGCAAAGATATTTTTATAAATTTACTACCTATTATGATTAACTGGCTTATAAACATTCTATCCTATTGTGTAATTACATGTTTGACTGTTGAATAGGTGGATAATCATGACAGACTGTGTAGAAAGGCAACTCATTATAGGGATTATTGAGATTGATTCTGGACAAGCATTCTCTCTTTTTTTTTCTTTTTTTTTTTTTTTTTGTTGTAGGGCAGTGGTTAAGTTCGAAGTACTGGGATTTAATCTTACCATGGTCGCTCTGTCACATCAGGGGATCCTTCCTCCTCATAGGTGGTGGACATCTGACTCTGCACACTACTCTGCTCACTGTAAACAATTGAGTAAATTTGTCATTATTTATACAATCAGATTTAACAGAAATAACTAAAGGTAAATGGCAATTTCAAAACTAAGGGTGATGTGTGTACTGATAAAAAGTTAGAATAAGGAACACTTTGTTTTTCAATCCTAAGATATGATATATAGAATGATATGACAGACTTGAAGTGTATATTAAACCTACCGAGGAGAACCTTGTCCTGGTGGGATCATATTGTCGTCGCCGTCATCGTCGTTGCTGTTGTTGACCTCAGCATCATTCTTGTCGTCATCGTCGTTTTCTGACATTTCGAACAGCAATGTTGACTGGTCACTGTTGACAAAAAAAAAAAAAAAAAAAATGTAATTAATGAAATATCATGTTCAGGTTTAATACACTGTTAAGTAACATGATGTGATTTTTGCACTGTTTTGAGTTTTCCTTCTTTTTTTTCTTTTTTTTTCTTTTTTTTTTTTTGTCTCACAGTGAAAAGACAAATGAAACTTACAATAATGCAGTGGTGATAGCATGTTGATTAACACACCTTCAAATGTAGTTTGAAAATGAACATGTATCCAAAATCATTGTCGATTAAGCCTTTTGTACTGCCCATTGTGAACAGCAATATTTTACTTCTGCTTACCTGTCTCCTGATGGTGAGGGTGGTGGTGTGGGGTACATCCCCATTCTTCGTTGGTTCCGAATAAACTGGTCTCCTAAACCATTCTTCACCTCGAGAAAATCCTCCATGCGTGTTTCGTAGATTTCCTGGAGGTCGACCTGGGCATTGGATAGCTGCCTTCCAGCTGTAAGGACTGCAGACAGACCAATATCGATCGCCAAGACGGCACTTGCAACCATGTTCGTTACCGCCGGCTCACGATCCCCAAGCATGGGTGGTAGATAGTCCAGGACGTTGTAGAGCACGCTTCTCGTAGCTCTGTAGGCCTCCCTGGAAATAGAGAGAAAAGGACCAATTAATAAATAAAGCTGTCATACTCATTATTATATTTTACGTTTCGTCTTTTGGATGATGGTTGAAATTTTTGGTGTCCTTAGTTTTGATTTTTCCGCACCCATTTGCGTGTAGGAGGTATGATATATATATATATATTTTTTTTATTTTTTTATTATTTTTTTTAAAGGAAGCTCCCCGCTTAAAGTTTTAATGCCCCCCCCCAACTGTTGATAAACAATGGCCTCTCCCTTATACATGCCTGACCTGGTGGTGCATGTCAAAGAAATAATGTCAATTGTGCATCATGTTATCCATAAAAGGTTACTAGTGCATACACATGGACAAATGAATGTAGTCACATGTGACACCCTCTGAATATTCAAAGGTCAGGATTTATACTGTCCATCAACACAGGCACCACAGACATGTTGCTCTATATAGGTTACAGGAAGGAAGCAACAGGAAGAGCTGGTGGATATCCCTCAACATTATGCCTTTACAAGAGTTTGTAAAGGTAAGAATTCATCAACTTAACTGACCTTCATTGTAAACAAAGATTTGTGGCTAATCTGACACAAAAATCTAGGAGTTTAAAGCAGAGGTTTAAAGAAAAAGGCATGGTTAGATCATGAGTGAATGGTGAACTCAGTGTGTGCTGGATTTTGCCCCTCCCACTGAAAACCCCCATCTAGCTTGCTTCTCTTTGACCCAGTTTGTCAACCTAGACTGGGATAGTAAATAGTAAGGAAGGGGGGGGGTTGACCCCCCCCCCCCATTTTTTCTGACTTGTATGACCTGGATGACAGATACATTTACACCTTCCCCTTGTTTAAATTTGAGCTATTGGTGAAATATGAGTAACCTAGAGAAATGTGTCAAAAAGGCACTTCTAGTGGGAATATTCTAGATATGTTTAGAGAAACTGAATCGTAACGCAATTTCCAATCGTTTGGTGTGTGTTTTGTTGCGCTGCGATAAACCCTTCCGTTCGTGGAGGTTTTCCCCTTTCCCCAAGAGGGTTCTGAATTTTTTTGCTCCTGTTTCCAAAGTCAATACCCCTCCCTTTTTGTTAAAAAATGTCGACTCCCTAATATCAGAAAGGTAGCAGCAGATGTGTATAGGCCCAAAGGTCATGGAGATAGACGACATGGTTTTGTGCTGCGCTGGGTGGGGAAAAGTGGAACTAGACCGGTAAACATAGGAAACCCAATTTTGTTGTCAATGATTTTGGAAGAACCGCTCAAGATAGAAACAAAATTCAAAAACTGGCACTTGTCCCCCGACCTATACTTTGTCTGAAATGTTAGTTGTTATCCCTGGTGTAAGATGCATGGTGTAGAGACACCAAAATACGTTTTGAAATGTCAGCCGACCGCGGCAACAACCACTTACGATAGAGGAAATCTGACTACGTAGCTGAATTTGGCTCTGTTTGCTCGTTCAGAAAATGCTTAGTTTAAGTCTCTACTCATACTAGAAGTGGTAGCAGAGGGCGGGGGACATCTCTAGGTTTTTGAATTTTGTTTCTATTACAAGTGTTTTTTTGTTTGTTTTTTTTTGTGTACAAGCTCAGTTCCAAAATTTGTCACAGGGTGAACTGACAGCCCACCGTCTGCGTACGTCCACTCTTTGTTCCCCAGCCCCATCAGACATCGGGCGGCGTGGCCGAGGGGTGAGGGCGTTGGCATTCAAATCCACAGGCGGGGGGCAGCGCGGGTACGAGTCCTGTGAGGGGACTCTGCTTTTTCGTGTGGTCTAGATAGGGCTGGATGAACTTGTGTAATTATCCCTTGGGCTAAGAAGGAATTATGTCAGAGTTGGACAACCTTGCTAGTTTTATACCCCATTTCCAGGGTGTGGGAGGGAGGGAGGGGAACTATTTACCCCTCATTGGTCAGAGCTGAGATGCCAAGCCATGCTTTGTGTACCGGTATGAGAGAACAAACAACAGGTTTTTTTTTTGTTTTTTTTTTTGGGGGGTACACCTACCGGTGAAAACTCACATTCATAGAACCACCTGAACACCGGTACATCTAGGGTTGGAGAAGCTGTGCCGGCATGTTTTGATATGCTCATTATGTGCTTGGCACCTGCTGACAAGTTGTGTGCACCCATGTCAAAAAAAGAGAACTGCCGGTGTCCACCCTTTAGTTACCTGATTCTGGTAGGACCCGAGAGGACAAAAGGGGTAGGGGTGATAGGGAGACACAGACGAGACGACGCGGGAAACAGGTCACTTTTCTTTTTTATTGCACGGCTGTAAAGCCTTGACGCTACTCACCTCCCTTCATGCATGGGCTCCCTTTTATGCTCACCGGGACACCGGTGTAATTATGCCCCCTTTTTCTCCCCACCTTCTCTCTGTCGTCTCAGTAGACTCCCACTGTCCTTTACACAGAGGCCAACCCATTGAACTACCCCCTTAACCACACCTCCTGAACACCTAACTATAACCCCCCCCCCTCATATACACAAACCCAATAAGTGTCCTTATGAGGACTATGTGTGTCATAGCAAAGTTGTAGTTTGATGTATTATTGAGGGGAACAGTAGATTTAAATATAAGTAAATCAGTATCCCATAGGACAGGGATTTTTGTTGGAATGTATATAAATGAGTGAATAAACTAGCTGCCTTTGCTGATAATCTATGGTGCTAAAAGCTTTGGAATTTTTACAAGATACAAGTATGCAACAGTACTGACAAGTCAATGCATTAGTGTATCATGAGGTATTTTTTGGGCATGGTGGGGAGAAAATTACTCATTGGTGCTGCATTGGTGCATCGTGACAGCAAATGGCGCTTTCTATGTACTGTAAACAAGGGGGGGGGTGCAAAGAGTTGAACACACCCAGGGACAAATCCAAAAGCGGGGGGCCCTCCCCCCCCCAAAAAAAAAAAAAAAGGAAAAAAAAAAAAAAAGGTTGAGGTAGGGGGTCACAACCAGGGTTAGTCAATTCATTTCCTATAGTTAAGAGTTTAATGATGGCTCAATTTCAGGGGGTGGCCTGGTGGAGGGGGGGCATGTGCCCCCCCCCTTCCCCAAACTGACCCCGGATCTGCTTCTGTTATCCTTTGTTTAAATTTACATACTCATTATTCATCATGATGCATGAAATGAGTCCTGGTTACTTTACTTAACAAGGCTACATTCATGTATCATGCCGACATTATGCAAACCCTACTCCCACTGTTTAGACATTTAAAACTGTACAATTGTCAACCCTTGATAATCTGGGGTTGGGGAATTTCTTTTTTAAAAGCCCTTTGGTCAGCAAGATGCATGAATGCAGCTCTGATGCTGAATAGACTTGCCAGCTAGTACCATTTTGATTAACCCTTTAAGGCATGATAGTGCATATATCCTGCATGTCTGTTGGTCAGCATGATGTACAAAGACTGGACCGGCGAGTTGACTCACCAGGGCAGCCTATGTGCACCATACTGACCCAATGGATGGGTCACAGCTAGGCCTGAGAGTTAATTCATGCATCATGTCAACCCTTAGGGTATACATACTCTAATAGGTCTGAAAAGGCTCATGTCAGGGTATTGCTAATCATGGCTGATTTGTTTTATTTATGATAAATAACTGATTGAAAATGATGGTTCATAGAAATTTCATATGCAATGTTAATTAAGTATGTGGTGATTGATTGGTCATTCCCTTGTAAATTGAGATTACATAAACCTTTTCTATATATATATATATATATATATATATATATATATAAATATACATATATTTCTTTTTTCTTTTGCAGGCCGCCATGTTTGGTTTTGCAGTTGTCATGGGGCTGCTGCTCGGGAATGCAGGAGCTACGGACCAGTGTCCTGATGCACCACGGTGTTTATGCTTTCGCAACACAGTGGTGTGTAGAAGGTCAACAGTTCTTCCAGGAAAGTTGGCAAAGGGGTCCTGGCCCCTCAACCATCATCCACCTGTTTCAGCGGACCTCAGAGAGTCAGCGGTCGGGCTGTCAAAGGTGCTGACATTCTTACTCACTTACCCCACAATTAGACGCGTTGACCTAAGAGACCAAGAGATACCCATCCCATGCCAGCTCATTCAGTTGATCACTAAGACAAGGGAGGACCTTACGGTTATATCAGACTGTGTATCACCAAACGAAGCCTCCCCCATCTTTCTAGAAACTTCAACAGGTAAGTAGATTTGATATTGTCTCGTTATGGTACATGATAGTAAATTTTAATTCAGTGTCAATCGGACTGGTGAAATGTTATCTGTATAATAGGAACAAGTAATGTGAGCCTCTCTGTTGATGACTCATCAGTTGAATTACCATACATTGATCTTTTATGTATATCTATACATGTCCTCAGAGACGACGACGACGACAACCGTGGATTCCGTGTCAAAGGGGACGGAGGAAGACGCCACCTACGAGATGCCGGAAGACGTCACCGACGGCTTGTACGAACAGGGTAGCGAGGCGCTCGTAGTGAGCGGATGGACCTTGGTGGGGTTGCTCCTGGCCGTCGTAGTCTCCCTTTCGACCTGCTGGAGGACCAGATGGTATGCAAGGATTTGCATGCGACGGAGTGAGTAGGCTTGTGAATGTAACATAACCGCATAGAAAAATGATACGGATGACCGAAAAGGAGTACGGCAAGTGATAACCCTTTAAGAAACAGCTGCTTTATGTGATGACCTGAGCATGCATGTAATCTGTATGGCTATAGATATATGCTGCATGAATCGCTTTGCATTGCCTGTTTAGAATAGCCTGTGGTTTCTTAATTTACAAAACAAAAAAATAAAAATAAAAAATATATTATCACATGTAGTTATTGATACCTTGTGGATGTATACCAACGGTTCACATTCATGATTATTATTTATTTACACAGGGGCCCGTGCCGACTCCAGTCAGAGCAGCTTGTGCAGCAGCGAAGTGGGGAAAAGGGATCATGGAGACGTGGCAGCAGCACCAGCAGCACCAACAGACCCCCGACCGTCAGGGAGCTGCAGGACGCCAGCTCCTGGGGGTCAGACTTTGAAGACGACCGTACAGAGGAAGATCCCCTCAGCTCCCCTGGTTCGGCCCCCCGAGGAGAAGAAGGGGAGGCGATCTACCAGTGCGTCTCCGACCTCTGATGAAGCTCATGTAAGTTTGCATGAAGTAACAAGTAAATGAAAACAAATTAACACATTCTTCGATATATATCGTTTTTATTACTCTAAGCCATCTATGACAGTACATTGACATTGATACGTGCTACTACATTGCATCTAACATGCTACCATCCATGAAAGCAACATTAACTAAATCTAACGCTGTCGACCAATGCGAATGTCCCTTCACCAGATTCGAGCACACAATTTCAGTATTCCAGTGTCACTTCCCTGCTTTGAGATATCGAAAACGCTGACGGTGTAAGGATGTACATGAGACAGACCACCGGCTCGGTCAGGGCGGTACTGAACTTGAAATTCAAAGTGGATTGTCCCTTTCGAATCGTGGTGAACTGATGTTTGCGGATGTCCATTCCACTCTGGCAGTCGAATGCGAAGATGGTGGTGCCCTTTTTGTATCGACTGTAGGTCACGGCGTTACCGCCACATTTAGCGGCGGCCTGAAATGCAGCAAATTCCTCCGCGTACCGGTCGTTGGCAAAATCAGGTTCGAACGGATGTCCCGGGATACTTATTCCCCCTACGGTAAACCCAATGGAGGAACAGTTCAGGTGGGCAAACTCAAAGGGGTTGGTGTCGTAGCTTCCAGAGTAATTCTTCGCTGGCACAAACGAGACCAACATCAGGGCTGGGATTTTATCTGCCAGGATCGAAGAAATCTGGTATTGATCTATGCCACTGGGGAGAATATGACTGCGCATAGAGACCCTGGGGTACGCGTAGAGTGAGCTTTTCTGTTTGAGTGTTTCCGCATGTCCGATGGCGACTTCGCTTCTAACTTCGACCACACACAAATCCAAATGAAGGCTTTTCACGATCAGTTTGTACTTTTTCGTATTTGTGTCTGCCAGCAAGCGGAACGCATCTTTAGCTTGGTAGAAGGTAAAGTTCACAGACACACCGTCGAGCAGATAATGGTCGAGCTCTTCCCAGACGCCCAGCCCCAATTTCCCGACGAACATGGCAGAGCTTCCGTCTTTGGTGAGAGCCCAGCGGTCAACGAGGGCAGCGTTGGCATTGGCAGTCGAGGTGGGATCTGTAGTTTTCACCGAGCCCTCTGTATCGGTATAGTATCCGCTCAGTGGTCCAATGGATTCCTTGTAGTTTTTATCTGTGAAAACCAAAGTGTCCAGCAAACACTTGTAGGGGTAGTTGCTCCCAATGTCCGGGTTGAGGTTTTTTCCGTTGTATTCAATGTCCACCTGCGAAAAGATGGAAGACAGTGGTCTGTTGGAGAGAACGACTTTATCAGCGTCGGTGACGGGCTTCGAGTCTTCATCCTGGATTTGGACCGTGAGGCACATCGACGAGGACGAACCGTCGATGTATCCACCGCCTGACGCGTCATATCTGAACACTATGGGACTGGAACCGGTGATGGCAGACTTGGGGTAGATCCTGTGACAATGCTCTTGGTTAATGGAGGTCTCCTGTAGCGGGGGCCTGAAGAGATCCATCTTTGAATTGAACCCTTCTTCGACATGTTCAAGCTTGTAACGCTGCATGCTGTACACTGATGTGGAACCTTAGGATCACTTGGACTTCTTACCAGAACGGCGTCTCGAACTAGACTGACGTCCTCTGGCAGCGCTCAACCGTTTTATAGTCTGCTTTACACTGGGTGCTTTGCTTCTACCTGGGTTTTTCTTCTTCTTCTTCTTAGCAGTGGCAGCCCTGCTTTTCCGAGGTACCTTCTCACTGACAGCTGAGACGTTGTAAGACACCTCTGTGGCAGTCTGCATTCCCTCTCCCATCTTCTCGCGTTCTTTCACCCGGTCCAGGTTGTCCTTGACGGGTGAGACCAGTTCTTGCTTGAACGGCTTGCCATTGTTACCACTCTTGTGACTAGGATCGGGGGTCTTGACGATAGTGAGCTGCTGTCCCGCCATGCCCGGTGTCATGGGCACGCGCTTCTTTTGCGAGTCCGTCGAATTTTCTATCCCCTTTTTCCATGCCTGCACTTGAATACCTAGCGGATAGATTCCTATGGTTCACCAAACAGGCAAGCAACACGAGTCAGTCAGTCAGTCACTTTGCCTGATTCGAAGTGCAGCGAACGATTCCGCCTCGCTGACTGTGGGGACGCTGCCGTCGGGGTGTCTTAAATAGAGTCGTAGGGAGGTGATCCTCTCGACGCTGGAGCTCATGTAGCAAGGATGTGCAAACTCTTTCACCGTACCCACGCAGTCCTTGAGTCTAGTCATGCCGAGAACGCTCTGTTGCCTACCTCTGACTAGGGAGGTCTCCACCATGTCGCAGTGGACGTACACTGCTTTGGAAGAGAGCAGAGGGCCGAGTTTACCCGCGTTTTTGTCGGTGTTGACGTAAAATTCTATCAGCCCGATTTCCCAAGCGTGATTCTGACTGAGGTAGATGGGCGTGGGTAGTTCCGTGACAAAGTCGTTCCACGCGTTGGTCGGGTGAAGTTGCTTAGAGTCCTCGGAGGAAAGGAACACGTACATCTTGGAAGGTCCCGGTCAGTTCTGGTCTAAGTCTGTTAAATCTGTCTCTCTTATCCAGGAATTGTAACGAGGCCCGTATCCTATCCAGCTCACGAGGACCTCGACCCTCCTGTTGTTCCTGGAACCCACGGTGCGCCTCTTCAAAATCTTGTCCACCTCGAAGATCTCGGGTTCGTCGCTTAGCCCGCTGACCTTCTGCAGTTCCTCTCGGTAGAAATACCCAGCCACCTCTTCGTTCTCCCACGTCTTCACCCTGTAAGTCTCGAAGTTTTGGTTGAGTTTGCGATGAGTCACGGTGTATATCCTTCTGCTCCAGGATTCGTCGTGGCTGCGATGGAAGACGCCGGTGAGGTAGGACATTCTGACCCTGTCGCCCAGTTCGAATTCGAACCCCTTCGTGTGGGGTCCGGTACGGGTAGCGTGGTCGTTCTCCAGGTACTGTCTCCTCCACAGCTCTGGGGTGTCCAAGAGGCACATTGCGTTCTGCGGTGTCGTCCCGATGCTCCTGTGTTCTGAGTTGTTGTAGGCCTCCGTGAGTTCTTGTAGATGAGATGCCCAATCGAAATTATTCCTAGCCTTGATGAGTCTAGCAATCCTCAATCTGAGACTTCTGATTGATCTCTCTGCAAAATTACTTTTCACCTCGTTATTAGTGACGTAGTGGTGGATGCCTTGCGTCTTGAAGTAGTCCTTCATGGTACGGTTGACGAACTCGGACCCGGGGTCCGTTCTAACCTTGAGTGGTTGGGCATTGAAGCGTAATATGTCCTCAAAAGCTTCTTTGACATCTGCCCCCCTGACAGCAACCAGGGGTCTGGTGAAGAGATACCTGGTAAACACGTCTATGGCGACGAGGATGTAGCCGTAATTTTTGTTGTATTCCCTGTAGAAAGTCAAATTCAAAACATCCATATCCCATAAGTAATTCTTATCTCTCGAGATAACTCTAGGTCTGGGAAAGTGCTTTCGGGCAGGTCTGAACAAACTGTAGGAAGACTGTCTTTGCAACCATGCTTTGATCTTCTTCAACGATATAGTGTATCTCCCTTCTCTCCTCACTGTCCGATGCACCGCCGTGGCTCCTCCGTACGTGCCCGGGTTGTCCCTGTCGTAATAGATCGATCTGAGGTAGGCGTCAAGCTGCTCTTCCGATTCTGGTTTGGGAGGTCTGGCAAAACCGGTAGGAACCCCACCTCTTCCCAATCCACCACCACCACCACCACCACCACCACCACGGTGACGCAGATCCTCCTGCTCCTCCTCGGGTGGACGGGGCTGCTGCTGCTGCTGCTGCTGGACTACTTGGGCTTCCATCCCTTCAACCAAGACTCCACCCTTTTGTTTGATCTCGACACTCTTTTACCGTCCGCACCCTTTACCTTTCCGCCCGCGCGCGCGTCCGCCGGCGTATTTTTATTTTTTTGCGGTTTGTTTTCCTGGGGCTTTGCTCCAGGCGAACTGTTGTTGCTGTTGTTGTTGTTGTTGTTGGTGTTGTCTTGTTTCTCGTCTGAATCCTGATCTAACGATTTCACTTTTTGTTTCTTTACAGCGACACCAGGTGGTGGAAGAAACGGCCGCTCCAGGCTCGCCAACGAAAGGGAAGATCTACCCCCTGATAGCTGACGGAGGACCTCGGGGGGCAACCGCTGCAGAAAAACCCTTGCCCTCTTCAAAGCGTGAGCCACCTCCCCGTCCAGATCGTCAGCCCGTGTTCCGCCCTTCACCTTCGAAGGAGAACCCGTTCCCTCTGCCTGCTCCCCTTTCAGACCGCCCTCCGTACGTGCCCTCTTCCTCGACCTCTCCTGCTGGCCCTCCTCCTCCTCCTCCTCCTCCTCCTTCTCAGGCCCTCCTCCACCAGCCTTCTCCTGCTCCCCAGACCGACTCTGCCTCCCCTTCTCCTGTCGATCAGTCTCCCCAGCCTGCTCCTCCTGTTCCTCCTCCTTCCGGACCTGATCCTTCTCTTGCTGCTTGCTCTCAGGACGATCCCCCTCCTCCTTACTCCGAGAAGGAACCGGACCCTTCCACCCCAAACGTGATGCCTTTGCCTCCCGAGATGACGGCCGTGAGGTGTCTGTCGTCCTCCCTGTCGACGCCTCGTGTGAAGAAGACGGCCCGCCTTCCCCGGATGTTAGCAGGGATTCTGGGTGACGAGGCAGCTCGTCTCTCTTCTCAGAAGAGACAGGCGAGTCACCGCCGACGTCACCGGTCCCTGGAGGACTAGAAGTGGTGAGTTTAGACTTTGATATCCTGGTGTATTCTTCGAATGGTATGGTGATGTACTTTCTCATGATTGAGTTTTTAACATGACCCTCTTCAATTGGTTCTTGACACTTTGTAATAGAAGGAACACCTGACTGGCAAAACGTTGGATGGTCTTCAGTCTTTGCCCCACGCTGACACCGAAATCTGAAATGACGTGCAGAATAGATCAGCACTGAGCAACACTCTGAGGAAAGAATCACACTTCCTGAGTCTAGCCGTAGACATGCTGTGGGGGTCCTACCTTGACAGAGCTCATTCTCCAACTGATACCCCTTCCCTAATGTGTGTCCTATTTATGCAGAACTTTATGCCTCACAGGTAGCTCACCAAGTCCTCTCCCGGAAAGATGTTAGTGTGTATTTGCGCCTTCAGTCTTGGTGGGTCTCTGGGATCTGACACTCTAGCAGGATGAAGGGAAATGACCTGGTAACCGTATTTCTTGGACATGACGCAATCCTTGTAACTCTTTTTCAGCACTTCTCCTAAGCCCGTCTGTTTCGCCAGTATGGCGATCTGACCCACGTCTCGGGGATTACAGAGAACTACAAAATAATGATTATTCATGGAAATGGACTTCGAACAAGCCCCTTGAGCGTAAAGGTTCTGAGTGATGAAAATGATTGTTATTTTCAGATGGTGCGAGTGGACCGTGAACAGTTTCTGCACGTGTGGATCCTTCACGACCACTTCCATCAGATCGTCCAGTACCAGTAACGTGTGTTCCGTCCCGTCAGTAAAGACATTCAGGTCCTCCTCTGTGGGCACACCCCGATGAAAAACGATCCCTGGAACTGTTTCTCTCATTTTCTCATAGATGGGTTGATTGGCAGACATGCAGTACATGACTTTGTTCATGGGAACGTTGTAGAGGGCGTTCCTGTGTACGAGTATGCGATGCACTAATGACGTTTTCCCACTTCCGCTCACCCCCGAGACACAGGCAGCAGAGGGAGCGTGCATGCCTGGGAAGGTCGTTCCTTCCACGTTTTCAATGTACTGTTCCATGATATTCTACCCTAAGACTGTTGTAATAGAACAATGATGTGCTCTGTCCAAATGCCAGACCACTATTAAACCCATGTATTCTCAGTCTACTGTTTTATACGTGTTGCCTCACCCCCAAACGTTACATGTAATCTAATGTTTGTTACTGAATGTTTATCTCTATGTATGATGTAGCTATGTATATTATATATATATATATATATATATATATATATATATATATATATATATATATATATATATAAGAGTATATGTATAAATGTAACAGAAAACTGGTTTAACACATCTCAGTTTTATTCACCTTTGATCACGTTTTAAAAAAACAACAAAAAAACACACACACAACACAAACCATAAAAAACAACAGTGGTGTCACATGCAATACATTATCATCGACATGATATACAATATACACACAATATACAATCCATATATACAACTCTCTCTCTATATATATATATACACACACACACATATCAACCTTAAATTTCGTTCATGAACTCTTCGTCTCTCAGTTTCCTAGACCAGAATAAACTGATCCAGTCATTTCCAGGGAAACATCTGGGAGATGTCATTTCAGCCATGCCCTCAGAGAGGCCACATGTGAAATGACTGTTCCATGCATGCCCCGGCTGCACGATCATGCGATCCCCGACCTCTCTCAATTCCAACACCAACTCCGCCTTCATTTGATCAATTTTCAACTGAATGACTTCCGCCATCACCTCTTCCCTTCTACTGTACCAGCATTCTTTGACTTTTATCTCTGCAGCATACCTATAAATATGGTTCATTTTATCGGAAAAAACCAAGCTTTGCATGAGACCCATGTCCGAGTTGTTGGCCAATCCTATCTCGTAAAAAAACAGATGGGCACAGCTCTTGAACTCACGGTTGTGTTTGAAGAGTTTGCATGGATAGTCGAGGGACAATCTGTGCACCTTCTGTCGAAGAACAAACGTGTTGTGAGCATCCCAAGGGTTCAAAACGATCGACAAAGGGACTGTGTCAATGTGGTTTTCCTGTACCTCCCTTTTCACATAGAAATAAGAAAACCCCCTTTTTCTCTGTGAGTAGGTCATGATGGTGTTGTTACGAGCCCTGAAACCAATGTTTGTTACTTGACCGCTCAGCTTTCGGAACAGGGCATCTTCGTAGTACTGCCTAGGATTCACGATGGCCCTTTTCTGTACGCCCTTAGCTTTAACCCCCTCTGTCCCGTCGCTTTTGACCAGATAGTAGGTTTTCGAAGCCAATGCTATCAGCTCAGTACCACTCGCTTCTATTTTGAAGAGCCCGGGTTCCCTTTTGTCAAACAGCCGATGCTCAGGACAACACTGGCGGGGAAGAAAGTACTCGACCCCAGGGTTTGTTGCCTCGCATCGCGCGAGCTGGTGCTCGTATGTCGGAACGGCTTCGGGTTTAATCACCTCAGCCATGGTTTCTCCGCTCATCGCATAATACAGACTATCTGTGTCGCAGAGAAGTAGTTCGAAATCCTCTCTGGCCACACAGACGTCGAGAAAGTCATAGTAGTATTGCAGGAGGCGAAGCTTGGCCGTTTGAAGCGTCATAAAAGCCAACTGAATGGGCATGTCCAAGCTGATGGACCTCTTGCTCATCTCCACTTCAAACATGTCCCCAGAAATTTCAGTGAGTTTCCTAAACAGGGGATCGTTCACTGCCAAGTGTGCTGCGTGCTTGCCCCATACGTATTTCACGTTAGTGTGCTTTGTCTTATCTAGGAGAAGAGAACCATAGGCCATGTTACCCACGATCTTGCCCGTCTCAGACAATATCTCCTTGTCAGGATATACGTCCCCATCACGCCGGGCTTTGGTTACAAAGTCTACGAATGGTTTGAAGCAGCGCTCGAATCTGTATTCTACGACCTCATATATCTTGGTCACCACCATCCCTTTTTGAAGGTACCATTTCAGCAAATTGGTACCCAAGAACACTTTGGTTGCACGCATCCCCCCAACCAAAAGCTTTCTCGTTTTTTCAAACTTCCCGTCTGTGGTTTCCCTAATATAGTCCTGCATTGTTGGGCCCCAGTCGTCGTAATGTACTTCCGTGTTAACAAACAACGGAGACAGTTCAGAAAAATATTCCCAAGGGGTCATGCCCTCCCTTTCATACCCTTCCGGCCATTCGCCTGGGACCTCAATGTCTACCTGTACCATCCCTTCTAGCTCGCCAGAACTGATGCTCTCCTTTATTAACTCTTCACTTACTCTGTCAGGATATTTATGGAAGAACTTTGGTATCAACTCACTAATCCTGTCGTACCCATAACGGTTGTTTCGAGTCACCATCTTCCATTCGCATTCATAACAGACTGACAGCGTAATACCCATTTTCCGAATGTATGCCTCCCGCTCCTCTGTCCTACGCTTTCTCTCCTCAAGCAATTTCCTAGACTTCTCTGGCCAAGGTCCGATGCCATGGTTCCCCCTCCCAAAGAAGCCACATTCATTCTCGTCATGACCATGGTAGTAACAGCCATAGAATTCATACCCTCTGTGGACGTCTCCGTCTAGGCAATAGCCATCTAGCCTGTAAGGTCCCACGGGAAATTCCCTCCCACTGTTTAGCTTGTGTTGAATGTGTATGCCTTTGACATCCATAACCCATTGCATCCAGTCGTACATATCCAAGTGTCTGAACCTCGTCTCGGGTAAAAAACCAGTCTGGGCCTTCCTACGCACGGGAAACCCTACGGGCATTTTCTGGTTCAGAGCGTAAAGATAGAGGCTATTGGCATCGACTCCTTGTATGCCCCTAGCAATTTTCCCCTCTTTGCCCCGGATGGCAGTCTCCCCGACCTTGATATGGCGCTTGAATATAATGGAGGGTCCCCCAAAAGAACAACGCTTCAGCTTCAAATACAAGTCAGAATCACAGGTTTCGAAACTAGAGAACTGTTTGTTTGTCTTTTTAACACAGTCAAACAACATCTTGCGGGAAATGCCCGGAGCAGAAACTCCAATTTTGAACAAGTCGATGTTGATGCCGACGTAATACTCAAGCATTCTCTGGGCAGCTTCAACAAAAGGGGCTGTGTCCAAATTGGCATAGTAGGTCAGAAATTCTCTGAAGGTTTGCATGTTCCCCTGGGTCCAAACACTTTGTAACTCCCTGTAATTCTCCTCTCCATTCAGGGGTCTCGGACCCCGTCTGCCACCCTCTACCCACTCTGAATGATCAATTTCCAAAACATTGGCTTTCTTCAATTCAGAATAGAATGAATCGTAGGACGGGAGCTCGGGATAATCCAACTTTTCTACAGAATCGAACCACTCATAGGGAAAGTAAGATTTGCGTGATTCGGTTTCATAGGCTTTGAGAAATTTAGCATACGTGCAACCAGCTGCCAGAAAGTTGGACACATCAAGAAACTTGAATTTCGATGTTTTGATGGCTGTATATTCGTTGCACTTCTTGATCATGTAATTCATGTCTGTGGCTAAACCAAAATGCTTAGGGAATTTGTTCTTGATCAAGTTCAAATCATATCGAGAGGAGTTGAAACCGAGAACAGGGATCACAGACAGATAATCGTTAAACTTGTCGATCATTTTCTGAACGCGTTTACCATGCTCGTTTCTCACGTCAAGGTGATCCATCTCCCCCATCTCTTCTGCTTCCGGTGCAGTAGGAGGTATTGGAGTCTGGGTTCTAGTCGGAGTAAAAGAGAGATCTCCGGTACCCTCCTCTCCTACCCTCTCGTCCCACATGGACTGTTCATCATCCTCTGACTCCACCTCCCTCCCATGATACCAATCCATAACTACCTCATCATCAATCCTGACTGGAAAATTGTTTTCAAGCTGTTCCAGTTGTTCTAAAACACCACTCCATCTACCTAAACACAGAAGCTTTGCCTTTTGCTGTATTTCCTCCATATACAGCACCATTGCCGACAACAGGTCATCCATGTCAGCATTGATAATGCAACGAGGTGTTTCATAACCTTCGACGTTGGAGCATATGCTCACACACACGGGCACATGCCGCGTTATCCACCTGGTTTTCGCCCCCCTATCCGTGTCGTCCTCATCTTCCATGTTGTCATGTGCTTCAGGTGTCTTTTCGAGCACAGATTCCAGATCATAAACGATGAAATACTTGTAATGCTGAAGGGAGGGGTCAACCTGAATACGTAAGGTACTCTCTAGTTCCTCAAACACATTTTCTGGGGGTGTATAAATACCCCCCGGATACTTGTATTTCACTCTGTTGGTGCACTTCATTTCATGATTTTTAAGATAAGTCAAACGATCGAATGCTCTACCACAGTGAAGACAAGCGTACTTCTTAGCATACTGGTCAAAGTCTAGAATCAAACTGAAATGATGATCAAACAAATTCAAATTTAACTCCACAGCAGCCAGTTCAGTGTGATCCATAATGGACCTATACATCTTGGTACATGAACCATCCATGTTCAAAGAATAAACATTGGTACGGACATTGAAGCATCTCTCATAGTCAGGTAGATCACCAAATTCGAGCCCCCGATATTTCTTACAGTTACTAGGGAGGTCAAACACACCTTCATTTATCTTGTAGTCAAGCCACTGTGCATAGAGCATCCTGACATTATACTCCAAGTCAGGCATGCCCCACAGTTTAACTGCTAGGGCCCTGAAAGCACAAAGTTTGTCTTTATATGGAAACCCATTTCTCTTGGCCAGTCCGAGAATGCAGTTCCTATTGTTTATGTATGATGGCAACTCAACAGTCCTGCCAGCTCCAATGAGGTAACTGCTTCTAAACACGAAATATGTAACATTTGTAACATACACTAATTCCATCTTTGTAGAACTAGCATCTCTCAACAGATATTGAGACCAGTCGATACCCTCCAATAACTCAATCGCATTACTGATATCCTGCTGACGACTGATCCTTGCCGGATCTTCCCATACTAGAGCATTGAAAAAGGGGTTCCAATAACTATAGCGTCCAGTTTCTCTATCTCTCAGGATTAAGCCAAATGACAAGTTGAGTCTGAATGCATTTTGTTCAGTTGCCATAATCTCCCTCAGGTGGGGTAACAAATCATTAACATCACCATCAAAGTTTGCAAGTGGAAAGTTGTAAACACCATGCACATTCCCAGGATCATGACCGGCCACTATTGTATCTCTATGACGAGCATAGATTTTCATGAAATCCACATCCAAAATTTCAATTCCCCTTGCATCTCGAGTCACCCATGGTGGATCCACATCAGGATCGTTCTCCCAGGAAAGTACATATTCCGGTGAATCATAACTATCGTTGTTGCACCTGCGATGTTTTATCCTATGGTTAAACAGACTCAAAGAGGAAGCACACTCTTCACCACAGTCACAACACCTGTATGTTGACTTCATAGCGGTATCACTCCCTGGTAACTTATTGTGTGCTGATACGTAATGGTCTTTCAGAACCTCATATTGCGGGAATACCTTCTGACACATAGAGCAGACGTATCCAACTTGCTTTTTCCTTCGATAGTGCACACGGCGATGCCTGCTAAGCGAGTTCAGTGACAGGAATGTTTTGTGACACAACTCACACTCATACCTCCTAGACGAACTACCAGAAGGGGCATGGGTACTGTTACATTTATCACAATGATCCGAGTCAGTTTCCATTACCCCTTCCATTTGACACTCTAACAGTCTCTTGTCTATGGTTTCCTTCCAACGTGCCTCCTGCCCATCATCCCTTCTTCTTTTACATCTTTGAATGTGGGTATTAAGCCGCTGTTTAGTAGAAAACACCACATTACACAGGTCACACTTCCATTCCTTGGATGCATCAGTACATTTGTTCTCATGCCTTTTTCTGCCAATAGATGTAGGAAACACACGTGCACAGTAACGACACTGCAAACCCTGAAACAAACAAGAAATGATTTGTTTACTCATGATTCACATCACACTAACTAAACTTCACAGCTGTAGGTATCATCAATACAAAAGGAATCTAAATGTTTTTCTTTTCATTCCAGAAAAAAGTGACTGGGGAGACAGACTCCACCCACCATGTGTTCAATGATTCACATCAGACTGAAGATGACTTTTTGTTATATCATTTTAGAAATACCACTTGACACAGTTGCATGTGAAGATGTATAGCTTTTTGTGTCATGGTGCTATGACTCAGCAAATCAGTATTATTTCCATGTATAAGAGATGTAAACATACAGCCTCAAGTGCCTTCTGTTTTAGTATTATCCAAGTACTTACTTTATATAAAATCAACAGGGATACTATAAAATAAAAGTTGTGTTCTTACCTTGTGTCCATTTCCCATCTGTCCTCTATCAGGTGGCTCAGCCATGATGAATAATAAAACACTACACTCCAAAAGTACTGATGTATATCCAACAGTGAATGTTACTCCCAAGTGATACTACCTCATCCATGAACCAGAGCATTATGAGGACTGGACTCTCATCTACTTCTTTAAATGTTTATGTCCAACCCCCCTTGAAAATAATGGCATGCCCCTAAAAGTTATCACCCCTCAACTGAAGTAAACTCATCCTATTTCCCCATTAACCAATCATCTTCCAGTATTTGAAAACACCCTCCCACCAAAACCAAATGCAGGTCAACTAGCACACCTCCAACCCAACAATAGATTCCCAAACAATAGAGCCCCACCCCTGCTGCCTGCACCTGCCACCTGCCCCCCTCCACCCTCTTCTTTTAACCTAACTCCTCACACACACAAACAAACATATGCCATAAACATCTAAATATATCATATTCATCCCAACTAAAACTATCTATTCTGACTCCCCTATATGTAAGCTACACATACATATAAAAATCTATGCCATATCACCCCTACTTCCAACATTATCCTTCTTTTAACCAAACTATGTTCTAGAAGCTACCCCTATACTACTCATATTCTGGAGGATAATTTAAATTATCATTATCTGCGCTGTCAGAATCTTTAAAGTATGATTTTTCAATCGGATCATCGTAATCATTTTCCGAATATTCATCATCTGTTGCTTCTATGGATTCTATCTTTCCTTTTTCTATTTTTTTATGTATCTGTTGTTGTCGTTTTCTTACAATATCCATGTTTTGATCTTCTACAGGATACTTTTTTATTTTGTAAGCATCAGCATCCTGCTTGCTTTTTCCTGGTTTATTAAGAAACCAAGACTTAGGTATATGTGGAGATAAATTATACCAAAGTTCATTAATACCGAGAGGTTCTTTTTTTATGCTAGCGTTAGAGAAAAATTTCATTATGTCTATCACATTAGAATTTTTTAACAGTTTTCCGTTCATTATTATTTCACCCTGATTATTCCAAAAAAATTGTAAAGCTAACATTTTCTTTAAAATTTCTTTTATGTAAGGTATTTGTGCTTGTCTTATATGCGATAATATTTCTTCTATGGATATACCGGTAGGAAAAGATTTTTCAGATTGATTATCTTGAAAATAAGAAAAAAATGTAGGATTTTGTTTAGATATATCTTGATTAGTACTTAAAACTTTATATGGTTGAATGTTATACATTTTTTCTGCTAATATTTCTTTTTGTCTTTCAAGAATAGGATTTTTTTCATTTTTAGTTTCTTTTGTCTTATTTTCTTCTACAGCTCTAAGTTTTTTATATGTGACCAAAGGAATGATAATACTTTTTTTGAAAGAAGCAGTCATATTATTGTCTACTTCCTGCTAAACCTCCTAATAAAGATACGGCTAAAGGAATGAGCATAGATAAAAAACCACCTTTTTGTTTTAATACTGCTTTCCTTTTTTTGTTATTCACACGTCTATTTACTAAAAATCTTAAAATTTTTTTATGCTTTTTAAGTTTAGCATAAGAAGAAGGACTTAATTTAATGTTTCCTTTCAGCACGTTATAAATGCATTGGCATATAGCATCTATGTCTTCTTTTCCTGCATATTCTATCAGAAGATTTCTTCTTTTTTTATTTTTAACATTACTTAAGACAGTAAGGAAAGCTAATTGTCTAGATAATTTAGGTCCTTTTTTTCTTTTTATGTTTTTCTTTAAAGTTTTTCTTTTTTTCGATAGCTTTTTCAAAACAGGTCTTTTTCGTGTCAAGGAAGATTTCCTTTTTTTCGGCATTTTTTTAACGGTAATAAAGAGAAACTATTTATTGCCTTTTATGTCATTCTTTATTTCATTTAATCACAAGTACATTTATTTTACGTTTTATTCGGAACATAAACATCTTGACCTACATCAAAAATATTTCCTCTTAACCTATATTCTTGTGGAGTTTTTTGATGTCCATCTATGAAAAGATAAGAATGTGGTTTCCTAGTTGCTTCATTGAAAATATTGATAAAGGTTTTGTGATTTTTCGGTAATAATTTTCTTCCTAATATTTGAGGCACAGTTTGATCTAAAGGAGAATTAAATATTACAAGATAAGTAGCATTTCTGTTTACAGTTTGTCTTTCTTTCCCTTCAGAAAAAAAATTTTGAGATATATATATTACATTTAAACCTTCATGATGACAAGTTTGAGTGAATAATTTTCCTATTTCTGCATTATTACTGCTTTCTTTCATTAAGTCATCTAATATTACAAGTCCGTTAAGGTTTGGTTTTATGAATTTATCATAAGAAGAAGGAATACCATTGATGAAAACAACGTCTTTATCTTGCATGATAGAAGCTTTTTTAGGAGGTGTTTGACCATAACACCAAATAAAATAATCTATGTTTTTATCTAATATGCGATCACTGTTTTCTATTAAATTATGAACAAAAGTAGTTTTACCACTGTTGCTAGGACCTGTTATAATCATAGAAAAAGGTGTTCTAATACATGCATTGAAAGTAGGATATTCTATGTCCTCCATTTTCTTAAACTCCTTCTATTTTAACTAATTCTTCTTTATAGAAATTACCACTTAATATTTCATTGTTTTTATCAATTAATACATATGTTGCAGGCCAAGTTCTAAGAACATAAGCTACTTGAAAAATTTCTTTTTTCCAATGAGAAGAATATCCTCTTCTGAAAATAGTTTTATATTTAGTAATTTTAACTTTATCTCCAACTTTAAAGGGTAAATGATATTTTTTGGTGAATAAATATTTCCCATATTGTTTAATCCATATTCTTTTTTCGTTTGCTTCAGTTACTTCTGAAGGACTTATACCTAAGGTTCTATGCTTGCTGTGATTATAACTATATACTAAATTTTGAAGTACATCTATATATCTCAAAGTCTTTTTGAAAGTAAGATATTTATATATTTTATCTTGTATAGTACGATTGAATCTTTCTACTATCGCGCTTTTAGTATCTTGTGATGTACTGAAATATTTTATGTTATTTTCTTTTAAAAATTTCCTAAAAATACCTTTAAATTCACTTCCGTCATCAAATTGTATTATATTAGGCTTAACTTTGCTTTTTGTTAAAATATTTTTGAAGCCATCTAAAGTAATAAAAGCTGTCTTTTTTTTTAATGGATAAATATAAGCATAACGAGAAAAACAGTCTATACATGCAAGCAAATATTTAATATCATCATTTTCATCTTTCAAATTAAATATACTTATTAAATCTATTTGCCATTGATCATTTATACCTTTAACTATGGTTTTTCGTCTTAAGAATCTATGTTTTATTTTCTTATGAGAGGTATAAGTTCTGGTGTTATGAAGAAAAGCTAATACATCTGTACGAGTTATATTTTTATTTCTCTTTTTAGCACTTTCATATAATTTATTAGGAGAACTGAAAGAGGCAGGATTAGATGGATTGAAATATATTTCTTTTAAAATATTTTCTTTTTTTTCAGTTTGCTGCTTTCTATTTTCAGACATATTTCCTGTTTTACATAACTAGAGACGGAAATCCGATATGCATAGTTTCGTTCTAAAAAAAGAAATATTTTTTGTACATGAATAGAACGATACATATAATCACGTGATTTTAAACCATCTCAATGTAATAGAAAGTATGTCTTTTTATTTTTCCACATCATATTTCACGGTTATCCATGAAATTTTTAGTTTAATCCATATTATTTTTAATTTTTTTTATACAGGCATGTAAATCGGGATAAAACCATTTAGTTTCATAGTTCCATCTATGTTAAACAGCAGATCTTTTTTGTTTCTCATTTTTGTTTTTTTTGAGTTCGTATTAATTTTAATTTTATTTCGTGAGGAATTAGATTGCTGCTTATTTATATTTCTCTTTCTTTTGACTTGCACCTTTTCCTTTTTTTCTGTTTTTTCATTTTCATCTTGACTTAAGTTATCATCGCTCGTATTATTTTGCATGTTGCTAGATGTCTTGTTAATTTTTCTTTTCTTTTTCTTGACTTGTATTTTTACTTTTTTTTCTTCAAAATCATTTTCATTTTGACTTAAGTCTTCATCGCTCTCTTCTTTTTTTCTCTTAAGGTCTTCATTTTCTTTCTTGATTGGACAAGTAGAATTCAATTCAACATTCTTGCAGTCGTCATTTTTTTCTTCTTCTGAAGACACACTGTTTGAGTCTTCATTTTCACTCAAGTCTTCTATGGTTTTCATACTGAAATTTTGAGTTGATTTAGCTTTGCTTTTTAACTTTTCTTTTATATATTTATTATAACAGGCATTACATCTCAGGTGATTTTCATCAGATGTAAAATGATGATAAGATTGAAAAGGTCTATGACACCTTATACATTCTTGTACCATTGACTCTGCACATTTTAAACAATATTTTTTATTGTTTACTAAATTAGCATTTTTCCCACAAAATTCACATTTAGAAACCATTTTCTTAAATAAAAAAATTAAATAAAAAACTGACTATATATAAATAATTTTCAGAAGCTAAATAGTGAAGTTATGGATTTATCTCAATAATATTTTCATGTTGTTATTCACTGTTATCATTTTCACTTAATTCCATTTCACTTTCACTGTTACTATCACTACTTAGGTTTTGTTCTTTTTCTTTCTTTTTTTTCATTTTTTCTTGTTTGTTTTCATTCTTCAATTTCTTAACTTTTTCAATTTTTTTATATATTTTATTTTTCATTCGAAGAAGAAGATCAAATTCTTCTTTTTGAAGAGAAATGCTCTTATCTTTAGTCAAGTCATGGAAATGTAAGTATATATTTCCTTTAAATTTATTTATATCTATTCTTTTCCTACGACCAAAAGCTAAAGTAGGGTATTTTCCTGATTTGTTCATTTTTCTTGTTTTTTTCTTCTATTATGCCTTCAACTTTCTTGTAGGTCCATAAGGTGAAAGTTTTTTTAAGCTATCTCATGATCTTTTTTCCTTTTTTTCTTTTTCTTTTCTGGGAAAGGTATTTCATTTCTTTTTCTTTTTTTCTTTTTTTTAGGTATTTTATAGTGTCCGTAAGCAAGAGATTTTATCCCTTTGTCACATAAATATCTTTTATCTTCAAAAGGAGAAAGAGAAACCTTATGTATTGAAATTGTGTACACTTTATGTTTTAGACTTACTATATTACTGAATTGATCTTCTCTTATTTTATTTTTAAATAAAACTTTCTTAAAATTACTATGTTTTATTTCTCGTATACAACTTTTTTTTATGCCTTTTACTTTTTTTTCTTCTTCTCCAGTTTCATAAAGAATGGAATACATTTTAGGTCTTAATGCTATGAATTCCTTTATTTTTTTCCCTCCTGTTTCGTCTTTGAATTTTCCTAAAACTTTCTTATTTTTAGAGGAAAATAAAGGATGACTTTCTTTAAGATTAGAAAAATCGAAATAATTTTCTATTTTTTTTATTTTATTGAAGAAATTTTCGTCTTTGATATAATAAATAAACGAGTCTGTATCTGTGTATAATAACTGTATAAAGCTTTCTGAAAAAGCAGGTAGCATGATATTGTAATGAAAATTAAACATCCATAATTTTGATAGTTCTAATACTGTAAATCCTATGTATATAGGTTTATTTAAAAGAATTCGTTCTTTGTTATATTGTATACCTACGAAGTCTTTTTGGAAGATATGAAGTGATTTAAAATTTGGTTTTCTTATAAGTTTTTCGCTCACTGAAGGATTAGAAGTTAATTTCATAGAGGATCTTTTTTTTACATTTTCTATTGTTTTCCCAAAAGTGCTATTTATTAAAAGCTTAAAAAATTCTTTGTCCAAAGAAGAGGTAGCTAAGGTTCTTTTTGTTGTATTAAAATCGATATATGGTTTCATCCAATCTTTTTGTTTGAATGAAAGGACTCTATGTATTTTTTTAACTTTCATTCCTAGGTTTAAATACAGTTTTAAGTTACGGTAATGTATAACATAATTTTCCTTTTTATTTAAGTTACATATCAATTTCTTTCCACCTTTTTTATATGAAATTCCTATGTCTTTCAGTACTTGTTTAGCATAAGGAGATAAATCTTCATTTTTTATTTCTAATTTTTCTGGTGCTAAAGGAAAAGAATTATGGCTATCATGAAGGTTTGCAGGATAAGATAGAGTTACCTCCATTATATAACCTGTCTCGTTATCGTCTGGAATGCTACATATATCTAATTTATTTATTTCTTTTTTTTCTAACCATTTGAAATTAGAAACAGGTAAAAAATCTGCTAAACATTTTCCATACAAATTGTTGCAATCAATATAAAAAATATGTTCATCAGGTTTTTCTGCCACGGCAAACCTGTGAGAAACGTTAGTTATCCCTCCTCTTACACCTGTTTCTATGAAATTGTACATTTCTATGTCCGAAAATAAATCTAATTTAACCCCAGTATATTTCAGCATGGCTTGATAACTTAAGCTTGGTGAAGTAAGAAAATGTGACGGATCTAATCCATAGTAATCTAAAGCCTTTTCTCTGAAAGATTCGAAAACGTCACATAAAAGCAACACGTCTATTTTTAAATATTCTCTCAAATAATCTTTCAGGTTTTTGCATTTAAAAGCTTCGAACATAAAAAGAGCATGCTGGTAATCTTCACTAGAAATGTGTTCTTTTGTTAAAGAAGAATAAAAATATTTTCTTGCAGGTAATTTTTTTTCTTTCAAAACACTCCATGAACTTATATAATCATAACACATCACTCCTTTACGAATAACATAAGGTAATAATTTTTTATCTTTTAAATGTTTCTTTGTTTCAAAAAAATCATCAGTTCCTTTTTCATTCATAAGATTTGCTAATTTAGCTAAAGAAGTAGGAAGAAATTGAAATGAATCTATAAAACGAAAATTTTCAAAACTTAAAGTCAAAAATTTTTCTGAAGATTTTGCTATAACAGATATATTTTTCTTGTCTACATATTTATATAACTTTTGAACAAGAAAATGAGTGTCATAATTCATACTGTTATGAATAACGATAGGTATTTTTAATTTATCCATCCTTAAAGATGTATAAGTAAGATTACATCTGTTACAAGCATAGTTAATGTCTCTTCCTTTACCTTCTCGCCCTATATGAGAATGATCTAAAACTTTGCGTATGCCTTTATGAGTAAGAGAAACCTCACAAATGTAACATCGTCTTTGCTGAGCTACATGAGAGATATCCTCAGGAGTTAATGTCATAGGTTTTCTTTTATGGTCTAAAATATAAGATATTTCAGCCCTTTTTTGATATAAGTAAGAAACAAAATTTGATATAACATCTTTTCCTATATATATAAATGGATCTTGATTATATTCTTTATATTTTGACACTATAATAGCACCGAAAGCATTTAATTTATGTTCACGTTCACATAATGATTTACCTTTATAAATTGGTTCTTTTATTTTATAATTATAACATTCGAAATCTGCATAAATAATAAAAGGACTTTTCACTTTATTTTTGAAATCTGTAAAATTAAGATGTGTACCTTTAGGAGGCATATAATATCCTTGTCCTACGTAAGGATTTTTATTACAATCTTGTATTATGTGGGACTTATATTTTTTTTCCGAGCAAAAGGATATTAAGCATTTATAACAAAAATATCTAGTTTTTTTCCAAAAAAAAGGTCTTATAAACTTATGTAAATTTCTTATTAAATAGTAATGATCATCATATAACAATAAATTGATATGTCTTCCGTTAGTGAAAGAAGTCGAATTTGTAGAAATATACATAGGGAAAGGTTGAATTAACTTTTGCTCTGTTTCTAACATGCCAAACACATTGATAGTTAGGTTGTTCTTTTTTTCGAAATGAGATATTTCATTTAATTTCACAGGAAAAGTAATAAAAGAAAGATTCAATTCATTTAAAAAAATATCATAAGATTTTGCCAGATTTGAATTATTTTTTACTTTATGCAAACCAGCTAAAACAGAATAAAGAAAGCATTTATTACCAGTTCCTTTTATATTTAATATTGATTTCTTTTTGTCTATTAAGTCTTTAGTTTTTTGTGTTTCTTTTCCTCCTAAAGGATTATATTTAAATATTGAAACTCGAAGCACTTTGATCTTTTTAAGAAACCATCCTGATCCCATATGAAGGAAAGAATCAAAAAATCCTAATATAATAGAAAAACAAGACCTGATCGTTTCTTCTAAATTCAAAGAATCAAAGCCAAATTGAACTGGACTCAAAAACCATGGTTCTATTTGAAAATATTCACCAGTTTCTATATTATATTTTCCTAAAATAACACAAAGTCCTACTTGAAATTTAACTCCACCTTCTTCTTTCTTTACCTTTAATATTTTTTTCTTCACTTTTTTTAAATTTTTGAAAAGAAATAAATCAGGATCATATTTCAAAGAATTAGGAATGATGTCATATTCTGTTACAAGATTCTTTAATGCTCTACGACGATAAATCATTAGACTATTGGTCTAAAATGTAAAACCAAAAACACTGTTCCGTATTCAAATTTAACAAGATCTCCTAAGTCATCACAGACAGTTATTTGAATTTCTTGTATTTCATTTCTTTTAAGTTTTTTATAATATGGAGTAACAAAAACTTCTTTTATGTCATCACCAAAACTTCCTGTGCATCTAATAGTTCTTAAAAGTGGAACTTGTTTGTTTCCTACTACTTCGTTACAAACAACGTTGCTGTATATATAAATATTAGATGCTATGTAATGTAAATTAGGAACCCCACCTGCTGTAAAATTTTCATAATCATTAAGTCCTGAATTTGCTGCTATTGATTTTTTATATTCTTCAAAATTTTGTAAAGGAGGTCCTGTAAAAGACACGGCATTTCCTTCTTTTTTCTCAGCTTTTTTATGTAAATCTAATCTTAACAAAGAACATAAATCAGAAGAAAAAGTTACTATGTCTCCTCTTCCTACTTTAAGAATAGGTTTTAAATTTTGTGGTTCTATTTTCATGAAAGGTTTTCGCTCTTTTTTAAAGAAAACATCATCAGGACAAACATCAATTTTTTGTAGAACAGAATTAATAGTTCCAATAAGGTTATCAATAGAATTGTAATTTCCATAAGGAATTCTTTCAACTATAAACCTTTTTTCCAGCGTAACGTCACTTGCCGAGTTTGCTATGAACACATTTTTTTTAAACTTAAAAAAATTTCGTTCCACTATAATAGTTCTATTTCGTTCTGGTCTTTCAGGAAAATTATACCAAGAAATAGGTATATTAACCTCTACAACTCCTACCTCCCATTCCCCTTTCAATGTTATAGTCGATGGTAAGTTCACATAGTAAGAACTCGTTTTGTTTTCCCTAGAAGGATGAATAGTATTAGAAGGTAAATTCACGTAAAAAGGAGAGGAAATTGACATTTTTCATATAAGTAGTTACTCTGAAAATGAATACATTATATAAGTAGTTTCTCTAAAAATGAATACAATCTAACATTTTATGCATATCTTTTATCTCAGAGAAATTAAAAAAATCATAGAAGGTGGCATACAAATTAACATTTGTGTTGGACTTAATCATCAGAGGGCAGCACTTTTATATATTTTTCCATATGTTCCATTAGGTAACTAATAATAAAACTCAAAACCAATTTTTGTCCTCCATCTGGTGGTCTATCAAGAAATTACTGTATGCTATAAACTTATTCCATAAAGAACAGCATACAAAGCAATATTTGTGCTCCATCTAGTGGTCAGTTAGGAAATTACTATATGTCATAAAATTAATCAATAGAGGGCAGGATATAAACCAATGTTTATGCTCCATCTGGTGGTCAGTTAAGAAATTGCTGTATGTCATCAACTTATTCCATAGAGGGCAGCATACAAAGCAATATTTGTGCTCTATCTAGTGGTCAGTTAGGAAATTACTATATGTCATAAACTTAATCCATAGAGGGCAGCATATAAACCAATGCTTATGCTCCATCTGGTGGTCAGTTAAGAAATTGCTGTATGTCATGAATTTATTCCATAGAGGGCAGCATACTAAGCAATATTTGTGCTCCATCTAGTGGTCAGTTAGGAAATTACTATATGTCATAAAATTAATCCATAGAGGGCAGCATATAAACCAATGCTTATGCTCCATCTGGTGGTCAGTTAAGAAATTGTTGTATGTCATGAACTTATTCAGCATATAAACCAATGTTTATCCTCCATCTGGTGGTCAGTTAAGAAATTGCTGTATGTCATGAATTTATTCCATAGAGGGCAGCATACTAAGCAATATTTGTGCTCCATCTAGTGGTCAGTTAGGAAATTACTATATGTCATAAAATTAATCCATAGAGGGCAGCATATAAACCAATGCTTATGCTCCATCTGGTGGTCAGTTAAGAAATTGCTGTATGTCATGAACTTATTCAGCATATAAACCAATGTTTATCCTCCATCTTGTGGTCAGTTAAGAAATTGCTGTATGTTATAAACTTATTCCATAGAGAGCAGCATAACTTGACCCATAGAGGGCAGCATATAGACTAATATTTGTGTTAAACTTAAACTTTAAAAGGTAGCACTTTTATATATATTTTCCATATGCTCCATCTGGAGGTGACTAGTAATAAAATTCAAAACCAATGTTTGTGCTCTGTCTGGTAGTCAGTAAGGAAGTTACTGATTGTATTAAATTTAAACCATAAAGTGTAGCATGTTAACCTTATATATGATAGAGGGCTGCACAGAGGGCTGCACGTTTAATCTCAATTAAATAATCAGATTCGAGAAACTCTTGAGATAAATTAGTTAGAGGTCAAGATTCTTTAGAGATAAATTAGTTAGAGGTCAAGATTCTTTAGTGAAAGGTTATATGCTTAAATAATAAGTGAAATTGCTTAAAAATAAAGATTTCTGTTTGTACAAGAATTAGATTTCATGTATACTTAACTTTTGAAAATGTCATGTAAACATAACTTTTGAAAGACTTTATATTTTTAAAATTGACTAATAGAGGGCAGCATATTGACTAATTGAAAGACTTTATATTTTTAAAATTGACTAATAGAGGGCAGCATATTGACTAATAGTGGGCAGCATATTGAATCTTAAAAGAACAAAAAAGATACATTCAGTCATTGATTTCAATGTTTTTATTCAAAAAAGAAACACTTTAGGCATTTTTTCTTTTTTCAACATAGAAAATGATTCAGATTTTTTTTGTAAAAATACCATAAAATCATCAACACAAACTGGTTTCCTTTCCAACCATGCCATATCACAATATTTACATTTCCTTACTTTATCTTCAGTTCTTACAATAAAACGTTGAAAACATTTTACATGAACTGGCTGCATGCAACAGTACATATAACTGATATCAGTGCTGTTTGTTGAAATAATAAGCATAGAACAACAAAGTTTACAATACATGTAATGAATAGACATTTTATGTTCTTTTTTTCTCATTTGATCACGAACTTTTCTCTTCAAACTACTCAATATATAATTTTGAGGGTTCACATTTATTTCATTTTTCTTGTCTTTAGGTTTCATTATCTCAAATATATCTTCAAAAAACGGAATCTCTAAGAGATCACAAGCAAAAGACATTATTTTATAATAAAAATTTCTATATTTATAAAAAATACAACACATCTTAATTGTTACAGGTAATAACATAGGATTTGATAAAATAATATTCATTATTTCTTCTAAGAGATATGAAGATTGAAAAAAATCAGAAAAAAAGACTAAAGCTTCCATTCTGATTTCTTTCAATAAAACTAATGAATTAACAGAAGAAAGGGCTAAAAATATTTTTTTCGCTTCTTTTACACTCATATAACTTTGAACAGGAAAACTAACATCTATCATTTCATTTATTTTTCCTGTAAAAGTTAACATAGCTTGAAGATAATACACACGATCCAAAAGCAAAGCATAGTTCACTTGAACAAGCATGACTGTATTATCTAGCTAATATGAAGCCAACTTCCAGTTCTGCCGACTGTTTTGCTTCACTTTATAGCTGCTGCCAACTAATATTATTCTTTGAAATAAATGCAATAATCAATCTTACCTCAGGATAATTTTATAAGCCTTATCTACTGCTAAGTTTACAAACAAAAATCATGTGGGTAAAATACCTATGACAATGTTCACTTAAAGTATGAATCCTTAAGCTATAGTAATGTCACTGTCTATCTTTCTTCTATATATTTTTATATCCACAAGTAATATTTCACTATAATATTAAAATCATACTTTTATCGATAATTATTTTCGAAACAATAAAAAGATATTGCTTCAACTAATATATTTTTTCTTATGCTTTTAAACTTTTGTCTTTGCCATTCACAAAAGGTTTTTCCACACGCAGGTTTACCATCTTTCCATTTTACTCCGCAATCATGACATAAAGCATTTTTTCTGTTACGATAACAATAAGATATAAACTTAAACCTAGTATAACATACATGATATGACGGACATGCACAACAAAGCATGTATCTTACATTTTTTTTTCTTAAGTAATAATTTTTTTCCATTTCATGATATTTTCCACAACCTCCGCATAAATATTTCATTAAGTCTGCATTTTGTTCTATATCATCTAATGTATCCATGATTTTATTTTGTAAAATATTATCTGAATAACAGTTATAAAAACAGTAAGAATTAAAGGTATGTTTAGAACAAATAAAGTATTGAACAATATAACTAGGATGACTTTCTATCCCTAAATCTGCTAAAAACCACAGAAGATGTTTACTGCTTTTATGAAAAATAGTCCCACAAAAAGCCAAAACTTTTAAAACTTTTCCTATTTCTTTTAATTTTTTAGTAGTTCTTTTGAATAAATAATGAAATAAAAATTTTGATTGAAAAAAAGAGGCAAAAAAAGCTAATGATTCTATGTTTTCTACTTGATTAAAATTGTAGTAACATTTTTTTTTAGATTTTATGCTTAAAAATTGTATGTAAGTAAAGCACTGTGATATTGTTAGAAGTGGAAAAAATGGTATTTCTATATTCAAATTTTCATAGCAAGATTTTTTGTGAATAAAATCATAAAATTGAAAATAATTTTTAAAGTAGTCGCATCTTATAGACAACAAGTATATATCTAATAAAACCTGCTGTTCCATTTCTCTTCGAACCTACAATGATACAAAAAATAACATAAAATTACTATTTTCATGCCTAAGCCATATTATATTTTTAACTGCTTATGCATATAAAAATTTATTGCCAGCTCTTAGAAACGTTTTTTCAACAAAAATTTGTAACAAAACAGTGATTCTTTCTTTTATGTCAGTCACTTAGGTCGTAAGTGTTGTTCAATGCAGTGTTTCCTAAGTGCACATGGGGATGTATGCATTAAATAAACACCGCCGACAAAAAGTGAGTAATAGATGTTTAACGCCTTTTCAACAGCTAAGGTCATATTCATAGCGAGAACAACATTACAATTTCACGGAGGAATGTGTCAGTGCCTGCGCATATGTGCACCACACACATCCTGAGGGGACAGGAAAGATGAGAAGTAGACCCTTTTAAGTGGGCTAGGGAAGCCCACCGCTGACAAAGAAAAATTCTATCCCACAATTTTGGCACTTCACATTTTTACAAAGTTCATGTCTTTGAGACATTTTGACTCTTTCTTCTAATTGAAAAACAGAATCTAATGATCCCATTCTCTCATATCTTCTTGTAGCACCCCCTACAGTGATTCTTTCTTTTATGTCAGTCACTTAGGTCGTAAGTGTTGTTCAATGCAGTGTTTCATAAGTGCACATGGGGATGTATGCATCATGCAACAGTACCTGCAAGAGTACATGAAGTTGCGCAAAGGTGTTAAATAAACACCTCCGACAAAGAGTGAGTAATAGATGTTTAATGCCATTTCAACAGCTAAGGTCATATTCATATCGAGAACAACATTACACAATTTCACAGAGGAATGTGTCAGTGCCCGCGCATATGTGCACCACACACATCCTGAGGGGACAGGAAAGATGAGAAGTAGACCCTTTTAAGTGGGCTAGGGAAGCCCACCGCTGACAAAAAAAAATTCTATCCCACAATTTTGGCACTTCGCATTTTTACAAAGTTCATGTCTTTGAGACATTTTCACTCTTTCTTCTAATTGAAAAACAAAATCTAATTATCCCATTCTCTCATGTCTTGTAGCACCCCCCACAGTGATTCTTTCTTTTATGTCAGTCACTTAGGTCGTAAGTGTTGTTCAATGCAGTGTTTCATAAGTGCACATGGGGATGTATGCATCATGCAACAGTACCTGCAAGAGTACATGAAGTTACGCAAAGGTGTTAAATAAACACCGCCGAGAAAGAAAAATTCTGTCCCACAATTTTGACACTTCACATTTTTACATAGTTTATGTCTTTGAGACATTTTGACTCTTTCTTCTAATTGAAAAACAGAATCTAATGATCCCATTCTCTCATGTCTTGTAGCACCCCCACAAAAAGCTGCAGGACAAGTTCCTGTGAGAGAAACTTTAGGAAGAGGAAGACCTGTTGCTCCAACTGGAAAAGCAGCAGAAGAGGTTGGAGCAACGTGAGGAACATCAGGAAGACCTGCTGCTTCGACTGGAATAGGAATGGGAGGAACATAAGAAAGAGCTTCAGAAGAAACAAAAGCAGGAGAGGCTGAAGCTGTGAAAGAAGCATTAGAAGAAGCTCTTTCTATGCTTTGAACATAAGTAGGGGGAAGAACAGAAGAAAGAGGGCCTGCATTCTGTCGCACAAGAGGAGGAACAGAAGGAAGAGGGCCTGCAGTCTGTAGCACAGAGGGAGGAACAGAAGGAAGAGGGCCTGCAGTCTGTCGCGCAGAGGGAGGAATAAAAGGAAGAGGGCCTGCAGTATGTTGCATAGAGGGAGGAGGGCCTGCAGTCTGTCGCGCAGAGGGAGGAATAAAAGGAAGAGGGCCTGCAGTCTGTTGCATAGAGGGAGGAGGGCCTGCAGTCTGTCGCACAGAGGGAGGAGGACCTGTAGTCTGTTGCACAGAGATAGAAATGGAAGGAAGAGGGCCTGCAGTCTGTCGCACAGAGGGAGGAAGACCTGCAGTCTGTCGCACAGAGGGAGGAAGACCTGCAGTCTGTCGCACAGAGGGAGGAGGGCCTGCAGTCTGTCACACAGAGGGAGGAGGGCCTGCAGTCTGTCGCACAGAGGGAGGAGGGCCTGCAGTCTGTCGCACAGAGGGAGGAGGGTCTGCAGTCTGTCGCACAGAGGGAGGAGGGCCTGCAGTCTGTCGCACAGAGGGAGGAGGGCCTGCAGTCTGTCGCACAGATTGAGTTAAATTAGAAGTGATGGAAGCAGCATACCTTACTTCAGAGAAAGCAGAAGCTGATCCTATGGATTCAGGAACAGCTGATTCAATTTTCCTGCTAGGCAAGATTGTGGTTGTTTTTTTTGCGGGGATTGGAATTGCTTGAAGAGGGGCTTTCAGTAATTTTCTGATTTCAGGATATTCTTGTCTTACAGACAAAGGAGGTACGGTTTGAACAGGAACTAACTTTCTTGATTCTTCAAGAGAATCATCGTCTGACTCTTTGTCTAAATCAAAAAGACATGGGCTGCTTGGAGGAGTCGGCGAGTCAAAACTAGCCGCCAACTCAAGAATTTCTTTATCAGGGTTCTCCTTTGAGCTTTCACTGGAAACAAAACTTGTAAAAGCATCTGCGAAGCATGAAAAGGGATTGTCAGCGGTGTTGGGATCGTTCAATGGTGCTATGACTAACGACATTTTTTTCTCACATTCATTCTTTTTAACCTTTTTTTCAGGAATATTATTTTCAAGGCTATTTTTACGCTTCGAAGAGCTGGCTGATGAAGAACAGGAGGTAGTACTAGAAGCAGAACTAGTAGGAGCTGAAGATGACTCAGATGGTGGATGTAACGGTTCAGCTGTTTTTGTGATAGGCGGTGGTTTGAATTTCTCTAGATTTTCGTGTCTCTTCATCTGTCAAAAAAAAGGAAAAAAAATCTTCTTTTATATCAAACTACATATAATTTTTTTATTTAGGTAATACTTTCATTTTTTTGGGTTTTGGATTTTTCGGTCCTCGTCTGTCTTTTGTACATCTTAAAACTGCTGCTGAACAATGCTGTGGACATCTAGCACATTTCTCAATGTTTTCTGGTAAAATATTTGCTCTTAGTACTGATAAATGTTTGTGAAGCCTTTCACAAATAATGAAACAAGCTTCTAAATTATCTTTTGAAATATCGATTTTTTCTTTATAAAGCACACCTAAAGGTGAAAATTGCTTTAAAGCTTCTATTTTTTCGTCTACTTCTATATTTTTACTTTGATTTTTGTTTTCAGATTCATGTTTCATGTCTTGTTCTTCTTCACTTTCTGATAAATTTAAATCATCCTTTAAACAAGCAAGATCTGTTTCACTTGAGCTGTCTTCTGACAGTTTTCTTTTTTCTTTAACATTGTTTTTGTACATTTTTCTTTTCCTTTTCATGGAAACAGAATTTTTAACACTTTCATCTTCATCTTCACTGCTACTCTCTGTTAGATTACTTTCTTTAAAGATATTTTCATTTTGACTTTTATTGAAAGGATTAGAATGAAGATTGTTTTTATGCTTTTTTTTTCTTAAATCATTTTCATCTAAATTTTTTATCCTAAAATTAAAAGCAGCTGAATATTCTTTTACTTCATTATTTTCAGGATCAAAACAAATAGAAACAGGTTTTTCTCTTATATTTTCTAACGGATTAAATTCTGTGCTTCGACCTTGACAATAATATATTATATTCAGATGAAGGATTTCTGAAATGCATTCTAACACTATACTGCTATGAGAAACCAAATCTGATAATATTTTTCCCTCATCTTGTCGTCTACAATAACTATGCAATTTTTTATAAGCTTCTTCTCTTTTCATGTAAGACAACAGAGAAATCCATGCTTCATCTTTAAGTATATCTAAAATCTTTTCTCTTTTAATAGCTTTTTCTTGTTTTTTTCTGTTGATTTCATCTAAAATATAATTCAAACAATGATTTTCTTTTAACTTAACATGATTCCAATAATATTGATTTTCATCACTGTCATGAGACAAAATTGAAAAAACCAGTAAAAGAATTTGTGAAATTATCTTAATTTCTTTCATTTTCCTCTTTGTTTTCTTTTTCTATTGATATATCAGTGATTGCTTTTTTTATCTCAGAACATAAAAATAAAAAAGAAGGCCAATCTTTCACTATACAGTTTCCTTTAAAGTTATGACCTAAAGTTAAAGTAATTTTCGGATTAGAAAGTCTAACACCAGAAATATACAGAACGCTATTTATCTCCTTGCTTTTATCATAATTCAGCCAAACAGATTCATAAGAATTCGATTCTTTAATTTTGAATTGAAAAGTGTCTTGAAGCTTATCATGCAATTTTTGAAAAAGTTCTATTATTTTTAGTTCACTTTTTTTTATATTTATTTCTAAACTTAATTGTATATTTAACAATTTAACTTTAATTGTGTGATAATTTGATACTGTAAAAAAAAGTAAAAAATTTGAACAAAGAGATGAAATAAAATTCTCTATATTTTCAAAATATAATTTAAAATTATTTTTTAAGAAAACATAACAATATCCATTTTTTGTTAACTTCAAAGAAAAATCCTTTTTCGTTATTACAACAGAGCCTCTGTATTTGGAAACCTTCCCTTTCAATTTTGTATAGCTGTCTACATCAAATTTCGTTCTAGGAGCAGTTGTCAGAATTAAAACAACATTATTTGTGAAATATTGAATAGACATATAAACAAAAATCACCTTGTACTTAGAGGTGTAATGGTACGGTTTCACTGCTCAAGACGGTTGTTATGGTACGGTTTCACTGCTCGAGACGGCTGATCTGTTCTTATAGGTCAGGCTGCTGCTATGATCGGCTGAGCACGGCTGGGGCTAAGGCTGAGCACGACTAGGCTACGGCAGAGCACAGCAGGGGCTACCTCGAACAACTGAGCTGTTTCTTCAGAAGAAGCACGACTTCAAGAGGCGTCGATCTGAAAACAAACCAAAATTCATATATTTCCTGAATAAATTTTATACATAAAAATTAGTTTTTATTTTATATTAAAATCAATTTTACCTAAAGCAAGCTTAAATCATTATATTTTTTATACATGTTATATTAATATATATATATTTACTTCCTGTACATGTTTTATGTATGATTTCATTACATAGCTTATAAATTATTTTCACAAAACAAAAAAAGATAAAATAAGACTTACCTTTAGTCTCAGGAACAAGGTAAGTTTTTTTGTTGAGTGTCACGACCAGGCACCTATATCTCCTTAATTGGTAGAGTATGTCATGTATCGATGGAGTATGAGGTGGTCTTAAAAAAATACGAAGTCTACCCATCACTTGTTCCTGAAAAAAAAGCCAAGAAATAAATTTCAAATATAATAATTTTATTATTATGTCAGATTTTTAAAAAAATACTTTGCTGTTATTTTATTTTTCTATCATATTTAAGTCTCATGTAACACACTTTTAAATCAAATTTAATCTATCTTTACTCCAGTTTTTATATCAGTCCTAAACAAATATAAAAATATAATCAAAAAAATTATATTAACCTTAACTTCTTTGACGAGTCAATAAGTTCATACAAATATGGATGAGTTCTCTGCAGGAATCGTACTCAGTCAAGTCTTAACGAGAGTAACTGCGAAAGACTGCTCCTATTCCTGAAAAAAAAGTTTCATTTTTATTATCTCAGTTAAAAACATTAGTTTGTTTCCATTTCTCATTAACGCAGCAGGCAATAGTCTTTAGTTTTTTACTGTAGTCTCCTCTCGAACGCATCGTACAACAGCGTTCAGTAAGTGACCATAATTTTTTATTCGAACGCATCCTACAATTACTTGTAAGTCTTTAACCTCAGTTTTCACTCAAATACGTGAAGTTAAAACAACTAACCACACCTTATTGTTCATTGCTATAGTTTCACTTGATCGCATCAGGAAACTATTTTTGGTTATAACCACAATCTCTGCTCGAACTATGGAACTAGTCACCCTTTCTAGTTCCGTGCTCGAAGGTACCAGACATCAGTGTTCAGTTTGTGATTTTAGTTTAAACTCGAACGCACCAGAAAACAGCATATAATTAAGAATGCAGTTTCCGTCTAAACGTATCAGACAACAGCATTCAATTTGTTTCTGTTCCTAGTTAGCAGGTTGTCCCATAGGTGTCGCCATTGCTGGAGCTTGTTACCTAAGATTTCTACTGACAACACCTATTTAATAGGTACCAGCAAACCCCCCGAGAGGACTTCAGTGAATAGTTAGTTTCGTTTCATTGACTGATAATCAAACCAGCTAAGTCCGTAGAGTCGTTAACTTGAATGCATCTAACAATAACTTTAGAATAATTCACTAAAGTTTCCACTCGACCATAATTTGAGTCAGTCCGGTAAGAGGTAGGAGGCGGTATAAGGCATTCTCTCTAAGTTCGCCCCTGATTAGGATTGTATTACCGTCTACCATAGTTTTCACTCGAACGCATCAAACTATAAGTTCGAACGCATCAAACCATAACTTTAAAGTTTATTACTATAGTTTCCACTCGAACGCGTCAAATTAAAATGGCTGACTACACCTTCCGGTTCGCTCGTCTTTTTCATATGAAGAAGCTATTTTTTCGCTCGTAAAGCTAACAACTAAATTACAGCCTCAACAATTATTATAATACAGAAAGAGAAAACGATTTATAAATTACCATAGATGTCATTCCTCGTAATGACTACAGTAAAAGTCTATAATCTCTACTCGAACACACCTCAGCGTACCCAATATGGCTGATCTAAACTTCCGGTTTGACTATGCCAGAAACTTCTTCGCAAAAAAAGACGTCATAAAACATTATATGGAAGCCCTCTTCAAGTCTAAAAGACCTACAAGCAGCTTTAAATATGTTCAGTTTCAGTTATTACTTGTATGTCTTTCAGTTGGAACCTTAAGGAAACATTTATGCTGACAGAAGCCTCCTTCTCCACCAAGAAACTAAGGAAAACCGATGGCTCACCCATGGAAACTAATACCGGTACTTATCTCATGTTTATTTCCTCATATACTATGACTCACCCTTGCTTTTAGTGAAGAAGGTTCGTTATCAACCTTTTTTCCGTCTACTCTTATCAGCTCCTTTTTCTATCTACATGTACAAGTTAGGTCAGAGTAAGATCTAGTTTATTCTCTAGTTCATCGCTGTCTAGCTCTCAGTGAAGATGTGGACTTATTTGACAATATTCATGCTCATCCCTGCCTGTCTAGGAGAGGGAATTCAACAAAAATGCTTGTGCTCTTTCTTAGAGGAAAGCATAGTTTCCTGTCAGAGTCCTAATCTGACATGTTGGATTCAAATGGAAATATCGCATAAGACTTTAATCACATCAGAAATTAGGACACAAAGCAGCAACCTGACACAGGAAATACGATATGAAAGAAATCGATTCCCTTTCTTAGAGCAAGTTTCCTCGAAAGTTGCTCTCTATGCTTGTGAAGCAGGCATCTGCAGGTAACAAAACCATTAGAAACCATTTATGACTATTTATTTTAAGTTAAATCGTAGAGGCATGAATTATATTGTCTTTAAGTCTATACATGAGAAAATATTAACACTAGCTACGCAGAGGGGTATTATATCAACAAAAATACTGAAACTTGCTCTCTATGCTTGTGAAGCAGGCATCTGCAGGTAACAAAACCATGAGAAACCATTTATGACTATTTATTTTAAGTTAAATCGAAGAGGCATGAATTATATTGTCTTTAAGTCTATACATGAGAAAATATTAACACTAGCTACGCAGAGGGGTATTATATCAACAAAAATACTGAAACTTGCTCTCTATGCTTGTGAAGCAGGCATCTGCAGGTAACAAAACCATGAGAAACCATTTATGACTATTTATTTTAAGTTAAATCGAAGAGGCATGAATTATATTGTCTTTAAATCTATACATGAGAAAATATTAACACTAGCTACGCAGAGGGTTATAAAATCAACAAAAATACTAAGTATTAATCAGATAAAAATCGATGAGGCTATATAAAAAGTTTTCGAATCAATGAAAGCAAGACAGGGATATTTTATCAAATGATCTAAACTATATTTGGGATCGAAAGAGTGAGTATATCATTTGCAGCAGAGGAGGGATAATTTCTCTTCTAACTTATCCGTGTCTAAAGGATCAAAGAAACAAACTTGCTCCTACCCCTTAAAATACAATTTTCCATAGGAAAAGGCTGTCAAGTATGAATTAACTTAAAATAATTATTCAAAAATATCTAAAAAACAAAAAATTAAATATTTTTTTTCATTTTTGCAGGAAAACTCACGTCTACCTAGCAGCAGAAAAAAGATATGTTCACCTTGCAGAATACCAGCTGATAAAAGCAAGATCTACCACCGTGAAATCTTTTCCTGTCACTGCTACTCTAGAAACTTCTACTCCCTTCACGCCTTCAACCGTAACAACTTCTACCTTCAAGGCTACTGCCTACTCGCCTTCTTCTACCCACAAGCCTGCTACCTACACACCTTCATCCATCGCTGCAACGACTGAAATCTCTACTGTTCTCATGAAAACCAGTCTTGCTACTGAGATCTTTAAGACTGCTGCTACTCCTACCCAAACAAAAGATAAAAACCTAAGGTATTTTACTTGCTTTTTCTATAATTAGATCGATAAAAATATAGAAAAAAAGTCCTGCTGCCTCTAGGTATGTCTTATATACCAGTTGCATATTATAAGCAGGAGATTACAGTGATAACAGGGCTCAACAAATCAGTCTGGAGACACTATGCCTACTGGGCACAAGGCAAAAAAATGCTGTGCCCAAAAGACAAGCTCTGTGCCTGGTATCTTTGCTCTCTACACTCAAAACTAGACGGTGGCATTAAAATACTAATTGCGTGATTGTCAGTGCAGAACCAATTAGAAAGTTTTATCTGATAAATAAGGATGATAATGAGCATAAATGCACTCAGAAATTATATTACAGTATAGTGGAATAAGCATTTACCAAGCCAATAAACAGAGGATAATACCATTTGGACAGCTGTGCTCATAGGCACAACTTAAAATTTTATCTGTGCCTAGTAAATTTCTTTTATGTCTCAGGCATTGGGCACAGGGATTTGTCGAGCCCTGAATAAATTATTATCAAAACTGTTAACTCAGCTACTTAAAGCTAGCAGGTTAAAGTATCGTAAAACCTTACTTTTAAGCCATGGTTTATAACATCCTCAAAAACTTAAGCTGCAGCTTAACTAAAACTAAGGAATCACGACTACTACAGGCTCTTAGCAATGTGTATAGCCTTCTTCTAAGGTCAGAGTGCTGTTTATATACGGGTGCGGCTTATATGTTAAATTTTACAGAAGCCTTAATCTTATCATCTAACACATTTATTTATTTTTTATGGCATCTGCCGTAATCTCCCGCGTACAAAGCGCGTCTTGTACGAGAGGTTTCAGTTCTAACTGGATCCAGAAGGGGGATATCAAGACCAAGACCTTTAATTTAATTTCTTACACTCCCTCTAAGTCATTATCGGATCTAGGGGGTCTGGGAGTCCTTAGGGCTCTAGCAACACATAGCTTTTTGAATATTCATTAAGTAGAACAAAAGTAATGAATTTTTCATCTTTTTGACTATTTTCTATAACTCTAGGTACGCCTTTTACGTGAGGTGCGCCTTACACGCGAGAGATTACGGCAGCAAACAATAAAAAACTAAAATTGCATCTATCATATCTGTCATATCCTAAGCCGTTATTGACATGATACACTGATATGAGTCCCTCTGTTTTCAGAGAAAAACTTACCTCTAATAAGACGTCTGAACAGCAAACCACAACAGCTCTTCAAGAATTGTACTCTCCCAATGAGCAAAGCATAATAACGTCTTCAGCGTTTGGAGGAGGATTTCATTCTAAGGATCAGTCAAGCACTCCTGCTTCTTATATACCAAACCATGAGCAGCTGTCAACCTTAAGCCCCGCCTTGAAGAGCAGCTCTCCCCTTTCAGCTGTTCCAAGAGAGCACAAACTGACAACGTTAAGCCACGCCTTAAAGAGCAGCTCTTCCCTCCCAGACACATTCACAGATCAGAAAATGTCCACTTCAAGCCCCGCCTTGATAAACAGCTCAAGAGAGTCTCTTCCAGACTATTCTATTAACTCTTCAATGACGTCTGTATCTCTTATTGCATCTGTTTCGTTTGGTGTAATTATGCCTGTACTAACGATGACAAGCATAATTATAATATTACAAGTACGAAAAAAAAGAAACAGATCTCCTATATATAGACCAAGAGCTGCTGAAGCTAGCACTAGAAGAGAAGTATTTGAGTTAATGCCTCTGCGTGCTAACACTGGATTCAACTTTAACCCTTAAAAGCTCGCTAACACAAAAAATAAATAGTTTAGGATGCATTAACAGTGCACCTTATAGGAGGTTTTTTTTCTTTAAAACTACTAAAATGACGAAAATCTGCCCTTAGAAATACGTCTTATACATAAAACAGTCCTTTCTGAATTAAAGGGTGCGCCTTATAGGTGAGCTATGCCTTATACGCGAGAGATAACTATAATTTTTTCATATAAACATATATATGTTTATATAAATATACATGTATATACCTTAAGCCATTATATGCCTTATATTATAACCTTTAGCCATTATATGTATATTCTGTATTTCCTTGATAATAAGCCGAGGTATAAACTTAAAGCCATTTCGTGAACTAATTATTGTATTTATTCAAGAAAAAATTATCCTATACCTTTGTACTATATTACTATATTACCATAAAACCTAAGTACAATCAATGCCTTTACCTCATATAAAAACTACACGCTACAGCAAGGCTTTCAAAAGGCGTCGATTCCTTAAGCTATTATTAGACTAAGTTTATATGTTTATTATATATAACCGTATAATCTCACATATGAATTATTGCTTTCAGGTAAATTCAACCTTTTTATGTGGCTTACAAGATTTCAGTGGGTATTATGCAAAACACTATTCTAGTGAAATCTGTATGTAAGTAATAAAATATAATAACTCTATGATAGAAACGTTTTAATTATTTAATTTGTCAACTAAGGTACTAAGTACGTATGTACTGATACATAATTTATAGCTTTGTTTTGTTCTGAACCTTGTCTGCTATACACATGATTTATATGCTTGTTTTGTTCAAGACAATATCTGAACGCAGTTTTCTCTGGGAAAGTTGTGACATTTTGACCCTGTGTCTTTAGCTCTATAAGAAGTAATATATTGAAAAATCCATCTTTAATCTTCTGAATACAAGACTCATAATTTTTTTTCTGATCAAAAATCACTTTTTTTTAACTTCAAGCAACATTAACTTTAAAAAACTTATGAAAAATATATGAATTAAGAAAATTATCTTGAGATAATAATTATAATGATAACATTTATCTTGATATATATAGGATAAGACCTAAAATGGTTAAAGGTGGGAAAGCTTCCAGTCTTCACCCTTTAAGACTAACAATATAAAACTGTGTTTAATGCGCAATTCATAAGAAAACAATGTAAAATAGAAATAAATTGCTAAATAAAAATAAATAGCTAACATACCATCCATCATAAAATGTTTAATTAAAAACTTCAATAAAATTTCATTAGAATTTCTCTCTAGCACTTTATTAATTATAATAGTATTATAACATTCAACAAGTACAATACATAAGCGAACCTTAAAGGATTTCCTACCACATGGGAGACAAACACGTCTGTAACCAACATAGGAGTGCTTCATACTCAATATTCATACGATGTGCATCATACTCAAATATCATACACAGTACATGAAAAAAGTACTATCATAATATTCTCTCTTGAAAAATAAATAAAAAAGTTTTAAAAAAAATAAAATAGCACTTTATCAATGTACCATCATAAACTATAGCAAAAAATACATTAATCCATTATCAGTGTTTAAAGGGTAAAGATAAATTTATTGCTTTGTCCTAAGAAAAGATTCTTCTCATAATACAAAGAATGAACACCAGCTAACTGGTCTACCGTAATACCTCACATATAAGACACACCTCAAGACTCAACAATACGCGAGAGATTACGGTATAATCCAAAAAAAATCCTATGAGGTCGACATTATACTTCATTAAAAGTTAATATTCACAGTCAGTCTCCATACATTATGATATATAAGTTATCAATAAAATGCTAGTTATCAGCACCTTTATAACACATTGCAGGCTTCCTGAGCCCACTTTAAAGGGTCTTCTTTATGTTTTTCCTGTCCCCTCAGGTTGTATGTGATACACATATGCACAGGCACCAACACATTCCTCTGTGATATCATTCTCCCCATGAATATTATCTTAACTGCTGAAATGATATAAAACATATACAACTCACTAACATTTCATAGTACGTCCTGCTCACTGTACGGTATGTAATACGATACTTAATCAACAGGTGGCAGCACTATTCACTTATTACACAAAGCTACGTATTAAAACACCTTTATCCTATAGAAATATAACGTAATATAAAGAAATATATTGATACAATATAAATCTTTTACACAATATACTATAACCTATACCAATGAAACATCAGGTAACATTTATTTATAACACGACATCTCTCGAAACATTTATTTATGTAGAACACCCGTAATCATAACACTCGTACATGAACATATAGAAATAAATTCATGCATGTATCATACTAATATAACTCAAGTCTAGGCTAATACTAGCTTAAGAGTTCGTAGATCTTCTATTTGGGAATTTTTGAAGGTCTGGTCTCTCCAGACCAATATTTAATCCAAAAACATTATCCTGAGATCTACATTATACTTCAATGAAAGCTAACATGTATCATGAAGAATCTACTATACATCTACTACAGCTTGTAACATCTTCATGATAGAGATGTGCGGAAAACAATTTAATAACTATATTGATATAACAATTAAACTAATTCACACAACTGAGTCTATACATAAGTCAACGTTGTATATAATATGCTACTGAATTGGTAGATGGCAGCACATAGGCTATTTATACATATCAAAGTATCGTAGTCAACTTCGTATGTAATATGCTACTAAATCAGTAGATGGCAGCACTATACGCTATTTATACAAATCAACGTATCATAACTCCTATGTCCTAAATATAAGACATAATAACAAAAAAACATAATAATACAATATAAAACTTAACACGTTGAAAGTATAACCCAAACCAATAAATACACCAGGTGAATTTTTTTTTACAACATCGCATCTCTCAAACATGTATTAATATAGCACACCACAATCATAACAGTCATACATAAATATAAAGATGTAAATTTATACATACATCACACTACCATAACTTAAGTCTAAACTAATATTAGCTTAAGTTTGTCTCTCCAATTCTTTCTTGACAGAAATTTTTGAAGGTTTGGTTAAATCCAAACCAAAATTCTAATAAAAAAATAATCCTCTACTATTTATCTCCATTATTATAGCAGTTGCGGCTTAAAATTTTCATCAGATTTACTCATGTCAAAGAGGTAAAAAGTTGTTCCTTGTTTCCAGGGTAGGAACCAGCAAACAATCTGATAGATCAAGGGGTGCTCACATAATGGTTTTCAGGCGAGCATGCACAACGATGCTAGTTGCAATTTAAAGATACAGGAAATTATTCAACTACAGCGCAGCTCTTTCATCACATTAATGTATTCCTTTTGGTTGGATAATAGTTTGTGTCCTTAAAGAAGACTACATAAGGAGTAAAAGTACATCCTTAAAGGACATATAAAGCCAAGCATAGTAGTTGCTTTGCAACCAGTACTTAAAGCATACTAAACTATGAACATCTGAAGCGCAAAGCAAACCCAAGGGGTGTTCATTAAACAACTTAGAAAGTTAGGAGCAAGCGCTAACCCTCGCACTGCAACTAAAGAACCAGTGGCAAGCGTGGGTAGCGCGCGCCTATTGAACACCCCTCTGGAAGCTTTTTTGTGCTCGTCTTCACTTAACACTTAATCTTGTTGTGCTTTTCATAAAAACTATTAAACATGGCTTTAAACAAAAAAAAGAAAAGAAGCTCTTTCAAATATGGAGAGATCTTAAAAAGATAAAAAATTGAAATTTTGGTTCGAGATTAACTGCGGATCACGTGACTACACAAAGTCATCGCTCAAAGTTATCGTAAACAATTACCAAAAATTTGCTCGGAAGTTATTGTGGTTTATGCGGTTTGTTAAGTCTCCTATCTGCAATTTTCCACGATGGAGCGTGCTTATTATCGTGTCAGGACAATATTGGACAGGTAAATTAAAGTCTTATCGTCTTAAATGAACTTTAAACCTCAGTTAAAAAATGCACCGTAAACCTCAGTTAAAAAATGCACCGGTAACTTTTTTAACAGAATCAAGTTCCAACAGAAGCCAAAAAAAATCATCGATTCAGTCTATTGCGTGAACTGTCTTAATATAAGCCGTGGTTTATTCTAATATTCAAACCTAAACTAGACTGCCCTGGTACAATCCTAATAGCAGGTACCATAAATTTTCTTTTTTTCTTCCTTTTTAAGCTGGATTTTGTATCCTCGCAGTAACACTAGAGATGTGGGCTCCCAAATCTACTTTACACTTCAGGATACCAGAGATATGTCAACCGATACAAGGCTCGATCAAGACATTAAAGACGTGTTTGCTTCAACCAACACAGGGCTCAATCAAAATACCAGAGATGTGGTTACATCAAACGATACAAGGTCCAATCAAGATACCAAAGATAGCTCTACTTCAACTGATACGAAGCTCACTAAACATACCAAAGATGGGGCTTCATCAACTGATGTGAAGCTCTATCAACATACCAAAGATGGAGCATCATTAACTGATGCAAAGCTCGATCAACATACCAAAAATGGGGCTTCATCAACTCATACCAAAGATGAGGCTTCATCAAGTAATACCAAAGAAGGGACTTTATCAACTAATGTCAAAGATGGAGCTTCATCAACTAATGTCAAAAATGGAGCTTCATCAAACGAGGCTTCATTAACTGATGACAAAGATGAGACCTCATCAACCGATGTCAAAAATGGGGCTGTCAAAGATGGAGCTTCATCAACTAATGTCAAAAATGGAGCTTCATCAAACGAGGCTTCATTAACTGATGACAAAGATGAGACCTCATCAACCGATGTCAAAAATGGGGCTAAATGTGATAACTCTAAGCATAGTGACAACACAAACAGTGGATTTTGTTTGTGTAACTCCAGTGAACATAGTAACAGCACAAACACCGCATTTAGTTCATGCAACTCTGGTGAACCAAGTGACAGTCACACCGGTGAAAGCCACCATGAAACATGTGATAATTGTAAACATAGTATCAGCACAAACATTGGATTTAGTTCATGTAACTCTGGTGAACCAAGTAACAGTCACACCAGTAAAAGCCACCAGGAAAGATGTAACTTTGATGAAGCAAGTGACAGTCTCACCTACGCAGAAGGTGTAGAAGTAAATATAAGCTTGGAGGCTGAAAATGAAGATACATCATCTAGCAAAAATGAAGGAAAAAAACTTGTGTTCCAAAAATTTGACATCAATCTGAGCGAGTCACAAAGTAAGGCTCTATTTAAGAAACCTGTGTTAAGTGTCACGGCATCAGAAATGAGTCCTAACCCAAGAAAAAGGGTAAGATTTTTGCAAGGTATGAAGTTTTCAAATATCATAAGCTATGGGACCCCTACTGCGCAAAGCACTCGCAGAAAAGTGCGACGTAAACTACATTTTGATTCGCTCAGTGTCAGCAATAGTGTCAGCGACAGTGATGATGCAGCCTCATGCTAAATGAGACATTAGTCAGAAACAATGTCAGCAACAGTGTCGGTGACAATGATGATGCAGACTCATACTAAATGAGACGTTAATCGTGTTCAGGTGTAAAACACAGAGTTCAAGTTAAAGTAAAGTGCAATACCAAAAGTTCTCACTCCTATAGCATATATTTGATATCACCACAATTGTTAAAGTTCTTAATTTAAACTAGTTAATACCATATTAATGGTATGCGATGTTTTATGTCAGATTTCATTTCCCTTTAATTGCATTGTTTTTAAAAAACTAGTAGAAATCCATGTTGGTATAGGTTACCAAGTTTTCACTTTTTTTACTATATGTTTGATATCACTCCAATGGGCAAAGTTTTCTACTGAAATTTGTTAATGGTATATGATAAATCATATCAGATTTTAGTTCCCTAAAGCGTACCTAGTTCTGGTGTAAACCACTCCATATCCAAACTGTTCACATAGGTGCTAAGGTCTGATACATTACTAAAACTTGTTAACAGCATCCTAATGGTTTAAAATAAATCATATTAAATTTTAGTTCCCTAAAGCGTACCTAGTTCTTGTGTAAACCAACCCATGTTATCCAAACTGTTGACGTAGGTGCTGAGGTGTAGAACAGTTGTTTTTGGTAGTATGGTATAATCAAAGTTATTGTACACAAGGAATGTAATTGCTAACTCATTTTCTAAATGACAAAGCTAAATATAGCAATATAACATTGTTGATTACTATTCGAGATCTTAATTAAACATAGTAAATCAAATTTAAGATTTTTGTCTTTTCTCATAATATTTTATTAGTATAACAAAATTAAAACGTTAAGCTCTAGTATCCAAGACGGTCTCCTATAAATCACACCTTTTGAATTCAAAATTTTAATTCAAACTTTGAATCCAAAAGGTGTGATTTATAGGAGACCGTCTTAGATACTACTAATAGTCCTCCTGTTTCAGTAACGTCATTCCTTAGAGAGCTGATCTGAAATTGAATGTATCTCTCAATCCTCCTCCTTCAATCCTCCTTCAATCCTCCTTTACTATTTCCAAAATAATCCTATTATCCAAAATAATAGGTATTTTCTGGATATTCAAAAAATATAGGTCTTCTTTGGATATTTTTTAGAAATATCCAAAGAAGACCTATATATATACTACTCATGCCGTCGTAGCTTAGTATTCCTTTTCATGGTGCTACGGCAATACAGTAAAACTTGGTTACAACGAACTAGTTGTTACAGGCTCAAAAAGTTCGTTACAACCAAATTTCGTTGTAAGCAAGTTCAGCACTTTGGAAAGGTTTAATGATTCTTCAGTTAGCTTTACATGTATATCCAGCTAACAGAAATACACATATGTTATTTCACTGTGAAAGGTTTATCTTAATTTTGTCTGTAGGCCCTACAAAAGAAACATAAAGAAAAATCCTGAACATTTCAAAATCTTTATATATTCAATTTTGGGTATACATATATATGTAAACTTAAGTAAAAGATATATCTAAGGACATCTACCCCCACCCCAGTGTACGAGCAGTGGCCAAGATCTAAGAGGTGTTAAGGCCTGCTTAAGGACATCTACCCCCTTCCACCCTGTCACCTGTAGCAGTGGCCGAGATCTAAGAGGTGTTAAAGCCTGTTTAAGGACATCTACCCCCCCCCCATCACCTGTAGCAGTGGCAGAGATCTAAAAGGTGTTAGAGCCTGTTTAAGGACATCTATACCTCATCTGGGGACATGAACACAAGTTATATTGATATAAATAAATCATTTAGTGCATATTTTCTGAATTTGGGGGTCAAAATTAATTCGTTATAAACAGGTTTATGCCTAAAGTACTTTGTTATAACCAAGTTTTTCTACTATAGAAATGTATAAGAGAGGTTTGTGACTAAGCATTTTTGTTTGTTATATCCAAATTTCGTTATAAGGGAGTTTGTTATAACCAAGTTTCACTGTATATCCCTCCTATGATGGTGATCCCTGCAACTGTGATAATGCTAACCAATATGTACAGCACCGTGCTGTCCGAGAACGTGGAAGTATCCAGGTCCTCCACTGTGTCCAAATTTTAAAGCAAGTCGTGTATGGGCTGTTCCTCAATGTCTTCCAATTTAGTCAGGTGCTCAATGAGGTTCTTCCTATGCTCTCTTCCAGATAGTTAACTTGGTCATTCAATCATTACATGATATTCGTGCCGTCTCTTATAATATATAGGCAGTTCCAACACGTCAGCCAGGGCATTACATCCTGACTCTAAACTTATCACTGTATAGGGAGGCACTACTGTTACTATTTTAGCATCTTGCTCCCCGCCACAGTGTTTTCTCATGTTAAAAGAAACCCCTGTGGCCACTAGCCATTCTCCATCCGATACATAATGCGCGACTGGCAGTTTTACCTTGTTGGACACTCGGACCTGGCACAGACTCATTATCTTTCTTTCATCTCATTGGTACAGTGCTAGCGCCCAGTAAGAGTGCCGGTTAGTTTCTTGAATTGTAGAAGTAAGAGAGCAATAAGTTATATCCTCCTTTACACAGTTCAGTTGATCTTCCAAAGTCAGCACTACATACTGCTGACCATCCTCGGAGATGGCAAAATGTCGAAACTCCAGGGCATAGGCTGCGGTTAAATCTGTACCTGTATAAGGCATTGGTAAGGCTAGGGCTTCCATTACTTTCAACCGCCTGGAAACATCTGGTAATGGTATTTCCACTCTTACCAGTAATGTGTTATCTAGGGCCACGGTGCTAGTGGTCAGGACCTTATAATGATAAAAAGGCCTCTCCCTAGGATTCTGTGGTAACATCAGACCTGGGGGTAATTCCAACTCAACCCCTTTCAATATTTGTATTTGTCGGGGGCCGGCAAGATAGTGGTGGCAAGACACTGTGCTGCCAAACTATCCACATTCTGGAACAACTCTCCCATCAAATCAGATTCTGCTGATACTAAGTCTCGCAACTTACCCAAATTGGTTTGCATCTGCCCACTAGTGATCATAAATCTTTGGTAGTGATGGCCGAGTAGTGAAGACGCGCTGAGTGGTGCTCCGCTATATCTCCCTCAATACTGTGAATCAAGTGGTGAATCGCACAATTGGAGTCAATAGTGGAGTACATAAACATATAGGGCACCTATTAACCAAAGGTAGGTACTGTGTACGGCATATTTCATTGAGATAACACGAAATATCAGTCACTGAATGCCCAGCATGCCTGCTACAGCCGGTAATGGCAGCACACCCGTTGAAGGCTCAAACACCAAAACAAACACACAATCTAAGAAACACAGTTTCGCAACCTCTCCCACTGCCAAAAAACCAGTGGAAAAGAAGAGTAGAACTAACACATGCACTACGCCCGCTTCTGAATCCCTCACTCGTGAGGAATTGTCTCCAGTAACCCCGGAGGAGGATGAACTGATGGAAGTGGATGCACCCCACGCGAAAAGAGACTGGAGGAGTTCAATCCGAACAGTCCAGGAGCCGTTATTTCCCTGCTGGCATCCCCAGCGGGAACAGCTGAGAAGACCACAGAACAGCCAGATAGTCGTCCTTTAGATACTACCCCGTCTGAGTCAACCGAACAAGTCGATGGTCAAACCGATACCCAAGGTGAGACCCACGACTCTGAAATCAAGGAGGACCCTATAGACATGGAGAACTCCCGACTACCCGCCATATATGACGGGAGGTATCTGTATATCCATCTGGAATTACAGAACCAAGTTACCAGTGATGGGGAACCTATTCGCATAGACCCCCTGATCCGGAAAGCGGTCGAGGATATTATGACGGAGTATCAACTCGAGAGGACGCCACTGGAGTGGCTTACGGATTGGACTTGGTACCAACGCGGACTGATGGTAGACCCAGAGTTCCGCGACATGGTATACCAGGCCAATAGGGCTATCACCATGGGAGTCTATCAGAAGCCTGATAAGACCACATGGAATATGGTACGAACAGATGTAGACTGGGTGGGCTGCATAGCTGATAAGGTTGGGCAAGTCTACCCACGTCCGGAAACCCTCCTGTACGATCTCCATACACTTAGAGATTTTCGTACCGCCGCTACTGAATTTGAGAAGTGGGATGACGGCTACTACATTGTAGAAGCTGAAATCGAACACTCGAAACTCGTCTACAATTCCTATAGACAGACATGGTGCTCTGAAGATGATCATCACTAGTAGAGTGACTGAGGAAATCAGAGCCCAGAAAGAGTCAGACAGAATCAAGACGGAAAAGAAGCTGAGGGAAACCAAAGCTCCTGCCATCCCGACGATGAAAATGGCTGGTAGAAGGAACGGGTACCCACCTGTTTCAAGGACTGTGTGTACATATGCCGTAAGAAGAATGGGGCTCTGTTGTATGCCTGTCCCGGACCCATCAATAAAAATGGAGAGTCAGACAATGAGGATTGGATGCAGTTATCCGATGAAGATCCGAATCCGAGCAAAGCCTATAGGAAACTATGGCTTACGCTGAACGCTTCTGACAAGTATTATACCAACACTTAGAAGCGTAAGGTCTGTTGGGCGCTGGAGAAATGGTATGGCGATCGTCAGAAAACCTGCCCCTTCTCCATTTGCCAAGATGCAAGTGACGAGACTGTCAAAACCTGGAGCACTTCCGCTCGGTTTCAAAGGCATCTCATTGAGACACACTTCCACCATCATCCGGTCTACATTTGCGAACCGACGATCGGCAAGAGAGGGAAAAAGTGCACTACGATGGTAACTTACAACAGTCGTAGTGACTTAGCGAGACACCAGAAAGCAGCCCATGCGGATGGTCTGGATCTCGGCCGGAAGAAGGTCATGGAACTTCATTGGGAGCTTATGCAAGAGGTAGATAAGCTTGATACGGAAGCCTGGTCTAAAATTAAACCAGGTGACCAGGTCCTTTGTGAAGTTAGCAAGGCGAAAGAGTCGAAGCTCAGAGCTAGGATGGTCCTTACCACTGGCCGAGGTAAACTAGATATGCACGATAGCATCTGGAAATTGTGCGAGGAATCTGGCCGGGAGGGTAAACGTGCCAGAGAGAGAAACCGGAGAGATCAAAACCGGGGACAACCCGATAGTATCTTAGAAGGTCAGAGTCAACCCACTTGGCAAAAAACGTGTTTGTAACGTTTGCAAACGTTTTTATTTGGTTTGGGTAAAAACGTTTTTAAAAAACGTTATTTTGACATTGAAAAAACATTTTTAAATGTTTTTTCAACCAATTTTCAACCAAATAGAAACGTTTGCTTTTTCAACCAATTTTCAACCAAACGTTTTTTATTTACGTTTCTCTTACGTTAAAAAAACGTTTTTCTAACCTGATATAAAAACGTCAAAATAACATTTTTTTGAGTACATGTAAAAATGTTATTTTGATGTTTAAAAAAAAAACGTTTTGCAAACCTAGAAACCAAAATAAAACGTTTTTTTTTTACGTCAAAAAAACGTTTTTCTGCCAAGTGGGTATCTTCCCAGCAGATTGAAGATTCATCCCAAAATTAGTCAGAGACATTAATGGCCCTATTGAGGAAGTCTAGCTATCTAGAAATCCATCATGGCACCATGTCTTCATATACACCCCTCAGGAACTTCTTGCTTTGAATTTAAACCTCACCTATGTGCCTCAAGGACACGTCGAGGGTGAGAGGTCCCGTGGCGTGAAACCCGGACCCGTACACTAGAGGGAGCTGGGGGGGAGTGAGAAAGAAAAAAAAAAGAAAAAAAAAAAACACAAAAAAACACACAAAAAACAAACAACAAAAAAAACCCAAAAAAAACAAAAAAACAACAACAACAAAAGAAAAAAAAAGAAAGGAAAAAGTACAGTATATCGGTTATGGTGTGAACAAGGTGTATCATGTGATGGGGTCATCTTACCTGTGTCACCGAAGCAGGGAGCAGGACAATAGCCCAGTGCATCGTAGTCCTATCTGGCGTATCCACTCTTAGGGGCACAGACGAGAATTTTGCCGAAATGTTGGCCTGCGTTTGGTCAAGGGTGCAAGGCCTGGTCCCCTTCCAGAAGTGGGCGGGGGGTACCAGCCGGCACCCATGTCCATGGGCGGTGCGATACAGTACACCGCGCCGTGGCAGGCCATAATCGGTATGGTGATAGGCACTGGGGCCTAGGTGGGAGGAGAGACCGGGGTGTGGGAGGGGGGGATCGAAGTGGAGTGAGGGGGGGGGGGGTGTCCTACTCGAGTGGTATGGTGATCATCTCAGTAGGAGGTGGGGAGGGGGTAGGTTGTTTTCGGGGGGAGTTGAAGGGAGTATGGTCTAATGTCTGGGGAGGATGTGGCGCATTTTCATCAGGGACTTCCCATATGCATTGAAGCCAGTGCCATCACAACCTATGTCTCCCCAGAAGGCGTCCTTCACTGTGTGTATGATTGGTCTGGAGCCCGATTCCAGCAGAGCATTCCTGAAACTGGGCTGGCTCCGCCATCGCTCCATAAGGATGTCCTCTAGGAGCAGGCGTCTTGTGGGAAGGTCCATCAGACTATCCGGGATTTTACCTTTGGACTTTGCTTGGCTGGGAGTGGTAGCCATAAGCACTTCATGGGCTTGGACGATTTCCCCTGCCCTCATGCATTTCTCATAGTGGTAGGCATGTTCAGCAGTCCTGAACCATCTGTAGCCCCAGATCAGAGGGGCCGGGTAGAACATGGATAAGATGTGTCCATGTCCAGCCACCTTCAGAGGCGGAGGGGGGGAGGGAATTGGGTTTTTGGGTACAACCGACACTCCCAGTTGGTGTCGAATTGATTCGACCACCTGTAGCTTGGCCTTAAGGGTCAGATGGACCCCCTCATTTACTTTTAAATACTGGGAGCAGTGACCATATCTACGCTCCAGTGAGCGGTACACATTGGCAAAGGGGACATTAAACTCGAGGGCAACGTTTCTGATGATAGTGTTTACAGCTTTGATGTTGAGTGATTTTGCTTCTACCCCTCTCTTTGTGGCTGCCACAAGGACGACGTTTGCCGTCGGGTGAGTTTGGCGCACGCAGTGAACTGCATGGCGGAAGTGCTCTCTGAGAGCAGAAGAATTAAACTGGCCTACCCGAGGGTGTGCGTCATTACCACCTATCCAAATGGCGACATCTTCATGAGATCTGATGTCTTGCCTGTCGATTAGCTCCTGGATGTGGTGGGCTCTTCCTCCGGATTTGTAGGTGCAGGTCAGGTACTGCGAGTTGGGGATGCCCCTTCCTTGGCTGTCTGTCAGGAGGATCAGGCGTCGTGGCATCTTCTGGAAGAGCAAAGGTTTTGGGGTGGTTAAGCATGCAGGAGGAGGTTATGACATGTTACTGGGGTGTGACAGTTATAGTGTGAGTAAGGGTATAGACAGCGGAATTGGACTAACTCCTTGGGCATTAGTCAGTCCTGTTTGTGATGCAGAGAGTGTTTGGAGAGAAGAGTGCGGTTGGCCCAAGTGATATGGTGAGCATCTTAGCCAGACTCTAAGGGAGATAGTAGGTTTGGGGGATGGGTAATGTGGTTAACCGGCTTGAGTGGTATGAGCATCTCGGCTGGCGGGGGACAGGTGGTATTAGGTGTTTAGGTGTGAGTGAGAAGGATGATTCGGTGTTGTTCTAACTGAGGGTAAGGGGTGTGCCTCCTGTTTGGAACACTCCTCTATAGGAGGAGGTCACGGTTATCTAGGTACAGGCGTATCAGTGGGTCATACCCCTCACGAGCTGCTCGACTGAGAATGACTAGGGCCGCCTCCGTGCAGGGAAGGTTCACTGTATCCTCATCGAATAAGTGACGGATGGATGAATAGTCCATCAGGGAGCAGTCGGTGAGGGCATGGGCAGCAGAAAAGCGAGCCGCGCCACAAGTGCATGCCTTACGCTCCCCACAGTCTACAGCTCTTCTATAGTCTGTGCGGAAGCGGGCAGCTATGTGTTGGTTTATCCGGGGGAGGTGAGTTGGGATAGGGGGAATGGTTTCCCTGACCCTGTTATTCCACGTGAGGGACTGGGACCTTTCTCCATCATGCAGCTGTAAGCTTTCCTTGTGGTTCAAGAGTAGATTGAGTTTTTGAATTTTCCTGCCAATGATTGCTGATACTTGATCTTTGGAGGGTGGAGGGGTTCTGTCAGGCTTGTTCCCTCCATGTAACGCTGCAGTCTTGGCTGCTATGTCAGCAGCGTCGTTTCCCTTAATGCCGATATGGGACGGTATCCAGCTGAAGGTGGTATGGAGTCCCCGGTTATTGCGGTCTTCCAATTGTCTTTGAATGCTCATTACATGGAGAGTTGAAGGCCTAGGGTTAGAGATGGACGAGACAGCCCCAAGGGAGTCGGAGTGGATCACCACATCCTGATCCCATTCCTCCAGGGCAAGCTCAATGGCTGCCAGCTCAGTGGTGAGGGATGATGAGAAGTCGGGAGTTTTGCAAGAAACCTCATAGCCAGACTGTGGGAGAACCGCAGCTGCAGCGGAAGCCCCAGTAACAGGGTTCACACTGCCATCGGTGAAAATGTGCAGGGCATTCGGGTGCTCCTTTTTCAACATGTCGATGTTTTCCAGGGCATATTGGCGTAGAATGAGAGGGGAGGTTTCTGCTTTTTTGGGAAGGGACGGGGTGTTGAAAGAGGCTGGTACCAGGTAACCAGGGGGGTGAGGATGAGGTGGGGGAGGGGCTGACAAGGTACCGCCGGCCGTGTGTAAGGTCTTAATGTAGCAGGTAGTCTTTGTAGAGCAGCGGTGCTTTGTGGGTGGTGGACGGACCTGTTCCGTATAAGATTGAAGCTTATGGGCCATGGCCTTTGCAAGACTGGTGTCTAGGGTGGAGGTAAAGGAGTTCAGGAATTTCAGAGCGGTTTCTGTGACCCTAAGGGAGATGGGTGGGAGTTCTGTCTCCTGCCGGAGGCAGGTGAGTTTTGTCCTGAGGGGGGCTCCAGCCATGATGCGCATGGCTGCATTCTGTATCTTGTTGAGTACGTCAAAGCGTGTGGAAAAGGCAAGAACAGTGCTGCTGCCGACTTCTGTCTCCTCCCGACTGAGGGTTGTGTACAGAAGGGGAGCGCAGTAGTCTACGAGAGACAGTATGGCCTGTTTGTAGAAAGTCCGGAGGTGAGCGAAAGTGACCCCCCATGTTGGGCCAGCCATGGATTTCATGATGTTCAAACGGGCGCGCATCCTGTCAGCCACGTAAGCTAGTTGGGGTTTGAACGTGAGTTTGGAGTCGAAGATGACCCCAAGGTACTTGTAGGTGGTAGAAACCTGTATAAGGTCAAAACCCATGTAGAGGGGTCGGGCAAGGGTGGTTTTCAAGAAGGGGATGGCCATGGTTTTTTCGGGCGAGATTTTGAGCCCCAACTTGAGACACTCATAATGAACCATGTTGAGAGCTTTTTGCGCATGCGGGTGGACGTCCAAGCGGTCGGATACGAAGATGGCAATGTCATCGGCATATGACAAGATGCGAGCCTTGGGTATGCGAAGCTTGTGAATTTGCTCCATGAGGCAGTTGAAGATGAGAGGGGATAAGACTCCCCCTTGAGGAACGCCATTCTCAAGTGGGTGGTAAGAGGAGTACGTTCCCTGGAGCGAGACGCGGGATGAGCGGTCTGCAAGGTACTCACGCATGTACTTCATTATCTTACCCGATACTCCCGTTTCAGCTAGGCAAGCAAGGAGAGCAGTGTGGTTCACCATTTCGAAGGCTTTCTCTACGTCGAGAAAAATAACGACTGTTTCATTGCCCTTGTGTCGCATGATAAGATCCCACATGGTGTAGGAAGCATGCTGGGCAGACCGGTGGGCTCGGAATCCATACTGCTCATCAGGTGGGACATGTTGCCTTGCTCTCTGGGAGGCTTCCATTCTGTCTCTGACTATCTTCTCAAGGAGCTTGGAGGTTGTTTGAAGGAGGGTGATAGGCCTTTTGGCATCGGGTTTTCCAGGCTTGGGTATTGGGACAATGTGCCCTTTCTTCCATTCGGGGGGGAGGGTGGATTTGCTGAAGGCAGTGTCTAGGATGGTTCGAAGAGTTTCAAGATTGGTTTGTGATAGATTCTTGAGGGCATCAACTGGTATAGTGTCAGAGCCAGGGGCCTTGTTGGGGGTGCGCTGGAGATTAGTTCGCAGCTCTGAAAGAAGTATGGGCCCATCCAGGTTGTTCGGACTGGGGGTATTGATGGCATCTTCTATTATTTTCACTCTTTTTTCATGCTCCCGCTCCAGGGCTTGTACGTGGTCGGGAGTCAGGTTGTCAGAGCTAGAGCGGGCAGCAAATTGGGCAGCGAGTTCCTCAGCAGCTTCTTGGGGTTTGGGGAGAAGAGGACTGCGGGGGGTTGCTTTTAGGATTTTAACCTTGCGCCAGAGCTCAGTGGTTGTTGTCTTCTCATTGATCTCTTCCATCCATAGGGACCAACGGTTGTCGCGTTCCTGAGCATAGATTCTGTCAGCTTCTCTTTGTTTCTCTCTCAGTATCTGCATGTTAGCATCTGTGCGGTTTTTCTTGAAGCGCGAATGGGCACGGTTTACCATGCGAGAAGCAAACCTGGTTAGTGGTGTCGACATCCACCATCTGCGACTACTGGTGTGGTTTGGGGAGGTTTTTGGACAGGAGGCATCCAGTGCTTGGTTGGCCGCATAGGAGAAAGCAGCGTAGGTGGGGTTGGTTGGGGGAGCCAAGGCGCGGGAGATGATGGAGTTGAATTTGCGCCAGTCAGCTTTAGCAGTATTTCGCCGGTGTGGCGGTGGTGGGGGGACTACTTGTTTCGTGTTGAGGACTGTCAGGATGGCATAATGGTCAGAGTAGAGCCTCTCGTCTACGGACCAGTTCGCATTGTGGTAAAGCGAGGCCGAAATAAGTGTGAGGTCTATGGCCGAGCCAGACCTGAAGGTAGGTGTGCCGTCATTAAGGATAATCAGGTCACTCTCTTCAGAAACGTACGTAAGGATAGCAGACCCTTGTGCGTCGGTCCGGTTATTTTCACCCCAGGCCGGGTGGTGAGTGTTGAAGTCACCAGCTATGACCACTGGGTGGGGTGATGAGGTCCTTACCCTTTTGAGATCAAGGGGAATATTTTGCGAGCATGCATGATAAACGTTGAAAATGTCGAGCTTCTTTTCGCGCAGGGTGAGGGACACAGCTATGATTTGTGTGTCAGTTAGCAGGCGGGGGGGTTCCAAGCGAGATGAGAGTATAGATCTCCTGACAAGAGTGGCCATGCCTCGGCCTCCATCCGACTTTTTAAGCTCATGGGTCTTAAAGCCCGGGATGTTGGGGGTTTTATTGGTCCTTGTCTCTTGGAGAAGTATCACGTCGATGTGATTTTCTTCGACATAGGCCCTTAGCCCTGCCCTCCTACCTACCGTGAAAAAACCATTGACATTCCAGCTAATGATTTTCAAGTTCTCAAGGTGGGGACATGGCTGGGGTCCTTTACGCTTTTTATGTCGGTTGCGGGTTCGGTGGTTCTGATTCGGTTCATACATTGGTTCGGTCGAGATAGCATTTAAGGTGAGGGTACGGGTCTAATAGTCGTGAGTTGAATAAGAGACAGGGGGAAGGGCGCGTCGTTCATAGGCGTAGTCGTAGTCGCAGTCGTAGTCGTAGTCGTAATCGTAGCGGCGGATTGGTGACCTTGGTTGGGGACGGGGAGGAGGGCGTACAATGGCGGAGCGGGGGGGAGGGCGATGGCGCGATGGGGACCGATGTCTAGGTCTGAAAGGATAGTAGACGGCGGTTTCAGGTGGTGATGGGGGGTCGGATGTTTTTTCACTCTTCCCCATAGCCTCCCTGATCGTGCTTTTGATAAGGCTGACGAGGTCGCGCTTGGTGTCATCATCGTTAGAGACGGCCCTGTGTGCTACCTGGCTTGGTATGGCAGCTGGGGCCTGTTGCTGCCTGGGAGCGGCAGGTGGAAGTTGGGGGGTTTTGGTGGCCTGAGAGGGGGTTGGGGTTGGTGTCGGGGATTGGATTGAGACCGATTTCGGACGACGGTTGCGGTTACGACGCCTATTACGAGGTCTTCCTCGATTGTTGTTCTGGTTGTTTTGATCAGCCGGTGCAGATGAGGGTGGGTTGGAGGTTTGAGGGTGGGTCCCAAGTGGTTGTCTGGGCGGTGGTTGGGGGGCTTGATTCTGTGACCACGCTTGGTTTTGGGACCACGCTTGGGTGGGCCCCGTAGGGGAAGGGGGGGTGGGGTTTGGGTTTGGGCCCATGAGTTGGGGGGGAGGTGGGGGGTATGTGAGTGGGGTAATGGAGGTGGGGGGATTGAGAATGGTCCATACGGCTCCCTCAGGAACTTTGCTTTGAATTTTAACCTCACCTATGTGCCCTTTGGACACGTCAAGGGTGAGAGGTCCCGTGGCGTGAAACCCGGACCCGTACACTAGAGGGAGCTAAGGTAGAAATCATGCCCCTACACATTTACCGAGGCAATGGTTCTTTAACATCCGTCACTACATAGGCATAGTGAGAGATGGACAGGCCTGTTTCAAGTCATTTGTCTGCCATGACCGCCGAGAGACTTTCCAGCACAGCCTAGCCAGAGCAGGGAGGAACTCAAACGACACCTTACGGCGACGTTTGGAACCACCACTATGCCCCGGCCGGGCCGGGAACCGAACCCACGACCTTACGGCCTGTGAGCGGACGCGCTACCGACTGCGCCACGCCTCCCGGCTTACCCTCAGGAAGAAGAGTAGCCTTACTCAGGAAGAAGAGTAGCCTTACTTAGAGTTAATCCTGTATCAGATGAAGGGTGTCACCAACTGAATACTTGATATTTTGCATCAATTATAAATACAATTTCATTCGAAAAGTTGATAATTCTTAAACTGCAATGGAATATGTTCATTCATACATATTCTTCAACTGAGTAACAAATTCCGACTTAATTGCACAGGTGAAAATATACCCTGCATTGCAGGGAATTCTCTTCATATGATAAACTGAGGCCATCTTGTGTCAAGACACAGAACCACACATGGGCTAGCCTGCCCCAAGCCCATGGAAAACCCAATGATAACTGCCCAACTAAATTATTAAAAAGACAATTAGACTTGCACTGGCTATTCATTGAGAGTATGAATCAGAAAGTGGTAATTGGTTTTGAATAATTTCAATGTCCAATGTCACTAAGCAAAGGGGCTGTGTAAAAATGACGTCATGCATTTTTGGACGATTTTGGACCCCCCTCCCCCCCTTGTCATGTTTTGTCATACAACACTTGACCCCCCCCCCCAAGGTAACATGCCCGACTGGGCCCCAACTGGGATTACCCTGGGTAGTGCTGGGCTAAACTGGGCTGTGGTATCTGCTGGGCAAACCCATGGTTTCCAGTTGGGCCCAAGTAGTGCAAATCGCAATTTACAGTATTTTCTGCATTTGTCACTGTCATCATGAATCATGCTCTGTTTTTGAGAAAATTGAGTATAAAAATGTTTTATGCATTACTCTGAGAGAAATTGATAGTTGGGCTGGGCTAATTGAAATGTACAAATTGCTCTGTAGATTTCCCAACCAATGTGAATGTAACCCAGTTGGCAGAAAAACGTTTTTTTGACGTAAAAAAAATGTTTTATTTTGGTTCCTAAGTTTGCAAAACGTTTTTTTTCAATGTCAAAATAACGTTTTTACATGTACTCAAAAAATGTTATTTTGACGTTTTTATAAAAACGTTTTTATATCAGGTTAAAAAACGTTTTTTTAACGTAAAAGAAACGTAAATAAAAAACGTTTTTATTTGGTTCAAAATTGGTTGAAAAAACGTTTAAAAACTTTTTTCAACGTCAAACGTTAAAAACACGTTTTTTGCCAAGTGGGAACTCTCCTTTTCATATAATTGAATTTTCTAAATATAAGATCAGGATTCTGATGAAAAAACATCACTGGGCTGTTGATGGGCTAAAATCAACAAAAATTATTCAAAACCAATTACCACTTTCTGATTCATGAATAGCCAGTGCCAGTCTAATATCTAATCGACATGTGACATGGGGACCTCCCCCCTCCTTCCCTGAGCTCCTTCAAGGGCCCCACTGGTAGTCCTAACTCCCCGGCCCAACGTTGGCAGGACATCAGCAAATGGTCGGCCCCTGGCCGATAATTTGCCGATGCTGATGTTTGCCGACCAAAAGCCAACATTGGGCCTATGTTGGGGGTGTGGATGGGGGGTCCCCTATGTCACATGTCGATTTTAAAAAATGGCCATGTCCCCATGTCAATTTTAAGAAATGGTCATGTCACCATGTCGGTTTTAAGAAATGGTCATGTCACCATGTCGATTTTAAGAAATTGTTCATGTCACCATGTCAATTTTAAGAAATTATTCATGTCCCATGTCACTAAGCCTAAAATAGCCCATGTCGCCATGTCGATTTTAGTGGTCCACACCCATTATGTTGGCATTTGGTTGGCGCCGCGGACCCCTGGGGTCCGGGCCGCAACACGGATGTAAGGCTGTCGGTTGGTCCGAAATGTCAACATATTTCAAACTATAATAAAGTCTAATTTTAGACATTTTATGATTCTACAGCGTAGGGACAGTGTCATTAGGGTTAGGGCTAACATTTAAATTCTATAAGAAGAGAGGGATGTTATCATGGTTCCTTTATTTTCAAAATTATCACAGACTCTAGCTCAGCCCATCTTGTGGATGTGACTTCTGGTGGTTGCGGCCCAGACCCCAGGGGTCCGCAGTGGCATCAACATTTGTCTCATGCTCACCACTTCCGTGCCTTATACATGGAGTACTATGGTAGTGATCATACACAAGTATTTCCTGTCACAAAAGGTCCCAAAACTGTCTAGATCAATAGTCCAATACAAGATCTCAGAAAGCATCACAAATCCTCAGAAGACCATCGATAGTAATCATGCTTCCAATTTATGATCTTTCAAAGCAATTCAGTCACCTCAGCATTTTACCATAGGACCTGCAAATAAGTCCCATATTGTTCCATTCAGACAAAGATGTGGAGACAAAGGTGGGACGTCCCCTTTACATCTCACCAAGCATCCCCTTAATGAAAATAGCAACAGGGTGGTGGAGAGCTCCAAGGGGGTCTTCATTATTCATCAACAGCAGGAGGGGGTGGATTGGGGGAGGAGCAAAATAATTGACACCTCAAGGGGTGAGGGTGGGGGGGGGTGGCCAAAAACATTTTATGCCTTTTTAGCAAAATAAACCTGTGGATTACTATGGATGCTGCCCTGAGGCAGCAGCGGCGGTTCAGGGGTAATTTATATGCTGCCTAAGGGTAGCAGTGGTCCTTTTCAAAAAGGGTTAAATTGGTATGGGGCCTGGATTAAAGGTAAGATAGAGTAGTGCACCCCGGCTTGGAAATTACCTTGACTTTACACTGACATTGATGGCAGTGACACTCATTGAGTGAGATTTCTGAGGAAAGCATGCATGTAGGGCCTATAGATATTATAAAATTTATGTCGGATGGATAATGCATTAAACTTCCCAACCTTTACAAATCTTTTTTTTGCCAAAACCAAAGCAAATTGTGATTTCTTGATGACATGATGTCATGAAGCCCATGACCCTCCCTCCCCCCTTGTCATGCTTGGTCATGGGAAGTGGGACCCCCCCCTTCCCCCCTCCTGCATGACGTCATTTGTACACAGCCCCCAATGTTATGCCAATGTCCGTGTGCTACCTGGGTAAATTGTGAAAATTAAATATGTCGAACTCCTATGAAATACTGTTGTCCATTTGTCCTGCCGACCTATCTCTCCCCCTGGATCTCTCTGTTCCTCCATGGTGCCCCGCGGTCCGGTTCCCGGAGCGGCTGTAAGGACCCAGGGCCCGGGGGGCACTCTCTATGTTACCGTATACACATATGTGCGGCTGGCAGGGGTACTTTTTCAAGGAAAAGTCCCTAGCAAGCCTCCTGTTTCAGCCACAAATGTCCCTAGCAAGGGTCTACTTTTGAGCGAAATGTCCCTAGCAAGGGTCAACTTTCGGCGAAATACCCCAATTCACACGGAAAATTTAGAAATTTTCATGAATATTTTCCAAGTTTTCATGAAAATAGCATGAACAAAATACAATTTTCTCCCAAACAAGTTCTCCAGATCTCCAGCTTCAAACTGTCAATGAAGAACTCCAATCTGGGGACTGTGGAAGGTGGTGGTGGTACACATTTCACTAGCGGTTTTCTCTTCTTGAACGCCTGGTTGCCACTCTTGGTAAAACTCCTCTTGATACCCGTAGAGGGTTTCAAAGTAAGAACCCACTTGGCAAAAAACGTGTTTTTAACGTTTGCAAACGTTTTTATTTGGTTTGGATAAAAAACATTTTCATTTTGATGTTGAAAAAACGTTTTTAAACATTTTTTCAACCAATTTTGAACCAAATAAAAACATTTGCTTTTTCAATCAATTTTCAACCAAATAAAAACGTTTTTTATTTACGTTTCTTTTACCTAAAAAAAACATTTTTATAACCTGATATAAAAACGTTTTTATAAAAACGTTTTTATAAAAACGTCAAAATAAGGTTTTTTTGAGTACATGTAAAAATATTATTTTGACATTGAAAAAAAAAACATTTTGCAAACTTAGGAACCAAAATAAAACGTTTTTCTGCCAAATGGGAAGAGTAGGGCCATCAGTGTGAGCTGAAATCAACAGCAGAACCAGCAACAGGAGCAACACACGCGTCGGTATCTGGGGACTTCTTGGAATAGGATAACCACACACCGTCGGTCGTGGAGGGGGAGTAAGTCGGGGAGGTAGGAAAAAACTCACTCCGACTCTGCTCGATGTCGGTGTCCCCTGGTGGATAGCAGAAGGCGTTGGTTCTCAGAGACTTCACGATAGCGGTGGTGAGTAGATCGGGTGATCTTTGAGCAACCGCTGGAGAAGTCAACAGTAGTATATATATAGGTCTTCTTTGGATATTTCTAAAAAAATATCCAAAGAAGACCTATATTTTTTGAATATCCAGAAAATACCTATTATTTTGGATAATAGGATTATTTTGGAAATAGTAAAGGAGGATTGAAGGAGGATTGAAGGAGGAGGATTGAGAGATACATTCAATTTCAGATCAGCTCTCTAAGGAATGACGTTACTGAAACAGGAGGACTATTATGTATGGTGCTTCAACCAACTGATGGGAGCATACACGCATCAATCAACAATGGGAGCATCAGCCGTTCTAAGTTAACAAGCTCGCACGAATAGTCGTGATTTTGTTCACACTGAAGCTAGTACCTGGAGCTACAGGCATGGAGGTTCGTGACATGAGGGCTAGACCTCTTCAATTAACCCCAGACATTGCGTTCCTTATATACTCCACCTCAGCAGTGAAATCATAAATGTGGTGTTACACCTTTAAGTCTATGAACAAATAGACATTCAGTTTAAGAGGATATAGATTTTTTTCAACAGTTTGAGTGATTTAGGGACAGAGTTTTTTCTCCTTTATTTTTTTGTTATGTTTCATTGATATCAGCAAAGAACATTTGCTGAGTTATTAGAGGAATTTACAGCGTTAGTTTACAATTGAAACGATAGATTTTCATTTTCATTAGATTTAAAGCAATTCTTGTATTACGATGATAAATAAAATATGTGATGTACAGATCATTTGACACTTTGATTGAAGTATTATGCTGTCTATAAGTGAAAATAAAAATGAAGTGAAACAAGTTGTTTGGATATAATACATTTTATTATAATAATGTAATAGAACAGAGTTAAGTATTATTATAAAATCATATCATTAGGACATATGTGTTTCTTTACGCCATTGTTCATATATTTTGCTGTGTCTTAATTGGAAACATATTTTCGAATAAGGAGTATCTTTGAGTTTGTTAGATTCTTTTAATGTAATATTATATATTTTTTCCAACACAAGTTGTGCAATCGGATCTCCACAATTTATTTTATATTCTTTTTCACCAAAATTTAAAAAAAGGATATGAATTTGTCCTCTGTAATCATTGTCTATGATTCCTGCCTTAACATTTGTATACTTAAACCTATGCCCACTTAATGGTGCTATACGTGCATAATACCCAGTAGGGACAGCAACTTTGATGCCTGTTTCAATTAAACATTTTTCTTTGGCTGGAATTATATAACTGAAAGCACTATATAAATTAAATCCTACAGCGTTAGTTTTTTCTTTGCTTAGAGGAAATGTATTGGAATCATATCTAGTATATCCTAAAACAGGTTTGTTTCCCATTTTTTTTATTGACTGTACTTTAAGACTATTAAGAAGTGTGCATTCACAGAGACATTTATATCATTCAGAGACATTAAGAAGTGTGTTTTACCTTTAGGATTCTGTTTTTCTTATTCTTCTTCTAAAATGTACAGTATATCAAGATAGTCAAAAAGTTCTTTGTCTTGAATGTCTTCCATCGCAGTATTCAGTTTATCTAACTGATTTGGTTTTAACATGAAGTGGCTTTCAATGTTCTTTGATGCGAACAGTAACGTATCCCAGTTTAATTTGGTGACAGTGAAACCTTCTATTTCAATTTTAGAGTTCATGTTAACGTTCGAACTAAACAGATGTTTTATTTGATCCATTTTAGATGAGAGTTCTGTCCATTCTTCTTCGAAAATTTCGATCTTTTGTTCTTCTTTTACATCCAAGTATACGAGTGTGTTGTCTTCGTGCGGCACGTCATCGTACATAACAACTAAATCGAGATTGTAGGAAATGTTATAACATCCTCGCAAACACGTTTTCACTTCACCTTGATCCGTGTAACTATGTGCTCGCACTGTGAAATTGGTTTCATACCGATGATGACTTTCTTCTGAACTTGTTTCATCTTCTGAGGTTGATGATTCAATGTTATTCATTATAGTTTCGTTGTCAGCCATTTTTTTGACGCAATGAATTATGTTGCTACGTTATGTTGTCATAGCTACACTTAGTAACGAGTGTTTACTCGATTTGTAGCGCATACCTTAGCAACCGTGTTACACAGAGAGTGGATACCAAAGACGATCTAAATCATAAATTTCTGCTGGTATTGATTCATTTATATGTCTCCAGCCGGGAAAATAAAGAATTAAGTCATCATTTATGAACAGAGTGGCAGAGAATGAGTTACATATGTGTTCTAGTATACTTTGAAATTGACTTCTGAAAGTGATTGTTTGATCTAAAAATAGTATATTCGCAGATTTCAATGACTGGATAAAATTTTTATATTCTTTAGACTTAAGTACTGTAGTAGTTTCATTGATACGACTATTTCCATGGAATATTATTGAAATCTTGCTGTATCTTGAATTATCTCGGATTGCCATTTAACTCCAAAGTGATCTGTGTAATACATGACATTGATTAATTTTTTTAAGTTTTTTATTACTTCATTTAAAAGTGAAGAAGTTTGAACTTCATCGTTTTTCCATTTATTTAAAAAAAGTTCTGCTATTTCATTTTTTAAAATAAAAGTAATTATTTTAGTGTTTTCATATGGAAAAATATTATTTCGAGGTGAATGATCATTGTAATCAGAATCTTGTAAAATATAAAGCAAGCATTCATCTACTTTTGCTTTGTTGTCCATTATGTTTTTTTTGGTTGTATGATTTTTTAGTTTATCATAGAGATTGTGTGATTTTTTAGTTTATCCCAAGGATATTTTGTTTGTTATATTGTATGCATAAAAAACATAACTCGATTTTATTTAATTTTTTTATTAGGGATAATTTCACATCGAGAGATGGAGGGCATTTCATTGATTTTATTAATGGTTTATATGATGTTGATTTTTTTTATTTTTAATGCTTTTTCATCATAGGCTTGTTCTTTAACTGCATCGACTCGTTTTTTCTTTTGCTGATTCTTAATTTGATTTTTCTTCATAGGCTTGTTCTTCAACTGCATCAAAGAATTGTTCTTCATCTGCAGCCTCTTCATTGACAGGGTTTTCTCTTGATGGTTCTTCATCCATTTTTTCAACTGGTTTTTCTTCAGTTTCATTAGTTGTTTTTTCTTTCCCTGATCCGAATCCTCTTTTGTTTCTTTCAGTTACATTAAGAACAGATACTTCTTCAAGGTGAGGGATGCAAATTCTTTCTATGATGATTTGAGCTATTTGATCTCCATGTTTTATTTCAAAGTTTTTATTACCAAAATTGAACAGTAGGACGGCAACAGTGCCTCTATAGTCTCCATCTATTACTCCTGCACCAACATCAATAAAATGATGAACTGCAAGACCTGATTTAGGTGCTATGCGACCATAGCATCCTGGAGGTATAGCAAGCGTTAAATCAGTTTTCACCAACATTCTTTCTTTAGCAGGAATAATATAATCATAAGCACTGTATAAATCAAATCCTGCAGATTCTTTAGTTGATCTTGTTGGTTCAATCGCTCTTTCTGTATTTTTTATATAATATATCACAGGTTTACTTATAGGATTTATATCAGGCGTGGTAACAGGAGTATTGCATGGTGTTATTAATGCTGTATTTCTGTTATCCGTAAGTGTTACATAATAAGACTCGTGTGAATATGCCATTTTTGTTGATATTGATATATAAAGATATCAGTAATAATATGAAGTTATAACTAATATCAGTAATAATATGAAGTTATAACTATACTAAGTACTTATGACTTGTTTAATGACTTGTTATGATATAGTTATCTAAGCTTATTTCAGCGATATTTAAAGCGATAATACAATATAATGTTATAACTATAGTATGTATAATACTAAGTACTTATGATTATTGCTATACTACTTGTTATATGATATATAGTTATTTAGTTCTCAGCTTATCACAACTATATTAAAAGCAGTTATAAACAGATAACAATATTATGTTATGATAATAGTAAGTTGTTACAATTGTTATATCACTAGTTATGATATATAGTTATTTAAGATCATCATAAGCAATCTTATGATTAGATGACAATGTGATAAAAAATTATAACTATATCAAGTTATTACAATCTTAGCTTATCACAACTATATTAAAAGCAGTTATAAACAGATAACAAAACAGATAACAATATTATGTTATGATAATAGTAAGTTGTTACAATTGTTATATCACTAGTTATGATATATAGTTATTTTAGATCATCATAAGCAATCTTATGATTAGATGACAATGTGATAAAAAATTATAACTATATCAAGTTATTACAATCTTAGCTTATCACAACTATATTAAAAGCAGTTATAAACAGATAACAATATTATATTATGATAATAGTAAGTTGTTACAACTGTTATATCACTAGTTATGATATACAGTTATCTAAGGTTATCATAAAGATATTTTAAGCAATCTTATGATTAGATGACAATATGATAAAAAATTATAACTATGACAGTTGTTACTATTGTTGCTGTATTATTTATTATAATATTTAGTTATTTAAGCTTATCACAAGATATTTAAAGCAATCTTATAATCAGATAACATGATAATATATTATAACTAATAAATTGTTTGACTAACTGTATTGTAGTTATTAAAGCTTATCACAAAGATATTTTAACATTTTAATTAAAGCCTGCTTGTTCACTTCCTGTTCTTTTATCGAATTCATCGAAGATAATTTTCAAACCATCTTTTCTGTTCATGTCAGACAGAGCTTTTATGAGATGGTGAGTTGCACTGTATTTAGATGTTTGCCACATTTTTAGCACTTGGAAGGCATATTGAGTTAAGTCACGTTCAGGTTCATAAGAAATATTTTTTATATCTTTATATGATATGTTTAAATAAATAGCGATATATTTCCAGTCTGATGGTATTTTTTCGCTCAATTTGCTCAAGAAAAGATATATAGCAGTGGAATCAGTATGGTAATTTTCCAATAATTTTTCGCCAAAATATTTTTGAGTGAATTCTATTAAGTCTCTTCTGCTAGTTTCCAGAAAACTTGTTTCTAGTTCCTCCCATCTCTTGTATGGAGGAACATTTCTCCACCATTTTTTTAACATTTCTAATGCCATTTCGCATGGTTTTTTAGACTTAAAAATATTTTCTAAACGGTGATCAGGTATGCCTAGATAAATACCTAGTTTCATCCAGTCTGTACCTAACAGTACAGATATTTGTTGTAAGACTTGATCAGAATAACCTAAGTCTTGATTGAAATAATAGGATGGCAAAGGCATTTTGAAGTTATATGTAATCAGATGTAAAGTTAAGATTGGTTATGTTAGCTGTATCACAAAGTAGTATCGGAAACTGGTTATGTTAGCTGTATCACAAAGTAGTATCGGAAACTGGTTATGTTAGCTGTATCACAAAGTAGTATCGGAAACAAGTATACTATGATGCAAAAACAGAAATAATATAATATGTATAAGGTTATATATGATATATAAAAAAGGACATAATATTACAATATGTATAAGTTCATATATGATACAGTAAGTAAAAAACAAATATATAGCCAGTAAAGATATCGTAAAACTTGTATATTTAATGTTTGTGATTTGTGTTTTTGTTTTTTTATTTACAGAATTTGTAATAATATATTTTTTTATTTTAAGCATTTTTTATTGCTGACTTAGAATACTTTTCCACGAAGCAAGATAAAAATTTACTTTTTCTCTGTCTTCGATAGTGTATCTACTAAAGAAATTTGGATTAATGTTTAACATTTCATGAAAGGTAATTTCTCCGTTTAAAATATCATTCACAGTTATATTTTTAATTTTCAAATCTTTTTCTATATGACAGGCTATCATATCAAATACACTTTCAATTAAAGCATATTTTTCCATGTTTTTACCTGAATAGTATTCAGGGTGATGATCATTATTTTTATAATGATGATCTAATGCATTTTCCCAAATTTTTTTGTCTTTTTCATCTTTAAGACCTTCAGTAGAAAAGAATTTTAAGGTATAACCTATAGCTTCTTTTACTGATAATTTTGATAAATCATGCATATTTAATCGTTTTATAAGACATATTTTTTCTGCATAATTAAATACTGTTTCTCCTATAACGAAAAAGGCTGCAGATATTATTTGCCTATGCTTGAATACCTGTTTATAGTGTTCAAGGAGTATGTTTAAGAAAGCAGAATTGCATATAATTTTTTCTTTTTTAGCATTAACATATTTGATTGCTATTTCGTCACTGATGTTCTTATTTTTTAAAAGATTTCTTATGCTGTATGTTTGAAAACTCATTTTGAATTATATAGCAGTGATTAAGTATACCTAATCACATTCATGTTTTTCTTCATAAAACACTTCATCAGGTATACTTCTATATATGTTTAATAAACTCTCACGAGGGAGATCTACTATATCTATATCTTCAGCAGCTTCTTCATCCTTATCATTACTGTCTGATACTATAGTGTTTATGTAAATCGGACCTTTTCTTTTCCTGTATTCCCTCTCCATTTTAGCTATGCCATAGGCTTTTCTATGTGCTAACATACTCATGACTTCTTTTTCTGTCTCTTTTATTTTATAAGAGAGAGAAGAATTTTTTTCTTCTTCTTCTTTTATTTTGTTTTGATATTCAGTTTTCTCTTTTTCTAACGAGCAAATGTATGAGTGTTGATGGTGACAAATTTTTTCTAGGATTTCATTACGTTCTTTTTCATAGTTTAATTGAATCTTTAAATAATCCATATTTAAAATATAAGTTATTGTTTATAGGATCAGCGTGATATTTTTTGATCAGTTGTAAGTTGGAGATGTGGTATTTATCTCAGCGATTTTTCTTTGTTTAGGTATATGTATTACAACATATCTATTTTTAAGAGAGGAATTTATGGTTATTATATCAGTAAACTGATTTACTCTTGAGCTTTGGTTTGTTTGAGAATTATTTGAAACAGACTGTCCTAAGTAAGGATAGGACCAGCTTTTTCTCTCATTTATGTTTGTTATGTAACAAGTTAAAAAACTTTGTGTTTTTTCTCCATTGCGAAAAATGTTGCCAGTTTCTGTACAACATAGGAATATTTCATCTCCTTTTTGTAAAGGAGAAGAATATTTTTTTTGTGTTTCATTATATATGATACCTGTTATAGCTAAGACAAACATAACTAAAATACTACTTGCTTGTATAGCTGGTAGTTTCTTTTTAGTTGCATTATTGATTTTACTTAAAAGGTTTGATTCCGTCATTTCAATTTTTTAGATTTTAAAGTGTAATTGTTATTTAAGAAATCGTTTTTAGGTAAACAGCTTTGACAAATTTGATATGGGAAATAAGCTTCTTTTATCACAGGTATTTTTTTCTTTTTGAAATGATTTATTACTTTATTATCGTTCCAGTCTGTATCAGTCGTGAAACTAGATATTATATCTTGCATGGACATGTTGTTAGCTCTTTTCTCAAGATAATATAAACAATATTGTCCGCAAGTTGTAGAAAATAAACCTTGTATAGCATGAGTTGAATATTTATATTTTTCAGGTAATGCTTTAAGAAAACTTTCACGAAGAGGTAGAAATCCATATGAATCAAAATATTCAGCTAAGTGATTAGGTTTTTCATAATATAAAGCTACCCAATGCTCACCAGGAGAATCACTGTTGTCAGTGTTAACTATGTAACTAGTAGGGTAATACGTCACTTCAGGTATGGTATCTGCTGAAAACACTCCATATTCTCCTTTTTTTTCTTCTTTTATGAGATTTAGATAAAAATTTATTTCTTTTCCATTCATTTTGTTAGGTTAGTCAATTCAGACTTAAATTTTAGCATATTACTTGAGTCTAATCTCATGATCTCATCATATTCTAAATATACAATGGCTGCTACTCCATGATCTAATTCTTCTTCTAATTTTATTACAAAACCTAAAGTACCAGTTTCAGTTAATTCAAAAGTTTCTGATGTTGCTCCGTCTTTAGAAATATCAAAGCAAAATAATGTTGTTCCCTCTTTAAATTCGTCTATGGTTACATTTTGTGCTTCATTTCTGAATATATCTCCTGTAGATTTAAGGAGAGCAAGATAAGCCATGTTATACATATTATTTGGAAAATCTAATTCATAATGATAAAAAGGAGTTCCTCCATCGTTTACTTTAAGTTCTATTTCTTTAACTTTAAAGTTTTCAAATTTAAATGGATTACGATTATGAGTGCCTGTGAAGCCATCTAAATGCACGAGACCAATTATGACTCTTTTAGGTAAAGGTGTGTTATTCACAACATGTGAAGCTTGAAGAATAGCTTTTTGAGGACCGAAAGTGACATATTTCATGTCTATTTTATGGATAGGAATATCCCATATAGGTAAATTAGTAGCTCTTGCTTCTTCTAATTCTTGATGAAAATCATCTGTTAATCTAACTCTTTTCACGTACAAGTTTATTTCTTGTACATCTATAATATATTTTTGAGCTTCTACTTTTGACATTAAACAAAAAGTTTCATCTGCTCTATCTAATTCAATAGAAAGAGGCAAGTCCCCAGGTAATAATTTAGACTGTGAAAAAAGACTGTCATGTATTCTTACATGCACTTCAAACAATGTTCCGTTTTTTGTTTTTTCATATCTTTTTTTAGCTCCTGCATTGTGAGCTGTACCTGTTAAAGTGTTAACTTCATTGAAATCTTTATTGTCTTTTATGTAAAAACCTAATGGTCCTAAACATTTAGCTGTAAGAGGATCATAACTTAAAGTAAATTCTATTATTGATTTGTAACCATATAAATCATTGCTGTCTGATATTCTTATTCCTCCTACGAAAACTTTTACATTCTTAAACATAGTAGCACCAAAATAATTAACAGGAAAAACTTTAGCATTATCATTTATAGTTCCATCGTTAGCTGGAGCGTCAGGTGCTGTTTTATCTGCTTTCAATATTTTTGCTTTTATGTAAAGGTAACTGTTATGTAAAGAAACATAATCTTTTTTGTTAGATTTTAATGTAAATTGAACAGTGTTGCTGTTTGGTGAAGCTGTAGGATCTATTTTTTCATAGTATGTTTTTATTCTTGTAGTATCAGTAGGAGGTATATATTTATAATCCAATTCTGAGCTTATACAATGATGTAAATTTTCATTTAAAAAAGACATATTTTTTGTTCAGGTGTATCTTCTTATTTTTACTTTGACAACATAAAAAGATCAAGTTATCGGTTTATCTCAAGCTATTTATTCTATCCGAAAATATCACCATGCCTTCCTTTCTTTTTTCTGTTTCTCTTTTTTATAATTTTTGGCTGAGGAGATAATTTCTTTCGATTTGAAAAGTTTGAAATAACTTGAGAACCTAAATCAGACAAACTTTCTTCAGCTTCTCTTTTTATAGCCTTTTTTATATTTTCACCTTTTAAAACATTTTTTGCAATTTTTATTCCTCCTTTAAGAGCTCGTTTTCCTATTGCTTTACCTGCACTTTTCACCGCAGGAGTAATGAGAGGTACGACTGTTTTAAATAAACCTTTTAGTATGCCACCTATACCATATCCTCTTTGATTTCTGCTTCCTATGAAAGGAGTTAGTGTATTATATCCACTTCCATATTGATTGTAAAATAATGGATTTTTATTTTCTCGTAAAAATTGCCTGTAAAGAAGTTTTTTATGAGCACAATTCGAATACATTTTTATTTATTTTCCTAGGATTTTTTCTTCTTTATCTCAAATGCTTTTTCTTTATTTATTACTATTTTTTCCATTTCGTGTCCCAATCTTTCCCATAATATTTAGGGTTGGTTTTTTTTGATCTCCCATAACGTGTTTTACGTGGTGATGCTTTAGACGAACTTTTTTTCTTTTTTATTTCTCCAAAAATATCTTCAGAAGGAGGGGTAGAGGACATAGGTTCTATTTCACTTTCTTCATCGAATTTTTGTTCAAAAGAAGTTGGTTTTATTTTCTTAATTTTTATTTCTTCTCCTATTCCTCCACTTGCTTCATCTTTTTTATTTTCTTCAGATTCTGTGAAGGTTTTTTCTTCTCCTGAAGGAATAAATAATTTTTGTTTACCATATTCTGGAGGATAATTTAAATTATCGTCGTCCACGCTGTCAGAATCTTTAAATAATGATTTTTCAATTGGATCATCGTAATCATTTTCTGAATATTCATCATCTGTTGCTTCTATGGATTCTATCTTTCCTTTTTCAATTTTTTTATGTATTTGTCGTTGTCGTTTTTTTATAATGTCTATATTTTGATCTTCTATAGGATATTTTTTTATTTTATAAGCGTCAGCATCTTGCTTGCTTTTTCCTGGTTTATTGAGAAACCAAGATTTAGGTATATGTCGAGATAAATTATACCAAAGTTCATTAATGCCAAGAGGTTCTTTTTTTATGCTAGTATTAGAAAAAAATTTCATTATGTCTATCACATTAGAATTTTTTAGCAGTTTTCCGTTCATTATTATTTCACCTTGATCATTCCAAAAAAATTGTAAAGCTAACATTTTTTTTAAAATTTCTTTTATGTAAGGTATTTGTGCTTGTCTTATATGTGATAATATTTCTTCTATAGATATACCTGTATGAAAAGATTTTTCAGATTGATTTTCTTGAAAATAAGAAAAAAAAGTAGGATTTTGTTTAGATATATCTTGATTAGTACTTAAAACTTTATATGGTTGAATATTATACATTTTTTCTGCTAATATTTCTTTTTGTCTTTCAAGAATAGGATTTTTTTCATTTTTAGTTTCTTTCGTCTTAATTTCTTCTATAGCTCTAAGTTTTTTATATGTAACTAAAGGAATGACAATACTTTTTTTGAAAGAAGCAGTCATATTATTGTCTACTTCCTGCTAAACCTCCTAGTAAAGTTACGGCTAAAGGAATAAGCATAGACAAAAAACCACCTTTTTGTTTCAATACTGCTTTCCTTTTTTTGTTATTCACACGTCTATTTACTAAAAATCTTAAAATTTTTTTATGCTTTTTAAGTTTAGCATAAGAAAAAGGACTTAATTTAATGTTTCCTTTCAGTACGTTATAAATGCATTGACATATAGCATCTATGTCTTCTTTTCCTGCATATTCTATCAGAAGATTTCTTCTTTTTTTATTTTTAGTGTTACTTAAGACCGTAAGGAAAGCTAATTGCCTAGACAAATTAGGTCTTTTGTTTCTTTTAGTCTTTTTTTTCTTTAAAATTCTTTTTTTCCCTTTCCTTTTTAATATAGGTCTTTTTTTTAATAATAAAGATTTCCTTTTCTTAGGCATTTTTTAAAACGTAATAAACAAAACTATTTCTTGTCTTTTATATCATTCTTTATTTCATTTATCACACGTACATTTTTTTAAGTTTTATTTGGAATATAAACATCTTGGCCTACATCAAAAATATTTCCTCTTAATCTGTATTCTTGTGGAGTTTTTTGATGTCCGTCTATTAAGAGATAAGAATGTGGTTTTCTAGTTGCTTCATTAAAAATATTGATAAAAGTTTTATGATTTTTTGGTAATAATTTTCTTCCTAATATTTGAGGCACTGTTTGATCTAAAGGAGAATTAAATATAACAAGGTAAGTAGCATTTCTGTTCACAGTTTGTCTTTCTTTCCCTTCAGAAAAAAAATTTTGAGATATATATATCACATTTAAACCTTCATGATGACAAGTTTGAGTAAATAATTTTCCTATTTCTGCATTATTACTGCTTTCTTTCATTAAGTCATCTAATATAATAAGTCCATTTAAGTTCGGTTTTATGTATTTATCAAAAGAAGAAGGAATACCATTAATGAAAATAACGTCTTTATCTTGCATTATAGAAGGTTTTTTAGGAGGTGTTTGACCATAACACCAAATAAAATAATCTATGTTTTTGTCTAATATGCGATCACTGTTTTCTATTAAATTATGAACAAAAGTAGTTTTACCACTGTTACTAGGACCTGCTACTATCATAGAAAAAGGTATTCTAATACATGCATTGAAAATAGGAAATTCTATGTGCTCCATTTTTTTTTTAAATTCCTTCAATTTTAACTAGTTCTTCTTTATAAAAATTACCACTTAATATTTCATTGTTTTTATCAATTAATACATATGTTGCAGGCCAAGTTCTAAGAACATAAGCTACTTGAAAAATTTCTTTTTTCCAATGAGAAGAATATCCTTTTCTAAAAGTAGTTTTATATTTAGTAATTCTAACTTTATCTCCAACTTTAAAGGGTAAATGATGTTTTTTAGAGAATAAATATTTCCCGTATTGTTTTATCCATATTTTTTTTTCGTTTGCTTTAGTTACTTCTGAAGGACTTATACCTAAAGTTCTATGCTTACTGTGATTATAACTTTATACTAAATTTTGAAGTACATCTATATATCTCAAAGTCTTTTTGAAAGTAAGATATTTATATATTTTATCTTGTATAGTACGATTGAATCTTTCTACTATTGCACTTTTAGTGTCTTGTGATGTACTGAAAAATTTAATGTTATTTTCTTTTAAATATTTTCTGAATACACCTTTAAATTCACTTCCGTCATCAAATTGTATAATTCTAGGCTTAACTTTGCTTTTCATTAATATATTTTTAAAGCCATCTAAAGTGACGGAAGCTGTTTTGTTTCTTAATGGAAAAATATAAGCATAACGAGAAAAACAATCTATACAAGCAAGTAAATATTTGATATCATCATTTTCATTTTTTAAATTAAATATACTAATTAAATCTATTTGCCATTGATCATTTATACCTTTCACTATAGTTTTTCTTCGTAAAAACCTATGTTTTATTTTTTTGTGAGAAGTATAGGTTCTAGTGTTATGAAGAAAAGCTGATACATCCGTATGAGTTATATTTTTATTTTTTTTCTTTGCACTTTCATATAATTTATTTGCAGAACTGAAAGAGGCAGGATCAGACGGATTGAAAAATATTTCTTTTAAAATATTTTCTTTGTCTTTAGTTTGTTGGTTCATATTTTTTGACACATATTTCCTGTATTACATTACAGAGACGGAAATCCGATATGCATGGTTTCGTTCTAATATATCAAATAATTTTTATACATGAATAGAACGATACATATAATCACGTGATTTTAAACCATCTCAATGTAATAGAAAGTGTGTCGATATATTATACTGTCAGATTTCACGGTTATCCATGAAATTTTTTTAATTTTATTCATCCAATAAAAAAATGTTTACTGATTAACAGGCATGTAAATTGGGATGAAGCCACTCGGTTTCATGTTTCCATCTACGTTAAATATCAGACTTTTGTTTCCTGTTTTTGTTTTCCTTGAACTAGAATTAATTTTAGTTTTATTTCGTGAGGTATTAGATTGCTGCTTGTTCACATTTCTCTTTCTTTTAACCTGCACCTTTTCCTTTCTTCCTGCTTTTTCATTTTCATCTTGACTTAAGTCATCATCACTTGTATTATTTTCCACCCTGCTAGAAGTCTTATTCATCTTTTTCTTTTTCTTGACTTGTATTTTTACTTTTTTTTCTTCATATTCATTTTCGTTATGACTTACATTATCATCACTCTCTTCTTTTCTTCTTTTCAAGTTTTCTTCTTTCTTGATAGGACGAACAATGTTTGATTTAATATTTTTGGTGGAGTCATTTTTTTCTTCTTCTGAAGATATGCTGTTCGAGTCTTCATTTTCGCTCATATCTTCCATGACTTTTATACTGAAATTTTGTGCGGATTTAGCTTTGCTTCTTAGCTTTTCTTTCATGTATTTATTGTAACAAGCATTACATCTCAGGTGATTTTCATCAGACGTAAAAAAATGATAAGATTGAAAAGGTCTATGACACCTTATACATTCTTGTACCATTGACTCTGCACATTTTAAACAATATTTTTTATTTTTTACTAAATCAGCATTTTTACCACAAAATTCACATTTAGAAACCATTTTTTATCATAAAAAATTGAAAACGAAAATATATAAAGCTAATTAGCTAAGTTATTCATTTATCTCAATAATATTTTTATAATATTATTTTAAAGGTAATAAGGTAAGTCATTCATTTATCTCATTAATATTTTCATAATATTATTCACTGCTATCATTTTCACTTAATTCCATTTCACTTTCACTGTTGCTATCACTACTTAAATTTTGTTCTTTTTCTTTCTTTTTTTTTATTTTTTCTTGCTTGTTTTCTTTCTTCAATTTCTTAACTTTTTCAATTTTTTTATATATTTTATTTTTCATTCGAAGAAGAAGGTCAAACTCTTCTTTTTGAAGAGATATACTTTTATCTTTAGTCAAGTCATGAAAATGTAAATATATATTTCCTTTAAATTTATTTATATCTATTCTTTTCCTCCGACCAAAAGCCAAAGTAGGGTATTTTCCTGATTTGTTCATTTTTTCTTTTATTATGCCTTAGGCTTTCTTTCTAATGTAAATAAGGTTAAAGTTTTTTCAAGCTATCTCATGATCTTTTTTTCTTTTTTATTTCTGGAAAAGGTATTTCGTTTTTTTTTCTTTTTTTCTTTCTTTTAGGTATACTATAGTGTCCATAAGCAAGAGATTTTATCCCACTATCACATAAATATCTTTTATCTTCAAAAGGAGAAAGAGAAATCTTATGTAGGGAAATGGTATACACTTTATGTTTAAGACTTACTATATTACAGAATTGATCTTCTCTTATTTTATTTTTAAATAAGACTTTTTTAAAGTTACTATGTTTTATTTCTTGTATACAACTTTTTTTTATGCCTTTCACTTTTTTCTCTTCTTCTCCAGTTTCATAAAGAATAGAATACATTTTAGGTCTTAATGCTATAAATTCTTTTATTTTTTTCCCTCCTGTTTCATCTTTGAATTTTCCTAAAACTTTCATATTTTTAGAGGAAAATAAAGGATGACTTTCTTTAAGATTAGAAAAATCAAAATAATTTTCAATATTTTTTATCTTTTTTAAGAAATGTTCATCTTTAATATAATAAATGAATGAGTCTGTATCCGTGTATAACAATTGAATAATGCTTTCTGAAAAAGCAGGTAACATGATATTATAATGAAAATTAAACATCCATAATTTTGATAGTTCTAATACTGTAAATCCTATGTATATAGGTTTATTTAAAAGAATTCGTTCTTTGTTATATTGTATACCTACGAAGTCTTTTTGAAAGATATGTAGTGATTTAAAATTTGGTTTTCTTATAAGTTTTTCACTTACTAAAGGATTAGAAGTTAATTTCATAGTTGATCTTTTCTTAACATTTTCTAACGTTTTCCCAAAAGTGCTGTTAATTAAAAGTTTAAAAAATTCTTTGTCAAAAGAAGAAGTAGCTAAGGTTCTTTTTGTTGTATTAAAATCGATGTATGGTTTCATCCAATCTTTTTGTTTAAATGAAAGAACTCTATGTATTTTTTTAATTTTCATTCCTAGGTTTAGATATAGCTTTAAGTTACGGTAATGTATAACATAATTTTCCTTTTGATTTAAATTACATATTAATTTTTTTCCTCCTTTTTTATATGAAATTCCTATGTCTTTGAGTACTTGTTCAGCATAAGTGGATAAATCTTCCTTTTTTATTTCTAATTTTTCTGGTGCTAAAGGAAAAGAATTATGTCTATCATGAAGGTTTGCAGGATAAGATAGAGTTACTTCCATAATATAGCCTGTTTCATTATCGTCTGGAATGTTACATATTTCTAATTTATTTATTTCTTTTTTTTCTAACCATTTGAAATCAGAAATAGGTAAAAAATCTGCTAAACATTTTCCATATAAATTATTGCAATCAATATAAAAAATATGTTCATCAGGCTCTTCTGCTATGGCATACCTGTGCGAAACATTAGTTATCCCTCCTCTTACACCTGTTTCTATGAAATTGTACATTTCTATGTCCGAAAATAAATCTAATTTAACCCCAGTATATTTCAACATGGCTTGATAACTTAAGCTTGGTGAAGTAAGAAAATGTGATGGATCTAATCCATAATAATCTAAAGCCTTTTCTCTAAAAGATTCGAAAACGTCACATAAAAGCAAAACGTCTATTTTTAAATATTCTTTCAAATAATCTTTTAGGTTCTTGCATTTGAAAGCTTTGAACATAAAAAGAGCATGCTGGTAATCTTCGTCAGAAATGTTTTCTTTTGTTAAAGAAGAATAAAAATATTTTCTTGCAGGCAATTTTTTTTCTTTCAAAACACTCCATGAATTTATATAATCATAACACATAACTCCTTTACGGATAACATAAGGTAATAATTTTTTATCTTTTAAATGCTTCTTTGTTTCATAGAAGTCATCAGTTCCTTTTTCATTCATAAGATTTGCTAATTTAGCTAAAGAAGTAGGAAGAAATTGAAAAGAATCTATGAAACGAAAATTTTCAAAACTTAAAGTCAAAAATTTTTCTGACGATTTTGCTATAACAGATATATTTTTCTCGTCCACATATTTATATAATTTTTGAATAAGAAAATGAGTGTCATAGTTCATGCTATTATGAATAACAATAGGTATTTTTAATTTATCCATCCTTAAAGACGTATAAGTAAGATTACATCTGTTACAAGCATAATTTATGTCTCTCCCTTTACCTTCTCGCCCTATATGAGAATGATCTAAAACTTTACGTATACCTTTACGAGTCAATGAAACCCCACAAACGTAACATTTTCTCTGCTTAGCTATATGAGAAATATCCTGAGGAGTTAATTTCATAGGTTCTCTTTTATGGTGTAAAATATAAGATATTTCAGCTCTTTTTTGATATAAATAAGAGACAAAATTTGATATGACATTTTTTCCTACATATATGAATGGATCTTGATTGTATTCTTTATATTTTGACACCATTATAGCACCGAAAGCATTTAATTTATGTTCGCGTTCACATAAAGATTTACCTTTATAAATTGGTTCTTTCATTTTATAATTATAACATTCAAAATCTGCATAAATGATAAAAGGACTTTTTACTTTATTTTTGAAATCTGAAAAATTAAGATGTGAACCTATAGGTGGCATATAGTATCCTTGTCCTACGTAAGGATTTTTATTGCAATTCTGAGTTATGTGGGACTTATATTTTTTTTCTGAGCAAAAAGATATCAAGCATTTGTAACAAAAATATCTAGTTTTTTTCCAGAAAAAAGGTCTTATAAACTTATGTAAATTCCTAATCAAATAGTAGTGATCATCATATAATAATAAATCAACATGTCTTCCTTCAGAAACAGTAGTCGAATTAGTAGAAATATACATAGGGAAAGGTTGAATAATCTTTTGCTCTGTTTCTAACATACCAAATACATTTATTGTTAGATTGTTCTTTTTTTCAAATTGTGATATTTCATTTAATTTCACAGGAAAAGTAATAAAAGAAAGATTCAATTCATTTAAAAAAATATCATAAGATTTTGCTAAATTTGAATTATTTGTTACTTTATGTAGACCAGCTAAAACAGAATAAAGAAAGCATTTATTACCAGTTCCTTTTATATTTAAAATTGATTTTTTTTTGTCTATTAAGTCTTTAGTCTTTTGTCTTTCTTTTCCTCCTAAAGGGTTATATTTAAAAATTGAAATTCTAAGAACTTTGATTTTTTTAAGAAACCATCCTGATCCCATGTGAAGGAAAGAATCAAAAAATCCTAATATAATAGAAAAACTAGACCTAATTGTTTCTTCTAAATTCAAAGAATCAAACCCAAATTGAACTGGACTTAAAAACCATGGTTCTATTTGAAAATATTCATTAGTTTCTAAGTTATATTTTCCTAAAATAACGCAAAGTCCTATCTGAAATTTAACTCCACCTTCTTCTTTCTTTACTTTTAATATTTTTTTCTTCACTTTTTTTAAATTTTTGAACAAAAATAAATCAGGATCATATTTTAAAGAATTAGGAATGATATCATATTCTATGATAAGATTTTTTAATGCTCTACGACGATAAATCATTAGACTATCGGTCTGAAATGTAAAACCAAAAACACTGTTCCGTATTCAAATTTAACAAGATCTCCTAAGTCATCACAGACAGTTATTTGAATTTCTTGTATTTCATTTCTTTTAAGTTTTTTGTAATATGGAGTAACAAAAACTTCTGTTATGTCATCACCAAAGCTTCCTGTGCATCTTATTGTTCTTAAAAGTGGAACTTGTTTGTTTCCTACTACTTCATTACAAACTATGTTGCTATAAATATAAATATTAGATGCTATGTAATGCAAATTAGGAACCCCACCCGCTATGAAATTTTCATATTCATTTGGTCCTAAATTTGATGCTATTTTTTTATATTCTTCAAAATTTTCTAAAGGAGGTCCCATGAAAGACACAGTATTTCCTTCTTTTTTCTCAGCTTTTTCATGTAAATCTAATCTTAACAAAGAAGACAAATCAGAAGAAAAAGTTACTACGTCTCCTTTTCCTACTTTAAGAATAGGTTTTAAATTTTGTGGTTCTATTTTCATAAAAGGTTTTCGCTCTTTTTTAAAGAAAACATCATCAGGATAAATATCAATTTTTTCTAAAACAGAATTTATAGTTCCAATAAGGTTATTAATAGAATTATAATTTCCATAAGGAATTCTTTCTACTATAAACCTTTTCTCCAAGGTAACATCACTTGCAGAATTTGCTATGAACACATTTTTTTTAAATTTAAAAAAATTTCTTTCCACTATTATAGTTCTATTTCGTTCTGGTCTTTCAGGAAAATTATACCAAGAAATAGGTATATTAACTTCCACCACTCCAACCTCCCATTCCCCTTTCAATGTAATAGTTGAAGGTAAATTAACATAATAAGAACTTGTTTTGTTTTCCCTAGAAGGGTGAATAGTATTAGAAGGTAAATTCACGTAAAAAGGAGAGGAAATTGACATTTCTTTTTTTTACTTATATGATATATACTTTTTTGATTATCTCAAAGAAATTAAACTTGAAAAATATTTATTAATTTCATAATTGAAAACATTATATAACATCATAACATAACACTGTTATATTTTTCAACATTTTTATTTTCAAGTAAAGCCATTTTAGGTAACTTGTCTTTCTTCAAAGAAGAGCATGATTCTGATTTTTTTGATAACCATAATAATATATCTTTTTCATACCTATATATTGGCTTCTTTTCAAACCATTTAACATCACAATATTTACACTTTTTTATTTTATGATTCGTTTTCATAAAGAAAAATTCTAAACATTTTATATGAACAGGTTGCATACAACAATGAATGTAAGTAACATTTGTGCTGTTAGAAGAAATTATCAGCTCTGAAGAACAAAGTTTACAAAACATATAAAGAATAGACATTTTATGTTCTTTTTTTCTTATTTGATCTCTTATTTTTTTCTTCAAAGGACTTAAAACATAATCATTAGGATTAACATTTAAGTAATGTTTTTTGTGAGCAGGTTTCATCAATTCTATTACATCTTCAAAATATGAAAATTCTAAAATAAAACATGAAAAATCCTTTATTCTATAATAAAAATCTGTATATTTTAAAAAAATACAGCACATTTTAATAATTCTAGGCAATAACATGATATCAGATAAAACAATCTTCATTATTTCTTCTAAAAGATATGAAGACTGAAAGAAATCAGAGAAAAAGCATAAAGCTTCTACTCTTATTTCTTTTAAAGATGAAAATGGCTGAATCAAAGAAAGCGCTGTAAATATATGTTTAGCTTCTCTTACACTCATATAATTCTGAACAGGGAAACTGACATCTATTAAATCATCTATTTTACCATCAGTGAAAGTCAACATAGCTTCTAAGTAATAAACACGACTTAAAAGCAAACCAACATTAACTTTCATTATCATCTTTATATCAGCAATTTTTTTTCTGATATAACTTACTGTGAAATCTCTTCTCAAAACTTGACACTTTATTATATCTACTCAATAACTTACAATAAATCCTCTTTATTTCAACCCTTATCCAATAACAAATATGGTAAAGGCATATTATCTTCAATAGACTTTATATATCAAAACTTGTTTGATAAATATGGTACAAAATGTTCTGTTTTAAGGTTCTTAACCTGAAATGTTACAGTGCCTAACTAAACACCGAACTTACAGGTTATATACTCTTATGTGATAAAGGATACCTGTTAGAAGTTATCACATAGTAGTTTTTTTACATCCTTATATTTCTTAAACTTTAATAATAATGTAATGCATTTTTTATAGTTTTTTTTCTTAAGCTTCTGAATTTTTTTCTTAGCCATGAACAAAATTCAGGACTACATATTGGCTTTGCTTTTTTCCATTTCATGCCACAATCATAACATGCTATACCTTTCCGATAATGAGTACTGTATGAAGCAAACTTAAAACTACTGTAACATTTATAATTAACTGGACAAGCACAACACAGCATATATGTTACTTTTAATGTTCTAATTTTTTTATTTTTATCAAAAGTATGGTATTTCCCACACCCTCCGCAGCGAAACTTAACAATTTCTGCATTAAGGTCTAAATCTTGTAACATATCAGTTATTTTATTTTGTAGTTCATTATCCGAATAACAAAGATAATCACAATAAGCAAATATGCTGTGTTTTGTACAAAGCAAATCGTCTAATATGTCAGAACGATTAACTTTTAGAAGATCTGAAGCAAACCAAAATAATTTTCTACTGCTTACATGAAACATAGTTCCGCAATAAACATAAACTTTCAATGCTTTCCCTATTTCTTTGATTTTTTTCGTAGTCCTTTGATATATATAATTAAACAAAAAATCTGACTGAAAAAAAGAAGCAAAAAATGCTAAGGACTCTATGTTTTTGATTTCATTAAAACGTTCATAACAAGCTTTTTTTGATGAAATATTTAAGAAGGAAATGTATAAAAAACATTTCGATACAGATAATAATGAATGTGCAGGTATTTCAATGTTTAATTTTTCCATCAAAGGTTCACGATAAAAATTGAAATAGTTTTTAAAGTATAAACTTCTTAATGAAAGTAAAAAAAAGTTCAAGTAGAGTTGCTTTTCCATCTTGAACCTATAAAAACAAGACGGATTATTTTAAGATATAAAACAAACATTGAAATTCTTGTATGACATTTTCATACTACATATTTATGATATAGGCTGCACACATCTTCAAATATAACATCATATAAACATTAAAGTAACTTTTCTTGAAGCTTATGTTTTATTTCTTGTGAATTTTTTAATCCAAATGTGTTGACGAAATATGCTGAATCAAAAGGAGAGGGGAGCCAAAAAGTTTCAAGCAATAACGGCATGACATCATGCTCTTTTTCTGTGCATTGAAATATACTCCCCCTCCAAAGAACAGCTCGTCAGTGCATGTTTCACAAGTGATTTTTTTACATATTTTTGTTCTTGTTTTTGTAGGAACTTTCGTCATCAGCTTCAAGAAAAGAGATCCTGTCTCTGTGTCTTTCTTTTGAGGGAAGACGACAGAAACAGGCAAGCGAGACAGAATTAAACGTTGAAGGTAGTCTCTCGTATTAGCCTGTTGTATAGAATCAGAAAAAGGCTCAGTGACATTGACAACTTTGGCTGAACTTTTATCAGGAAGAGTGATGTTGTTGTCGTCTTTCACGACAACTTCACTAGGAACTAAGTCACTGTCTTGGAGAACAGCTACTTCTTCACCAGCAACATTAACTTCGTTACTGTCAATGATTTCGTCCTTGTCCCCTTCGAGAATAACTTCAACTTCACGATGACTGTAGTGGTCATTGTTGTCTTCAATACCACTAATTTCCTCATAGTCAACGTGAAGTTCATTGTTATCTTCTAAGGAGACAACTTCATTCACAACTTGATAGTCATCTTTTGACAACTCAAGTCCAGAAATCTGAATAGCTTCATCTAGTAAATCTGAAGAAGCTGGACCATAGTCGCTTTTGCAAAGCTCAGAAAGTTTTTTTTTCTTTACTAATGGAGGCATAACCTCCAGATCTTCTTCTTTTGATATCATTCTTTTAGTAGGATAAGCTCGACTCGGTCTTACAAGAAGAGGCATTTCCTCTTCAGGCTTCTGAAGAGAAGATGTTTCTTGTACATCATGAACATTTTTAGCAAATTTTGTTCCTTGAAAAAATTGGTTGTTTAACTTGGACAAAATAGGTTCTGGCTCTTGGTTTTCACGTTCCATCTGTAGGTAATAAATAAAATAAAATTCATAACTAAAATTTTAAGTCAAAAAGTTAAGTATAAAAAAATAAAATGTCACTCAAACATTATGCTAAGCAACTTTTATATAATATTTATTTCATTATTTTTAATTTTTTTGGTTTACAATTTTTAGGACCTCTTCTGTCTTTAGTACACCTGAGAATAGCTGCAGAACAATGTTGCGGACATTTGGCACATTTCTCTATATTTTCAGGTAACATATTAGTTTGTAAGACAATTAAATGCTTATATATTCTATCACATACTTTAATAGAAGATTCTAAGTTAGCCCTACACTGTTCTAGCTGTTCTTTAAATAAGTTAGCAAAAGGTGAAAACTCTCGTAACGAATTTACTTTATCATCTACATCTATATCTATTTTTTTCTCATGCTTCATTTCTTCATTTTTTTTAAATTTTTTATTCGTTAAACCCTGCTCTTCACTATCTGAATCGCTCTCAGACAATTCTAAATCTTCTTTTAAAAAATTAAATTCAGGATCAGAAGAAGTATCTTGAGAAACGCTTCGTTTAGGTTTAACAGATTTAGATTTTCTCTTTTTTCTTTCTATGTCTAAAGATTTCGAATCATTATCCTCATTTTCACTAGAATCTGACAAATTCTCTTCACTGAAAACATTATCAGAAGCTGGTAATATTTTTTTATTCTTTTTTCTTTTCTTAGTCTCTACATATTCTTTCACTTCCTCGTTCTCAGAATCAAAAAAAATAGAAACAGGTTTGCTTCTCATATTTTCAGAAGGAAAAAAATCTACACTTTGATTTTTTGTGTGAAAAGTTATATTAAGATTCAAAACTTCTGAAATACATTCTAACAATACACTATGAGAAGAAATAAGGTCTAAAAGAATTTTTTCTTTCTCTTGATTTATACAAAATTCATACTCTTTTTTGTAGGCTTCTTCTTTTTTTAACAGAGACAAAAGAAAAAACCAAGTCTCATCTTTCATTAGATCAAATATTTTCTCTTTTGATATAAAAGACTCTTGCTTCTTCCTTTTAATATATTTTAAAATGTAATACAAACAATGTTTCTCTTTAAGCTTAATTTCATTCCAGTAAACTCTGTTAAATTCATTATTTTGACTTAAAATAAAAAATATTGTTAAAAGAATTTCTGAAATCAATTTAATTTCTTTCATTTTTATTATCTGACTTTTCCTTTATTATTTCGTCTAACACAAGTTTTATCTCAGAACATAAAAATAAAAAAATATTACAATCTTTAGTTATACAATTCCCTTTGAAATTATAACCTAAAGTAAAAGTAATATCTTTATTTGAAATTCTTATGACAGAAACATTGTTCACATTATAATCTTTTAATCCTTCATAATTTACCCAAACAGATTCATATGTGTTAGACTCCTTTAATTTATATGAATATTTGTCTTTAAAATGAAATCGTATTTTTAAAAGAAATTCTATGACTTTAATATTGTTATTTTTTATGTCAATTTCTACACTTATTTGGATATTTAATAATGATACTTTAATTTTATTGTAATTTATTAAAGAAAAATGATTCCAAAAGTTTGAACAAAAAAAGGAAATAAACTTTTTAATGTTGCTTACAATAAAGTTAAAATCATTTCTTAAAAATATATAACAACACCCATTTTTGGTAAATTTTAAAGAAAAATCTTTTTTTAAAATAACAATAGAACCTCTATATTTAGAAATTTTCCCCTGCAGCTGATATAAATTCTCTATGTCTAACTTAGCACAAGGGTACGTTCTAGCTATTAAAACAATATTATTAGTGTAATACTGAATTGACATAAGAATTAAAACCAAAAAATATGCAAACCAATTAGATAACACCGAAAGAATGATATATTATACCATAATAGAAGCAAGCCAGCTATATAATTTATTGAATAACTAAATAAACAAGACAACTGAAGCACGTTAACTGAATGACTGATACAAGCTAACTAAATAAAAGCAAGTAAGCAAATAAATAAAATAAAATAATAACCTTATCCAAATTTAATCAGCAATCTTGATGTTGCTAGCAGATCCTCGTCCTAAATAAACTGTGAATAACCTTGTTGATACAGTAAACTGTAAACGACCTCGATGTTAGAGCAAACTGCAGACGACCTTGATGTTACACAGACTAAACGACCTTGATGCTGCTGAGTCCTTAATCAAAAATAAGAAGAAAGCACAAGACGTCTATCTGAAAAGAAAAAAGACACTTAATTTCTTTAAATTATCAGCATTTTATCATTTCATATATAATCAGTTTCATGTCATCATCTAATTATCGTTATTTTTTCAATATGATATATATAAATTAATCAGTTTCATATCTTCATCTATCATCATTATTATAAATCATTATAATAAAACATTATAAATAGTAATTATAATGTTTTTTTCAATATAATCATTTAATTATAAACTCATTTAGATTAAATTTTACATTATAAACTCATTTAGATTAAATTTTAATGTAAAATATAAATAACAATTCGTCTTATCTATGACTAAAATCCAAAAGCAAAAGAAATTTACCTTTGCTTTTTACAGTAAAACTTTCTGACTCAAGTTCAGCAAGGTCACTCTCAGATTGAGTTTGGATTAAGTATTGACCTAAAAAATAACATTTCATAAAATCTTTAATATATAGCTCGAGTTCAACAAGGTCATTCTTAAATTATTAAATCAAGTATTAACCTGAAATAAAATTTTATGAGAAGTTAAAATCTGAATCTTCTCAAACTTAAAACATAATTATTTTTTTTAAAAAATAAATTTAAAAATTATTATTAGAACTTGGTTTTCTATATTCAACTAAAAAAAGTATTTTTCTTTTCTTATATTTAGTAATAAAGATTAGGTCAATTTCTTTTCTTATATTTATTAATAAAAATTAGGTTAATTTCTTTTCTTATATTTAGTAATAAAGATTAGATCAATAAATTTACCTCTGTGTATGTGGAAAATATCATGGAACAGATAATTAATTATCAATCTCGTACGGGTCAATAATCTCTGACACGCCTGTATATTTTGCCTTGCTAGTTGTCCTCCTCTATGTTCCTCGTAGTTGGACACAGAGTTTCCTCCACTCATAATACACTAAAAAAGCAAAAACAGTCTTTGATAAAATAAATTCTTAAGCTGAGTTCCTGTACTCTTGTTAAAATTGATCATAATTACTATGTTGAAATTGATCATATTTACTATCATCCTATTAACGTCATTCATATCTTGTGAAAAATCAATTATAACTGACATCCTTTCTGAATTAACCCTCTGCGCAAGGTGTATTCCATGACTAATTATGAAACCTATAATAAAAGCCTCCCTTAGTCAAAATATTATCCATTTATCTCATATGCTATGTCATTTATCTATCCTTTTATCTTATATGCTATGTCATTTATCTAATGTCATGTATAGTTAATTTAGTCAATAAATACCTACCTTGAAACTGTGTAAGGTATCCTGTCTTAAATAAAACAGGACAGCACTGCTTATAGAAGCTATCTGAAGCTATCTGAAAAAAAGAGTTGAATAACTTTTAATGGATTGTAAAAATGAATTTCGAGTTAAATTACATTCGATGGACAGTAAGTTAAATTACTTTTAATAGATGGTTAATAACATCTGTTTATTCATTGCTGATCATGAAATGACCTCCTGAGCTTTATCCATTTTATAATAGATAACCTCTTGGTTTTTTTCCTTTGATTATTTATCTTGCGTACAACATTTCAAACAATGTCTCAGAGTTTATTACCATAATTTCCATTTGAACGCACCATAACACAGAATGGCTGAACAGATCTTCAGGTTTAGGTTAACTCTACTATAGGTAGGTTTAATTTATGTGATAACAGCGCTTGCCATCCTCCTACGAACTTTTTTTTCTATCTATAGCTTCAAAATAAATTTAAACTGTGAAATATAATAAATTATGTGCACTAAAACTAAAATACAATAAACGAATTCCTTTATTTTCTCGACATAAAAACCATTGAACGTGCACTACGTTCATCTTACTCATAACAAAAGCCCTTGTTAGTGCATCATACTGTAACGTAACCATGACAACGATACTGTACAGTTTGCGCATCTGGTCGTCTTCTCAAATTTTTTACCTGGTCGGAAGTGGATTGACGTCATACTACCCCATAAACATTTCATTCCCTGAGAGACACATCCTGCCTTTCAGATAAGATCTCTTCTGAATTATAATATTCCATGTAATAAGTTTCCATAAGTTTCAGATTAATCTCATCTAAATGTAATTTAAATTCAAATGAGATCTGACATGTATCCTTGATCGGGGCTCTCCCTCCAAACCCTCATTTGCACAGAAAGAAACAGAGAGGGAAACCATAATTATTTGATGAGACACGGAAGGGGTGGAAAGAGACATCTAGCGGAAGGAGTGGGAACCAATAGGCTAGGTTAATTCTGCCAGAAGAGACCCTTTCGCATAAAAATGGCTGACTAGACCTTCCGGTTTCAGTGAGTACTGCTTCAGCGAAAGCTTTTTTGTCATAAAACAATATTCTCAAGCCCTTTACTACGAGTTATCACTGAAAGTTCACTTCTTCTACCTTTCTAAAATGGAAATTTTCATCAATCACCCTCGATAACTATAGTACATGCAACTATAACAACAGTCATGTGAACGATGACGCTTAGCTGGTTTCTGTTGAGTGTGTAAGGGTAAGTCAGAAAGAATTAAACCAGCCGCTCAGCGGAAGTCAACGTAGCAGTAGAACCTACTAGAAACGCAAAAGGGTCACTTCTTGCAGATTTGACCTGGCCCTCTGTGGAGACAAATGTTGACGCCGCCGCGGTTCCCGTGATGCCAGGCCAAACGGGGGTTCGAGGGCTCTGCCCTCAATTAAGGATATATGCCAGAACTCATCTGAATTTGAATTACCATTCAGATGAGATCGTCTGAAACTTATAGAAACTTAAATTGAAAGATATTATTCAGATGAGATCTCATCTGAAAACAGTCAGATCTCATCTGAAAACAGTCAGAAGTGTGTCACAGCATGGTCCCACCACGTCCCTGAGGATCTGTGGCGTCGTGAATGTTTGTCTCCAGTGTGACGTCATTCTACTTCCGACCAGCGCAAAATCCCAAGAAGTGACCCACATGCACTAGAAACCCTTCCGCAAAGTCAGACAAAAATTCTAAAGAAATTTCAATCCTACATAGCTGAAACTTTCACGAAATCCTTCATGTTATCTTGTAAGTAACTTTTCTTTGCTATGAAATAGAAATGCGGGAAAACAAATAGTAATGTTATATATGCTATCTTAAAGGAAATGACTCATCATGCTTTGGCTAAGAGTGCAAAAAAACGTCATGAAACGCAACACATGAAACAATGAAGTAAAATCCTATGAAGGGGTTACTCTACTACAGTTAGAACATCCTCTTTGAAACTAAATTTCATACATACCAACATTTCCGGGCCCCAGACCGGGAGACCTATTTGAGTATTGACCATAGAGTAATTTTGAAGGGCATTCCCATAGACTATTTTGAAAAACTCTATCTCAAAAAGAGCATTTTTTTGCGTCTTCTAAGCTGACAAAGCCTCAAAATATGTAATCCCCGGAGATTTTATATAGCTGGAAGTGCAAAAATGTTTCAATAACCAGGAGATTGGTGAAAAACAGGAAAAATTAAGGGATAAATCCAAGCCAGGAGAAAGCATGAAAAATTGTCAAAATCCAGGAGTCTCCCGGCCGATTTGGGAGGGTTGGCATGTATGAAATTTAACTATAACTGGAAAAGGAATCTGACAAGCTATGGACTTTAAAATAGCCCTGTAGGGTAAAGCTTTTAACTCTCTCGCATGTAGCATGCATCTCACGCTTTTAGGGCTTATCTAGCAGGTTAGGTATGATATTAACTTTATTTTTACCCAAGTCAGTTGTATAGATCAGCATATAAGTCCTGACTTATTCTTCATGAAGATATAGGTGAGCACATAGGCCCTGATTTATTCTTCAGGAAAACATAGTTTTCTTATACATAGTTTTCTAAAACATGAGTGCCTCCCCCCAGAAACATTATACCCTTTTAGATTAAGCTCAAGTAGTTTCTCACTATCCCACACAAGAACCTACTATAGATAAATTCACTCCATTATCTAAGTAACACAATTTTCCTCTCGCCGCCTTTCCACTATGTCTCAAGGAATTTATACTTAGCCCCACCAGTTAAACACTTTCATGCCTACAGTTAGGATTACTTTTACGCCTGCCTTCAATTGAGATGGAAACCAAAATACTTTTAGTGATCTTATTTTCCTTCTGCCTTGTTCAAGCAGAAAATCGAAATTGTCAGTGCTCTTTTCTGACTGGAGGAATTACGTCATGTAAAAATACAGACTTAACTTGCTGGACAAAATTAGAAATTTCACATGAAATTCTCATCACTTCACAGGTGAGAATCGAAAGCAACAGCGAAGCTAGGGAAATACAATACAACCGAGATTCATTCCCGTTCTTACAAGAAGTGATCTCCAATGTTGCTCTTTATGCTTGTGAGGCAGGAATATGCAGGTAATTATAACCTACTTGTTTAAAAAATCATTTCTAGATACCTTAATCTCCCACGTAGAAGGCACATGTTCTATGTCAAGCAAAAAAATTACTGGGTCTCAGAAGGGGCATTGCCTTGAATTTGAGAAACGCCTTATACTTTGATAATTCTGACTTTCAATAAGGATACTAACATGGCTAAAGAAAATAGCTCAAAATCAATAACTGACCTCAATATTTTTATTTGACTTTAATTATGAGTTCATAACATGTATAGTTATATGCTTTAGAGCGATGAAAAAAAGCTAAGCTTGTGCAAATGACTGTTAAGCCAGCAGCTCAGGAGCTGTCAACGCGCTCGCTAGGCCTACCATGCCTCATCTTACTATCCTATTTTCGTTTGATATCGTTGAAAATCTATAGCTTTGTGCATGTTTAAACCTTACACAAGACATATCACATAGCAATAAAAGGCTATGGCTTATGCAAGAGTGGAGCTCATTCATAGCATAGAGAGAGGCTGTAGCTTATACAAGGGTGTAGCTTATATTTTCATAAATATCTTTTTTTCTTTTTTTATTGCAGAAAAACTCATGTCTACCTTCCAAAGGAGGATAAATACATAGATATATCTCTATATTATTTGATAAGTTCTGAGAAACCAAAGACAACCTTTGAAACTACTGAAAAACCAACAACAACCTTCGATTCTGATCTTACAACTACCGCTGCCTACGAAGAAACATTAACCATCTTTAAAGTCGTCCCTTCTTCCACACAAGCCTATTCCAAGAAAAAATATTACAAGTAAGCTGATAAATCCTACTACTAGTAAGCTAATAATTCCTACTACCGTAATCTACCACGTACAAAACGCAGTGTGCGTATAAGAGTTTTAGATAAAAAAGCTTAAAAGAATGAAACTTTCATAACTTTTCTTCTTCTAAATGGATATTTAAAATTTGAGAAGCTGAGTGTAGCTCTAGCCTCTCAGACACCACTGAAGCCATCTGTGTCATAATATTACTCAGAAGGAGTCTTACATATCAAAACAAAGCTCTTGATGTCCCCCTTCCAGATCCTCAGAAAGGTAAAATATAACTTATACAAGGACGTGACTAATTCAGAGAAATTATGACTTATACAACGACGTGACTTATTCAGAGGAATATTTTCAAACTATATACATATCCATTCGTTCTTTCCATTAAACAGCTTCAAGCTAACTTGCTTATTATTTTTATTTATCAGCACAGAGAAATCTTTTCTATCCATCTACAAGAGCATAACTTATTCAGAGGAATATTTCCAGACTACATATATATCCATTTGTCCAATAGCTTCAAGTTAATTTCCTTATTTTTAATTTATCAGCACAGGGAGATCTTTATAATCTACCTATTAAATTCTAATATCCCTGAAATGAAAGAAATCACTGAGAAGAAAAATATTTTCTTTTCCTTAACAGAGAAATACTCACCTCTACGAAGGTCTTTGAAGTTGGCTCACTATCTGAACAAGGCGAAGGACAGAAAATGTCTAAGGTCAGCTCAGTGTCTCCCAGTGATACTGCTGTGACGATCATGGAAGTCAGCCCCCATTCTGAACATGAGCAGCTCAACCTTTCTTATATAGCAGGCAAAGAGATGACGTCTGGCTTAAGCTCCACCTCTTCAAGCTACACAACCAATGATGAGCAGCTCAGCCTGTCTTATACATTAAAGAAAAGGATAACGCCTGACTCAAGCTCCGCCTCTCCAAATGAAACAACCTATGATGTTACTATCCTGGGCTTCACTGCTGGAACCAGTTATGTCAATCACTCAACTGACTCCTTCTCAAACGTGTCTCTTAACTCTTCAAAGGTATCTTCAGCGTTAATTGCTGCTATATTATCAGGAACAGGAATACCTCTTATCACTATATTTTTCACTTTTGTAATACTGAAAATAAGAAAGAAAAAAAGGCAAAACAGATCGGTCATATACAGACCAAATACATCTGTCCCTAGCACAGACGCGGAAATGATAGAGCTAGAGCCGCTGAGAAATATCGTTGAACTTTAAAAGAGTTAGACAAACTTTAAAAGACTTCTTAAAAAAATAGATTCTATGGAATCTATATGCTTGCTTCCATATTACTTTTTACAAGCATTAGAACATATATCTTTGACATTGAAATAATATTTCAGTTGTGTTAACCCTTGAAAAATTATATATATATACATATATATATATTTATATATATATATGTTCCAAGTATAGTCTGCTTTCTTCTGTATTGTTTGGAATCTATATATTCGCTTCAATCTTGCTTTTTTTTTAAAAAAATATGCATTGAAATACGCATCTTTAGCATTAAAATAATATTTTTACTATTTTGACCCTTAAAGGGTTATAGATATATCCAAAATGTAACCAGCTTTCTTCTAGTAAGTATAGCACGTAGTATTATAGTATCACACTAGATTATACATAATTATCTAATAAGTATTGTTGTATACCTTAATCTCCTGCGTATAAGACGCAGCCTGCGTATAAGGCGCACCTAGAGTTTTGGAAAATTCTCAAAAAAATGAAAAATTCATAACTTTGGTTCTACTAAATGAATATTCAAAATTCAAAAACCTATGGGTAGCTTGGACCACCTTGGGCCCTCCTGGGCCTCATTTTGTCCTATTTTTGACCAATCGGGGCATGTAAGATATCAAAAAAAAGGTCTTGGTCTCACCCTTGTGGATCCAATGAGAACTAAAACCTCTCGTATAAGACGCGCCTTATACGTAGGAGATTAAGGTACCACTAGATAAAACATAAATATTTAACGTGGAATTATCTTAGACTTAACGTAAATATCTAGGCTATAAGGTATATTCTATCCTTCCATATAGCTTATGAAATTACAGTATGCATTATGGTGCTTCGCAAAAGGTATAAATTCCTAAACCAAGTTTACATGTTTAATTGTGTACGAGTGTATAATCTCACGTATATATCTAGACTATAAGGTATATTCTACACTTCTGCGTTGCTTACAAAAATACACAATGCATTATGCAAAACACTATTAATATCTGTATTTAAAAAATAAAAAATAAGTATTCTATCATTGAAATCTTTTAATTATTTGAATTAAGAACTAAGGTACTGGGTACATATGTACTGATACATGATTTATATCCTTGTTTTGTTCTGCAATACACATGATTTATATGCTTGTTTTGTTGAAACCATCTCAATGTAATAGAAAGTGTGTCGATATATTATACTGTCAGATTTCACGGTTATCCATGAAATTTTTTTAATTTTATTCATCCAATAAAAAAATGTTTACTGATTAACAGGCATGTAAATTGGGATGAAGCCACTCGGTTTCATGTTTCCATCTACGTTAAATATCAGACTTTTGTTTCCTGTTTTTGTTTTCCTTGAACTAGAATTAATTTTAGTTTTATTTCGTGAGGTATTAGATTGCTGCTTGTTCACATTTCTCTTTCTTTTAACCTGCACCTTTTCCTTTCTTCCTGCTTTTTCATTTTCATCTTGACTTAAGTCATCATCACTTGTATTATTTTCCACCCTGCTAGAAGTCTTATTCATCTTTTTCTTTTTCTTGACTTGTATTTTTACTTTTTTTTCTTCATATTCATTTTCGTTATGACTTACATTATCATCACTCTCTTCTTTTCTTCTTTTCAAGTTTTCTTCTTTCTTGATAGGACGAACAATGTTTGATTTAATATTTTTGGTGGAGTCATTTTTTTCTTCTTCTGAAGATATGCTGTTCGAGTCTTCATTTTCGCTCATATCTTCCATGACTTTTATACTGAAATTTTGTGCGGATTTAGCTTTGCTTCTTAGCTTTTCTTTCATGTATTTATTGTAACAAGCATTACATCTCAGGTGATTTTCATCAGACGTAAAAAAATGATAAGATTGAAAAGGTCTATGACACCTTATACATTCTTGTACCATTGACTCTGCACATTTTAAACAATATTTTTTATTTTTTACTAAATCAGCATTTTTACCACAAAATTCACATTTAGAAACCATTTTTTATCATAAAAAATTGAAAACGAAAATATATAAAGCTAATTAGCTAAGTTATTCATTTATCTCAATAATATTTTTATAATATTATTTTAAAGGTAATAAGGTAAGTCATTCATTTATCTCATTAATATTTTCATAATATTATTCACTGCTATCATTTTCACTTAATTCCATTTCACTTTCACTGTTGCTATCACTACTTAAATTTTGTTCTTTTTCTTTCTTTTTTTTTATTTTTTCTTGCTTGTTTTCTTTCTTCAATTTCTTAACTTTTTCAATTTTTTTATATATTTTATTTTTCATTCGAAGAAGAAGGTCAAACTCTTCTTTTTGAAGAGATATACTTTTATCTTTAGTCAAGTCATGAAAATGTAAATATATATTTCCTTTAAATTTATTTATATCTATTCTTTTCCTCCGACCAAAAGCCAAAGTAGGGTATTTTCCTGATTTGTTCATTTTTTCTTTTATTATGCCTTAGGCTTTCTTTCTAATGTAAATAAGGTTAAAGTTTTTTCAAGCTATCTCATGATCTTTTTTTCTTTTTTATTTCTGGAAAAGGTATTTCGTTTTTTTTTCTTTTTTTCTTTCTTTTAGGTATACTATAGTGTCCATAAGCAAGAGATTTTATCCCACTATCACATAAATATCTTTTATCTTCAAAAGGAGAAAGAGAAATCTTATGTAGGGAAATGGTATACACTTTATGTTTAAGACTTACTATATTACAGAATTGATCTTCTCTTATTTTATTTTTAAATAAGACTTTTTTAAAGTTACTATGTTTTATTTCTTGTATACAACTTTTTTTTATGCCTTTCACTTTTTTCTCTTCTTCTCCAGTTTCATAAAGAATAGAATACATTTTAGGTCTTAATGCTATAAATTCTTTTATTTTTTTCCCTCCTGTTTCATCTTTGAATTTTCCTAAAACTTTCATATTTTTAGAGGAAAATAAAGGATGACTTTCTTTAAGATTAGAAAAATCAAAATAATTTTCAATATTTTTTATCTTTTTTAAGAAATGTTCATCTTTAATATAATAAATGAATGAGTCTGTATCCGTGTATAACAATTGAATAATGCTTTCTGAAAAAGCAGGTAACATGATATTATAATGAAAATTAAACATCCATAATTTTGATAGTTCTAATACTGTAAATCCTATGTATATAGGTTTATTTAAAAGAATTCGTTCTTTGTTATATTGTATACCTACGAAGTCTTTTTGAAAGATATGTAGTGATTTAAAATTTGGTTTTCTTATAAGTTTTTCACTTACTAAAGGATTAGAAGTTAATTTCATAGTTGATCTTTTCTTAACATTTTCTAACGTTTTCCCAAAAGTGCTGTTAATTAAAAGTTTAAAAAATTCTTTGTCAAAAGAAGAAGTAGCTAAGGTTCTTTTTGTTGTATTAAAATCGATGTATGGTTTCATCCAATCTTTTTGTTTAAATGAAAGAACTCTATGTATTTTTTTAATTTTCATTCCTAGGTTTAGATATAGCTTTAAGTTACGGTAATGTATAACATAATTTTCCTTTTGATTTAAATTACATATTAATTTTTTTCCTCCTTTTTTATATGAAATTCCTATGTCTTTGAGTACTTGTTCAGCATAAGTGGATAAATCTTCCTTTTTTATTTCTAATTTTTCTGGTGCTAAAGGAAAAGAATTATGTCTATCATGAAGGTTTGCAGGATAAGATAGAGTTACTTCCATAATATAGCCTGTTTCATTATCGTCTGGAATGTTACATATTTCTAATTTATTTATTTCTTTTTTTTCTAACCATTTGAAATCAGAAATAGGTAAAAAATCTGCTAAACATTTTCCATATAAATTATTGCAATCAATATAAAAAATATGTTCATCAGGCTCTTCTGCTATGGCATACCTGTGCGAAACATTAGTTATCCCTCCTCTTACACCTGTTTCTATGAAATTGTACATTTCTATGTCCGAAAATAAATCTAATTTAACCCCAGTATATTTCAACATGGCTTGATAACTTAAGCTTGGTGAAGTAAGAAAATGTGATGGATCTAATCCATAATAATCTAAAGCCTTTTCTCTAAAAGATTCGAAAACGTCACATAAAAGCAAAACGTCTATTTTTAAATATTCTTTCAAATAATCTTTTAGGTTCTTGCATTTGAAAGCTTTGAACATAAAAAGAGCATGCTGGTAATCTTCGTCAGAAATGTTTTCTTTTGTTAAAGAAGAATAAAAATATTTTCTTGCAGGCAATTTTTTTTCTTTCAAAACACTCCATGAATTTATATAATCATAACACATAACTCCTTTACGGATAACATAAGGTAATAATTTTTTATCTTTTAAATGCTTCTTTGTTTCATAGAAGTCATCAGTTCCTTTTTCATTCATAAGATTTGCTAATTTAGCTAAAGAAGTAGGAAGAAATTGAAAAGAATCTATGAAACGAAAATTTTCAAAACTTAAAGTCAAAAATTTTTCTGACGATTTTGCTATAACAGATATATTTTTCTCGTCCACATATTTATATAATTTTTGAATAAGAAAATGAGTGTCATAGTTCATGCTATTATGAATAACAATAGGTATTTTTAATTTATCCATCCTTAAAGACGTATAAGTAAGATTACATCTGTTACAAGCATAATTTATGTCTCTCCCTTTACCTTCTCGCCCTATATGAGAATGATCTAAAACTTTACGTATACCTTTACGAGTCAATGAAACCCCACAAACGTAACATTTTCTCTGCTTAGCTATATGAGAAATATCCTGAGGAGTTAATTTCATAGGTTCTCTTTTATGGTGTAAAATATAAGATATTTCAGCTCTTTTTTGATATAAATAAGAGACAAAATTTGATATGACATTTTTTCCTACATATATGAATGGATCTTGATTGTATTCTTTATATTTTGACACCATTATAGCACCGAAAGCATTTAATTTATGTTCGCGTTCACATAAAGATTTACCTTTATAAATTGGTTCTTTCATTTTATAATTATAACATTCAAAATCTGCATAAATGATAAAAGGACTTTTTACTTTATTTTTGAAATCTGAAAAATTAAGATGTGAACCTATAGGTGGCATATAGTATCCTTGTCCTACGTAAGGATTTTTATTGCAATTCTGAGTTATGTGGGACTTATATTTTTTTTCTGAGCAAAAAGATATCAAGCATTTGTAACAAAAATATCTAGTTTTTTTCCAGAAAAAAGGTCTTATAAACTTATGTAAATTCCTAATCAAATAGTAGTGATCATCATATAATAATAAATCAACATGTCTTCCTTCAGAAACAGTAGTCGAATTAGTAGAAATATACATAGGGAAAGGTTGAATAATCTTTTGCTCTGTTTCTAACATACCAAATACATTTATTGTTAGATTGTTCTTTTTTTCAAATTGTGATATTTCATTTAATTTCACAGGAAAAGTAATAAAAGAAAGATTCAATTCATTTAAAAAAATATCATAAGATTTTGCTAAATTTGAATTATTTGTTACTTTATGTAGACCAGCTAAAACAGAATAAAGAAAGCATTTATTACCAGTTCCTTTTATATTTAAAATTGATTTTTTTTTGTCTATTAAGTCTTTAGTCTTTTGTCTTTCTTTTCCTCCTAAAGGGTTATATTTAAAAATTGAAATTCTAAGAACTTTGATTTTTTTAAGAAACCATCCTGATCCCATGTGAAGGAAAGAATCAAAAAATCCTAATATAATAGAAAAACTAGACCTAATTGTTTCTTCTAAATTCAAAGAATCAAACCCAAATTGAACTGGACTTAAAAACCATGGTTCTATTTGAAAATATTCATTAGTTTCTAAGTTATATTTTCCTAAAATAACGCAAAGTCCTATCTGAAATTTAACTCCACCTTCTTCTTTCTTTACTTTTAATATTTTTTTCTTCACTTTTTTTAAATTTTTGAACAAAAATAAATCAGGATCATATTTTAAAGAATTAGGAATGATATCATATTCTATGATAAGATTTTTTAATGCTCTACGACGATAAATCATTAGACTATCGGTCTGAAATGTAAAACCAAAAACACTGTTCCGTATTCAAATTTAACAAGATCTCCTAAGTCATCACAGACAGTTATTTGAATTTCTTGTATTTCATTTCTTTTAAGTTTTTTGTAATATGGAGTAACAAAAACTTCTGTTATGTCATCACCAAAGCTTCCTGTGCATCTTATTGTTCTTAAAAGTGGAACTTGTTTGTTTCCTACTACTTCATTACAAACTATGTTGCTATAAATATAAATATTAGATGCTATGTAATGCAAATTAGGAACCCCACCCGCTATGAAATTTTCATATTCATTTGGTCCTAAATTTGATGCTATTTTTTTATATTCTTCAAAATTTTCTAAAGGAGGTCCCATGAAAGACACAGTATTTCCTTCTTTTTTCTCAGCTTTTTCATGTAAATCTAATCTTAACAAAGAAGACAAATCAGAAGAAAAAGTTACTACGTCTCCTTTTCCTACTTTAAGAATAGGTTTTAAATTTTGTGGTTCTATTTTCATAAAAGGTTTTCGCTCTTTTTTAAAGAAAACATCATCAGGATAAATATCAATTTTTTCTAAAACAGAATTTATAGTTCCAATAAGGTTATTAATAGAATTATAATTTCCATAAGGAATTCTTTCTACTATAAACCTTTTCTCCAAGGTAACATCACTTGCAGAATTTGCTATGAACACATTTTTTTTAAATTTAAAAAAATTTCTTTCCACTATTATAGTTCTATTTCGTTCTGGTCTTTCAGGAAAATTATACCAAGAAATAGGTATATTAACTTCCACCACTCCAACCTCCCATTCCCCTTTCAATGTAATAGTTGAAGGTAAATTAACATAATAAGAACTTGTTTTGTTTTCCCTAGAAGGGTGAATAGTATTAGAAGGTAAATTCACGTAAAAAGGAGAGGAAATTGACATTTCTTTTTTTTACTTATATGATATATACTTTTTTGATTATCTCAAAGAAATTAAACTTGAAAAATATTTATTAATTTCATAATTGAAAACATTATATAACATCATAACATAACACTGTTATATTTTTCAACATTTTTATTTTCAAGTAAAGCCATTTTAGGTAACTTGTCTTTCTTCAAAGAAGAGCATGATTCTGATTTTTTTGATAACCATAATAATATATCTTTTTCATACCTATATATTGGCTTCTTTTCAAACCATTTAACATCACAATATTTACACTTTTTTATTTTATGATTCGTTTTCATAAAGAAAAATTCTAAACATTTTATATGAACAGGTTGCATACAACAATGAATGTAAGTAACATTTGTGCTGTTAGAAGAAATTATCAGCTCTGAAGAACAAAGTTTACAAAACATATAAAGAATAGACATTTTATGTTCTTTTTTTCTTATTTGATCTCTTATTTTTTTCTTCAAAGGACTTAAAACATAATCATTAGGATTAACATTTAAGTAATGTTTTTTGTGAGCAGGTTTCATCAATTCTATTACATCTTCAAAATATGAAAATTCTAAAATAAAACATGAAAAATCCTTTATTCTATAATAAAAATCTGTATATTTTAAAAAAATACAGCACATTTTAATAATTCTAGGCAATAACATGATATCAGATAAAACAATCTTCATTATTTCTTCTAAAAGATATGAAGACTGAAAGAAATCAGAGAAAAAGCATAAAGCTTCTACTCTTATTTCTTTTAAAGATGAAAATGGCTGAATCAAAGAAAGCGCTGTAAATATATGTTTAGCTTCTCTTACACTCATATAATTCTGAACAGGGAAACTGACATCTATTAAATCATCTATTTTACCATCAGTGAAAGTCAACATAGCTTCTAAGTAATAAACACGACTTAAAAGCAAACCAACATTAACTTTCATTATCATCTTTATATCAGCAATTTTTTTTCTGATATAACTTACTGTGAAATCTCTTCTCAAAACTTGACACTTTATTATATCTACTCAATAACTTACAATAAATCCTCTTTATTTCAACCCTTATCCAATAACAAATATGGTAAAGGCATATTATCTTCAATAGACTTTATATATCAAAACTTGTTTGATAAATATGGTACAAAATGTTCTGTTTTAAGGTTCTTAACCTGAAATGTTACAGTGCCTAACTAAACACCGAACTTACAGGTTATATACTCTTATGTGATAAAGGATACCTGTTAGAAGTTATCACATAGTAGTTTTTTTACATCCTTATATTTCTTAAACTTTAATAATAATGTAATGCATTTTTTATAGTTTTTTTTCTTAAGCTTCTGAATTTTTTTCTTAGCCATGAACAAAATTCAGGACTACATATTGGCTTTGCTTTTTTCCATTTCATGCCACAATCATAACATGCTATACCTTTCCGATAATGAGTACTGTATGAAGCAAACTTAAAACTACTGTAACATTTATAATTAACTGGACAAGCACAACACAGCATATATGTTACTTTTAATGTTCTAATTTTTTTATTTTTATCAAAAGTATGGTATTTCCCACACCCTCCGCAGCGAAACTTAACAATTTCTGCATTAAGGTCTAAATCTTGTAACATATCAGTTATTTTATTTTGTAGTTCATTATCCGAATAACAAAGATAATCACAATAAGCAAATATGCTGTGTTTTGTACAAAGCAAATCGTCTAATATGTCAGAACGATTAACTTTTAGAAGATCTGAAGCAAACCAAAATAATTTTCTACTGCTTACATGAAACATAGTTCCGCAATAAACATAAACTTTCAATGCTTTCCCTATTTCTTTGATTTTTTTCGTAGTCCTTTGATATATATAATTAAACAAAAAATCTGACTGAAAAAAAGAAGCAAAAAATGCTAAGGACTCTATGTTTTTGATTTCATTAAAACGTTCATAACAAGCTTTTTTTGATGAAATATTTAAGAAGGAAATGTATAAAAAACATTTCGATACAGATAATAATGAATGTGCAGGTATTTCAATGTTTAATTTTTCCATCAAAGGTTCACGATAAAAATTGAAATAGTTTTTAAAGTATAAACTTCTTAATGAAAGTAAAAAAAAGTTCAAGTAGAGTTGCTTTTCCATCTTGAACCTATAAAAACAAGACGGATTATTTTAAGATATAAAACAAACATTGAAATTCTTGTATGACATTTTCATACTACATATTTATGATATAGGCTGCACACATCTTCAAATATAACATCATATAAACATTAAAGTAACTTTTCTTGAAGCTTATGTTTTATTTCTTGTGAATTTTTTAATCCAAATGTGTTGACGAAATATGCTGAATCAAAAGGAGAGGGGAGCCAAAAAGTTTCAAGCAATAACGGCATGACATCATGCTCTTTTTCTGTGCATTGAAATATACTCCCCCTCCAAAGAACAGCTCGTCAGTGCATGTTTCACAAGTGATTTTTTTACATATTTTTGTTCTTGTTTTTGTAGGAACTTTCGTCATCAGCTTCAAGAAAAGAGATCCTGTCTCTGTGTCTTTCTTTTGAGGGAAGACGACAGAAACAGGCAAGCGAGACAGAATTAAACGTTGAAGGTAGTCTCTCGTATTAGCCTGTTGTATAGAATCAGAAAAAGGCTCAGTGACATTGACAACTTTGGCTGAACTTTTATCAGGAAGAGTGATGTTGTTGTCGTCTTTCACGACAACTTCACTAGGAACTAAGTCACTGTCTTGGAGAACAGCTACTTCTTCACCAGCAACATTAACTTCGTTACTGTCAATGATTTCGTCCTTGTCCCCTTCGAGAATAACTTCAACTTCACGATGACTGTAGTGGTCATTGTTGTCTTCAATACCACTAATTTCCTCATAGTCAACGTGAAGTTCATTGTTATCTTCTAAGGAGACAACTTCATTCACAACTTGATAGTCATCTTTTGACAACTCAAGTCCAGAAATCTGAATAGCTTCATCTAGTAAATCTGAAGAAGCTGGACCATAGTCGCTTTTGCAAAGCTCAGAAAGTTTTTTTTTCTTTACTAATGGAGGCATAACCTCCAGATCTTCTTCTTTTGATATCATTCTTTTAGTAGGATAAGCTCGACTCGGTCTTACAAGAAGAGGCATTTCCTCTTCAGGCTTCTGAAGAGAAGATGTTTCTTGTACATCATGAACATTTTTAGCAAATTTTGTTCCTTGAAAAAATTGGTTGTTTAACTTGGACAAAATAGGTTCTGGCTCTTGGTTTTCACGTTCCATCTGTAGGTAATAAATAAAATAAAATTCATAACTAAAATTTTAAGTCAAAAAGTTAAGTATAAAAAAATAAAATGTCACTCAAACATTATGCTAAGCAACTTTTATATAATATTTATTTCATTATTTTTAATTTTTTTGGTTTACAATTTTTAGGACCTCTTCTGTCTTTAGTACACCTGAGAATAGCTGCAGAACAATGTTGCGGACATTTGGCACATTTCTCTATATTTTCAGGTAACATATTAGTTTGTAAGACAATTAAATGCTTATATATTCTATCACATACTTTAATAGAAGATTCTAAGTTAGCCCTACACTGTTCTAGCTGTTCTTTAAATAAGTTAGCAAAAGGTGAAAACTCTCGTAACGAATTTACTTTATCATCTACATCTATATCTATTTTTTTCTCATGCTTCATTTCTTCATTTTTTTTAAATTTTTTATTCGTTAAACCCTGCTCTTCACTATCTGAATCGCTCTCAGACAATTCTAAATCTTCTTTTAAAAAATTAAATTCAGGATCAGAAGAAGTATCTTGAGAAACGCTTCGTTTAGGTTTAACAGATTTAGATTTTCTCTTTTTTCTTTCTATGTCTAAAGATTTCGAATCATTATCCTCATTTTCACTAGAATCTGACAAATTCTCTTCACTGAAAACATTATCAGAAGCTGGTAATATTTTTTTATTCTTTTTTCTTTTCTTAGTCTCTACATATTCTTTCACTTCCTCGTTCTCAGAATCAAAAAAAATAGAAACAGGTTTGCTTCTCATATTTTCAGAAGGAAAAAAATCTACACTTTGATTTTTTGTGTGAAAAGTTATATTAAGATTCAAAACTTCTGAAATACATTCTAACAATACACTATGAGAAGAAATAAGGTCTAAAAGAATTTTTTCTTTCTCTTGATTTATACAAAATTCATACTCTTTTTTGTAGGCTTCTTCTTTTTTTAACAGAGACAAAAGAAAAAACCAAGTCTCATCTTTCATTAGATCAAATATTTTCTCTTTTGATATAAAAGACTCTTGCTTCTTCCTTTTAATATATTTTAAAATGTAATACAAACAATGTTTCTCTTTAAGCTTAATTTCATTCCAGTAAACTCTGTTAAATTCATTATTTTGACTTAAAATAAAAAATATTGTTAAAAGAATTTCTGAAATCAATTTAATTTCTTTCATTTTTATTATCTGACTTTTCCTTTATTATTTCGTCTAACACAAGTTTTATCTCAGAACATAAAAATAAAAAAATATTACAATCTTTAGTTATACAATTCCCTTTGAAATTATAACCTAAAGTAAAAGTAATATCTTTATTTGAAATTCTTATGACAGAAACATTGTTCACATTATAATCTTTTAATCCTTCATAATTTACCCAAACAGATTCATATGTGTTAGACTCCTTTAATTTATATGAATATTTGTCTTTAAAATGAAATCGTATTTTTAAAAGAAATTCTATGACTTTAATATTGTTATTTTTTATGTCAATTTCTACACTTATTTGGATATTTAATAATGATACTTTAATTTTATTGTAATTTATTAAAGAAAAATGATTCCAAAAGTTTGAACAAAAAAAGGAAATAAACTTTTTAATGTTGCTTACAATAAAGTTAAAATCATTTCTTAAAAATATATAACAACACCCATTTTTGGTAAATTTTAAAGAAAAATCTTTTTTTAAAATAACAATAGAACCTCTATATTTAGAAATTTTCCCCTGCAGCTGATATAAATTCTCTATGTCTAACTTAGCACAAGGGTACGTTCTAGCTATTAAAACAATATTATTAGTGTAATACTGAATTGACATAAGAATTAAAACCAAAAAATATGCAAACCAATTAGATAACACCGAAAGAATGATATATTATACCATAATAGAAGCAAGCCAGCTATATAATTTATTGAATAACTAAATAAACAAGACAACTGAAGCACGTTAACTGAATGACTGATACAAGCTAACTAAATAAAAGCAAGTAAGCAAATAAATAAAATAAAATAATAACCTTATCCAAATTTAATCAGCAATCTTGATGTTGCTAGCAGATCCTCGTCCTAAATAAACTGTGAATAACCTTGTTGATACAGTAAACTGTAAACGACCTCGATGTTAGAGCAAACTGCAGACGACCTTGATGTTACACAGACTAAACGACCTTGATGCTGCTGAGTCCTTAATCAAAAATAAGAAGAAAGCACAAGACGTCTATCTGAAAAGAAAAAAGACACTTAATTTCTTTAAATTATCAGCATTTTATCATTTCATATATAATCAGTTTCATGTCATCATCTAATTATCGTTATTTTTTCAATATGATATATATAAATTAATCAGTTTCATATCTTCATCTATCATCATTATTATAAATCATTATAATAAAACATTATAAATAGTAATTATAATGTTTTTTTCAATATAATCATTTAATTATAAACTCATTTAGATTAAATTTTACATTATAAACTCATTTAGATTAAATTTTAATGTAAAATATAAATAACAATTCGTCTTATCTATGACTAAAATCCAAAAGCAAAAGAAATTTACCTTTGCTTTTTACAGTAAAACTTTCTGACTCAAGTTCAGCAAGGTCACTCTCAGATTGAGTTTGGATTAAGTATTGACCTAAAAAATAACATTTCATAAAATCTTTAATATATAGCTCGAGTTCAACAAGGTCATTCTTAAATTATTAAATCAAGTATTAACCTGAAATAAAATTTTATGAGAAGTTAAAATCTGAATCTTCTCAAACTTAAAACATAATTATTTTTTTTAAAAAATAAATTTAAAAATTATTATTAGAACTTGGTTTTCTATATTCAACTAAAAAAAGTATTTTTCTTTTCTTATATTTAGTAATAAAGATTAGGTCAATTTCTTTTCTTATATTTATTAATAAAAATTAGGTTAATTTCTTTTCTTATATTTAGTAATAAAGATTAGATCAATAAATTTACCTCTGTGTATGTGGAAAATATCATGGAACAGATAATTAATTATCAATCTCGTACGGGTCAATAATCTCTGACACGCCTGTATATTTTGCCTTGCTAGTTGTCCTCCTCTATGTTCCTCGTAGTTGGACACAGAGTTTCCTCCACTCATAATACACTAAAAAAGCAAAAACAGTCTTTGATAAAATAAATTCTTAAGCTGAGTTCCTGTACTCTTGTTAAAATTGATCATAATTACTATGTTGAAATTGATCATATTTACTATCATCCTATTAACGTCATTCATATCTTGTGAAAAATCAATTATAACTGACATCCTTTCTGAATTAACCCTCTGCGCAAGGTGTATTCCATGACTAATTATGAAACCTATAATAAAAGCCTCCCTTAGTCAAAATATTATCCATTTATCTCATATGCTATGTCATTTATCTATCCTTTTATCTTATATGCTATGTCATTTATCTAATGTCATGTATAGTTAATTTAGTCAATAAATACCTACCTTGAAACTGTGTAAGGTATCCTGTCTTAAATAAAACAGGACAGCACTGCTTATAGAAGCTATCTGAAGCTATCTGAAAAAAAGAGTTGAATAACTTTTAATGGATTGTAAAAATGAATTTCGAGTTAAATTACATTCGATGGACAGTAAGTTAAATTACTTTTAATAGATGGTTAATAACATCTGTTTATTCATTGCTGATCATGAAATGACCTCCTGAGCTTTATCCATTTTATAATAGATAACCTCTTGGTTTTTTTCCTTTGATTATTTATCTTGCGTACAACATTTCAAACAATGTCTCAGAGTTTATTACCATAATTTCCATTTGAACGCACCATAACACAGAATGGCTGAACAGATCTTCAGGTTTAGGTTAACTCTACTATAGGTAGGTTTAATTTATGTGATAACAGCGCTTGCCATCCTCCTACGAACTTTTTTTTCTATCTATAGCTTCAAAATAAATTTAAACTGTGAAATATAATAAATTATGTGCACTAAAACTAAAATACAATAAACGAATTCCTTTATTTTCTCGACATAAAAACCATTGAACGTGCACTACGTTCATCTTACTCATAACAAAAGCCCTTGTTAGTGCATCATACTGTAACGTAACCATGACAACGATACTGTACAGTTTGCGCATCTGGTCGTCTTCTCAAATTTTTTACCTGGTCGGAAGTGGATTGACGTCATACTACCCCATAAACATTTCATTCCCTGAGAGACACATCCTGCCTTTCAGATAAGATCTCTTCTGAATTATAATATTCCATGTAATAAGTTTCCATAAGTTTCAGATTAATCTCATCTAAATGTAATTTAAATTCAAATGAGATCTGACATGTATCCTTGATCGGGGCTCTCCCTCCAAACCCTCATTTGCACAGAAAGAAACAGAGAGGGAAACCATAATTATTTGATGAGACACGGAAGGGGTGGAAAGAGACATCTAGCGGAAGGAGTGGGAACCAATAGGCTAGGTTAATTCTGCCAGAAGAGACCCTTTCGCATAAAAATGGCTGACTAGACCTTCCGGTTTCAGTGAGTACTGCTTCAGCGAAAGCTTTTTTGTCATAAAACAATATTCTCAAGCCCTTTACTACGAGTTATCACTGAAAGTTCACTTCTTCTACCTTTCTAAAATGGAAATTTTCATCAATCACCCTCGATAACTATAGTACATGCAACTATAACAACAGTCATGTGAACGATGACGCTTAGCTGGTTTCTGTTGAGTGTGTAAGGGTAAGTCAGAAAGAATTAAACCAGCCGCTCAGCGGAAGTCAACGTAGCAGTAGAACCTACTAGAAACGCAAAAGGGTCACTTCTTGCAGATTTGACCTGGCCCTCTGTGGAGACAAATGTTGACGCCGCCGCGGTTCCCGTGATGCCAGGCCAAACGGGGGTTCGAGGGCTCTGCCCTCAATTAAGGATATATGCCAGAACTCATCTGAATTTGAATTACCATTCAGATGAGATCGTCTGAAACTTATAGAAACTTAAATTGAAAGATATTATTCAGATGAGATCTCATCTGAAAACAGTCAGATCTCATCTGAAAACAGTCAGAAGTGTGTCACAGCATGGTCCCACCACGTCCCTGAGGATCTGTGGCGTCGTGAATGTTTGTCTCCAGTGTGACGTCATTCTACTTCCGACCAGCGCAAAATCCCAAGAAGTGACCCACATGCACTAGAAACCCTTCCGCAAAGTCAGACAAAAATTCTAAAGAAATTTCAATCCTACATAGCTGAAACTTTCACGAAATCCTTCATGTTATCTTGTAAGTAACTTTTCTTTGCTATGAAATAGAAATGCGGGAAAACAAATAGTAATGTTATATATGCTATCTTAAAGGAAATGACTCATCATGCTTTGGCTAAGAGTGCAAAAAAACGTCATGAAACGCAACACATGAAACAATGAAGTAAAATCCTATGAAGGGGTTACTCTACTACAGTTAGAACATCCTCTTTGAAACTAAATTTCATACATACCAACATTTCCGGGCCCCAGACCGGGAGACCTATTTGAGTATTGACCATAGAGTAATTTTGAAGGGCATTCCCATAGACTATTTTGAAAAACTCTATCTCAAAAAGAGCATTTTTTTGCGTCTTCTAAGCTGACAAAGCCTCAAAATATGTAATCCCCGGAGATTTTATATAGCTGGAAGTGCAAAAATGTTTCAATAACCAGGAGATTGGTGAAAAACAGGAAAAATTAAGGGATAAATCCAAGCCAGGAGAAAGCATGAAAAATTGTCAAAATCCAGGAGTCTCCCGGCCGATTTGGGAGGGTTGGCATGTATGAAATTTAACTATAACTGGAAAAGGAATCTGACAAGCTATGGACTTTAAAATAGCCCTGTAGGGTAAAGCTTTTAACTCTCTCGCATGTAGCATGCATCTCACGCTTTTAGGGCTTATCTAGCAGGTTAGGTATGATATTAACTTTATTTTTACCCAAGTCAGTTGTATAGATCAGCATATAAGTCCTGACTTATTCTTCATGAAGATATAGGTGAGCACATAGGCCCTGATTTATTCTTCAGGAAAACATAGTTTTCTTATACATAGTTTTCTAAAACATGAGTGCCTCCCCCCAGAAACATTATACCCTTTTAGATTAAGCTCAAGTAGTTTCTCACTATCCCACACAAGAACCTACTATAGATAAATTCACTCCATTATCTAAGTAACACAATTTTCCTCTCGCCGCCTTTCCACTATGTCTCAAGGAATTTATACTTAGCCCCACCAGTTAAACACTTTCATGCCTACAGTTAGGATTACTTTTACGCCTGCCTTCAATTGAGATGGAAACCAAAATACTTTTAGTGATCTTATTTTCCTTCTGCCTTGTTCAAGCAGAAAATCGAAATTGTCAGTGCTCTTTTCTGACTGGAGGAATTACGTCATGTAAAAATACAGACTTAACTTGCTGGACAAAATTAGAAATTTCACATGAAATTCTCATCACTTCACAGGTGAGAATCGAAAGCAACAGCGAAGCTAGGGAAATACAATACAACCGAGATTCATTCCCGTTCTTACAAGAAGTGATCTCCAATGTTGCTCTTTATGCTTGTGAGGCAGGAATATGCAGGTAATTATAACCTACTTGTTTAAAAAATCATTTCTAGATACCTTAATCTCCCACGTAGAAGGCACATGTTCTATGTCAAGCAAAAAAATTACTGGGTCTCAGAAGGGGCATTGCCTTGAATTTGAGAAACGCCTTATACTTTGATAATTCTGACTTTCAATAAGGATACTAACATGGCTAAAGAAAATAGCTCAAAATCAATAACTGACCTCAATATTTTTATTTGACTTTAATTATGAGTTCATAACATGTATAGTTATATGCTTTAGAGCGATGAAAAAAAGCTAAGCTTGTGCAAATGACTGTTAAGCCAGCAGCTCAGGAGCTGTCAACGCGCTCGCTAGGCCTACCATGCCTCATCTTACTATCCTATTTTCGTTTGATATCGTTGAAAATCTATAGCTTTGTGCATGTTTAAACCTTACACAAGACATATCACATAGCAATAAAAGGCTATGGCTTATGCAAGAGTGGAGCTCATTCATAGCATAGAGAGAGGCTGTAGCTTATACAAGGGTGTAGCTTATATTTTCATAAATATCTTTTTTTCTTTTTTTATTGCAGAAAAACTCATGTCTACCTTCCAAAGGAGGATAAATACATAGATATATCTCTATATTATTTGATAAGTTCTGAGAAACCAAAGACAACCTTTGAAACTACTGAAAAACCAACAACAACCTTCGATTCTGATCTTACAACTACCGCTGCCTACGAAGAAACATTAACCATCTTTAAAGTCGTCCCTTCTTCCACACAAGCCTATTCCAAGAAAAAATATTACAAGTAAGCTGATAAATCCTACTACTAGTAAGCTAATAATTCCTACTACCGTAATCTACCACGTACAAAACGCAGTGTGCGTATAAGAGTTTTAGATAAAAAAGCTTAAAAGAATGAAACTTTCATAACTTTTCTTCTTCTAAATGGATATTTAAAATTTGAGAAGCTGAGTGTAGCTCTAGCCTCTCAGACACCACTGAAGCCATCTGTGTCATAATATTACTCAGAAGGAGTCTTACATATCAAAACAAAGCTCTTGATGTCCCCCTTCCAGATCCTCAGAAAGGTAAAATATAACTTATACAAGGACGTGACTAATTCAGAGAAATTATGACTTATACAACGACGTGACTTATTCAGAGGAATATTTTCAAACTATATACATATCCATTCGTTCTTTCCATTAAACAGCTTCAAGCTAACTTGCTTATTATTTTTATTTATCAGCACAGAGAAATCTTTTCTATCCATCTACAAGAGCATAACTTATTCAGAGGAATATTTCCAGACTACATATATATCCATTTGTCCAATAGCTTCAAGTTAATTTCCTTATTTTTAATTTATCAGCACAGGGAGATCTTTATAATCTACCTATTAAATTCTAATATCCCTGAAATGAAAGAAATCACTGAGAAGAAAAATATTTTCTTTTCCTTAACAGAGAAATACTCACCTCTACGAAGGTCTTTGAAGTTGGCTCACTATCTGAACAAGGCGAAGGACAGAAAATGTCTAAGGTCAGCTCAGTGTCTCCCAGTGATACTGCTGTGACGATCATGGAAGTCAGCCCCCATTCTGAACATGAGCAGCTCAACCTTTCTTATATAGCAGGCAAAGAGATGACGTCTGGCTTAAGCTCCACCTCTTCAAGCTACACAACCAATGATGAGCAGCTCAGCCTGTCTTATACATTAAAGAAAAGGATAACGCCTGACTCAAGCTCCGCCTCTCCAAATGAAACAACCTATGATGTTACTATCCTGGGCTTCACTGCTGGAACCAGTTATGTCAATCACTCAACTGACTCCTTCTCAAACGTGTCTCTTAACTCTTCAAAGGTATCTTCAGCGTTAATTGCTGCTATATTATCAGGAACAGGAATACCTCTTATCACTATATTTTTCACTTTTGTAATACTGAAAATAAGAAAGAAAAAAAGGCAAAACAGATCGGTCATATACAGACCAAATACATCTGTCCCTAGCACAGACGCGGAAATGATAGAGCTAGAGCCGCTGAGAAATATCGTTGAACTTTAAAAGAGTTAGACAAACTTTAAAAGACTTCTTAAAAAAATAGATTCTATGGAATCTATATGCTTGCTTCCATATTACTTTTTACAAGCATTAGAACATATATCTTTGACATTGAAATAATATTTCAGTTGTGTTAACCCTTGAAAAATTATATATATATACATATATATATATTTATATATATATATGTTCCAAGTATAGTCTGCTTTCTTCTGTATTGTTTGGAATCTATATATTCGCTTCAATCTTGCTTTTTTTTTAAAAAAATATGCATTGAAATACGCATCTTTAGCATTAAAATAATATTTTTACTATTTTGACCCTTAAAGGGTTATAGATATATCCAAAATGTAACCAGCTTTCTTCTAGTAAGTATAGCACGTAGTATTATAGTATCACACTAGATTATACATAATTATCTAATAAGTATTGTTGTATACCTTAATCTCCTGCGTATAAGACGCAGCCTGCGTATAAGGCGCACCTAGAGTTTTGGAAAATTCTCAAAAAAATGAAAAATTCATAACTTTGGTTCTACTAAATGAATATTCAAAATTCAAAAACCTATGGGTAGCTTGGACCACCTTGGGCCCTCCTGGGCCTCATTTTGTCCTATTTTTGACCAATCGGGGCATGTAAGATATCAAAAAAAAGGTCTTGGTCTCACCCTTGTGGATCCAATGAGAACTAAAACCTCTCGTATAAGACGCGCCTTATACGTAGGAGATTAAGGTACCACTAGATAAAACATAAATATTTAACGTGGAATTATCTTAGACTTAACGTAAATATCTAGGCTATAAGGTATATTCTATCCTTCCATATAGCTTATGAAATTACAGTATGCATTATGGTGCTTCGCAAAAGGTATAAATTCCTAAACCAAGTTTACATGTTTAATTGTGTACGAGTGTATAATCTCACGTATATATCTAGACTATAAGGTATATTCTACACTTCTGCGTTGCTTACAAAAATACACAATGCATTATGCAAAACACTATTAATATCTGTATTTAAAAAATAAAAAATAAGTATTCTATCATTGAAATCTTTTAATTATTTGAATTAAGAACTAAGGTACTGGGTACATATGTACTGATACATGATTTATATCCTTGTTTTGTTCTGCAATACACATGATTTATATGCTTGTTTTGTTGAAGGCATTATCTGAACTCAGTGTTCTCTGGGAAAGTAGTGACATCTTGACCCTATAGCTTTAGCTCTGTAAGAAGTAATATAGTGAAAAATCAGTCTTTAATCTTATCAAAGCAAGACTCTTAAACTTTTTTTCTGTTCAAAAATCGCTTTCTTTAACTTCAAACATCGTCAACTTCAAAAAACTTTTTGAAATATATATGAATTAAGCAAATTATCTTAAGAAAATGATTATAATAATAACATTTATCTTATTATATATAGGACAAAACCTAAAATGGTTAAGGGTGGGAAAGCTTCCAGTCTTCACCCTTTAAGGCTGACAATATAAAACCATGTTTAATGCGCAAATCATAAGAAAACAACACAATATAGAAATAAATTGCTGAATAGAAATAAATTGCTAACATATCAACAGTCATGAAATATTTAATTAAATGCTTCAATAAAACTTCAGTAGAATTTCTCTCTAGCACTTTATTAATTATGATTGTATCGTAACATTCAACAAGTACAATATATAAGCAAACCTTAAAGGATTTCCTGCCACATGGGAGATAAACACATCTGTTACCAACATAAGAGTGCATCATACTCCATGATCATACGAAGTGCATCATACTCAATTATCATACACAGTACATAAAAAAGTACTGTCATAATGTTCTCTCTTGAAAAATAAATAAAGAAAGTTGAATAAAAAATAAATAGCACTTTATCAATGTACCATTATAATCTATAGCAAGAAATACATTTATTCATTATCAGTGTTTGAAGGGTATAGATAAATTTATTGCTTTGTCCTAAGGTAAGATTCTTCTCATAACACAAAGAATAAACACCAGCTGACTGGTCTACCGTAATACCTCGCATATAAGACGCACCTCAAGACTCAACAATACGCGAGAAATTACGGTATAATCCAAAAAAAATCCTATGAGGTCGACATTATACTTCATTGAAAGTTAATATTCACAGTCAGTCTCCATACATTATGATATATAAGTTATCAATAAAATGCTAGTTATCAGCACCTTAATAACACATTGCAGGCTTCCCGAGCTCACTTTGAAGGGTTTTCTTCTCATCTTTCCTGTCCCCTCAGGATGTGTATGATGCACATATGCGCGAGCACCAACACATTCCTCTATGATATCGTTCTCGCTGAAATGGTGTAAAAACATTCTTTTTTCGTTCACTTCTTGTAGTACGTTGTGCTCGCTGCACTGTATATAATACGATACTAAATCAACAGGTGGCAGCACTACATAGGTTTGCACATTATTTCAACATCTAACCTATCACATAAGCTATTTTTTCTTAATATGAAAGAAAACAATCTTCTCTCACAAGTCTTTTCTCTTTTAAAAAATAACGCAAAGCAATAAATATACTACGTATTATTTTATTCTGTGAAAAAACTTTCATGAAAGCAATAAACAACGTCACACACCACAAACTTGATTATTAATATATCTATATACAGTTATCCAATCATCGACTCACTTGTACAATAAGACAGCATACGGGTGTTGTAAAACTAATAGGGTTTTACTTCTCTGTTAATACAAATTTTTGAAGGTCTGGTCTCTCCAGACCAACATTTAATCCAAAAATAATCCTATAAGGTCAGCATTATACTTCATTAAGAGTTTATATTTACAGTCAGTCTCCATACATCATGATAAAATGCTACTGGTCAGCACCTTAATAACACATCACAGGCTTCCCGAGCCCACTTTAAAGGGTCTTCTTTATGTCTTTCCCGTCCCCTCAGGTTGTATGTGATACACATATGCACAGGCACCAACACATTCCTCTGTGATATCGTTCTCGCCATGAATATTATCTTAACTGCTGAAATGATATAAAACATATACAACTCACTTACATTTTATAGTACGTCCTGCTCACTGTACGGTATGTAATACGATACTTAATCAACAGGTGGCAGCACTATTCACTTATTACACAAAGCTACGTATTAAAACACCTTTATCCTATAGAAATATAACGTAATATAAAGAAATATATTAATACAATATAAATCTTTTACACAATATACTATAACCTATACCAATGAAACATCAGGTAACATTTATTTATAACACGACATCTCTCAAAACATTTATTAATGTAGAACACCCGTAATCATAACACTCGTACATGAACATATAGAAATAAATTCATGCATGTATCATACTAATATAACTCAAGTCTAGGCTAACATTAGCTTAAGAGTTCGTAGATCTTCTATTTGGAATTTTTGAAGGTCTGGTCTCTCCAGACCAATATTTAATCCAAAAACATTCTCCTGAGATCTGCATTATACTTCTTCAATCCAACTTACTGGTATAATCCCAAAAAATCCTGAGAGTTCTACATAACACTTCATTAAACGTCATCAAACAGTCTCGATTTATCAATAAAATGATATTCATCAGCGCCGTATATAATACTCTACTATATCAACAGGTGGCAGGACTATATACTATTTCAGAGTTTACAGCATAACGAAACTTAGGGTAAGGAAGGTGGGGGGTGTGTGTAATTGATCCCTAATGCTCTCATATTGTATAATTTGGTTAAAACGAAATTCTTTTATAACTAAAATTACACACTTTGTTATAACAGAATTTTACTGTAGTAATTTAACAACATAGAACCTAATGACAAGGACATGGAAAAATGTCATGAGACATGATCATATCCTAAATTCGTCATGTGACACTCAGATCAGTGACAAAGACATGGGATAATAGTAATTTGACATGTGACATGGAACCTAGTGTCAAGGACATGGAGAAAAATGACATGAGACATGATCATATCCTAAATTCGCCATGTGACACTCAGATCAGTGACAAAGACATGGGATAATAGTAATTTGACATGTGACATGGAACCTAGTGACAAGGACATGGAAAAAAATGACATGAGACATGATCATATCCTAAATTCGCCATGTGACACTCAGATCAGTGACAAAGACATGGGATAATAGTAATTTGACATGTGACATGGAACCTAGTGACAAGGACATGGAAAAAAATGACATGAGACATATCATATCAGTGACAAAGACATGGGATAATAGTAATTTGACATGTGACATGGAACCTAGTGACAAGGACATGGAAAGAAATGACATGAGACATATCATATCAGTGACAAAGACATGGGATAATAGTAATTTGACATGTGACATGGAACCTAGTGACAAGGACATGGAAAAAAATGACATGAGACATATCATATCAGTGACAAAGACATGGGATAATAGTAATTTGACATGTGACATGGAGAAAAATGACATGAGACATGATCATATCCTAAATTCGCCATGTGACACTCAGATCAGTGACAAAGACATGGGATAATAGTAATTTGACAAGTGACATGGAACCTAGTGTCAAGGTCATGGAGAAAAATGACATGAGACATGATCATATCCTAAATTCGCTATGTGACACTCAGATCAGTGACAAAGACATGGGATAATAGTAATTTGACATGTGACATGGAACCTAGTGTCAAGGACATGGAGAAAAATGACATGAGACATGATCATATCCTAAATTCGCCGTGTGACACTCAGATCAGTGTCAAAGACATGGGATAATAGTAATTTGACATGTGACATGGAACCTAGTGTCAAGGACATGGAGAAAAATGACATGAGACATGATCATATCCTAAATTCGCCATGTGACACTCAGATCAGTGACAAAGACATGGGATAATAGTAATTTGACATGTGACATGGAACCTAGTGTCAAGGACATGGAGAAAAAGGACATGAGACATGATCATATCCTAAATTCGCCGTGTGACACTCAGATCAGTGACAAAGACATGGGATAATAGTAATTTGACATGTGACATAGAACCTAGTGACATGAGACATGATCATATCCTAAATTCGCCGTGTGACACTCAGATCAGTGTCAAAGACATGGGATAATAGTAATTTGACATGTGACATGGAACCTAGTGACAAGGACATGGAAAAAAATGACATGAGACATATCATATCAGTGACAAAGACATGGGATAATAGTAATTTGACATGTGACATGGAGAAAAATGACATGAGACATGATCATATCCTAAATTCGCCGTGTGACACGCAGATCAGTGTCAAAGACATGGGATAATAGTAATTTAACAACATGTGACATGGAACCTAGTGTTAAGGACATGGAGAAAAATGACATGAGACATGATCTTATCCTAAATTCGTCATGTGACACGCAGATTAGTGTCAAAAAGATGGGAAAAGCTATGTACATAAATTATTTAGTTCCACATAACCTAGAACAGGACAAAGATAGTTCATATTATTCTCGGTAGAGGGAAACCCGAGAATGCGTTCTGCGTTCTAAATACGATGAAATCTAACGTCTCAGTTGTAAACTATGAGCAAATATTCTTTATTGATATCAATAAAATATATCAAACAATGAAAAGAAAGAGCTCTATACATAATTCATTCAAACTGATCAAGAAATTATAAAGAAAAGAGCATTATACATGTAATAATTTAGTTCCACATAACCTACATCATGCTAGAAATAGTTCATATTATTCTCGGTAGAGGGGGACAAAAAATCCGCGTTTTGAATAAAAATCTATCGTTTCAATTTAAACTACCGCTGTAAATTCCTCTAATAACTCAGCAAATGTTCTTTGCTGATATCAATGAAACATATCAAAAAATAGAGGAGAAAAAACTCTGTCCCTAAATCACTCAAACTGATGAAAAAAATCTATATCCTCTTAAACTGAATGTCTATTTGTTCATAGACTTAAAGGTGTAACACCACATTTATGATTTCACTGCTGAGGTGGAGTATATAAGGAATGCAATGTCTGGGGTTAATTGGAGAGGTCCGGCCCTCATGTCACGAACCTCCTTGTCTGTAGCTCCAGGTGCTAGCTTCAGTGCGTAAAATATCTCGACTGTTCTTCCGACCTTGTCGACTAAGAACGGGTGATGCTCCCATTGTTGGTTGAAGCATGAACGGGTGATGCTCCCATTGTTGGTTGAAGCATGAACGGGTGATGCTCCCACTGTTGGTTGAAGCGTGTCTGCTCCCATCAGTTGGTAGAAGCAACCATACATAATGGTCCTCCTGTTTCAGTAACGCTCACCGTTCCTTAGAGCACTGATCTGGAATTGAACGTGTTCCACAATCCTTCAATCCTCCTTCAATCCTCCTTCAATCCTTCAATCCTCCTTCAATCCTCCTTCAATCCTTCAATCCTCCTTCAATCCTTCAATCCTCCTTCAATCCTTGGTGCACTTAGTTCATTCCTCTGTACCGAAAGCTCAGCTAAGAACCGTGTGACATGAGAACCACTTGACCTCTCTTTTGTATTTAAAATTTATGATATGATTACTATTTCCAAAAATAATCCTAATATCCAAAATAATAGGTATTTTCTGGATATTCAAAAAATATAGGTCTTCTTTGGATATTTTTTTAGAAATATCCAAAGAAGACCTATATATATACTACTGTCAACTCCCCCTCAATCTCCTCCTCCTCTGCGTCAGCTGTAGTTGCTCCAGCACGGTCTTCTCCAGCATATTTTGAGCAAAATCTAAGACTGCTATGTACAAAGTTCCCTAGCAAGGGTACCGTAAAGCGGGGCTACTTTGCATTCCCGGGGCTACTTTGCAGTCGGCCCAAAAAAGTGTTGTTTTGACTTAGTAAAGCATGTTTTTGGATTATCAAACCTATCAATATCAAAGATTAACTCAATTAGACTTCATTACAGCCTTTTTTGTTTTTCCAAGTCAAAACATGCACCCCTGGGGGGGTCATTTTGAAACGCAAATTTTTTCCATAATTTTTTCATAGTCGAATTGCGTTGCCATGGAGACCAAGATAGACAATCGAGACCGAACGCACCATGAAGACTGAGTAGATCTCCAAACGTCGCTGGTCAAATTCTCTCTTTTTGTTGGGTTTAAAGTCGTAGAAATCCCCAAAAAACGTGTGGAAATCAAGTTCAAGGTACATAGACCCAGCAGCCTTCATTTTTTACCAGCGTCAATCCTCTACTTGTAGTAAAGTGGTGAAGAAGTTCTGTGTCTGCTTCATCTGCGTCGACGCCATTGAAGGTCGCCATGACAGCTGCTGAACTTGGAGGACACAGGCCAAGGTCTCCCACTAGAAAGTTGACCCCCACGCTTCGAAGAAGTAAAAGGCAGTGCAGGCCACCGATGAAGTACAGAGTTATGTCATCGGAATCAGATTCGGAGACTGACACCCCGCTAACGGTAAAAAGAAAAAGTGTCATGTCTCGTGACAGCTCCCCCCCAGAGTCAAAGGGTGACAGTAGGGCCGGCTCACCTCGTCCCAAACTGGTTAGTTCATTATATGGGTCACTAGAAAGTTATGATCAACACATCACCGCTTATAATGCTGGTATCTCTAGTTCTAAAGATGAATCAACTAAAGAGGTGGAATGTCGCCCTACAAATACCACTACGGATGTTAACTCTATTGAAGTGCTTGACGACACCAGCGAAAATGGTTGTTTAACTCAGAAGAAAAATTTCATGGTATCGAACGCATCAGCGTTCCAATTTGCCCCGGAAGCCATCAATGCCTCTGACGCCGCAGGGAGGTCGCTGATTGGCCAATCAACCTCTGAGGTCGTGACCCACACTTTCACTTCCGCTGTAAACAGAATCACAAACGATGAGGTTGAAATCAATAAAGAAAACGATGGGTCAATCTCCATCACAATATCAGATGTAGATGAAGATGGCAGATCTATCTCACTGCTTCAGCTTAATAATGATGAAGCACACACCTCGCCCAGAAAACCGCTGGAACCCAAATCTCTGCTACCGACGGAAAGGGTCTCTCTGGTCTCGCGTTTTTTGAAATCAGGGGATGACAAGTCGATGGATTCAGTAAGTAAGCCTGCCTCACATTTTCAAGAAAATCCAAATCAACCTAGCCATAGCTCACAGCTGCAAGAAAATCCAAATCAACCTAACCATAACCCTGTTCACTCTGATCCACTGACCCACGGGTCATCTGGAGGAAACAGTGAAAGGTCCACGACCCCTGACCGCCTCTCACTTGGATCTTCCTTCAGTGAAAGTTCAAACAAAGTGTTAGCACGACAAGGGGATGGGAGATTTACTCTGCGCGACCAAGATATTGGTGTAAAGCCCCCGACAAATGTTTTGGTTAAACAGCCTAATATCCAAGATTCAATTGGGCAATGTGAAGCAAAGCCTACATATCCTCCCGAAGATAAATCTTCCCCCACCATTGCAGGAAAAATAGCACAACTTCATGACCTAATTAAATCCACTACCAAGCAAAATGATGAGAAGTTTGAGGGGGCTATTTCTAGATATGAGTCACTGGATAAAAAGATAGCTGACACAATTGAGGATAAGCTAACGGCTATCACTGCCCAGTTAAGACCAATCAAAGCGGGTCTACATGAGGTTAAAACCTTGGCCTACAGTAATAGAGACCGTGTCACTGGCCTTGACGCTAAATTGACAGGTGCTGACACTGAAATTTTAAATTTGCAAAGGTCAAATAAAGAATCACACAACAGCATCGCCAGGCTAGATGCAGAATTTCTTTCCCTGGACAACGACTATAAGGCCTTATGTACTAAGTTAAATGACGTCATCACTGTCACAAACTTAAATTTTGAAAAGGTTCACAAAAATGTGGGTGAACTGGATGAGAACCAAAATACCTCGTGGGATAGGTTACAAGAGCGCATAACCAAGCACCAGAGTGAGCTGGAGGATATGAAATTAAAAATGGCAGACCCTGAAAAGGCAAGGATGCTGATCACAGAACTTCAAACAATGCAGGTTCAGTTGGAAAATAGATTGAAACAGATAGGTCCACATCCTACTAAGGAGCTGGCAAAACTCAATAGTCTCTCCACTGAAGTCTCCAACCTTAGAGCAGTCATTGATGCACAAGCTGAAAGTATTAAGAAAGTTGTAAAGGAAAATGAACTTCTGGAAGGTAGACTTCGTAAATTTGTCACTGGACAGGAGGGTTCTGACACAGACATAGACACCTATGCTGCAGCTTTCAAGAATTTTAATACTGTGAGGTTCTCTACAATCGCCATGGATAGAAATGTTGTTATCCTTGGTATTAAGGAAGAGTATCATGAAAACACCATAGGGAAAACCCTATTCCTGGCGCATGAAATTGGTGCACTGATTACACCCGCTGACATAATTAAAACCACTAGGCTACGTAGACCTGAAAACCCCCCTAGCGTCACTTCACCTGCTCCTATCTTAGTGTCACTAAGTAGTTATGCAGCCAGAAATCAGTTACTGGAAAAAGGTAGTAGATGCCCTAACACAGATAATCATAAAAGGGTAAAAATCCAGAAACAGGAACCCAGAGAGCTGCGAGACAAAAAATTTCGTGCAAGACAAATAGTGCAGTTTAATGATAAGGCTGGGCGACCCACCCCATCAACTGTTGACCAACTTAAGGTTAATGGCACCATATATACTTTAGACGAGCTTGACAAAATACCAGACCAATTTCTTCCCTCCCACATGAGGAGAAAAACAGCCCCAACAAATAGCATGGCCCCCCCGTCTGGCACTGGAGATGAAAAATGGACCCAACAGCATATACCTCAACCTCAGAGAATAACACCACTCATGTCTATGAATCTCGGCAGACCTCAAACCCACCCTGAATCTGCTGAAAAGCAAGGAAATCAAGTTGCTCTTGATAAAAATAAAAATTGGGCGGATACTCCACTGGCCACACATTTTGAACCGCATAATACTGCCAGCACTAAGGCTCCGGATACTGCCTCCAGTAAGGCTGTGAATGGGGAGTCTCATCCTACAAATGACGGACCTTCTCAGGGGAGAACACCTCCTACTTTGTCGCACAAACCTCCTCAGGAGCCCCCACACACGTATGCTACGAACACCCCATCTCAAGGAGATCCGCAGAAAATTAAATTCAACTTCATTCAGTCTAGGCCCTATGAAGAACCCTATAGGGAACAAGGTTACACCACAGATACTGCGCCGAAACAAACTCAATCCAAATTGAATTTGACTCGTTTTCCTGGACAAAGACCTAGTGACAGGCCAAATTGGAGGGAATCTCCCAAAGGGGCCTCTGCTTCCCCACTGGGAAATGCTACAAGTAAACCTAGAAATGGGGTAAATAGAGATAACTCGAACGCACCGCCACCTCAAAACCAAGGTGCGCAGTCGAACCCACCCGGATATGCGCTCAATGCTAATTTTCACCCATTATCGGCTACACGTGCATCGGCGGCTACAGCGCATCCACAGCCTCCTCAGAACAACAGGTTTTATGGCAGTGATAGTAGGAAACCGCAACCAGCAAAGAAGGTCAGTATGAGAGAAACCCCCCATGGCACTTTGTACCGTGGAACTGGAGCTTATCTCTCAAATTTCCATGAAAATTTGCTCTACTTCGAGGTCGAAGACGGACTAGCACTCACCTTCACTTGTGTTGAGCAGGCATATGTTTTCTGCAAAGCTAAGTATGCGGGGGATGGTTACAGGCAGAAATGTGTAATGGATGAAAACATTCCCTGGAGGATGAAAAACATAGGCAGAAAGGTGTTCATTGAAAACCAACAGGAGTGGGAGACATATCGGGTGGAACTCATGTATAGGCTTTTAAGAGCAAAATTTGAACAACACCCACAACTGGCTGCCAAGCTGGACTCATCATACCCTTCCCAACTTATTGAAGCCTGTGTAGATGAAGTATGGGCTGGAGGCTATGATATAGACCACCCTGCTTATGATGAAGTATACTCTGTTATTCCAGGTAGAAATCTCCATGGTAAAATACTAATGAGAATCAGAGCTGAAAGGAGGGCCGGCCAGCCCTCTACCAAACCCGAACAGCGACCCTGGGTACACTGTCAAGCTCCCCACTCTACCCAGCAACGCCAATGTCTGGTTCCTAAAGCAACTCAGCGGAGCTACACATCCCCCCCATCTAGCCAGGAGCCTCAAAAGAAAAAACCCAGGTTTGTTCCTCATTACAACCCTAACCCCGAGAAAAATTGGACTGACTTTCCTATGCCACCTCCCCCACAGAGGCCGCAACAACATTACTCTCCACCGTCCCAGTCCCAGGGTTTTGATACCTGCTCCAATGCCTCATACACTAGTCACACGGAGACTAGTGGTACCTTTTTTTCATACGATGACTTCCAAGATCCAACAGCTTGTGATTACATGACTGCCCAGAAAGCATCCTACTACAACTTTTGATGGAGCTGTTAAATGCTACAAGGGTCCTATCCATCTCTGACTCTACAGGTAACGGATTACACACCTACCTCAATGAGAGATGTGGCTGTATTATCAAATCTGTTGTAAAACGCACCTCAACTATATCTGAAATGGTCCCCAACATTGAAGAGCTCGCACCTTGGAATTTTGACATTATTCTCGTTAATCTTGGAGTCTACGACCTGATTAAACCAAAAAATAATGAAGTATTATTCCGTCAAAACCACCGTCATGTGGAAAACAAGGTCATGGGAGATTTCAAATCTCTGCTCTCTGTACTGAGCAAGCTTGCCCCAGAAGCCAAAGTGATCATGGCCCCGTTGTATTCTGTGGATATCAAGAAGCTGTCCTTTAAAAAACATAAGTATACAGATCAATCCAAGATTGAATCTATTGTGGGGGTATTGAATAAAGCTATCCTGGATTTAAACAAGGAAAATGCCGTATCATACCCTGATCTGGAGCCTCTGCTGTACGATAATGATGAGGTATATGCAGGCCCAGACCTGTCCCAGCTCTATGATGGGATTCATCCCAGACCTCCACTTCAAATGCAAATCTTTGGAAAATTCCATCAAGCCCTATTAGATACTGCATACCGATATGGCTTCACCAAGGATGCGCTTCCGCCACTCAAAAAACAGAAGGAAGGCTCCCCTATACCAGAAAAATCATACTTATCACCCACCACTGTGATCACTCACACAGTTTTCGCCACGCCCACAAATAGGGGTAATTCATGGGACCTTCCATTGGTCCCCCCTTTGATGGAAGCACCCAGCCTTGACACCAGACTCGTGGTTCAAATTAATGAATCAAATCCCAAGGATGGGCTTTAAGCCATTATTGCATACAGGTCCAATTCCTGGTATTAGCCTAAAAAGCGTTTGAGTCGAATGGTATCCGGAGCTCTGGTTTTTAAGCCACCTCTCTCCACTGTGTACAGACTAAAGCAATGGTTTTCTAAGCCACTGTTTCGTTAACACTCTACCGACTGTGTGCTATCAAGCTAGCTCTGACTTTTAAGTCACCTATCCATAGTCTAAGCTCTGGTTATTAAGCCACCTTTTCACCCAAATACATAAACTTGTTCTGGCGCCTTCCCTGGACCTGGATACCTTTGGACATTTATTCTCATTGATCTATATTGAAACTGACCTGTTATAGTTATTGTTATTATGTAAGGCCCCCTATTCCGATATTGATATTTGGATTTGCATGTTCATATTGACATTTTCTTGAAGGTTATCGACATTTATCTCATGTGGTTCCTACTTGCTTACACAGACAAATTAAGCAGGTGGATTGGGGCTCACACACCCCCTCCCTCCCCCCTCTAGTGTCAGATATTATTTTCTTGGCCATGCACTTACTCACTTACATGTCTGTACACTCTCAAGCCCCATCCCTGTACTCCCGGATGGCCTTGATACTAGGTATCAAATTGAAGTACGGAATAATTGCACCGTCTTCAATTATCATTGAGTATTATATTGTCTTTATTTTTTTCTTCCCCCCCTCCCCCTTGAACGCTAAATCTTACTTGCTTAATAATGTCACAACGTAGCAAGGTAGGTAAATACAAAGGTTTCTCACTGGTGCACCTGAATTGTAGAAGTTTATACAAGAAGTTGGTTGAAATTAAGAGTGAACTAAACGAATTTGATTTTGTTGCATTGACTGAGTCATGGCTGCATTTCGGCTATGACAAAGCATTGCTACAGTGGTCCGGGAAGGATTATCATAGGTTAGATAGGCATAGGAAAGGTGGCGGTATAATTTGTTACATTAGCAGTAGAATATTCCCTTACACAAAGATATTACATGAAAAATGTGTCTCAAATCAAGATATTGAATGTATTCCGATTCTTGTTAGTATCCCTAATAATAGGGTGATGTGTATAACTACTGTCTACCGCCCTCCGCGTGGTAATATAGATAGCTTCCTTAACCACTTAAAGACTGTTTATAACCCCAAGGTTGAAAACTGGATTGTAGGTGATGTTAATGCAGATTTCTTAAATAACAAACTGCCTCGAACCCAAAAAGTCAAGGATATGGCTAGATCTTTACACCTACGCTGGTTAATGTCTGACATTACAAGGCCCAAGAGTAGAGGCGGTGGTTCTTGTATAGATAATATTTTTACGGATTCTAAATATATTATGAGTCATTTTACTTTACCCTGTCTCTTAAGTGATCACCTCCCTGTCTGTGCAGTCAGGAAAAAAGCACGTAATTCCTTCATAAAAACCACTGTACAAAGTAGATCATATAAAGCTTATAAAGTTGAGGATTTGGTACTTTACCTCCAAGACCATGACTGGGTTAATTTTTATGATATGGATGAATCTGAGATCCAATGGCAATACCTCGAAAACCTCATCATTGATTTTCTAGATAAGCACTGTCCATTGCGTATTAGAACATTTAAGGATTATAAAAATCAGTGGATGACCCCAGAAATTTTGAAAGTCATAAACGAGAGAAATAATTTTGTCTCAAAGTTCATTAAATTCAAAAGGGATGCGGACCTAAAAAAAGCCAAGAAACTTAGATTACAAGTCACAAAAATGATTCGCTCTGCCAGGTCCCTCTATGTGCAAAGAAAACTATACCTTAACAGGAAAGATCCTAGACGTTTCTGGGCGCAAATAAATAATTTAATTAAGAATCCAAAGAATAATACCACTCCAGTATTAATGGACCATGTCACCAATGAGGTCATATCTGATATCCCGGAATTTTTTAATAAATTCTTCTCTACTATTGGTGAGAAACTTTTTACGGAGAAAAGGCTATACCCCCCTTGTTTCACTATCCCCCGTCCTACCAATATGCCCCCGCCTCCCAAATTAAGTTGGGAATATACTGTGATCTGTGCAAAGGAAATTGATGTTACAAAACCTTCTGGTCTGAAAAATATAAGTACTACTGTAATTAAGGATGTGATTGAATGCATTCCTAAACAATTCACACATATCTGTAATACATCTTTGCAAGAAGGTGCCCTCCCTAATGCCTGGACTGAGGCCACAGTTACCCCAATTCCAAAGTCCGGGGACCTTTCTAATGTATCAAATTGGAGGCCTATCTCCATCCTACCTGCCCCTTCTAAAGTTATGGAAAAACATATCCAAAGCTCTTTAGAGGATTTTATTAAAGATAACTCCCTACTTTCAAATTCACAATATGGTTTCAGACCGGGCTTTGGAACTGCGGAAGCTGTGTTTGATTTTGTTGATGACCTCTTTGGGGCAAGAAATGAAGGTCAGGTGACTGCCTGTGTGTTTATTGATATTAAAAAAGCATTTGACTGTGTAAATCACAATATATTACTGGAGAAGCTATCCGCAGCTGGTCTTGAGATCCATTTGTTAGGATGGCTTCATGCATATCTGAGTAATAGAAATCAAATCACTAAGGTGAATGGTGTAAATTCCCTCCCAAAACCGGTGCGATATGGAGTTCCACAAGGTTCAATCTTAGGTCCTATCCTGTTTATTTTGTTTATTAACTCAGTAACAAACCTTAAATTTATATCAGAAATTAAACTCTATGCAGATGATATAGTATTATATTGTTCACATGCTAAATTTGAAAATGCCTTGAAAATGGTTCAAGCAGACCTTGATCTCCTGTTGAATGCCATTGATACGCTGGGTTTAACTGTAAATCGCGAAAAAACCAAGTTCATGTGGTTTTGCACAAACTATCGTTATAAAAATGCTCCTAAGCTATCCCCTAAAATTGGAAATTATACTATACAAGAGGTGGATAATTTTACATACCTTGGTGCTATACTTGACAGATCACTTTCAATGCATTTGCATGCCAAGGCAGCCCTCCAAGCTACTAATTGTTTAAGTTTTAAACTAAGTAGAATTAGACACTTAATCCCAATTAAAGCTGCTATTTCGATTTTTAAGCAAACCATTTTGCCCAAATTTGATTACTTATCTTTCCTACTCACATCTTGCACAAAACACTGGACTGATAAAATCCAATTGACTCAGAATAGAACTCTTCGTTGTGCCCTAAAAATCAGAACTAGGGATGAACATGTCCTCACTGTGCATGATCTATGTGAAGTTCCTTTTCAAGAAACAAGAAGAAATGAATTACTTCTCTCATTAATGTACAAGAAGTCTAGTAGATGCTCCCCCCCACCAACACCCCCTCCAAGGGCAAGAACAAGGAATGATGTAAAAAAGAATTTCCCTCTTAAAAGACCAAAAAGTGAAGCATACAGGAAATCATGCCCATATCATGGTAGAATTCTCTGGAATAAGCTTCCCCTAAAGATACAGGAAGCCCCAAATAAAATGAGTTTCAAGACATTGGTAAAAAAGTGGCTTGGTACTTATCTAGTTGGTCGAAGGAAAGCGATTCTGTCTGGCAGGTTCTTAGTTCATTAGGTGCACCAGTGCAGGTTCTATACTGATGATATACTACAAAAAAAAAAAAAAAAAAAAAAAAAACCCTCCCCCTACCAAGCTCTGGTTTTAAGCCACCTGGAGCTCTGGCTTATGCCAACTCCCCCCCATACCCCCAATCTCATTCTTTATTTCTCTTTTTCATATCATCTGTATATAACCGCGGTTATTGTTGACAGTCTGCATCTGCAGCCAAATTGTGACCGAATTTGTTTAAAATTGTAAGACCTAATAATCCTGTTTTCATAAATTCCCAAGTTGCTGTAATTCTCATAACGCGTTCTCGATAATGAAATGTATCCCCCCATATACAGGTCGGTCGCCAAATGTGTAACGGAAAATCATGGCAATAAATGGTTATGAGTTTCACAATAAAAAAAAAAAAAAAAAAAAGGTGTCACCACATGTACCCCCATCTGAAACATTAACAACACACTGACATACCACATGCCTAATGGGATAAATCAACTCTCCTAATTAATTAAGAAAATTAACATTCAGTGAACCTTAGTCATTGTCCGTGCGAAAATGGGGCTACTTTGGCTCTAAAAGTCTATGGAAAACGGGGCTACTTAAGCAGAAATTCCCTGTTGTGTTTGTGCCAATTTAATGAATAATGTGTGCAATTGGTTCATAATAAAGCCAGAGTCAAGTTCTGCATAAAATATACATTAAAGTGTGTATAAATCAAATAAAAGGATGTATTTTGGCCCTTCTACTTGAAGGTTATGTTACCATACATCAATGAGTCAAAGTGTAAAAGACAGCCAAACTGCATGTACAAATTATGGCTATGGCGCTATCTGTCCCAGTGAGATGGAAACACATTTTAGCTGTTGTTATAAAAGAAATAATTTCCAAATGGCAGTAAAATTATATATATATAGTTGGGTGTCTAATTTGAAACATTAATTATTGAAAAAAAATTATATGAAAGAAAAAATAGGGGGAAAATGGAGTCAAATACAAAAGAAACGACATTCTATAAAAAGTAGCCAAAGTAGGCCCGAATAGAAGGGCTACTTTGAAGACCAATTAATGCCAAAAAAGTCACAGACCCATAGCACTAGTTGCCATGGCAACACACATACAGGTAGGTCTTTCACATAGATATTATAGGAGAGAATTAGATTTTGGTAAAAAATAACCTTACATACTGGTACAGTAATCAGTAAAAGATTGTCTTGAATGGGGGGGGGGTGTGGATGGGGGGTTCCCCATGTCACATGTCGATTTTAAGAAATGGTCATGTCACATGTCGAATTTAGTGGTCCACACCCATTGAATGAGCCAAAGTAGCCCCGCTTTACGGTAGGGTTTGGAAGAAAAACCATGTGAACAAGTGCTCTAGCAAGGGTAAGGGTAGTTGGGGGTTCAGCCACACACCCGTATAAAAAAAAATTGAAGTGCCCCCCCCCCCCCCCCCCGGGACCCAGGGAAGGACGTGCTCACATTCCCGCTCACATGCGAGCAGCACAGACTTCCTGGGCGGGAAATCCTTTCGCGGCAAATCATTTGGCTCATGACGTCATTGGGGATAAACCTATTATGGGCTGGAATAATGGCGAACGGCGATTCACACCGAGCAAACTTTGCTATCACTTCGCGTCGGACTATTTCCAAATTTTTATCGAGTTCTAGACCTAATATACCAATTATAGCCACGAATTGACGGACTATTCCTAAGGAGATTAAGGTTCTGATTTACTTTCGTCGATATCAATATATCATATTAGATGTTTGATGAGAACCCCGTTAGTCTTATCCGGGGACTATTTTTCTCTTCGCGGGTCTTCTCGTCAGTTGTGAGACGTAAACATTGACTGTCGAAGGAATAATATTTTCATGCATGTTGTGAAAGACTGGGAAATTAGACCATTTATGTATACCGCAGGAGTATTAGTTTGCAACTGAAGGAAGCGGGAAACCTTTTCCTTCAACATCCTAAGATTTCTATATGGTTTATTGATTCTTTCCGTCTGGACGTCGACTTTAGACAAGCAAGATGAGTGGTGGATTACCGAAGGGGAAGAAAGACACCAAGATGCGAATAAGGGCCTTTCCGGTAAGAATAACCTGTACTGTAGGATTAGATCAGAAACCTGAATGGAAACCTAACATTTTCATAAGATATACACGTTTTGAGATGATTTTTTCCCTGTGTCTTCCTAAATTGTTCGACCCCTTTGTTGTATTAGTCGAGAAGTACTTGAGTTGATGTCCTGATGTCCGTGCAGTCAACATGAAAACTAACTACTGTCACACCCACAGCGACTGTCATCATGCTGTCACAGATACAGGGTAAATAGAGTAGTGGACCCTATTATCGGCACCTTAAAGGTAAATCCTCAAGCAGATATTAGGTTTTAGATATATGAAATCTAATAGATGCCAAACATGGAGAGTGGTAATTTTCGGAATTTTTCTACTCTGTGGCCTTGAGATATCATAACTGTTCAGTCAGCATTTGATTTGTTAATTTTTCTGACATATTCTGAGGAATACTGGACACCTCGGAAGCAGACATAAGGACACCTTGGAAGCAGGGACATCTCGGAAGCAGACAAAACCAAGATAATATCCCTCTCTTCTTATAGAATTTGAAAAACTATAACCCTAGTCATACTGTCCCTATGCCGTAAACTAATGGAATGGCTAAAATCTGTTTTAAAATTGTGAAAATAATTATTTATTAAAGTTATTTGCTTCCGAGATGTCTGCTTCCGAGGTGTCTGCTCCCGAGATGTCCCTGCTTCCGAGGTGTCCAGTTACCATTCTGAGCACCTACTATCAGCACCTGTCTCCTATTATCGGCACATTGACCTACATTCCTTTAGATTTGGCTCATTATGACATTAATAAAATAGTAGGCTATTGTTTATGTTTTCCAGTGTACAGATTACAAAATATATGTGTAATTTCACAATCTCACATGACTTTTATTGACTAATCACACTGTATTAACTAAAACACATGACTTCAAAAATAGACATGATTAAAATCAATTCTTCTATAAATAATGAGATAGGAAAATAAGGGATTCTGACAAAGAAATATGTGAAATAGAATATATTTTGTGCTAGGTGTTTCATTACAAAAGCTCTTCATTGGGAGGGATATGGAATGAGTTTTCCTTCATGCACTAGTGCCTCCTTTTTTATGATTTCAAGATTTTGGGAAGAATATTTATTCACAGATGCTGATAATAGGGTTCTTTGGTCTATTTTGGAGCCTATTTTTGGCACCCCTTTCAAATAAATGGAATTAAGACATAGAATTCAAAACAGACCTAAATATGTTAAAAGAGGCCATAAATATGTGTCCATACCCTTTTCTAACTCATAGTTTAGCACATTTCTGCACAAAAATATGTTCTAAACATTCATGAAATATTAATTATCTTGTTAATCGAGGCAATTAGGCTGTAAGGGATTTGACCCAGATAATTCTCAAAGAAGAAAAAGTCTGCTTTACATGTGATTTATGTGAAACAGCTATCTATATGTGTGCTGGATGCAAGCGATTAGCTTTTTACCTTTGGTACACTCTCCCAGGACTTAGTAACATTGGTTTAGGACCTCAAATTGATCAAAACTGCTGATGATATCAGATAGGGCCCTGCTGATAATAGGAGCCTCTACTCTAGCAATAACACTCCAGCACTCACTCCCGGGAGTCCCTATCTGTCACTATAGTAAATCACCCAATATGAATTTCTATTTTCGGGCCCTTTTCCACACTCAAAATTGACTATATTCCAGGATCAAGGGTAAAAGTACCCAAGGAATTAGAATTTGTAGATCATTTTACTCTAGATCCAGCCAATGATTAATTTGATATCTTATCAGTTCTCAATGACAAGGGGTATGGGTGTGCGTAGAGTGGAATTTCTATAAAACCTTCAAATATAAAATGCTGATATATTTTTTAATTCTTGGTCGATCTTTGAGTTTGAGACCTCTATTGAAAGCTTAAGACATCATTTACCATAGAGAGAGAAATAATCAAATATCTGGACAGATTGAATAAAATTCAGAAGAGTTTTGACTGAAAACCAAAAATATTAAAACTGAATATTTTCCTACCTTTTTCGAACTTATATAGGGATAACCTCAAAGGTGTGTACTTCTAGGATCTTTAATCAGCTATTCATTATCTATTATCCCAAATTAGCCCAGAGCTAAAGAGTATAAGAGAGTTGAGTAAAAAAATCAAGAATTTCAGGTCAGCTTATCACATTGCCATTTAGAAAATTTTGACTTTCCAACACGATCTATAATACTTATCATAGTTCCTTGTGGTGCAAAATATAGCCCTATAATCGCCAAACTTGTGGTTACAGTGGTGTAATTGGTTACTCTCTATGATTAGTCAAACAAATTTAATTTGAAATTAAGTAAAGCAAGGTCTAAAATGTGCCAGTCCCAGTGCAGCCTGTGCACAGTGTGCAGAGACTGATAAGACCCACAATAACAGTGAATCCACTGACAGAAAACATGATAGAAATTCCATATTCAATCCCTCATAACTTTTGTTGTAATGCTATTAGAAAGACAATTTAAACAGCATTAAATACTCAAGTTGGCAGCTTTCCGGTGATGTAAGATAATTCATGAAAATCCAGATAACAATTTTGGCATGTTTTCCCTAGTGTAAAGCATTTTCAGTGAGAATGTCAACAACTAGAACAAGTCAAAAGTCTCTTTAATCAAATCATTACATATATGGTACTTTTGTATGTCTCTAGAATGAATCCATAACCAATAGTTTATGTTCGTGAGAGTGTCCATGTTACTTGATTAAGACAGTTGTCACTCACTGTCCTGGTGTCGAATACTAGACACCTAGGAAGCAGAGACACCTCGGGAGTAGACATTTCGGTAGCTGTCATTAGGATACCTCGGAAGCGATAAACCATGATAATATCCCTCTCTTCTTATAGAATTTCAAAAACAACAACCCTAGTGATACTGTCCCTATGCCGTAGAATCATTGTATGGCAAAAATCTGTTTTAAAAATGTTAAAACAATTACCGTATTTAGAAAACTTATTTGCTTCTGAGATGTCTCCTTCCGAGATGACTTGCTACCGAGATGTCTGCTTCCGAGGTGTCTATGCATCCGAGGTGTCCAGTTACCCTGGTGCCCAGGGTTTATTACTATACTATAGTAGGGAGTGATTATTTTTTAACTTTGGGGAGGGGGGGGTGGCTGGGTCAAATCTTTTGACCCATATTTCAGGGGGACAAAATATAAACTTCACCTGTTTTCAGCAAAAAAAGCCGGCAAATTTTTTTTCACGCACCTGCGAGCCAACCCACCATCCCCCCAGTGGTGTTAAAAAATGATCGCTCCGTTAGACCTGCCAACCGCTCCCTATGCCATATAATGTATAGGACGCACAGAAAGAAGAAGTGCCGAGCGGTGGACTCCACTAGGGTTTATAGATCATTCACACTTCTGCTTCATATTACTATGGCAAAAGTTTTGCGCTCCCCCCCCTGCACCGGAGGCATAGAAGATTTTGACGCCCCTCTTTTATCTTTAGTCATGCACAGGCTTTTTATAAAAATGAGACTAAATATGTCATGCCACATCCCTCAGCAGGTCAAGATGGGTCGAAAATGCCCCCCTACCCCCTTCGGAGGGGTTTAGAGCACCCCCCCCCCCCCACCCCCCTGCTGCTGTCGTTGATGAATACAGGCCACTCCCTTAGATCCTTCATTTAGTGCTCCTTTAAGGAAGGTTAAAACTAGAAAAAAGATCCTCTCTTCTTATTGAGTTTGAAAATGATAAAACTGTAATACGTAAATAACCCTATCCACTATTAATTTATGATATTGGATGTTATATCTATGAACTGCACTTTTAACTGCCATAATATCCTGTGTATAAGGCGCATCACACACACCTGGAGTTTTAGAATATGATAACAAAATATGTGTGTAAGTGAAACATATCAAAAGAAAAGTATTGGTGCCCCCTTTGCAGATCCAGGGAGAAGTAAAACCCTGTGTATAAAAAGCGCCATATCCACAAGAGATCATGGTACCTCTTACCTTTTTCCAGGTAGTTTTCAAGTCTTTTGGGTCAATTGTGCCGCAGCCTGCCCCCCCCCCCCAGTGCTGGATGATTGCATGGGTGATGTAAAACTTAAGTCCGGCACTAGGATAAACTAGATAAAAAAAAATTGTAAGAGGCTCTTTTATCGCTTGCCATACCAACTATTGTAATCCCCCATTTTTTCTTCAGATGTCCATGGACGAAAAATACGTCAATAGCATCTGGAACCTGTTAAAGAATGCAATTCAAGAAATTCAGAAGAAGAATAACAGTGGTCTTAGCTTTGAGGAGCTATACCGCAATGCATACACTATGGTGCTACACAAACATGGGGAAAAGCTGTACGCAGGCCTCCGTGATGTGGTCACAGAACATTTAGTCACTAAAGTACGCCTTGACGTCCTTGACTCGTTAAATAACAACTTTCTACAAACTCTGAACAAAGCCTGGAATGATCACCAAACATCCATGGTCATGATCCGCGATATTCTCATGTACATGGTAAGTTTCCTGAATCATTAAAGTTGAGATTCATTCAATACCATATTGTTACTAAGGGACATAGAGTTATCAATTGGTTGGCAGACAGTTTGACAATTCAGGGGTTCGCCAGGTCCGGCAGTTCGACATAATACCATATAATCATGTAATATGAGACAATTGGACAGGATTATTCGACAGATTCAGGTGCAGGTCAAACCATGATAATATCCCTCTCTTATAGACTGTGAAGAAACAACAACCCTAGGTGCTACTGTCCCTAAGCCATAGAATCATGAAATGATGAAGTCTCTTTTGAAACAATGAAAAAAAAAATAAAAACATCTACATCAGTCTCAAGCTGTCAAGCTGTCCCAAAAATCTGTCCAACAGTCCTATCAAGTTCTGATGAATTGTCCTGTCGAATCGTCCTGTCGAATCTGATGAACTGTCTGTTCCCCTATCAATCATGAACATTGTTGAATTTGTATGACTTAGCTTACAGTTCCAGAGAGAAAGCGTAAGTATCCACAAGGAAATGGCGTGTTAGGAAGGATCAGTGTCTTTGCAGTTTGTATGATTTTAGATGATCCAACAACTGTTTCAGCAATGACTCTTGTGTTGAGTTCTGAGTCCTAGAGATTTGTAAGTAATTTATTTCTCAATCTCATCCAAGACATCGAAACAGGGTTTTAGAGATTTTGAGTAAATGGGTTAATGTTCAGAGATTACCTTGATACTACATGTTATGATAGTAATTGTCTGTGTCAGTATGTCTAATAAGTATCCTATTAATGTATCCACTTAGATAAATACATCTACAAGGCAAGATAAAAAAGGGTGATTGTCTCCGTAACTGGCAGAAGCTGTGAATTAAGTGTCTTCAAATCATAAAGAGTGTATGGGGGAGTAATTCACCAACCGATGCTGTACATTGTATCCACGGTGATCAGCTTGTAGAGAATTTGCGAATGTGTTAAGTACTCTGATTTCCATGAAGTTGTGCTTCTCCAGTGTAGATGTATATTCATATGAAGTGTTGTAAGTTTAGTCACATCCACAATGACTCTTAATGTCCTGGATAAAAACTTCATTCCAAGTGCGCTATAACATGCATAAGGAAGGGGGTGGCAGTGACTGAATGTCACAACACAGGTTAAATGAGCTAATTATTTGAGGACCCTTTTATTTGTTTTGTTTTTTAGATTTTAATCCTTCAAAGTGCAGAAATAAGACACTTAAAATTTTTTAAAAACTTTCCCTCTCTTCATGCTCATTCAAAGTGAGTAATCTTGGAGAAAAGATGACACTAAATTTTTCCTTCACATGTGTAAAAGCTAACAAAGTATTACTACTAGGTGGCAGCGCACAATATATGTCGGATTCTTAACCCTTTAAGGGCAGAGCAAAAATTGTTGCCCTGGCCATGGGGACGGCCTCTGAAAAAAGTATAGTTCCTAGAGGACGAGCCTATTTTCAATTCCTATACTAATCCTATATAATGGGCGTCGACTATAGTCGACGCTAGGCCTGCCATGGTGTCGACTATAGTCGATGCTAGGCCTGCCATGGTGTCGACTATAGTTGATGCTAGCCCTCAATGGGTTAAGACAGATAGCGTCACAGTGTCACACTTAGGACATCTAGTGACAAGTGAAAGCATCCCCTCGCGATGAGGTAAGTAGGTGTCTATTAAACGACACAACACATGGGGACGCTCACACCGACCTGTCAATCACAGAAGGGACGCCCCAAGCACCGTCAGAGACATGTTCTCACCGGGTGATACACACTTTGACGATGGGTCTACTCAAGATGGACAATCTTCACATAGTGAACCGATATTCGCGTCACCAGACCCACCTTTCATCATGCAGTACTCACCCACCAGACCTGCTGTAAATGGGCCCATAGTGCACACAACTGACCCTTCAACTTCAAGCGCAACCCCAGGTAGACATTTGAGCCTTGCCTGGCTTCCCTCGCAGGGAACCCGGTTAGGCCTGGCAGGAGTACAGGCTGTGGGGCGGGTGGCAAAACCATAGCTTCTGCTTGAAGTTAATGATGGACTCTGAGCTGGATTGAACCCTAAAGCCGCCTGTGCAAAATGTTTAGGCTGGCTAGGACCTGGAATGGTCACTGCTGTGTCGGGCAAGCAGCATATAAATACCAGGAATGTGATTTCTCCTCCAATTGGAGTTTTTCCTCCAAAAAGTTGCCTCTTGTGATTTTCCAAATTCCATTGAGAAAATATTTTACGGGGGGGGGGGGCGGGTTCTGGTACTCTGGTTGTAACATAAAGGTCTGCAAACAACTGCACCAGATTACACCATTTGGCTTCTAGATGTTCAAAAATTTCTTGGGCTCCTGGACTCCCATTATATTGACAAAGGTCCTTTCCAACAACAAACAATATTTGTGTCACAGCTTTTTGAAAATAGGATTCCCCTAGGGGGTACCCCTCTAGATCCCTAAATTTATTTTACCCAACCATTAGGCCTACAGATGTATCATGTTGCCTCTGTAGGTCATTTGCTGTCATTAGATACCTTGTACAAGTATTGGGAATATGGAAATTTTCCTACGCTTTAACAAGTTTTCAAAATATTACTCTGTTGCCTCTTTTTGGTCTGACAAAGAGCAATATATAGCATGCTAAAATGCACCAGAATGCACCATTTCTGTTCTAGATTGTAAAAATATTCCTGGGGGGGCATGCCCCCTTCAAGAAAAATCATTCCATCATGCGGCATCTTCACACAATATCTTCATTTTTTTTTCATTTCGCACCCCTGACTAGATTATAGCTGGTATTACTGTCTTCCTATAGGTATTTAACCATAGGGTTTGTAGGGGTATTTCTATTGAAACTAAGCATTAGCAATTAATTACCGTAATCTCCCGTGTAGAAGGCGCAGCTCGCGTAGAAGGCGCACCCCCAACTCAGAGAATGGCTTTTCACGTAGAAGGCGCACGTACCTCTTCTGGATCAATTCCTGGAAAAACCCGCGTATAAGGCGCCCCCCCCAACTCACAGGGGGGCTGTTTCGCGTAGAAGGCGCCCCCCTCCCCACCACCCCCCCCCCCCCCCCCCCCACCCTCACTATTCTATTGTACACCTCCCGGTCTGCCGCGGTGCTGGCGCTATGAGTTCAAGCTGTCATCGGCACACGGTCGGCTTGAACCCGCTGAGCGCCCGTCGACACCTGCCGCGCTGCTGGCTATATGAGTTCAAGCTGTCATCGGCACACGGTCGGCGTCAAACCCGCCGAGCAAATCTACACCGACCGGGCTGCCGCGCTGCTGTCTATATGAGTTCAAGCTGTCATCAGCACACGGTCGGCTTGAACCCGCCGTGCGCCCGTCGACACCTCCCGGTCTGACGCGCTGCTGGCTATATGAGTTCAAGCTGTCATCGGCACACGGTGTGACGGTCGGCGTCAAACCCGCCAAGCAAATCTACACTGACCGGGCTGCCGTGCTGCTGGCTATATGAGTTCAAGCTGTCATCGGCGCATGGTGGGCCTTATCCCCGGCGAGCGCGTCGACACCTCCCGGTCTGCCGCGGTGCTGGCGCTATGAGTTCAAGCTGTCATCGGCGCATTTTCCCAAATGAGATGTTGGAAAAACCCGCGTATAAGGCGCACCCCCAACTCAAGGCAATTACCCTCCCGCGTATAAGACCCAGCAGCATTTTGTTTGGCGTAGAAGACGCGCCTTCTACGCGGGAGATTACGGTATGTGGTAATTACAGACTTTACTTCAGTGCAGCTCTGGTCAGACAATAAAAAAAGAGCCCAGAACTAAAAGGGGGTTATTTTGCACGGACAAGGGGACCAGCAAGGGTAATCATCACTCTGATACCTACCTGACTCTTCTATGATATATGCTGGAAGGAATAGGGAGTATATTTTTCAGGTCACTTAAGACTAAGTTTTAAAAGTTAAAGATACCAATCTATATTGAGTGCCAGAATGCACCATTTCAATTCTTAGATTTCAAATTTTTCTTGGGGGGGCCAAGCCCCCAACCCTCAACCTTTGAAGGACCAGAAGCTTCATGTAAATATCCCATTTCATATGGTGTTCAATAATGCACCAGAATGGAATATTTCTGGTAGATATCTTCAAGGAATTCTGTTTGTGTAGGGATGGAGATACATGTATACAGCTCCCCTATTCATCAAGAATCTTTAATTTAACATAGAAACTGGTTTCTCATCTTAAATCTTATAGGCCTCAGACTTGATATGTTCACTAAGAATGCATAAGAATGCACCATTGCAAGTCTAAATTCTCAAAATTTTCTTGGGATAGCATGCCCCCAACCCCCCCTAGTTTGACCACTGTGCTTTGTTTGCAGTGGTCCAAGACATGTAGTACCTTATCACTTTCAGCCAGGTCTTGCCCCCTACCTCTAAAGTTGTGGCCAGGGGACCCCAACAAGAAGTTCCCATTGGCAGGCAGATCACACCTACTGATTATCCCTATATGAAATCCATATGGTTTGATTTATTGGGGTTCACAGTCTGGCAGGTTATGACCATGGCTTGGAGCCCTAACACTGCAGCAGCCCATGAGGGCTGTGCCAAACGATGGACGGCATTTACAAGCCTACAAGATGTTCATCCAACACAGTCAAAGACTGCATACAGTTTCTCAGTGAGTACCTGGACACAGGAGTAGGCCACAGCTCCATAAGTACCTCCAGGTCATTCTTATTCGGTTTTATTAATTTCAACGGGAAACCAGCAGGTGAATCTCAAGGTTTGTTTGAGGGACTAGTCAAGAAAGCCCCCATCAAAATCGATGGATTTTGTATGGTACCCACAACCTGTTCTACAGACTACAGGAGTGGGGTTACAATACATCAGGAGCTGGAAGGGGCTGCAGTGGCTGAGTAGGCCAGATATGGGTGTCTCGGGTGTTATGCTGATGAGGAGCCGTCATGCTTGGCTGCACACACCACTGTAGTGCTTAGTTTGACCCTCATTTGATCAACATTTGACAATTAATTCTGGCAAAACGACTAATCCCACAAACTAATGTTACCATTAGAAAACCCTTGATTTTGATTATATGGAATAATTGTCCTTTATTAAGGTTTTACATTTAAGCAAAATTTAGGAATGGGATCTTGATATCATTTCTCTCTGTCTGGCCCCACTGCAGACTTCACAGATAAGGAAAACGATCCATCTTTGACAATTAATTCTGGCAAAACGACTAATCCCACATACCATAATCTCCCGCGTAGAAGACGCGTTGCGCGTATAAGACGCACCCCTAACTCAGCAGAAGCATTTTCGCGTATAAGACGCACATTTTTAATGCTGATATTTGTAAATTCAATACATTTCTATAGTATGATTACCCCTCGTATAAGACGCACCCCCAACTTGTAGAGATCCTATAAGACGCACAAGGCATTTGTTTGGCGTAGAGGACGTGTCTTATACGCGGGAGTTTACGGTACTAATGCTATATACCATTAGAAAGCCCTTGTTTGGTAGTATTTGGAATATAATGATCCAAATTTATCAATTAATTCTGGCAAAACTACTTATCCCATATACTAATGCTATATATACCATTAGGAAGCTCTGGATTTGAAGCATATGGAATAATTGTCCTTTATTATGGTTTTACGTTCAAACAAAATCTAGAGGTGGGATCTTGATATATATCTCTGTCTGGCCCCTCTGCAGACTTCGCAGATAAGGAAAACAATCCATCTTTGACAATTAATTCTGGCAAAACTACTAATCCCCTGTCCTTTGTTCAGGTTTTACATTGAAAAGAAAACTGGGGATATGATCCTGATACCATATCTTTCAGTCTGACGCCTTGGCCGACTGAACAGATAAGAATAATGAACTAAATTTGACAGTTAATTCTGCCAAAGCAACTAATCCCAAACACCAATGCTATATACTCTAAGAAAGCCCTTGATTTGGAGTATATGTTTTTTGGAGTATAATTATTTTTTTGGTCAAGTTTTACATTCAAAGGAAATCTAGGGATGGGATCCTGATATCATATCTCTCGGTGTGACCCCTCTGCAGACTCCGCAAATAAGGAGAACGATCCTACTTTAGCAATTAATTCTGGCAAAATGACTAATTCCAAAATCACTTCATATATACAACTCTATTATAAAACCCTACACTGCAGTCAGGTAGTGGGTAGTTTTGCCAGGATCAATTATCAAAGACTGCAGTCTGTTGAGGGATCAAACAAAGAGATATGAAATCAGAATCTCATTCCTAGATTTTGTTTTAGTGTAAAACCTGAACAAAGGACAATTATGTCATATGCTCCAAATCAAGGGCTTTCTAATGGTATAATGCATTAGTATGTTGGATTAGTAGTTTTGGGAGAATTAATATTTATCTTTGCAGTTAGCCGAGGGGTCAGACCGAGAGATAGGGCATCAGGATCTCATCCCCAGATTTCCTTTACATGTGAAACTTGAACAAAGGTCAATTGTGGGATATGCTCCAAATTAAGGCCTTTCTAATACTATATAGCATTGGTATGTAGGATTAGTCTTTTTTTCAGAAATTATTGTCATATCTGGATCATAGTTCTTATATTTGGAGTTGGCTGAGGAGTCAGCCTGAGAGATACGGTATCAGGATCTCATCCCTAGATTTTTGTTGCATACGAAACCTGAACAAAGGACAATTATTACATATGCTCCAAATCAAGGGCTTTCTAATGATATATAACATTAGTATGTGAGATTAGTAGTTCTGCCAAAATTAATTGTCGAACTTCGATCATAATCCTTATCTGTGGACTTGGCCAAGGTGTCGGACTGAGAGATATGGTATATCAGGATCCCAACCTTAGATTTCATTTCAAAGTAAAACACCAACAAAGAACAATTATTCCATGTGCTCCAAATCAAGGGCTTTCTAATGCTATATAGCATTAGTTTGTGGGATGGGTAGTTTAGTCAGAATTAATTGTTGAACTTGGAGCATAATCCTTATCTGTGGACTTGGCGAGGTGTAAGACCGAGAGATATGTCATCAGGATCCCACCCCTTGATTTCTTTTTCAAGGTAAAACTCAAACAAAGAACAATTATTCCATATGCTCCAAATCAAGGGCTTTCTAATGGTATATGCATTTCGTTTTGCCAGAATTAATTGTCAAAGATGGATCATTCTCCCTATTTTTCCACCTTGTAGTGGTGTGTGCAGCCAAGCATGAGGGCCTCATTTGCATATTACCCGAGACACCTATATCAATGGGGTTGCCACTCGTTCTCGCCATGAATATGACCTTAGCTGTCGAAATGGCGTTAAACATCTATTACTCACTCACTCACTCACTCACTCACTTACAGCCTCTTAGATTCAGGCACGATGAGTGCCGAGGCTATTACAGCAATAAATGTAACACGCTGTAAAACTATTTTTCCATCAAGGAAAAAAGGGGGGTACATTACCCCTACAGTCATTGAAATAACTATGGTTATATCATACTTCGGTCTACGCATTGTATAGCATTGTGCCTTTATACATGGAACATAAAGTTCTAGGTACAGACCTATCATATATGTCTTGTCGACATTTAAGTGATGACTGTAGTTTTGCTAACACGTAATAAAACTTAGATAGCAAAGCTCCTGCCTGAGTTTTAATTTTATGAACGAGTTAAAGTAACCTATCCATTAATCGGTGGTTAATTAATGGATCCCTGTATAGTAATTTATAAGTTATTTTAATGAAATGTAAAATAACTAACTACTGTCAGGGTATCCTATTGACCATCGAAGTGGATTGGCCCACCCTTGTGCTCAAAAACACTCATTTCCCACCATTTTTCACCTGCAAAATTAAAACTTGAATTATGTTTAAGTATGAAGATAAGCTCAACATACCTGACCTGCCTCATATAGCCAATCCACTTCAGTGGTCAATAGGTTACCCTGACAGTAAATACAGTTATTTTACATTTCATTAAAATAACTTATCAATTAAAGTCTAACCATTACTTCGCACATTCCCCATTAATGACTCAGCAGCTTTCAGTTTCTCCTAAACTTTGATGTGACCATAGACCTCAACCCCTGGTTCATTTCCCTTATTCAGTACCGTGATAAGTGCCATAAAATACTACCATTAACTTAAGTCACACCCAGTCTTCAAAAACATCTGCACATGTTCGTTTGAGATTTACCATAATCTCCCGCGTATAAGACGCGTCCTCTACGCCAAACAAAATGCTGGGGGGTCTTATAGGATTTTTTCAAGTTGGGGGTGCGTCTTATACGAGGGGTAATTTTACTATAGAAATGTACTAATCTTACAAATTTCAGCATTAAAATGTGCGTCTTATACGCGAAAATGCATTTGCTGAGTTTGGGGTGCGTCTTATGCGCGCAGCGCGTCTTCTACGCGGGAGATTACGGTAGCAGTTTTAATAATGTCATATGGTGTTGATACCTCACTCAGGCTCAGGCTTAAAAAAGTGTTGTTTAGTAACGCTACCTACCCAGGCCAGGGTCCCTATTTTCAGTGAATCAGATTTAAGTAATTTTTCACAAGTCAAGAAATAGAGACGTATTTGCATTCTGCAAAAGAAATCAGTATGAAATGGTCGTGGTTTAGAATTACATTTTTTCATATGTATTTATACCATGGTTATCACGTTCTTGAATGATTTTACGATGCCTGGAGCGGATAATGAAGTTCGAATAGTATGCGCTAAATGAACCCATGTTGACACTTGGATTGAGACGATGTGACAGCAAGTTGACAGTGAACAATTTAATTTGATATAAAAAAAACTATAGCAATAGGAGGTTAATGCATATAGAGGATGAATCTAGACATTATATTCTATCACCTATCTTTAATTTGCAATGATTTAACTTCTATATTTGACAAGATTGATAATATAAAAATCGAATCGGGCGAAATTTCTCAGTCATGTTGACTGCGTAGCGGACAGATTGTTTACTGTGGCGAGACACAAGTTGTCACGTTGGCATATGCTCTAAGGGTATTCTGGCCGTCGCGCGAACTGCTTACCAGTGGTTCTACTATGAAAATGCCTGTAGGACACCGACGTAACACTTTGCGTCCAAGCGGCCTTGTCGTCTCGCCGAGAAACCAAGATGGCGGAGGACGGATTAGGTTGAATTGCAACAAATAACATTGATTTTCATGGCTTTTTAAGGTGAATACATTTAATTTAATGGTGGAAACTATGGTATAAACGCCATAGATAACAAATAGAGGTGCACACAGTGATTCTAGGGGCTAGATCTGCCCCTAGAATCACCTATTTGTTATATATGCCCTTAATAAATGATACGGTTGAAGTTGGTCAGTGTGTAAACATATTATCCAGCTGCTCAGACTAGCTGTCGAGTTCCTCACATGAAATCAATAGCGTACAGCAGGTTGATGACAGTACATGTACTACTGTAGATGGGGGTCAATTTATCATTATGATAATGAAAGTCAGTTTCCCATGTAGAACTATGCATTGTTTGAAATTGATAAATGGCATAACTTCATAGTAAGAATCAATAGATTTTCAAAATTCAAAAAGCTAGTTGTAGTTAGTCCCCACACCCCCCGTGTGGGGTTTGAGGCGTGTGTAGTAACGTTACACCCTGTGTTAAAGTCTGCATCCCTACAACACATAAATTTGTCATCAAAGAGCAGCTATCCTCAGCACTTCCACATATCAAGAGGAAGACAGTTAAGGGGGCCATAAATGGTAAAATGACCATGTACCTGTAAAATGTATCTGTAGACGAGTTGCACTCTTCTATCTTTAGTAATTTGGCCGAGCCAAGATGAAGCACTTATAAAGTTTATACGTAAGAATTTGGCGACGCCACCAAAGGGAAACTTTGTTGAAAAGCAGTGTCTGTACAAAGCCTGTAACAATCACAGAGGGAGGTACCCTTCATGGTATTGTGGTCAGCCTTATCACCTCCATGTTATATATGACCACTCCCCAAATAGAGAGCTGCTCTTCGTCAAGACCTTGTGTCTTTGGTGAACTTTGTTGTCGCCAAATGCTTACTTAGTTTTAGGGATAAACTGAAATGTGAACAAAGGTCCACTGCCACATATCCCCCATCACATACATGATCCCTGCTTTGAACCAGAACCCAAATCAAAATGAGGCTTATAGAATAAGCCCAAAGTCAGGGTGCGGCTTATATGAGGGGTTTTTACACCATAAAAAAGTACTATACTGCCAATCTTCAAGCCCTAGATGTGGCTTCTGGTCTTCTCTCAAACTCAGGGTGCGGCTTATACGAGGGAATTTATGGTATTTACAATACAGCCTACTAGAGCCTATAGTCAGGACAGGTGACCCTTGCATTCACTCTGTCAGTCATGCTGTCAAAATTCATCAGGATCCTTTGCTCTTTCAAGCCCACAAATTGCGTGTATAGGCTTTACCTTAGTGCAGGTTCACCCTTTGTTCCTGATTCACCCGCTCAGTGTGAACTCACCAGGATGCTGTGAATAATATCATTTGGCTGACCATAACCAGCATAATTTGTTCCACTTTTTTTTTTACACACCACGTGCCCTCAGATTACCACATTGGTGCTCTATTAGTCACTGTGATGGATGTGAAACGAATAGAGGTTTGAACATGGGTGTCATCAATACAATATGTGTACTCTTAAGATATACCGTAAAACGTGTTTTATGAGCTGCACCCATACTTTTAGTAACAGCCCACAAACTGAACTTAAGTGTGAAGGAACAAGTTCAGTTTAGTACGGTACTTAGGAGTTTGATGGGTCACCAAAATTGGATGTTATTGGTACATTCTAGTTAAAAAAACATTGGCAAACGTAAGTGTGTGAGCACTCTTTAGATTATGTGTGTTTTATAAGGCTGATAGGCAAATGTCTACGACCATGGAATTTTTTTTTATTATTCTATACCCCGAGGTGTGACTGGCGTATTCCACTAAGCCATATATAATAGCTGAGTGCAATGCAAACAGTCCCACAGGGAGGAATACATTCTAAAATATTTCATGGAAGTGGGCATTTGCATTTATGTCATGGCTCCACAGGTTTGAAAACTTATAGCTCTATTTGGTCCATCAGGTCATATGATAGCTAGCTATGGAATATGAACACACTGTATACCAACCCCCCATGGAATACAGCGTCTCCCGTATTGTTCTTTAGTAACGATTGTATCTGCCATGACATCAAATACAAAACCTCACCGGTGAGGCCACACCAAAAAAATAAGTTGGTCTACGGACTTTGGTTTTGAAAAAATGGTGCGAGCGAGGGATTTTTTTTTTTTTTTTTGACTTGTAGAAAGTGAAGCGAGCGAAATCCGTAGACAAGATTTTTTTCAAAGGAAAAAAAATTTGTATTTCTGAAAATATGGAGAGGGAAATCTGTAGACCAACTTATTTTTTTGGTGTGGCCTAAGCCACATCAATACTTTGGAAACATCCTATAAGCTAAAATGAGTCTGTATTTTACTTAAGGTTTTACAGTATTGCCCAGCTGCTGCAGGCTGCGTGTAGTTGGTGTGTAATGGGTTTGCACTGCACTCCCTGTGTGGGTTATGGTGCCAATACTCCCAGTCTATATGACAAACCATCACACCGCTAGTGGGTGGGACAGTGCCAGACTGGTGGCAGTATAAAGCAAATGGTTAGATACTTCCCCATTGAGTTAGTCTGGCAGACACAGTCATTTGAATGAATGGAAGTCAACTTGATGCACACATCTAGGTTGAAGTGGGGAAAAAAAGTCTGACCAACTAGCATTGTCCTACTTGGTAATTCGCAACTAAATAATTGTGATCCTACAAAAGAAAGGCCATATCATTAGGAGGAGTACACACTAATGCAGAGCCTTGGAGCCAATGGCTAAACCAGTGTTTTCAGGAATTATCTTTGCATGGTTCTGGCTGGCATGTACCGGTAAGACCACACCAAAAAAATAAGTTGGTCTACGGATTTTGGTTTTGAAAAAATGGTGCGAGCGAGCGAGCGACTTTTCTTTTTTTTTTTTTCAAAGAATTTTTTGGCGTCCAATGGATTCCTTGCTGGGAAATTGAGGCGAGCGAACAAATTTATTTTTTTTTTTTTTAATTTTGCCAAACATCACAAAGAGAACACTTCTAGAAACTAAAGCGAGCGAAATCCATAGACAAGATTATTTACACAGAAAAAAAAAATGTATTTCCGAAAATGTGGAGAGGGCGATCCGTAGACCCAACTTATTTTTTTGGTGTGGCCTAATAGTGACAGGGTAAAAAAAATTATATGAGGATACAGAAAAAAAAAAATCACCTTTTACACCTTGGGTGCAGCTTTTTACACCCCAAGTGCACCTTATAGCATTCTGTTGGAGCCTTATAAGCGAAGAAAGGTTTAAATTAAATTTGATTGAAAGTGTTTACAATCAAGGCCCAACTGGACCTTTATGATTGATTAAAAGTTGAAGTTTTCCCGTACACGTATGGTAAATTAGTCATGCTATATACTGCAAAGTTCTTATAGGGGATCAGAGGATATGGCAAGGCCGTCAGTGGGGACCCCTGGAGGTAAAACTCCATGGGCAGGGGTAGACACTCTCACTGGCCCTTATATTTTCTCATATACAGATAGATCATATAGATCTGCGGGCCCATGCGGCCAAAACCCCAAAAACTTGGTCTACTGGGGGTTTTGGGTATAAAATGATAGGTGCTTGACTTAGAGGGGAGTGTGCAAAAATACTCATGTTTATCACCAAGCTCCTCTGTCCATCAGGAATGAGGACGGCAAGCCTGTAATATGCCATAATGTTAGTTGCTTTAGAGGAAAGTAATATACTGTATATGTTTTGTTTATTCTTACAGGATCGTGTGTATGTACAGCAGAACAATGTAGACAACGTATACAATCTAGGACTGATGATATTCCGTGATCAAGTTGTGCGTCACAGATCGATACGTGACCACCTAATGCAAACACTTCTAGAGATGGTGGCTCGGGAGAGGCGCGGCGAGGTGGTAGATCGGGGGGCTGTCAAGAATGCCTGCCAAATGCTCATGATCCTGGGCATCGATTCACGCGTAGTATATGAAGAAGACTTTGAGAAACCATTCTTAGAGCAATCTGCAGAGTTCTATCGGGTATGTTAACATTTGAATCTCATCTGAATACTTGGATTGGTTTGGCAATAATTTTGAATTCATAAGGCTGCATCATTGTACAGTGAATTATAATTTTACCATTTCCTATTCAGACTGATTCTATTTGCACATATAATAAATGAAGATTTGATAATGACTTTGAGCGCATAAAGTGTAGATTTTTCGAGCCCTAGCTGAGCCATGTTCAAAAACAATTGTATTGAATGTATCTGCAGATGGAGAGTCAGAAATTCCTGGCAGAAAACAGCGCGTCAGTCTACATTAAAAAGGTAGAAGCCCGAATTAACGAAGAGGCCGAGCGAGCAACTCACTACCTAGACCAGTCAACAGAAGATCCTATAGTCAAGGTGCTAGAAGAGGAACTCATTAGTAAACATATGAAGACCATCATAGAGGTGAGTTGAATAAATGCTAAACGAAGTTTCATCGAATATGATTCACTTTTTGATAGAGGGATACATAGGCCACTTAAAAATGATTATCAGCTTTGCAGACACTGCCCGCACCCTTCAAAATCGGCCGCACCAGTCATTTTTTTAGCAAGATTTAGAAAGAAAATGAAAAAAAATGCCTCATGGTCCAAAAAATTGAGAAAAAATCTTTGAAATTTCAGCATCTGTTTGACATCATAATCTTACTTCTACTGGGACAATTTTCATAAATTTTGCAGTTTTAAAATCCCTAGAATATCCTCTATCAGGTCCTGAAACATTTGAAAGAACTATGAAATGAGTTTTCATACTGTGACTTTACATCTGAATCTAAGCAAATACCATCATTATTGGTGTTAAAAATCTATGGAATACGTGTACATACCTCCTACAGCAGTAGTACTGTATTCATTCTAATAAGCGCACATGTGCGGAATATTAATTGTTAGATGCTCAGAACCCTATTAGAAGAATAATTCTAATAAGCGCACCCCCAAAAGCCTAAAATCACTTTCTGCCCTAGAAATCTGGATTTTTAAACTTTATTTGACTGATTTTACACCAGAGTGGGTCTAAAAAGGAGGGGTGTGCGCTTATTAGAACGTGTGCTTATTAGAATGAATACAGTACTCGCTTATAATCCACCAAGAGAGTACACACTGTTAGATCTATATATGACAACATAACTAAAAATATTGGGTATCTTTTGTTGATATATGTTATGGAGTAGCACGGAAGTTCTGAATTCAGCGAAAAGTTATACAGTACAAAACGCTGATCCAAGTATTGATTAAATTTACAGACATATCGAATTGATAAAAATACCTGTAACATTAGTATTGAGGTATCATATTCTATTTCCTCTGCTTACTGATTAAGTACTGGTAATAAACCTTGACCTACTGTTTGAAAAAAAATACTACCTCCCTCGCTGCTTGAAATATTCTGAAAAATAAAAACTGACCTCCCTCATGTCCCAGAAAATTTGTAAACAATAAAAGAAAAAGCCTCCCTCCCTCACAAGCATTTTTCAAAAAGTGTCCGCAAAGCTGATAATCATCTTTAAGCGGCCTTAGTGTTTGTAGACTCCTTTGATCGTACAAAGCCTATATTCAAATTGTACCGGTAGTTGCTGATATAGACCAGTAGACTGTCTTATTCTGCATTTGTTGTCTGAAAGATCTAATCTTTTATCTCTTTGTTTCAGATGGAAAACTCTGGTGTCGTTCACATGTTAAAGAATAACAAAACAGAAGGTAAGTACACACTGCATACTCAAAAGATGACATACAGGGTGTTGCTATTGACATCGGCCTTGACAGTGTAGTTCTGTACTACAGATTAGTGATCACTGTACTGATATAGAAAACGTCATCTCTCCCTGTCATCGACTGTGCCATGTTATATTACAACGTCTAGAAAAAAAAGAGAATGAGTACCGTAACTTATGGAATAAAAGAAATAATTCCAGATCCTTTTTATTTTCAGACCTGGCGTGCATGTTCAAACTGTTCTTCCGTGTGCCCAATGGTCCTAAGACCATGTCTGACTGCATCAGCTCCTATCTCAGGGAGCAGGGCAAGGCTCTCGTCAAGGAGGAGTCAGACACTGGCAAGAATGCCATCACATTTGTCCAGGTAAGCTACTCGTAGTAAGTGTAAAGGAAAGTAAAATGAATGTCTGTAGCACAGTAATGGACATTGGTGTTCGTACTACTCCTTTATGCTGTACTTGCTGTGAGCAAATTATAATGTTCTTTGAACTCACCAGTCATTCTGCCATTTTGTCTTGAGTGGCAAATTTTTCAGAGTGTTAACCGAATTTCCTTAGTATTTGCCGGTAAAGTGTGCTTAGAAAATTGAGGAAATTATGGACTCGAGTCTTAGCAGTGTATTACAATCACCGTTAACTAAAAAACGACCTCAGTAGTCCTTTATTTGCTCGAGGTGTAAACCCCAGGAGATGGATTAAGTACTAAGGCTTGGACCAACATATATGCCATATGTTAGATGTAAGATTGATATCTTCTAAACTACAAATATTGTGTCTCCTTGTAGACGTTACTGGACCTGAAGGATAGGTTCGACCACTTCCTGCATGAGAGCTTCAGCGACGAGAAGCTCTTTAAGCAGATGATCTCCAGTGACTTTGAGTACTTCATAAACCTAAACACAAAGTCTCCCGAGTATCTGTCGCTCTTCATAGATGACAAGCTCAAGAAGGGCGTCAAGGGCGTAAGTGATAAATATTACCTCTTCATGGATAGATAAAATGACAGCTTTAGATATAGGATACTTGTTTGGAGGTGGAATAACAAGACCCAGAAGAATGGGCCGGAGAATGTATTAAACCGTTATACATGTATCCACATTAAAAAATAAAGATCGATGTTGTTTTATACCATGGGTACCTATGAACTTCTCCAAATAATGATACTTGCAGATGAGTGAACAAGAGATTGAGAATGTACTCGACAAGTCCATGGTCCTGTTCCGCTTCCTCCAAGAAAAGGATGTCTTCGAACGGTACTACAAACAACACCTCGCCAAACGTCTACTGCTCAACAAAAGCGTCTCTGACGACTCCGAAAAGAACATGATCTCAAAACTCAAGGTATTCAAAGATGGCAGTTAAATTTGGGAAGCAATAGAGAAAAAAAAGCCAGTCCTGGGCCAAATCAATTGTGCTTAAAAGATTTTACAAATACAATAATATAAAATCCGCTGAGTGGTTTGGATTTACTAGTATATGTAGTATTTTGATCCAGTGGCATATGTGAGCAGGACTAATGTATCACCACTTTAATATTTTCAGACTGAATGTGGTTGCCAGTTCACATCCAAACTGGAAGGGATGTTCAAAGACATGACCGTGTCAAACGGTACAATGGATGAGTTCAAATCACATGTACAGACAACAGGGGTGAGTACCACTTCCATCCTTTAATCTTGTATAGATATCAGTAGAATATCAATGCTTCTCTTAAGTTATTTAATGGATGTAAATTTTGCTGCCATCTCTGCCTTGCTGTGCCTGCCATCGTGTTCTGTGTAGAACTTGATAGAATATGTTCCTGGTCTGGATTTGTTGTTCGAAAAAGAGTGTTGAACTGTTATCTTACCTTTTCAGACGAACCTACATGGTGTAGACTTGTTTGTTCGAGTCTTAACAACCGGCTTTTGGCCAACACAGGCAGCCACACCCAAGTGTAATATTCCCACATCACCACGCAACGCTTTCGAGGCATTTAGAAGGTAAGTTTTGTAATGTGAAAAGGGCTTAAAAGACCTGTAAGAATCCTACGCTGCACCTGTTAGATGTGGTTTATAAATATGGCCACCAAATGAATTCTGTTAACTGCTTCTATAGAAATAGAATGATTTGGACAAGCAATAGATATAATGATGAGGAAAGCTCTTGTAAAACTACTGTAAGACCATAGACATGAATCTGGGCATCGAGACACCATGGAGATACGTCACACACGGGTAAATAACACTCACGCAGACTCCTATGTGAGATGTGCCTTAATCTGTGGTAGGTTTTCAGTGTATTTCTCCATTCAGTTTGCAATGTGGTTTGCATTACAGGTACTACCTAGCCAAGCACAGTGGACGGCAATTGACACTGCAGCCACAACTTGGATCTGCTGACCTTAACGCCACCTTCTTTGGAAGCAAGAAGGATGATGGGGAGGCTGGGGCGAGCAGCTCGTCGACAACTATCGGTCAGCGCAAACACATCATCCAGGTCTCCACTTACCAAATGGTCATCCTCATGCTCTTCAATCAAAGGGAAAGACTCACATATGATGTAAGTTTACCTTCAATGTGTCGATAATTGTTAAGTGATAATAATTGATTGAATTTTTGGCCCAGGGTATCCCCTGGGTCAATGGCGACGCAAATTTAATGAATTTCTAATCACCAACTTAAAGATGTAATCATTTGATGACTGATATAGATATCACACATATTAAAAAAAGAAAATAATAGTCTTATGTGTCTGAAATCACATCTGTCAGGCAATATTTGCTAGGTGGACAGAACTTTGCTATTTTCATGTCAAATCATCAGCTATACTTAAGTGGCTTTTTCCAGAGCCGTACTGACTACAAATCCTTTAACATCGGGCTCTTGAGTACAGGTACTTCCGGACTTGAAATGAGCGTTACTCTTAGGAAAGATGAAATCTATAAATAATGTGGGGAAAAAATCTCTTCTTTCAGGAAATCAAGAGTGAGACAGACATCCCAGAGAAAGATCTGATGAGGGCTATCCAATCGTTAGCCTTAGGCAAAATGACTCAGAGAATTCTCGCAAAGGAACCCAAGACAAAGGAAATTGGTAATTGAATACTTTTATTAATATTTTACAACTGAATTGAATGTCTACAAGAGCATCTGTGTCATCTATTATGAAAGAAATGACCTGGGTTTCCTGCCCAATAATCCTTCGTTGAATTCAAAGTTGTCTTGTGTTTATAAGACTAAAATTAATCAATATTGTTGTTTATTGCAGAGGCTGACCATCTTTTCACGGTTAACGATCAGTTCACGTCTAAACTGTACAGAGTCAAAATCCAGACAGTGGCAGCCAAGGGCGAGTCAGAGCCTGAGCGCAAAGAGACAAGGAGTAAGGTCGATGAAGACCGTAAACATGAGATAGAAGCCGCAATTGTCCGCATCATGAAAGCACGTAAACGGATGCAACACAATGTCCTTGTGGCCGAGGTTGGTTTTAGATTTTCTATCAAGAATTTTGTATCTGGTACTTTGATTGTATATGGATCAAACTGTAGTTTTTTACAGATGTGACATATTTTACTTTTAGGGCCTTTATCATATAATATTAACATGGTTAGTAATCAATCTTACTGACGTGGATTCCTCTGTAGAGCGCAGGCCTGAAGCTGGGTTCCCCCCTAGTAAGGTATTAGTGCTATGAACGGAGGCTTAGATTCAAAACTCTAAAGAAATGCCCAGCTGTGGTTCACTCTGCACATCTCTCATCATTAGTCGGAATACAATACACGGGTGGTCATTACTCACAGTAAAGCACACTGGTGGCTCCATTAAAATGCCTCAAGAAAAATATGCCTCAGATCATGTGTTGAGTATCTAAATTGGCAATCTCATGTACATGTATTTACAGGTGACAGAACAACTGAAAGCCCGGTTCTTGCCTAGTCCTGTTGTAATCAAGAAGCGAATCGAAGGGCTAATAGAGCGAGAATACCTAGCACGTACACCTGAAGATAGGTAGGTTTATGTCTCTTTAACAGTTGAGTCTGCAATGATGGTTAATTACTTGAGTAATTCTGTAGAAATGTTTAGAATTGTAATGAAAGTTTTGGAATGAATCGCATATTGATGGGATGAAATGAAATCATAATCTATAAATTTCAACTCTTCCTAGTGTCCTGCATCCCCTGATAACACCTGCCAACACATTAAACCTGATTCGTTCTATCTTTCAGGAAAATCTACACATATGTTGCCTAATTTGGCAGTTGACAATGAATACAAGATTACAGAGCGTGTATTTAAAACATAGACCACGTACCGCTAGAGGTAAACCTCTAGGGTATATATACATACAACCACACATGGATGGGAGAGTCGAGTGGCACGCTGACCGCATCTCCCAAAGAACTTCTGTTTGTCTATGAGAAAAAGAGAGCGAGAAAGGATAAGATGCATGGCTGCACTGTTGATGCCGTATAGGGACAATGAGCAGTATTCGTGATACTTGGTACCAGGGGACGTGGTCTCAGAGCCGCTATGCAGCAGCTGCTGCCATGTAGCTTTGGCAGCAGCGACTTTAGACCGTCTTCAGCATAAGCGTAGAATGCTCATCACCTGGAGACTTTTCACTGGCCAACCCAACTACCAAACCTATGTCCCCTGGCCTTGCCATCCCCTGCACCTTGGCCATGTTCCACTAGACCCCTGCATTCAGCTGTTGCCAGCAGCATTGCGTGGATGGAAGATTCAGTCTTTGTTGCTCCGGAAACCTCTAATTCAAAACTTATTTTGTTAAAGACTTGCGTAAGGGTAGATTTCTGTGTACTAAAATGAAGAGGTACGATTAGCATATATTGGACAGTGCCCAATATTACAATGAAATCAAATCCTTATGTTTTGTTATTTTTTGTTATTTGTTTTAAAGGCTACTTCTTTAAAGTCTTTTTTATTAAGAGTAAATTATAATATCATCTAGAAAATGAATGGTCGGTCATGTAGAGATTGAAAACTAACACCAAAAATATAAGTAGATTTAAAATCCACATATAAATCTGCCAATGAAATATGGAACGCATTGAAAAAAGGTTCTTGTAGTTAATGTATAGATTTACACCCAAGTTCAGTCAACAATATCCAGTTAGGAATTACAAATAACGATTAGATATAAATTTGCCCTGCGACTGTAAAAACTATCCATTTATACATTGAGAACACGTTTATCTAAAATAAAGACAGTACATGGTACACTACACTTTAGCATTGGTGCAAGACATGCCTCCATTGTTGGTTGTGGAATGCGCATGAAGCGAATGTACAGTTAGATATCCAAATGTGTATTGACCATAGCCCAAAGGTCTTGTGTCCTGGTGACATGAGCAAATATCGTAAACAGCGCCTCCACATAGTGTTAAATCCCTTTCCCATTCCGTCTTGCATTATTGGACTGGCTGTAAAAAGTCATAGATTTAGATGTGTTTGAACGGGTAAACTAGGAGGTTTATTTGAAGTGTATTACTGTTACGTTTACCAGTATACAAGAAGAGAAATTACACTTTGTTATGAAAGCATAGTGTTGAGTAAGGATCATGTCCTTTATCTTGTAACCCTATTTATGACTATTGAGTGAAAGTTGAGCTTTGTCAAGGCTTGCCCATCAGTATAGCCCTGGATCCTTATAGAAATTCTTTATTTTGTAGCTCTTTTTTGGTAAAAGTTTGAAAATCGCTAAAAAACAAAACAAACAGAAGTTGTTTCTGTTGACGATACATAAGTTGGTTTCCCGTTTTCACATTTTTGTTTAGAGCACAATATTGACTATTGAAGTTTGGCATATGCCCGGTTGATATGAACTTAGTCTGACATTATTGAAATGTCACCAAATAGTCTCTTTACTTTGTGTTCTATCGGCAGAGAAAAGTAAGGGAGCTCAAACTTTGTGTTATAAATATGTTATTTTGTAAAAAGAATAACACCCCACAGGCACTGTAAGTAAACATTAGGAGAAGGATTTCACAGCACTGCATAATCCCAAGTGGGGCAGGAGTTCCACTTATGGCTTCCATTCAAAATTATTTCTACCATCTTATATTTTATTCTTGAAATAACTCGATCAAATCCTTTTCATTGTGTAGCCTTATTAACACATTTAACCATATTTATTTCAAACATACCAATCCAGATTACTTGGGATGTAACTTTGAGTGGAACATTTGTATTTGGTGATGAATCCTATTCTCATTCCACAATAGGAGACAGTTTGTGCCTACCTGGTATCTGTTAAGTAAGTGTGAGCCAGAGTTCTGGCCGGCGACCTTTCTCAAGGTCATACCGTGTGACCTTGACCTGTTATCAAGGCGGTGTCATCTTATGACTGGTCTAAAACAAAATGTACAAAAACATAGCACTTTTTACATGTGTAGTAGCCTTAGCCATAGAGATGTATAAATTAGCTGGCGATTTCGCGAGCAAGTTGTGATCGAAAACATGTGACCGATTAGATATGTGATCTGAAAAAAAAAAACATGTTAAAAAGACCAGAACCCCCTCAGACGAATTCCAAAGGTAGGAGCTTGGTGGGGTGTCCACTATAAGAGACTGGAGCTGAGAGAGTTGGCTTTTATACAGTTTGGGACGAGAGGTGCTTTTTCTGTGCATGTTTTAGTTGTCCTTTTTTGGGGAGGTGAGGGAGGGCTAGAGTAGAAGGGGAGAGGGAGGAAGGGAGGGTATGTTTGCTTCTACAAGTCCATCTCAAGTTTCATTTGTTTCACAATTATAAAGAGCAAGACAACGGAAAGTGTCGTTTTATGAACAGTATACATTGAAAGTGTTAAATCTTGCTAAGATGGAGACATGTTCCATGGAGCGCCCTCCATGTTGTCTCTGATCCTGAGGAGTGACTGACAAAACCACACTAGTTTGATTTAGTTGGAGTGAATGTGAAGCAGGCATCGTTACCTCGGGCTGTACATAAACACCTCTCATGGTTATGCATCGTATATTCTGTATGTACATTGTACAACTGGGAGTCGACAGGATGGAGTTTTGATGGGTTTCTTTCTTGTGACAAGTACAAGATTGGACACTCATTAAAACTTACAGATCCCAGAAAGGAAATAAAGAAGTTAAACTTATTTAAATATGAGTATTGTTTTCATTAACATGGGCGCAGCAGCGTTTCTGGTATCGCCCAAGAAGCCATGACACCGTATTGATTGTACAATCCGCCTTAAAAGTAAGAAATTTAAACCATCGGGTATTCTAATGATGTGGAAATGAAGGGGAACATGTTAGCGCACATTTTCAACCCTATATTTCTTTGTCAAACAGTATTATTATAGAAAAAAGGTAATTAAGTGACACATTTTCCTGATAAGACGGTAGGATTAAGACCGGTTCAACTATCGCAGTACCTCATGCATATAGCGAGAACTGACGAGTGTTGGTGCAAGCTGGCCCCAAAAGCCCATACCGTAGTTCTATGCTTAAGAGATCGAAACTTTGAACAGAATTGTTCACAAAGAGGCCAAGACAGTACAATGTGGCGGATGGGTGGGGTTAGAGGAGTACACAAAGCATTGAAATAGCTTCATATCAGGTTAGTAAAAGTGAGTTGGGCTGTCCCAGTCGGTACAGTGATAGTATAGGCACCTCTTCAAGGCCTACAGGTATCATTTTCGCCAGCCATGGCGAGAAAATACCAAAATGGCGAGTGTATAGGGAGACGATCGGTCCCCTGGGTGGAAGACCGGCATGGCGACAAGGGTGTGTGAGGGAAGGTTCCAGGTTCCGCTGAGCAGTCCGCTGCAGGCGTTCTCTTTTGCGGTGCGTTTCGTGAACGTAGTTCATATGCTATATATATTTGATATGTAGTAGATACAATCCAGCTGCTTCAAAATTGCCAACATTTTCTCTTAGTAACTTTCAAGGATGCTAGTAACAAAATGAAAGCATAAAAATCATAGGTCACAGGGTCTGTTTATCCCCCTGGAGGGCATTGAAGTTTGAGTCTTGACTATGGCCGCCTGTGAGAATTTGTATTTTCCTACATTAAATAACAGAAAAAAAAAATTCTGACAATTTCTTAACCAAAACCTTATGTGCAGGGATGAAAGTCTTCAGGGAATTCCCTGATTTCAGGGATTTTGAAGTTCCAGGGCCCTATACATTCATATAGAAACCCAGGTTTTTGGGGCTAATATTGGACCATTTCAGGGATTTTCGTGCTCTGTGACTTTCATCCCTGTATGTGTATATTGTATATCTAATGTAATGTTTCGTTCTATGATATAGATATGGGTGGCTCTTCGGCTCGCTTAGTAGCTATAAGAACCAATACAACACGAGTAGTTTGGGTTGGGCAAAGCCCTCAAACTTCTACCTCTCGGATGGCCCTTATTAAACACACTCAGAAGGCAGGGTAACGCGTCTGGACTGTACGAGGTCCAGCCCCCTTCTGCCGATCGCCTGGCTCCTTAGTAGGAGCTGGACGCGAGGTGTGGTGCTTCCCCCTCTTGTACCAAACGGGTATCGCGAAGCGACGCCTGGTTGGCATAGAAGGAACAATTAACACAAGAACACATCTCTGGGGGGATCCGCACTAATATATATATAACGATGCTGGCCCTTACACCCCTCCTAGACTTTACCTAGGGTAAGTGTTACAATAGTAGACTAGTAAACATTGGTATTACACATCGTGACTAGTATTTACACAGGTAAGTCTATGGTAGAGTTGTTGAATAACTAATATAACAATACAGGGACATCATTAGAATTATGTACATTGATAGGCATCGATACATATAACCCGAAGTATATAAATATATAAGTATAAAAAGATAGGAAGTGACACCTTATGTATCATTGACCTATTATTATAAAGTTATACCGTACTTGTTATTTACCATTTACCTTATACAATAACCATATATCCGAGAGTGATAATTACTAGATCGTAAATGTCTTATTATAACATAGTATTAACCCGAAAAACAAAAAAGTTTGACATCTGTGACCTGAGTAGTTATTTTACATTTTTTTATGTGTATATATGTACCCGAGCGTGAACTCATACAATTGAGTCACTTATGAATAATTATAGACGTAGCTAAGGTACTATACAATTTTTTATGAACACATACTGTGGGTTGAATACTAGCAGATAAATACCCTTATGTACACGAACTGTAGTGCTCTTGTATTCCATAAAAAATATACATTTCTTCGGTATAAGATATCACATGTATTTTTATATAAAAAAATAATATCAATGGTAAGGAATTAAAGGTGTCCTACCAGCGTAGTAAAACCACCCGCACAATGATAATAAACTTCAGGCGAATTTGGACTAACTGGTTTCTGCAGCTCCATATGGTGACATTGGTGTGGTGGCAAGCCACGTTGCTGTTGTGATGTGCCCAGATAAAGATGTGTAGATAGAGCCCCCTTTCGAATGGTTGCCCACGATTGGTTTGGGTGGTGTCCATCTATGCTGCAGCGTTCAGTTCCAGTCCGTCGGTCTGGGGTAGTATTTCAACAGTGATCTCTGGCATACAATATGTGCCCTTATGTACTCCCGGGTACATACGAGCCAGCAGCAGACGGACACTTACAATTTTTCAGTGTTGTCAGTGTCCATCTTCTCAGCCAATTCCTGGTCTGGAACCGAGCTGCTGTCATTCTCGTCCTCGAGAAGCTTGAGGTTCCCAGTGTTCGGGTCCACATCTAATAGACGCAAACTCAAATCACTGGTACCCTCAGCCGAACCACTACCCGCTGCTCTAGTATCGATATCAGAAGGAACAACTAAAGACGACAGTTTGCTGTCCCAGTCCTCCAGGTGCTTACCGAAGCAGAGGAAGAACTTAAGGTCTGCCTTCTTATACATCGTGATGTATTTTAAGTTCTCAGCAGCGCGGAACTCCTTAAGCTTCTCAGCTTCCTTCTTTTTTTTCTAGACAGGCTTTGTATGCCTCTTCAACACGCTTCGCCTCGTGTTGCTAGATGTGATCCTCCTCACGCTTTTGCATCTCATACATGAGGTTGAACGTGGCTTCAGTCATATCCCGCCAGTAGTTGATAGACTTCTGACGATGAAGTGCCTGCCATTCGGCCATAAGATCTTTTTGGATCCTACAAGTTAGTTCATCCCGATGGTTGATGAAAGTCTCTGGATCCTGCAATCCAGCTAAGGTGTTTTCCACCAGCTCCATCACAGGGACCCGAGTGTCCACAGGTGGGGCAGCGGATGGTGTATGGGAGGTTGACGTTGTGGTCGACGCTGTCACATCTCCACCCATGCTTATAGCAACAGGTGTTACACCTGCACTAGGGACAGCAGAACCCTCAATCGTCATCCCCCTCGTCCACGACCATAGCCTGGGGGTGGCCGGGTGGACTCACAGCCTCTCCCCCGAGCCTTAGTGAACTCAGGTCTCTCTCTGCCGGTAGAGGATTCGGGTCCTGCAGATCCCATAGAAGGGAACTTCGCCATGTAGTCCCAGTAAGCATGGCGCTGATCCTCTGTCATGGGTCGCTGGGGTCAACACCTGGTTGGTGTGTAGGGCCAGCGTAATAACCCGGTGGGGGAGGTGGGGGTACAGCCTGACTACCCACACGCGAAGCATGCGTCTGGTAACCAGGTATATCTAGGGCTGACACTTGTTGTCCGGCCTGGCGACGATCAGCTGGATTGGCTGGTCTGGATTGTTCCTTGGAACCCGCAGGACTCTCGGAATGATCCGTAGGGTTCGTTTTTGGGCTGCGGCTGGGGTCTGAACCCCAGCGGCTTCCTTTAAATGAGCCTGCTTATCCTTCTTTCTCTTGTCGTCGTGCCTCCACTTTTTCAGCTTTGTGTGTCCTTCTGTTGACAGCTGAAACTTTGAACCCGAAGGGTTCACAGCGAAGTAAGTGGTTATATTCCCACTCCTCCAAGCACAGAACTCGGGTTCCAACGCAAGTTTCTTGACCTGGTTCGCTGGGATAGAAGCCCAGACCGCAAGTAGTTCATTGAAACACTTGATGGCGCTCTTTTGGGTCTTCTCCAGGCCAGTTCCATGGGCTTTTTGCAAATGCAAAGCCATGTCCCTGCGCCTGTTGGTGACAAAGCTGCCGTCGCACAGTCTGCTGGGTCTCTCACCCGGAATACACCTCAGCAAGGGTTTATGGTGCATGTGATGCTCCACAATATGCCTTGCAAACCAAAGCTTAGTCTTAAAAATCTTCTCTCCAGTGATAGAGAGCTGACACGACTCGAACGGGCACTTGCGCCGATTGCCAGTGGGTCCCCGCTGGGTCATGGCCCACTGTACCTACGTCCTCGCCTCGTAGTTATACACGCTATCCAATTTGGACTTGAGCTGGTCAATCCAAATCAGGTAGAACTTTCCTACCGGCGTGTCATTAGGTCCAGATTTCATCGTCACTATCCCCATCCATGTTGGTAGTACTCAGACACATATAAAGAATGGTATCAAATGCCGACTCACTATCAGAGCTTACACGCGCCCCAGCCTTGGATTGGACCCGACTAGTGGTAACAGTACTCCCACTCCTCCAAGCACACTCCCACTCCTCCAAGCACAGAACTCGGGTTCCAACGCAAGTTTCTTGACCTGGTTCGCTGGGATAGAAGCCCAGACCGCAAGTAGTTCATTGAAACACTTGATGGCGCTCTTTTGGGTCTTCTCCAGGCCAGTTCCATGGGCTTTTTGCAAATGCAAAGCCATGTCCCTGCGCCTGTTGGTGACAAAGCTGCCGTCGCACAGTCTGCTGGGTCTCTCACCCGGAATACACCTCAGCAAGGGTTTATGGTGCATGTGATGCTCCACAATATGCCTTGCAAACCAAAGCTTAGTCTTAAAAATCTTCTCTCCAGTGATAGAGAGCTGACACGACTCGAACGGGCACTTGCGCCGATTGCCAGTGGGTCCCCGCTGGGTCATGGCCCACTGTACCTACGTCCTCGCCTCGTAGTTATACACGCTATCCAATTTGGACTTGAGCTGGTCAATCCAAATCAGGTAGAACTTTCCTACCGGCGTGTCATTAGGTCCAGATTTCATCGTCACTATCCCCATCCATGTTGGTAGTACTCAGACACATATAATGAATGGTATCAAATGCCGACTCACTATCAGAGCTTACACGCGCCCCAGCCTTGGATTGGACCCGACTAGTGGTAACAGTACTCCCACTCCTCCAAGCACACTCCCACTCCTCCAAGCACAGAACTCGGGTTCCAACGCAAGTTTCTTGACCTGGTTCGCTGGGATAGAAGCCCAGACCGCAAGTAGTTCATTGAAACACTTGATGGCGCTCTTTTGGGTCTTCTCCAGGCCAGTTCCATGGGCTTTTTGCAAATGCAAAGCCATGTCCCTGCGCCTGTTGGTGACAAAGCTGCCGTCGCACAGTCTGCTGGGTCTCTCACCCGGAATACACCTCAGCAAGGGTTTATGGTGCATGTGATGCTCCACAATATGCCTTGCAAACCAAAGCTTAGTCTTAAAAATCTTCTCTCCAGTGATAGAGAGCTGACACGACTCGAACGGGCACTTGCGCCGATTGCCAGTGGGTCCCCGCTGGGTCATGGCCCACTGTACCTACGTCCTCGCCTCGTAGTTATACACGCTATCCAATTTGGACTTGAGCTGGTCAATCCAAATCAGGTAGAACTTTCCTACCGGCGTGTCATTAGGTCCAGATTTCATCGTCACTATCCCCATCCATGTTGGTAGTACTCAGACACATATAATGAATGGTATCAAATGCCGACTCACTATCAGAGCTTACACGCGCCCCAGCCTTGGATTGGACCCGACTAGTGGTAACAGTACCAGTCGTGGTTACAACCGTAGTGACTGCAGGCGACCCACTAGCGGTGACAGCGGGCACTGAGGCACCAGGGGTAGCCGTGGTGACTGCTGTGACAGGCGTCGGGGGAACCTTTGGCTTGCCTTTGTCCCCCTTCTTCACAGAAGTGGGAGTAGGCGCCGCCGAACTCTCCTTACCAACCTTCTTCTCGACGGTCTTCTTCTTCCTCCCTTTCTCGGGCTTAGCTGGGGGCTCAGGGCTGGAATCTGTTTTACCGGATCCCTTTCCTTTCCCCCTAGCGCTTCTATGGGTACCGGTGGTGGTATCAGTATCCGAAGTACCTGACTTGAGCTGGGCCTGTTGCTTGCGTTGGGTTCGGCGAACGGCAGTGAGCTACTTCTGCTGTGCTGAAAGCTCACGGCGCTTTTCATCCACAGCAGCTTGCTGATGGGCTATGTCCTCATCTGAAACCGAACCGGCTGTGTCTGGAATGCCGGCACCCGGCTCAGTTTCTGACTTGGACCTTTCTACAGCAATGCGTAGGTCCTCGTCCTCCAGATTCGACTACCAGCACGGCCTGAGTGAGTTCCTCCTTAACCATCAGCGGCGAGGTGTCGATAATTGTGCAGCCATGATACTGGCATGCTTTCTGCCAGCTCGTCCGAACACGAGTCAATGACTAGTGTTCTAAAGTCCTCAGGTATCTCCCCTGGATGCCCGGGGACCTCGGCTTCTGGTCCATATCCAAACATGGAGGGATGCATTGGGATATATGTCCCCCAGCTGGTGTAAACGGTGCCTCCCTCCTCATGGACATGGGTGAGGCTCTGTATGGTTTTATATCCCGGCGGGTAAAGCAGGATACTCAAGATGTCCATCTCATCTGGCGCTATTTCGGGCGGATCCGTAGAACCCGACGCGGACGCCACTGGGCCCGGAGGTGGTGGAGGAGGCATTCTATGTCTATCTGCCTTGGCAGTAGACAGTGCAGCGAGACAGCTAACGGCTTCCTCCACTTCTGGCTCGTTTCCCAGGCCAGCATCGAAGGTCTCCATTGTTTCCTCCACCCGAGACTCGGCTTCTGGAACCTCGTCTTCGTCCAACGTAATGTTGGCAGCTTGACGCACAGCGTCAATCGTTCCCTGTGCTATTACGGTGGAACGACTTCCAATTTCGAATTGGCGACAACAAAGTTGGACTCCTCCCGAAGGATTTGTCCAACAAGTGGTTCAGCTTTAAAGCGGCTATCAGCCGCGAGGGTCTCGTAAACAACCAGAGCAGAAAGAATGGCATCCGTACACCACGAGTCTGCCCTAGTTATAACCAGGTCAAACCAATATGGCATCAGAACTCTCGCCGCGTTAGATCCTGCTGCAAGCTATCCGGTGACCTAGTTACTACCACTCCCGCCACACATTTAGCGCCATCACGTAGACCAGATCCGAATAGGGGCTCAGCTCGGTATACCAATCGTACACTACTACCCGGATGGTATCTTCTGGAGCTTGGTGGCAATATACATTGCTGAATTGCAGATGTACCGGGCTATCCGACCACTGCTCACGGGATACTCCATCGAGGGAATATACTTTCGGCGCCCCGACCCGCTACAAACACATACTGTACCCATAAAGAGAACAACACACACACATTAAGCTCGTTGTGTACTGGGTTAGGTTATGGCAGCCCTTAACCTAGGACTATTTTTCCTGGTATTACACACAGCCTTCTTCGGGTCTTGCTTAGCCGTAGCAGGACCTTTCCTTCACCCAGCAAGACATTTTTCCATTTCTTACGATTTGGCCGTTTCCGACCCGTCTTCTTCTTCTGAGAAGCTACATTCGTCTTCGGATGCTTCCTAGGCCGACCTCTAGGGCGTTTTTTGGGTACTATCAGCTCAAGCCTTTTCTCGGTCGTTTCCAGGGGTCGGTATCCGTATTCCATTTCTGCTGCCTCATGACCTTTCCATGGTCTGAGCTTTCCTATATTGGTTTTCCATTCCCTACCAGTGTAGCAATCCTTCATTATCACAGTTTACTCGGAGACAATGCTAATAACCTTAAATGGGCCCTCCCAAGGGGTTACAAATTTTAACCTCTCAAGTGGTTCGTGGTATCTCAGCACCTTGTCCCCTATATTAAAATGTGTGACCAGGTGAGGGAAAACATGCCTCCTGGGGGGAAATGGCATTTTAAGGTTTAAGTCATGGGCTTTAAAATGAGATATCTTGAGCTAAAATATCCCCGGCAGTTTTGCTGTAATTGCTTGTCAAACATAGGTTTGTGTGCACAAATGAAAATAGGAAATAAGCTCTAAATGCATTATACCCTATCATAAACACTAAAAATGCAAAGAAATACAGTTTTGTGGAAAAATTACCATAGAATTGTGATGCTTTTGTCATAAAATTGGTTCTAGAGGGAATGTTTGAGTTCTGTTTTCGGTTCTGGGTTCCTGAAGGAATTTCAAAATGAGTTTGTGGCAAAAATTCACAATTGGAATAGGCGAGTGGTTTCCATGGCAACCAGAAATTGCCTTATCTACCAATTTTCTATGTTTCCATGGCAACCAACGTTCCAAAAATGGAACATTTTCAGTGGAGATGGAACGATTTTAGGCATACCACTGGATTCCTTATAAAAAATTGGTCTAAAGCTTTTTTTAGCATATTTGTCAGTGTTTTACCCATATTCTGCCCCCTGGTGAGCAAAACCAGTACTAAAAATCCCCCCTGGAGGCACGTTCTTCCCCGTTGGGCCACATGTATTCTTTTTGCATTGGTGTCATAGCCAACCTTCTGCCATTTAGCATTCTTAAGTAATTCATTCCGTACCACTTTGTATGCTTGTTTGAATCTATCACAGAGTGATATGACAAATAGCACTGTGCAGGGAGCTTCTGGATTAATTCCTACTACTCCATACACCAAGTCAACGGGCATTATAATGTCCTCGCCGAACACCAAAAGGTTAGGGGTACAATTGGTAGACGTATGGGCAGTGTTATTGTAGGCGTGTACTACAAACTCACACTGTTTGTCCCAATCATCCTGGTGGCTATTCACCAAAGGCTTCAGAACTTGTATCAGAGTTCTGTTAAACCTCTCCACCTGGCCGTCGGATTGCGGCCTGTATGGATTGGTTCGGGTCTTGCATATTGCTAAGTAATGGCACATTTCCTGCCATAACTCTGACTCGAACTCCCTGCCTTGATCACTGTGCATCATAAGGGGCACACCCAAATGTAACACCCAGCCTTTCACAAATGCCTCTGCACATGTAACAGCCTGATGATTAGGCAAGGGAAACACCCGAGTATACTTTGTGTAATAGTCTGTCACGACCATCATACATGTATTCTCCTTGGGTGTCATTTTCAATCCACTAATGATGTCGATTGCTATCCGAGCGAATCTGGCGCCAAACAACTTGGGAAAAGGGTAGCTTGCCCAAGCCGGGTCCTGGCTTGTTCTTACAACAATCGGGTCAGGTTGCAATCCACCGAAGTAGGTCACTTCTCATCCCTGGCCAGTAATAATGTCTTTGTAGGCGTTCTATGGATCTTTTCTTCCCGAAGTGACCACTCGTTTGATGGCTATGGCAATAATGCATGATATCCCTCCCCATCGATGCGGGAATCACGATTTGCAATACATGTAGTTTATTGCCAGTGGAAGTGGTCTTCCATCTGCACAATATACCATCTCGGATTTCAAGCTCGGCCCATTGAGCGAAGAAACGTCTCGTCTCCCTGTCTTCCAGAGATAACATTGGCCTTACCCGCTTAATACCTTTCCGTAGGTAGTCCAAAATGCGTGCGGTGGTGGGATCCGACTGTTGGAACTTCTTGATAGTCTCTGGAGACCGGTCGAGATAGCTACATACAGCTTCCTCCCAAGGAATCTGGGGTGTGGTATAATTATATACCAACCCGGCGACCACAGCATTGTGAGCTCCACAGTCCTCACAATTAACATTTTGGCACTTCCGGATCAGTCTTCGTGACAGGGCATCTGCATTGATGTGCTTGACGCCAGGGCGGTGTTGAATTTGTTTATGCTCCAATCCAAATTCAGATAAATGAGCCAACCAGCGACCAATCATCCCCTCGGCATCCTTAAAATTAAGAAGCCACCTTAGGGACGAACCACAGTGAACAGCTCTCTTTTAGTGGTACAATAATTACGCTGTGTCTTACTTACTAGCGAATGCTATGGAACTAAGTAGCTCCTATGGCATCGGTGTCTAGTATGAAATGTCCTTAGGGTGTAGGATATTTCAATACCGGTGTGTTTCTAAATAAATCTTTTATTAGACCCGAGGTTCGACTTCGGGTCTACTTCTAGTGGACACGTTTTCGCCGAAGGTTTTTGCGTATAGGGGTAATGTGCACCATAAATCGACCATTGCAAATTGGTATAGAATAATTTGTAAATTGTATTGGTATCAGATATATTGTAGGATTATTTATGGTAGGTCTACCCACAGCTTTTGGCTAGGGCCTAGTCAGACAGTGTTATCACACATACGTCACAGCATCGGCCCTCTCTATCCCCTGTCCGTCTCTATCCTGTCCTGTTCTTGTTGATTTCATGGAGCCGAGAAAGCCTTCCATTAACCCACTAAAGGCCACCTACATATAGTGCACATAAGTATGATGACCCTTATTATATTAGGAGATCTAAGTGGCATGGCATTGGTTTATTTGGAGTCTTGGGATCGTAAAAATGCGTGCCATTCCCATATTAGGAGCCCCAATCACGTAGCATTATTATATTTGGAGGAGTTATTGCGTCCAATTACCTAAATCCCTCTGTGGCCCTTGAGGATGAATAGGCGTCCACACACGTGCCTGCGGAGTGTCCGGTCGTCTGCCTGCCTGTAATTAACCCACTAAAGGCCACCTACATATATAATGTATATACATGTACACATAAGTATGATGCCCCTTATTAGGATGATGCATTGATGCACAGTTAACCCTTTATGGATGGCATGATGCACTGATGCACAGTTAACCCTTTATGGATGGCATGATGCATTGATGCACAGTTAACGCTTTATGGGTGGCATGATGCACTGATGCACAGTTAACCCTTTATGGATGGCATGATGCATTGACACACAGTTAATCCTTTATGGATGGCATGATGCATTGATGCACAGTTAACCCTTTATGGATGGCATGATGCATTGATGCACAGTTAACCCTTTATGGATGGCATGATGCAGTGATGCACAGTTAACCCTTTATGAATGGCATGATGCATTGATGCACTTTAACCCTCTATGGATGGCATGATGCATTGATGCACAGTTAACCCTCCTTGGATTTCACAAAGCATTGATGCACAGTTAACCCTTTATGAATGGCATGATGCATTGATGCACTTAAACCGTTTATGAAAGGCATGATGCATTCATGCACTTTAACCGTTTATGAAAGGCATGATGCATTGACACACTTTAAACCGTTAAGAATGGCATGATGCAGTGATGCATTTTTACCCTTTATAGATGGCATGATGCATTGATACACAGTAAACCCTTTATAATTGGCATGATGCATTGATACACAGTTAACTCTTTATGAATGGCATGATGCATTGATGCACTTTAACCTTTTATGAATGGCATGATGCATTGATTCACTTTAAGCCTTTATGGATGGCATGTAGCATTGATACCCTTTATGGATAGCATGATGCATTGATGCACAGTTAACCCTTTATGGATGTTACAAAGCATTGATGCACATTTAACCCTTCATGGATAACATGATGCATTGATGCACCTTAACAATTTATGAATGGCATGATGCATTGATGCACTTTAACCCTTTATGGGTGGCATGATGGATTAATACACAGTTAACCCTTTATGAATGACATGATGCATTGATGCACATTTAACCCTTTATGAATGGCAAGATGCATTGATGCACTTTAACCCTTCATGGATAACCTGATGCATTGATACACTTAACCCTTTATGGATGGCATGATGCATTGATGCACAGTCAATCCTTTATTGATAGACAAGGCATTAATGTGCAGTTAACCCTTTTATGGATGGCATGGTTCTTGACTCCCATCTGTCAGCAAATATGTCAGTAATAATGCACTATTTGTCAGTATTTAGTCAATTTATGTTAGTAATTACTCATTTCTTGTCAGTAATTACTCACTTTTTGTCAGTAATTAGTCGAAATATGTCAGTAATAATGCACTATTTGTCAGCAATTAGTCAATTTATGTTAGTAATTACTCACTTTTTGTCAGTAATTAGTCGAAATATGTCAGTAATAATGCACTATTTGTCAGCAATTAGTCAATTTATGTTAGTAATTACTCACTTTTTGTCAGTAATTAGTCAAAATATGTCAGTAATAATGCACTATTTGTCAGCAAATAGTCAATATATGTTAGTTATTACTCACTATTTGTCAGTAGTTGTAAAAATATATCAGTAATAATGCACTATTTGTCAGCAATTAGTCAATACATGTTAGGAATTGCTCATTATTTGTCAGCAGTTCATCAACATATGTCAGTAATCACTCACTATTTGTCAATATCTGATTGAATATTGAAAATTAAATTGAAAATAGCACTGAAAATTGCTTTAAAAACTCGGGTCTTTTAGGTCTTAGTCCTAACCTGCTCCATCTTTTTGTTAAAAGATTCTTCCTGCTCATTGGTCCAAGGGAAGGGTTCTTGAGCCCTACCCGGTGTCCAATGAGCTAGGCATTGCATAGGAAAACTTGTACGCGAGTAATTTGGTATAAAATCACGATAGTAGGAACAAAATCCTAAAAATGAACTAACCTCCTTAGCACACATAGGTCTTTCCCAATTCTCTACAGCCTCTAGCTTCTCCGGGTCCGCACTTACTCCATCCGGAGTAATTATCCTTCCTAAGTATGTGATTGTCTTCTTAAACAAATTACACTTCTTAGGCTTCAGCTTAAGGCTGTTTGAAAGAATTCTATCCAAGACCATCTATAGATTAGTCTGACATTCTTTGAATGATTTGCCAAACATGACAATATCATCCAAATAAACCAAACATCATTTCCACAATATATCACTGAGTAGTGATTCCATCATAGCCTCAAACATAGCTGGTGCGTTACACAACCCGAAGGACAAGACATTATACTTGAACAACCCCAAGTGGCTTTCTGTATGTCCTTCGGGTGCATCAGTATTTGCCAATGCCCGGATTGTAGATCAAGGGTACAGAACCATTGGTTCCCTACCCAAGCTAAAGTCTCGTCTATCCTTTGTAGAGGATACGAGTTCTTCTTTGTCATTCCATTTAGCTTGCGGTAATTGACACAGAAACGGATACTACCGTCTTTCTTGGTGGTCATACATACAGGGCTAGACAGGGCTTGACACAATTACCCCCAGCTCTAGCTGTTTTTGTATTTCCTGTTCACTTATTAACTTCTTCTTCAGAGGAAGTCTGCGATACAGGATTTTAAAAGGTTTAGAGTCACCTATATCAATGGTGTGTAACACCTTGTCGGTCCTACCCATGGGTCCTCCATCAGTCCCGAAGGCATTTTCGTACCTTCGCAGGAGCTCCCTGTGGTGTTGAGCCATCGGCCAATCACAGACCAGTATTCAGGTCATGTGACCTCTTGTGAATAAATAATTAGTTTGAGTCCAGCAGCCATTTTGGTTCAGTGTTGTGTTTGTATTTCCAGGAGTTAAATTCATGGATTATTCAGGTCATAGCCCATAGAACATAACATTTGGCGATCTAGGATGTGGATGGTAACACGGTGATCCAGGAGAGATAGGATTTTACACGAGTTATTGGCCAAATAAGGAGAATTTTGGAGAAATAGCTCACTTTCAAGCTGGTTTGGAGCTCCTCTCCCTGCTTACCTGCTGCTGCTCTGTGTGTACACCTGCCACAGCTGAGGTGCGCTAAGACCCAGGAGCAGGCCAACAGTGTGCTACTACCACCACCACTAATCTGTGTGTATTGAAGTAGGACTGATTAAGACTTCCAAGACAGGGTGAGTGACTTTACTTACATTAACTGTTGATCCTGTAAGTGACCCTGAGCATCTGTGCTTGAAGGCAATCATGGCTGAGGCTCTGCCACACTTTCCACCTTTTGATCTGTCAGACAGAGACACAGTCGAGGTCAGGTGGAAGAAGTGGGTATGTCGCTTTGAACAGCTGATGGTTGGTCTGACAATAACAAATGCTGCAAGGAAGAAGTCTCTGATGTTACACTATGCAGGTGAGGAGGTTGATGACATTTGTGATACACTGACTATCCCAGATTCTGTGGCTGCAAACAATCAGGATGCTTATACAGTAGTGTGTGATGCTTTCAATGACTATTTCATACCTCAAGTGAATCCTGATTTTGGCATTTATGAGTTCCGCATGAGAGAGCAGGAACCAGGTGAAACTCTGGATATGTATGTCACTGAATTGAGAAAGCTTGCCAAGTACTGTGAATTCACTGATTTGAAGCGTGAACTGAAGTCTCAGGTGATTCAACACTGTAGATCTTCCAAGTTGAGGAAAGACACTCTGGAGAACAAGAACTGGACACTTGACCAGATCTCAGACAAAGGTAGATCTATGGAGATGTCTGAGCAATGATCTAGTACTATTGAGTGAGGTGAGACATCTGTACATAGGCTCAAGTTTAAACAGCAACAGAAGTCATCTCAACAAGAGTCTCAGAAGCCTAAACCTGCAGTCAAGGGACAACTGGCATGCTGTAGTTCTTGCAATTTCCGGCATGATCAACGATGGTGTCCTGCCAAAGGGAAGACTTGTAGGAAGTGTGGTAACCTTGATCATTTTGCACGATGCTGTACTTCACCTTCTAAAGAAGAAAAGCCTAAGCCGAAGGCAGAAGTGAAGAAGAAAAAGAAGAAACAGGCACGTGTGAACGAGGTCAGGGAGGATACAAAATGATGATACTGGTGAGAAGTACATCTACACACTGAAGCCTACAACTTCTAAGAACAGCAACATGCTGAAGGTGATGGCAGAGGTTGATGGTACCAGAATCCCATTCATTCTTGACACGGGAGCAGGTGTCAACATCATTGACAATGCTGCATTCAAGAGTATGGAGATAAAGCCGACGCTGCAACTCCCAGATATTGTTGTGAAAGCCTATACATCTAAAGTACCAATCAACATCCGAGGTAGATTTAGAGCTTGTATTCAGGTTCATGACAAGAAAACAGATGCATTATTCTTTGTCACAAAAGAAAACGAAGGAAGCTTGCTGACTTATGAGACTGGAGAGGCATTAGGTCTCATACAAGCAAACATGGAACGCCTCCTTGCTATATGCTTTGATGACTCAGATCCACTGTTCAAAGGAGTGGGACTGTTGAAAGACTTTACTGTCAAGCTGCATATAGATGAGAGTATTCCACCTGTGGCAAAACCACACAGAATGATCCCCATCAATCTGAGGAGAAAGGTTGAAGAGAAACTCAGACAATTGGAGAAAGACAACATCATTGAATGTGTGGAGGGACCAACACCCTGGGTCTCCCAACCTGTCTTTCCACCAAAGTCCAGTGATCCTACAGACATCAGAAGGGTCAGACACATAATGCCTACTATTGAAGAAATAGTGAGTGATCTGAACTGATCAGTCAGGTTCTCTAAATTGGACTTGAATCAGGGGTATCATCAGTAACTCTTGGACAAGGAGTCAAGGTACATCACTACCTCTACCACTCATATTGGACTGTGCATCTGAGATATTCCAGAATGCTATCCGTGAGTCACTGGAAGGTATTCCTGGTGTGTTGAATGTTAGTGATGATATTCTGATCTATGGCAAGACCCAAGAGAGCCATGATGACAGTCTACAGAGGGTGGTACAGAGACTCCGTGAGAAGGGCCTAACTTTGAATAGGGCAAAGTGTATTCTGAACAAGGACAATCTTAAGGATCTAGGATGTGTCTTCTCCAAGGAAGGTATGTCACCAGACCCAGATAAGGTTGTTGCCCTTAATGAAGCTGATGCTCCCCAGACTCCAACAGAAGAACGTTCTCTGCTTGGTATGGCCAATTACTGCGCTAGGTTCATCCCAAATTATGCGACAATTACTGAGCCTCTGAGAGAGCTTACTAAGAAGGACGTTGAGTGGAACTGGGGTAAACGTCAGGAAGATGCTTTGAAGAAATCCTTACCTGAGGATACAGTAACCCGCTACTACGATCCAGACAAACCGACTGAGATCATTGTCGATGCGAGTCCGGTTGGTCTGGGAGCGATACTGACACAGAAGATCAATGGAGAGAATGTCGTGGTTAGTTTTGCAAGTAGAGCACTGTCTGCAGTGGAACAGAGGTACTCACAGACAGAGAGAGAAGCACTTGGACTTGTCTTCGGTTGTGAGCGGTATCATCTGTATGTACTGGGCAGTCCTTTCACTAAAGTCACCGAACATAAGCCACTGACTTCCATTCATAACAATCCTCATGTAAATCCACCTGCACGGATTGAGAGATGGACTTTAAGACTCCAGAGGTATGACATGATAGTTGTCTACAGACCAGGAAAAGACAACCCAGCTGACTATCTATCACGGCATCCCAATCGGAAGGCCAAGGCTTACAGAGCTGAGTTAGATGGTGAGGAGTATGTCAACTTCGTGGCTATGTCTTCAGTACCAGGCGCAATCACTTTTGAAGAGGTATGTGAGAAAATGCTGGCAGATGATACTCTTCAGAAAGTTGCTACTGCTATCAAAGAGAACAAGTGGCACAAATTACTGAGACCAGGTCCGGATCGAGGAACATATGAGGCCTATCACAGGGTAAAGGATGAGCTTACTGTAGCTCATGAAAACTCATACATTCTTCGGGGTACAAGACTGGTAATGCCTACAAGACAGAGCTATTGACTTAGCACACGAGCGTCACCAAGGTCTTGTGAAGTCAAAGAAACTGATCCGCATCAAAGTTTGGTTTCCAGGTATTGACGCTAAGATGAAGAGGAGAATTGATCAGTGTCTGCCTTGTCAAGCTGTGGTTAAGAAACAATCACAGACACCACTCATGATGACTCCACTTCCAGATGGACCGTGGAAGATGTTGAGTGCAGATTTCTATGGACCCTTACCGACAGGAGAATATCTGCTGGTCATCATTGATGATTATTCAAGATTTCTAATAGTGTAGACGGTGTATTCTACAAGTGCTAGGGCTGTCGTACCAGTCCTAGATGACTTATTCTCAACGCTTGGAAAACCAGTTGAATTCAAGACTGACAATGGACCTCCATTTCAAAGGAGTTTGCGGACTTTGCCAAATACTCTGGTTTCCATCATCGAAGGATCACACCATTATGGCCTCAGGCGAATGGCGAGTGTGAGCGCTACACCTCACTGTACAACTGGTGAGTCACCTGCTGTTGCCATGTTTGGGCACAAGTGATATAATTTTTGCCTTCAATATAATTTTTAAGCCTTGTAATAACTAATTTTTCAAGAACTTTGCCAGGTAGCGGGAGTTATGGGCCTTAGATCGTTCACAGATTTGCTATTGGGTTTCTTTGGTATGGGGGTGACAATGGCATGTTTCCACACATCAGGAAAATTTGCATCTAATAGGGATTTGCTAAAGATCATCTTAAGCTTACTACAGTGTCGAAGTAATAACTGCTTAATGACAGAGGATTTCACATTTGTGATAGCAGATGACGTAGTGACATCAATTTCAACAATAGCTTTTTTTATATCATCTTCATCAAACAGAGTAAACAGTAGGTCATGCTTTACATGTATTTGTGGTATATTGCTCCTATATAATACATTGGGTAAAACATCTGCAAGCTTTTTACCAATTTTAGTGAAAAATTCATTGATATAATCAGGGATTTGAGCAGGACCGTATTTGTGCCCAGTCTCATCATCAATAAGTTGATTTATACAGTCACCTTTATATTTAGGGAGCAATTTTCTAACACCTCTCCAGAATTCACGAGGATCAGTTTTATGCTTATCCAGCAGCTTGCTCAGGGTATTCTTTTTATTAACAGCAATAGCAATATCAACTCTCTTGGCATTGTCACGGAGCCTCATTGCACCTATGATCTCATTTGTTAACCATTCTGGCTTATCTACTGACACATATGTCCTCCTCAAGGGGGCTGTGGCACTTAATGCTTTAAGGAAATTAGCCATATAGATCGAACATAATCCACTAACATCTTGGTGATAATTGTAGTCAACCCAATTGCTATTGCAAAAGTCATGGTGAAAGACATTAATATCAAAATTTCTGTACACCCTAATAGTTTTTAATTCCTTAGGAATTTTGTTTCTTTCACGATATAAGATTAGAAACACCGGCATGTGATCACTTAGGCGAATATTAACTGTACCATGGTGACTTACATAATCACAGTTTGTATACATATGGTCAATAAGGGTTTTGGATAAACCTTTTACTCTTGTTGGGATCGTAATATACTGCTTAAGACCATTGACATTAGTTATTCTCTTAATACGTTTTTGATCTATGTCAGACAGTGTAAGTAAATCAATATTAAAATCTCCCATAATTACAATCTTTCGAGTGGGTACAGTTTTATCAAGTAGATTAATCAAGTAAGTCAATAACATGTTGATTTCCTACCTCAGGGGGCTTGTAGACTAGAATCACCTTATATATAGCTTTATGGATCTCAAGGTCAATAGTCAAAACTTCATAATTTGGAGTTATTGCTGACTCAAGTGGACATTCAGTTATGATAATATCCTCTTTGACATAGAAAAGTAATCCGCCACAGTCTTTATCAACATAAGGGCGTCGATCCAGCCTTACAATATTATAGCCAGGGTATGATATCATTGATGTATCATGATGTTTGTCTAACCATGTCTCACAGCATCCCATTACATCGGCATATGGAAGAATGTATGAGATTTTAATGGTTTTCCCATATAGACTGCATATGTTACAACCAATAAACTTCAACCCTTTATGTTGACCTAAATCATTTACCTCAAAGCATTCACTCATCAGGGCCATTTATGCCGTTCTGGCAGATAAGACCATATCTGTATCTTGTAAGTGAACAATGGTAATGATGAAAAATGAAAACACATAGGGGGGGAGGGGGGAGAAATAAATCGTTCGCATGGTGTGTTGCTTATAACTATAGCTATGGGACCACAAAGTTGTGATATAGTCGGTGTGTGTGTGTGAGACTGCACACAAGCGTTCCCTAAAGAAAACTGGAAAACAAGTAGCATTAAGGTCTTGTAGTGCACTGGTTATAGTGATAAAGAAAATATAAAGAAAAAATAAGTGGTGATACATAGAAAGCCAGTGATATTCACTGTTATATGGCAATTTCAGTTGCCACAGTTAAACCTAAGGAACATATATACACATTTACATAGTTACCATTTGCCAAACGTAAGCAATGAACAGTAATCATTGTGCAATAATCTCTAGTGATCTATTGATCAAATGATCTTAGATACTATAGATGACCTTATATAGATAAACTGACATAGATTAGATGATGATACCTGCAGGTATGACTGAAAACAAAATAATCATTAGTACTGGAAATGATTCGTAGCAATGTACAGCTTGTCAATCGCTTTTGTGAGTTCATTGGCATAATAAAGGTTGCCATCATGATCTAAATGGCAGCCATCATTCAACGAATCATAGTTGTGGATTGTCCTTGGGATTGGGTAATACAGTCCACGCTGCATTCGCCACTAACATATCTGCAGAGTCCAACCCGATACTCAATAAGTATATCATGTCGGGTTCAAAAACTCCTGTGTGACCCTTTTGGTCCATTGATCTGCCACACAAGACATCACAAGTGGTACCCGGAGGGATTTTTACCATATGTATAACGGAAGCTACTGACGACACCTGTCTCAATACACATTGCACATGCAAGCCATAGGGGTTCCGTATACTCATCATACCATCTCGCAGATCTAACATAGCCCCATACAAGCTTGCAAAATCCAAAACAAGGATTCCATCATCACTAACCTCTGCTATAGTAGGCGAAAGAACAAATTCTTTTCCTCCTATGAGGATAGGCATAAAAGTTCTCCCAAAGGTCTGCATACTGCTTCCGTCAGCCGTGCAAGCATTTACCCCCATTTTGAGGTTCTCATGACTGCCCGCCACCGGGTCGAAGAATCTTTTGGACACACATGAGTGGCTGGCTCCAGTATCCACTAAGAATTCTCCAACTCGACCTTCCACAGTTACAGGTATATACCACCGTCTCCCTCCCAATGGGGACGGGTTACTGGTAAACTGATGAAAGTCTCCGGAACCACCAAGATTCAATCCAAGTCCTCTTAAAAACTCCAGACAAGGATGACTTGGGGGAAGGTGTGTCCCACACACTCGGATCAACTCCTTAATCCATCCTTCCTCTCCCCCAGTGCAGCCACTCGCATGTTCATCTCCTCCAACAATTACTTTTGCACTAGGGTCCCTGGCACTGGTGAGCGAACTTGGGTGCGCACCCGCAGTCCCCCGACCTCCAGGTAAATCTGATCCGGATTCTTCCACCGGTGTACCCCCGGTGGCTTTTTGGCATTCGTTTCTAGATGGGGCCATACCCAATCCCATTGACATAACCCCCTTTAATTTTCCTCTATTTCTGCGATCACTGCATCCTGCATTCCTTCTTCGGGTTCGTAATAAGCCGCCATTACAGGTTTCCGAGCATTGCACTCCGACGAGTAGTGTCCCATTTTCTGGAAATATTTCACAGTTCGGCAATCGACAAAGCTTTGGTAATTTTCTTACACATCTCTTCCATCAATCCTGTTATGTCCTTTGACTGATCTTTTGTTTTAGCCGATTTAGGTGCTGCTCTACCGTTACTTCGAGGTACAGCCAAAGTCTCAGAAACTGTCTTCCTATCCTTCAACTTGTTGAACAGCTTCTTAGGAATGTATTTCCTACCGGAGCTATTTCTCCTAACCTGCATTGCGCAGAAAGTGCCATCTTCCTGCTCAATATCAATCAACTCGAAGTCATCTGGCACACTAGATCCTTTGGGTCGATGCATTGCAGCGGTTATGGGGGTAGAAACAGACACGTTAGGTATCTCCCCTGCTAACATAGATTGCTTCTTTACAGTCATGTCTATGCCATTAAAGACATCGTGTAATGTGGATCCCTCTTTCCAGGCATCCCTTGCAGCCAACTGCTCGTCTCTGTCCCTAAAGCCTTTGACGAATTGTTTTAATCAAGTCGTCCATGCACCAATCTTCTTTTTCAGTCCCAGGTCTTGTCTTGCTCAGTAGAGCATGTAATTCCATTCCATAGGCTCTGAAAGCTTCTGTTGGCTTTTGTGTTCGCTTTCTAAAACGAACCATTGGTCCTAGTTGACCATATTACACAACAGTCCACAAGCAATCTCAACCAACTACTCAAAACTCGCCATCAGGCCGTACCAAGTACGCCATTGATCCACCGCCATACAACCCGGTCCGGCCTTCAGGCATCTGACTAAATGTGGCTTCACCTCGTATGGCGTCCACCCATTACAATTCATCACGTCGATGAAGTCTTCAAACCATTCTTTCCATGGTCGGGGACCGTTGTATTTCTTTGGAATTACGGCTACTCTCCTGGCCGAGTTATGAGCATATGTGAGACTTTCACATATGACCCCTTAATATCAGAGTATCTTACCTTGAAGATGTAGGGGAGACAACTCCAGCACCTGTGTTGTGGTCTGCAGTCAGCTCTAAAGTGCGGGAACCTCGCGTCAAGAGCCCGCGCATCGGGCCCGGAGTTCCCGGGGCCGGGGAACCCCCGTATGACATCATAAGCTCGTGCGCCCGGACGCACGCGTCCCACACTCCTCTCCATTCAGTCTTTAAAGGGCAGGGCACTGATTTCACAGTGTCCAGATTATGTGCATGTTTGCCGGACCTTTCAGTCCAGCCCAGGGTGCTGCTATATACAAGGTACTGGTCGCTGGTCCCAGCTTCGTGCTAGTTTCCTACTTGTCTATGTGCCTACGATTTACAATGATGACTACTGACTATGTGTACTCAGAGGTTTAGGACTGAGGCCCAAAGAACACCTCTGTGTTCCGTGCGGCAATCCTTAGTACGATGCTACGGGGCAGTCCCCGCAGCTCCCCTATACGTCTGGCAACCTCCAGGATTGACTCTGGGCAATGCTGACTGGGACAGATTCCAGGGGGGGAAAGGTATGGACTGTCAGTCTCGAGGAGCAGCTTGTCCAAGTGGATGTTCTGTACTACCTTCTCCAGCTCTGGATGGTGGTTGGAGCGTAGCAGCAATGCAGAGATGCTGAAGGACACCACAGGAAATGATTGTTGCCAGGCCCTCTGCTCTGCAAGGCCCCCGTCAAAGCTGTGGAGCTGGATACGGTGTTTCTTGGGTAGTACCTGTGTGAGGACCTGTCGGCACATCCTACCAGCCTGTCCATCATCCCTGTCGCGTGTATGGACTACGACTGGCAGTCTCCTTTCTGCAGCCATGGAGGCTAGATTGGCCAGTGCCACCTCTTGGGCCAGGACCCGTCCATGGCCTTCGCTATGGTAGAGGTCGATGCCGATCTCTCCCACCGCGACGACGTCCTGGGTCACTGCCTCACGGGTCCGGTTTAGCAGATCCTCCAGCCGTTCCGGAACTATTGCTGGGTGTAGGCCCACTGCTCGTAGCACTCCCACCCCCGGGAGATCTGCCATGCGTCCCCAGTCACCCGGGTAGCATTGGACATCAACTACCGTAAGGGAAGAGAGGTTCCTCCACCAGCCTTTGTTATAGGCAGTGGACCTGGTGGAGTTTCTGGCCAACTGGCGAAGGTGACAGTGGGCATCAAAGCCGGGTGGAAGGGTTACCCCCAGGCACCCAGCTGACTCATTTGGTGTCTTGACTCTTTGTCGGGTGTTCTGGTCACAAAGCGCCAAGGAGGTGCCAGTACACGCCAGTGAAGCAAGCATCCTTCACTTGAAGGCGGATTCATGATCCTGTTTGCCGGAGCATTGAGCCCCAGTGCCTGATCATAATGTGCCATGAGTGCTTCTTGACATGGTGCCACCGAGATCTCACCCAGTGTGTCCCTGTTCAGCAGGTGGTGTAGGTTGGCTCGCTTTACACCTAGGGAATGCGACAGGTCTTCCAGCATCCCTGCGCACATCACAGCCCAACGGTCCAACATCCTATCGTCAAACGGTCTTGCTCTGCGGCACCTGCTCATGTGCAACGTCAAACAGCCCGATCTTGTGAACTGCTCCTGACAGCCCCAGCATGCTGTTTCTGGCTGGATGAAGAAGGGCACATGAGACTGTACCACATGGCGATGGATGTGGTTTGACCGGCTGCACATGTCCGAGACTGGGCATGCACTGGTCTTACGTCGCTTCTTTTCCGCTGGCTGCAGCCCGGTACCACGCCTCCTGGGCTGGTTCTCATTTGGGCTGGGACGTCTCTCTATGGTAACCGTTCTCACTTCTTCCTCTTCCTCATATTCTCTCTTCCTGTGGCCTGTGGCCAGTGTGACAGACTGCTGACTGCCTTCCTCCACCGCAGCTCCACCCGTACCACTCGCGAAAGTGACACAGATTCCCATTGGTATTGGACGGGCCACTTCATGGATATGATCTCTCTGCCGAACCTCGCTGGCTGCCGGAGGTGCTACTGCTGGTGTTGGGGCAGCGCCCTCCTGGCCCGGTTCCTGCTGCGATGGAACTTTGTGGTCTCTAGCAGGTTCTAATGGCCCGGTCCCATTCCTCAGGGCCGGGGAACCAGCCATCAACGGGCCCGCCATTAATGGAAGGGGTGACCCCCACTGTGCAAGTGACCAGGGCGAGCCAAACAGAAGAGGTGTTTGACCCATGTTGGCTGTTGCTGCTGGTGGGAGTGGCATTGGGACCAAGACAAACCCATTCAGTGGCATCTGGGTTGGCCGAGTGGATTGGCTCTGATCCATCTCTAGTAGAGTTGTTGATCTGGGCTGCAATGGTGAAGAAAACGACGAGGTCTATAATTCCATCTTAATAAATCTAGTGGGACTACTTGTGTGACTACGACTACTTATAGGTTGCTATTGTTAGTGGAGTATGCGAGGAAGCTGAGATAGTCGGCGAATCGTGTTCAAAAGTCTTGCGGGAAGGCGTATAGGCCTGCCTCTTCTTGACCTTCGTTCTACTGAGTCGCGGCTAGACTCCACCGAGCTACTCTGATCATGACGTGTAGTTTCCTTTCTCGTATTTTTTCTTTTTCTTTCCACACCAAGCCCCTTGGGCTGGTCCGCTCCGGCCTGTCGCTTATTTTCCGCCAATGGTCCTGCAGGCTCGTCCAGAGCAGCTGTGGCATCACCTGCTACAGGCTGATTGTCGAAGGCGGCTGAGGGTGTATCCTCTGTCTGCCTCATGTCGGGAGGGCCATTCTCCCTCATGTTGGGGGGACCATTTTCCTGAGTTGGTTCCGGCTCTGCTTCATCTTTAGATTCCTCGGCAACAGCCGATGTCTCATACGGCGGAGCCACATTGGGATTTCTCTGTCCCTGCACATGATAAGGCGGTCATGGTGGATAACCTCCTCCCTTTTCCTCCCCCGGATCTTCAGGAGCACCGGTGACAGGACTGCCTCAACTAGGTATGGGCCCTTCCACACCGGTTTGAGCTTGGGGCTCTCGCCCTTTTTGTTCGCTGTGTCCCTCTTGTAGACTAGATCACCTTGTTCGTACTTCACATGGGACAATTTTTGGTCATAAGTTTTTTTCTGGAGCTCCTGTTTTGCCTTGAGACCTTCACGCGCCATTTCGTGGACTTCCTCCATGGTTCGTCGTAGCTTTTGGACATACTCCGAGGCAGAGACGGGAATATTGTCGTTCCTGGCGGTGAGTCCGAAAACCACATCCTCTGGTTGCGTAACTTCCCGGCCCAGCATCATCATGTTGGGGCTATACCCAGTTTGCTTGTGGGGAACCGCTCGGAGGGCTCCAGCCAGGACAGACAGGTGTCTATCCCATTGCCTTGCCTTTCCCTCGAGAAAGCAGCGCACCATCTGCAGGATTGTTCTATTGTACCGTTCCACCTGCCCATTGGATGCAGGCCTGTATGGTGTTGTTCTGGTTTTCTTTACCTTTAACAAGTCACACACGCTGCGTATGACATTGCCGTCAACATTGCGACCTTGATCGGTATGTAGTTGTTGTGGGCATCCCCAGCGCGCTACAAAGTCATCTACAAACTTATCTGCGATGATCTCGGCCTTCTGATCCGGGATGGCATAGCATTCCACCCACTTGGTGAATTGGTCAACAATAACTAGGATACAGGTGTTCTTACTCTCTGATTCCGGTAGCGGCCCCAGTATGTCTAGGTGGACCCTTTCTAGCAGTGCACCAGCATGGTATTTCCCAAGGGGGCCACGTGCCTTCTGGCAGGGTTTCTTATTTCGGGTACAGGTGGCACATGACCGGACAAAGTCCCGGCAGTCGCTCTGCAGCTGGAACCAGATAAATCCTTGTTGCAGACGTGCATATGTTTTGTCCTGCCCCAGATGACCAGCCGTGGCGTGGTCATGACAGAACTCCAGTATTTCTTGTCTGTGCTCCCTCGGTGCTATCAGTAGGAATCTAGGCTTATTCAGCGTTTCCCACTTGTAGTGTAGCACCCCTTCTCTCATAACCAGCTGTGACCTGTGCACCCAGAAGTACTTTGTGGCTGGGCTGCTGATGGCAAGAGCGGCTTGCGACGGCTCGCATCCTGCCTCCATCTACCCTATGATGGGGCTAAGGTCATGGTCCTTCAGTTGTTTTTCCCTTAAGTGTTCCTTAGAGTACCCGCCTAGGCATGTATCCAGCATTGTCTGCTCATCTTCCGCATTTAGGTCATCAACATCAAGCATTCTGATCACTGTCCCTTGTGTCGTACTCGACTCGGCTTCGCCTGTATCCAAGCATGCGTCCAGGCTCCGTAATGCAAGCGGCACTACATCATCCACATCTGTCTCAAATCGGCTCCACTGGTCATGTGCTCTCTCACAAAACCTGCATCCACCGCATGGCAGGAGCTGAGGCTTGGATCCCGCCCTATAGCAGTCACAGTATTCCACCGTGTCTGGGATGCGGGACAGGGCATCAGCATTGATGTGCTTCTTCCCTGGACGGTGCACAATCGACATGTCATATTGGGAGAGTTCCTCTAGCCACCTTGATAGTTGACCTTGGATGCTTTTAAAGCCCATCAGCCACGTGAGGCTGTTGTGGTCGGTCCTGACGAGAAAGGGCCTCCCAAGCAGGTAGTGGCGGTACTGCCGGGACAGCATCACCACGGCCAGCAGTTCTTTCCGTGTTGTGCAGTATTTACGTTGTTCAGAGGTTAGGACAAAGCTGTTGTAGGCTATTATCTGCACTTTCCCGTCAACTATCTGCCCTAACTCCCCCGCTACAGCTACATCAGAAGCATCACAGTCCAGGATGAATTTGTATCTGACGTCTGGGTACGGTAGTATTGGCGCTGCCAGTAATGCACTCTTGATTAGGGACTGTGCTGTGGCCGCCTCCCCTGACCACTCAAATTTCGTCTTGGGGCTGGTCAGGGCGTAAAGTGGAGCAGATATCTCAGCAAACCGTGGGATGAACTCACGGTGATAATTTGCATACCCAAGGAACGATTCAAGGTCTTTGACACATTTCGGTGTTGGCCACTTTTCTATAGTTTCTCTGCTCTCTGGGTTTATCTGGATCCCTTCTGGTGTTACTTGCCTGCCAAGGGATGTGACCTTGTTTTGGAACAGACTGCACTTCTTAGGTTTAAGTTTGAGGTCATATTCTCCAAACCTCTCTAGAGCTTCAACCAGGTTATCCCTGGCTTGGGAGAAGCTGTTTCCAAAGACCACCACGTCATCTAGGTATGACAGAACCTTCTTCCACTGCATACCATGGAGAATAAGCTGAACTGCCCTCTGGAATGTCGCAGGGGCATTACATAGGCCGAAACCCATACGTGTCCACTCATAGAGCCCATACTTTGTGATGAAAGCTCTCTTGTGCTGATCAGCTTCATCGAGCTCTATCTGCCAGTAACCTGAATTCATGTCCAGGGTGCTGTAGAACCGACTTCCCGCCAGTGAGTCTAAGCACTCCTCGATTTTTGGCAGGGGGAAGGCATCCTTTATGGTCACACTGTTCAGGCCTCGATAATTGAGGCACCATCGGACTGACCCGTCTTTTTTTTACGTACCAACACAGGGACTGCAGCCCATGGGGATGATGAGGGCCTGATTACTCCAGCATCGAGCATCTTGTTAAGATGCTTCTCCTCTTCCTCTTGGAAACCCAATGGGGTGCGGCGCATGCGCTGCCGGATGGGTTTGGCATCCCCTGTGTCTATGGTGTGTTTTATAGCTGAGAAACAACCCAGGTCTGTGTCATCCTTTGAGAATACTGACTGGTACTCCTTAAGGATAGTGCACAGCTCTCGGGCCTGGTCCAGATTGAGCACTGAGGCTGACCTGTGGAACAAATCGCGAAGATGCGGAGGTATCTGCCCCGCCAGGTCTTCGACATCCTCTGCCGAGACTGGCTGTTTGGCTTCATTGTCTACATGTTCCAAGTTCCTAAGTCCAGCCGGCACCGTTGACATGTCGAGTTCCAAGTCCATGACCCCTCCAGGCTGTGCCAACCCGAGAACCTGGCCTGCCTTGACCTTGACGTAGTTATCACTGACATTACATAACTGGAGTACTGGGGTGTCTGAATTTTTATCTAGGACACTGTGTGGGCACAAGACATCCGGGTGAAAGAGTCTTGGGCTCAGAACCCGATCTCCTTCAGGCACATCCGGTCCCTGATTGGTACACACTGCTACCTGTCGGGATGAATGCGGTGGTAATACAACTCTCTTGAGGCAGACCACTGGGGAGACCCCATATGTGTCGCCTGACCTGCTCTGGCGATATTTAGCTCTGATAATGTGACCGTTGATCTGGACTGTTGCCATTGTGAGATCAATCGAGGCGCCTACAGCTTTAAAAAAGTCCAGACCCAGTATGACAGAATCCGTTATTGGCACAACATACATGTGCCATTTAAACGTGAGTCCCTCCGTTTTGAGGGTCACTGGGTTTGTGAAGTGGCCCTTCATGAAGCTGTCTGGCCCAGCCCCTTTCAACTTAATGGTCTCCTTTCGTGTAGGAGGGTGCTCCATGCTTTCTACAAAGTTCGAGCTGAGCACAGACACTTGTGCGCCTAGGTCAATTAGAGCGTTTACTGAGGTCCCATTGATTACAACTGGTAGGACAAGACTCTCAGGGGCGTCTTTTATAGAGTTCTTTGTACGGAAGTAGACATTACATATCCGAGGGTCCTCACGTCTTGCACCATCCTCTACAGTGTGCACCGTGTAGGATTTAGCATCAGAGTGAGGGCCCTCAGTGGGAACGTCTGGCCTTTGCCACTGCCTTACCTTGGTGTTCTCTGGGGGGCGACCTTTGACAGCTTCAAACCGAGACTCCTCATGCCTAACCCAATCCCTCACAGTGCGCACCGTGCGGGAGTTGGCGTCGGCACAAGAGTCTCCAGTAACTAAGTCTGATGTTTGTCCTTGATCTATATCTGGTGGACGACCCTGGTCAGCCTGGAATGGAATCGGGTCCAGTCCATTCCTGGCTAGTTTTTTGGTGGCTGTTGCTTTGGCTTGGTGCACTCTCTGGCAAAGTGCCCTTGCTCCCCACAGTTGTAACATTCACTCGGCCTCCCAGGTGATGTGCTGCGGGAGGGGCTGCGCCCAGGGCTTCTCGCAGGGCTCCTGCCTGGCCTGTAGCTTGGGTAGGGGCTAGGGGCTCTGGGGGAGCGCTGTTGGTGTTGGTGTAGTTGGTCATTGACAACAGATACAACCATCTTACGTATATCCTCCTTCAGTTCTGTAAGCTGGCTCGTTTCCAGGCGTAACACGCCGGGATGTATCTCGTCATTGCCCGAGAAGGAGACATTCCTGATCTTCTTGTCCCCCAAAATAAACCTGGTATCGCCTCCCTCATCGATTTCAGGTTCTTTTCCCCCGCAATCAGCGCAGCTTTCTGCTCAGAGCAGCCCTGCAAGAATGAGTCAACTGCTGCTTTCTCAATGGTCCGTTCCGAGTCCCCTCTGAACCCTTCCCTCGCCAAATCCATGCAACGCTGTGCAAACGCGTCCAGCACCTCATCAGGTTCCTGGCACAGGTTTTGGAGCTCCCTGCGTGCTGTCGCCAGTTGTTTTCTGGCTCCGAATCGCCCCTTCAGCACCTTGCAGACTTTTTTGTAGTCACGCCGGGTCTTTCTGGGCAGCGACCCGAAGAAGACGAGGGCATCATCTCTCAGATGTTGCACGAGGCTGTCGATCTTCTCCTCCCTGCCCCATCCGCATCTACGAGCAATTCTTTCGAACTGCTCCTTGTAGATCCCCCATTTCAAGCGACCATCGTAGGTGGGAATCTTTCCCTGGTGAGGTTTATCTCTGCCGTCCCTTGCTCTGTGCATTGGGGGTTCGTCCTCATCACTTGAGCTCGATGAACTGTCATCGGAGTCCGAGGATTCTGTGTCTTCGATCCTTGATTGCCTCCTCTTCCTCGACTCCTTCAGCGCTTTGTTGCTGGCCTGGCTCACAGGTGAATGAGGTGCCTTGTGCTGTCGGTCATCAGTCCCTGTGTTGCCATTCCAGTCAGCGGGTGCCCTCTGCGGGTATGGCTGTGGACCTTTCGGGACATACACGTTGCCCTGCACCGTCCCTTTTCTGGTAGGGCGTCAAATGGAGTGGCAAGGAACTTTCACTCGGTGCCGGGCTACTCAGCGCCGCCCATGTCCTCTGTGCGAGAGCTGGGTTCTGCCGCAGAATGGCTTGCAGAGTCTCCCCTACATCGTCGGTTGGGAGCGTGTCGCCATGTGGGCGCCCTGCGGTGGCCCCGTTAGATGCCGAGGTGGCGCCAGCCCCGGGCGATGCTTGGTGCGACTCTGGCTCCGCACCCTCCTTCTGGTCTGTCGGTGATTGCCCTACTCCCCGGGCCTCCCTTTGCCGCTTTTCTGCCTCCAGCTCTTCTATCCGTGCCATGGATCTCTGCAGTAGCACCTTCAAATCCTCGAAGTTCTTCGCGGCATCGACTTCTTCTGGGGACACGACCGTCACGTCCGCTGCACTATCCCCTTTCCTCCCAAATGTCACCAGGCCTTTAATGACTGCCTCCTGAAGTACTCCCCCGGTCTCCGGGCCGACAAATCTGAGCATCTCAGTCAAATCTGAAAAGGCCCCTGGTCGCGAACGCACTGAACAATTTCCCACGCTCTCGCTGACCCAATGCCCGGTAGGGCTTTCAAGTCCTCCGTACTCGCCTCATTCACATCAAAACCGAGCTGAGACATCCTCGGGTATGTTAGGCTTATCCAATATATGTAAGTGGGTGAAGGGAAGACTCAGTGCAAGTAACCGAGAGAGCGTAATTAGTGGGCCAGGTGATATAGAATGCTACAGCAGGACTATAATCACTGGCTTATCTTATACAATGTTAGTATTTCCCCTCTTCACTTACTTTTCTGGATTCTCGAGGGGGGGGTGAGTTGTCAGTCAGTTAGTTCGTATGTACTTAAAAGTGATAATTTGCCAGATGACATGCATTGGCTAAGTTATGTCCTTATTGAATATGTAATGCACACAATTGCAAGCCTTGTAGGTTTCTCTAGAAAATTGGCCTAAAGTTCAATTATATGCAGCATGAGCCAATAGCATTGGTAAATCCACAGGAGCAAGGATATTTCAAGGAAAATCCAAAATACCAGGAAATAATGGAACCAGAGTCTGCCGGCCTTCCAATTAGAGGTGGGGGGGGTCACCGTAGAATTGCCACTGTTTTTTTTTTGTTTTTGTTTTTTATTGCCAGAAATCAAACAAGTTGAAATTGGCTAATCCTCAAGCACAGTAGAAGACACACAATTATTTTTCCACAATTGAGAGCCACCATGCCCAAGGAGAATTTAAAATGGCAGGCAACCCACATAGGCAGAAAGTACCAAACCCCAAACTAATTAATTTTCCAAAAATTGACAAAAATAATTATCCCAATGATATTGTCAACACTTATCAGTCACTTTCCAGTACTTTGTTACTGTGAGATAGTTATTAAGGATGGCTTGGATTGCCAATTCAAATCAGTGGACCATGAGGCTTTAACTGCCAGATCCAAGATGGCTACTCTGTAGGATTCCAGTAATCCTTATTAGTGGCAGCTTGACCCAGTTCCTCCAAGACAGGGCAAAGTTCACAAAACTTGGCCAAAGTTGGTGAAAAACACACAGAAATGATGGCCCCAGTGTGGTTAACAAAATAAATCCAATGGTTTTCTCAGAATATAGAGTTCTCCTTGTGAGCAGATGGATTAAATATATGCTCACTGTACACAAAAAGTGATGGGGGAGACTGAGGGGATCCCTCCTGGCTTCCTCCACAACAAAAACAGTACTGGTGCCCACAGGTTTTGTAGACACACAGTTTATCCACAAGGGCAAGTACTCCTGGCACCAAATGTGAGACTTTCACATATGACACCTTAATATCAGAGTATCTTACCTTGAAGATGTAGGGGAGACAACTCCAGCACCTGTGTTGTGGTCTGCAGTCAGCTCTAAAGTGCGGGAACCTCGCGTCAAGAGCCCGTGCATCGGGCCCGGGGAACCCCCGTATGACGTCATAAGCTCGTGCGCCCGGACGCACGCGTCCCACACATACGTCAGTCTACCACACTGTTGCTTACTCCATTCAATAACCTTGGTTTCATTCAAGGTTCGATTGCCCCCTAGTCTGCTGAAACTATTGTTAATTGGTGGAGGTGGGGGTGCATGATTCAAACCCCATTGGGACTGTCCCTCCCCCATGTAACCACTACCATTGTTCGGTCCACCCTGGGCATTACCCGAGGTACCACTCGCCCCTTGGCTAATCGTAAAGGCAGTGCCACTGGATCCACCAGTACCAGGCATTCCTCCTGCTTGGCCATACTGGCCCCCGCCCTGCGCATTTTGCGAAGTGCGCGGATTACCAGCACCCAATTCACTATTTTCAGCTTGGTCCACCTCTATGAGGAACCCTTTGGTCTCCACACTCGCGTCGGGAGTGTCCGTAGTCACGAGGTCCGGATCCCCTGCAATTTGATGGACTGTCAGCACCTCGCTAATGCGAACCCTGTGCGTTTTGCCATTCGGGTCCTGGGTTCTGACGTAGACCCCTCATGGTCTACATTACGAGTGGCATTATCATTTATGAATGGATTATACACACTCGTCGGCTGTTTCGGTGTTGAGCAGGTGCCGAAGTCGCCCTGCTTAACAAAGGTCTGATCCGGGCTCGGGTCAGGAACCAATGGAGGAGGGTTAATTTTTTCCTTCTCCTGTAAGTAGCTTTCCATAGCTGACTTATTTAGGGTTAGAGTAGCAACGTTAGTTGTTAGATTCCTCTGCTCCTCACGTAACTGAGCGTTTTCAGATAGGATTTCTGTTCGAATCCTCTCATTCTCTTGAACCGCTCGGTTTCGCTCCTGCTGGGCAGATTGTGCCTCCCTCTTTAAAGTATCTTTTAATATACGATACTTCTCACTGTTTTCCTTCTGAGATCTCTGATACTCGGTGTAGAGGTCGGCGAAAACGTACTTGGAAACACCGGGTTTTGAACCCGGGACCTCTCAACTTGCAAGCGAGCATTCTACCACTGAGCTACATCCCCAGACCTGACGTTCTCTACCTTCCACCTACATCTGGATCAGTATGACACAAGGGGGCAGTGTTCACTGGCTGACCAGCCCCTGGGGACTGGTGCAACCGGGGAACGGGGACAGATAGCATACCGCCATGGACTCACAGCCAGAGCTGGCCCCTACACTCGGTAATCTCCCTTCGGATTTCGTCTTGTTCGCTGACAAGCTTAGATTCCGCCTCGGCATTACGCAATTGGAGTTTCTTTAGTTTCTCCTCCATTGCATTCAACTCAGCCTGTAATTTATTCACTTCACGGCACCAGTGTAATGGTTCGTTCTATGATATATAGATATGGGTGGCTGTTCGGCTTGCTTAGTAGCTATAAGAACCAACACAAAACGATTAGTTCAGGTTGGGCAAAGCCCTCAAACTTCCACCTCTCGGATGGCCTTTATTAAACACACTCAGAAGGCAGGATAATGTGCCTGGACTGGACAAGGTCCAGTCCCCTTCTGCCGATCGCCCGGCTCCTTAGTAGGAGCTGGACGCGAGGTGTGGTGCTGCCCCCTCTTGTACCAAACGGGTATCGTGAAGCGATGCCTGGTTGGCATAGAAGGAACAAGCAACACATGAACATGTCTCTCGGGTGATCAGCACTAATATATATATAACGATGCCGGCCCCTACACTAAGATCATTAGGAACATTTTTGGAACCAAAAAGAAGGGGGGGGGGGTCACAGGCAAAATAAAAATTTACTGAATAAACTAAAAAAAGTTTTAATTCCTCTAGACTAAGTATAGGAGTCTACAGATACAGGAAATATGAAAAAATAAATAGTGATAAGAATGGGTAGAATGACAATGTATTATACCGAAACTTTTTAGAAATATGGGTTGTCAAATTTGATTTTTTTGTCACCAGGTGCCGTTTGAGTAGATCATGTCTACTACGGTGCACCTTTAAAAGATTCTTCAACTAGCCTACTAGCAACAACAACAAAGAAGCTTCCAGTTTAGATCCCTCTTTATTTGCTTTGATATGCATAACAATACTAATCACTGCCACCTGCTACGGGCATGGAGACGCTTTCAAAGTCTCATCTATTTTGCTCAACCTCTAATTTCAAGATAAATAATTCAGCTCTCTGCATTATAATTGCAGAGGTAGACACAACGCTGGGCCGGGAGCCATTGGCCCGTCGTTTTAGCTGTGGGCCCATAGTTTTCTCAAGAATTACCTTCCTGTGGGCCCGGGATGGCCCACAGAAGTTTACAGGGAGACATCTACCAAAGTTGATTTATATGAGTATAGGCATGTTATATATCAGTGCAAAGAGAAAATCAGCAGGAATATAGCCTTTGCTAAGTTATGGTGTGAGTTAATGAGAAATACCTTTGTTTCTCTTTTAAAAAAGTAAACAGGATATTCTGCCATTATTTCTGGGTCCGCAATATTAGCTCCGGGCCCGTAGATTTCTAAAGCTACGGGCCCGGGTGGCCAGTGGCTGGAAAAGTTAGTGTCTACCCCTGAATTGTCAGTTACATGTATTTTTATGAGTCATCTCTCACAATCTACACGTCGAATGTGCCTAATAGAGTAAGCACCAAACATTACATATATACATTTCAAACCATAAATTTCCAAATGGAGTGGGATATGGGATGATTTGATGAGCATTTGCCATCTAGCTTAAGCATTGCTGGGGGTATGTCAGTTTCTTAACAAAATATGGATGCGATCAGTATGCTTGCTTCTCAAAGAAGAAGTGATCAGATTATACTGTAAATGTGGCTTTGGGTCAAAATCATATAAGTTACACAAGATATTGCCAAGGGGGTACATCAAAACTTGGGAGAACAAAGAGCAGGGAAATCGCCCATCATCCTCCTGACCTCAAAGTTTCTGACTCGTCCCGATATTGAAGCCTTTTGAGTAACGGAAGAAAACCATATGGATTTCGGATTTGATTAACTTCAGTGATCAGGCATTCATCCACATGTGCTCCTCATTCATAGTCACATAACTGTACACGTTGCTATATAATTTGTTCAATTTGAGTCATCATTCAGCTATACATTTGAGACTAAGCTCCTTTTTCTCACAATGTTGAATACTTCAAGAAAAGAAGGCATATCTCTTCAATAACTAATCTATCCCTGATTGACAGGTATACACACATAAATTCGGTGAGTATCTACATAACTATCACATTATAATATATACATTATGTAATAATGGCATGTCTAATCGTCGTCAGGTAGATCCTGCTCTTCCTCCTCGCCCGCTTCCATCTGTATCAGTGCGGCGCCCTTATCTACGTTATCTCCCACCTTGTAGGGTACCGCCTTCACCACACCTGCCTTGGGCGCTTTGATCACATACTGCAGGTGAGAAGGAGAAAAGCTTAGATACCCGGTCAGTGTTATAAATCATAGTAATTTCGGATTTTTTTTTATGTGTAAAGGTTCTGTTCTTTAATCTACATGATAAAATTATATGGATGGTTATACGTAATAAGTAGCAGGCTCTGAACAAGATCCTTATCATGAGTATCCATGTAGCATCCAGGCAGATAATAAGTATGTTTTAATGCCATAACTTTGTTGCGTCATATTTGAAGTGGATAAAATATCATGATATGTAGGACAGCTTACCTCCATCTTCATTGCAATCATCACGACTAGCGGGTCACCCGCTTCTACAGAGTCACCTGCCTTGACGTTAACCTTCTCAATCACTCCAGGCATGGGCGCCACAGCCGCCCCCTCTCCAGCACCACCCTTCTTTGCCTGCAGGAACTTGGGCGTTGCTAACTGCAGCTCATGGCTACCATCCTGCAAGTTTAATATTTACCAGCTCGTGATTGATTAGCAGAACTTTATATGGTGAGATTTAGCATATAGGAGCTCCCTCAACTCAGGGTGCAGCTTATGTGTGGACTTCCATATAGTCAAAATTTCAAGATCTCATGGATTGACTCTCAAACTTAATATACAAAATTTCCCAGATGATAACTTAATACCTAAGATCACCTAGAGTTTGTAGAATCAATATATACTAACTGTGGAGAAGACATGTAATGAGCCCCTGCTCTGCACTACACTGGCCTTCCGCCTCACGCCCTCTATGGACGACATGAGGTGGGTCTGGTTCCCATGGTGATGCAGTTCACCCGACACGCTGTAGGTGGTATCTCCAATTGTCATGTTGTATACATCACCACGCCCATAGGTAACTTTGATGCTGTATGCTGCAAGAGGGAAAAGGTATAACATACTTGAAGCTATGGTGGTTATGTGTCCCATGAGGGCATTTTTAAAACGAGTAACTCTGGACAATTTCAATATATAGAAGGAGAGCAAAACACGTTATGATTAGTGAATACATGTGCTCTAAAATCTCTTGGATAAGCCACTGCTTGTAAGTAAGTGTGAGTCACATGCAAGAGCAAGGGGATTGCAGAGGATCGTCTTATCAATTAAGGCTTCCCATCCTCTAGAGCTGCAGGAGGGAACAACCCCCTGATGTGCCGTATAAGAAATCCACAAAGTCAGGATGAGGCTTATAGGCACATGTGGCGTATATGAAATGTTTAAATGTAGCTTACTCTGGTCTCCGTCCTTGAGCTGTATGGTGCGAGTCTGGTTCATGTTAAAACGACTTCCAGAGGCGAGTCCGAATGGTGAGAATGGATCTGAAGAAACATCAAAGATAAAACACCTTTCTTCATATGCATCACCAATACACAAGCTGCAACTATGGTACATCCTTACAATTATCCATACACGAAATGCACAGGTGAGCAATGGATGTCCTTGTGACATTAATGAACACTCTGAGCGGCATCCTTACACTTATAGGTATGTCCAGGCATGTCGATTCATTTGAAAAGTACAGAATGAAAACAATAACAATGATTGCCATGGTCTGTTTTGGTGTTGGATTTAAAAAGAATAGTAAATCTTATTACAGTAAGAATATTCACATCCATACTAAGTAAATTGTTAGTACCTTCTGTGTATGCGGCCCTCTCCCATGCCATGTCCTGTTCCTGTAGCACTAGTGCCAGCACGGCCTGACATACGGTCGTGTGGCTAATGGAGCGCGCTGGGAACAGCTCATCGTAATGCTCCTCAATGAAGCCTGTGTGTACATTACCCGCCTCAAACTGAGAGTGGCTGGCCAGGCTGTCCAGGAACCGCACGTTGGTGTTCAACCCAACGATCTGACAAACACAAAAAAGGTCAGCATTTCTAAATCGACATTGAATAGTGATTTAAACCTGGTCAAATAAGGGGCTCCTTGTCACTTCCATCTTTCATTTCAACGGCTAGTAACATAGTGTGGTTGAACAGGTGTGTTTTTTTCTTTCTCATTTTTGAGGGTTGTCATTGCAATGTGTCCCTAGGTCTACCTACTCTAAATTCCTGCATCTTTTAGGTGATTCGTAGCCAATAGGTGATGTGCTGCTACAAGCAAAGTTCAACAGTACATGGTATGTTACTCTCTAATCAAGGAAGTTCGGAGATTGGACTTACATGATAATCCTTGAGACAATTGCGGGTCTTTCTAAGAGCAGCGTCCCTGTTTTCTGCCCATACTACCAGCTTGGCAATCATTGGGTCATAATGTACAGAGACCTCGTCACCTGGAAATATTTTAATAATTTTCATTATAATCCTTGAGGCAATTCTTTGTAGAAACTGACACTAAACTGAATACTACTCGTAGTATACTTAATAGTAAATATCAGAAATATACTGCTGTGTATATTGCAGCTTACATTATATATGTGGACCAGACTCAATGTGTGGCCTATAGTATTGTCCCTAACTCAGAACACTCGAATACATGGACCTAGAGCCAAGGACAATTTCTAACGTTTAATCTACCTTGGCGAACACCAGTTTCAATCCGGATGCCTGGACCAGCAGAGGGTGTGGACAGGTGGTGGAGGGGCCCGGCACCAGGCATGAAGTTGTTGTCGGGATCCTCAGCATAGATCCTAGCCTCAAACGCATGACCCCGCAGGGTCAGCTCTGACTGCAGCTTGGGCAAGGGCTCTCCTGACGCTACCTAATAATAAAAAAAAACTATTTAGTCAGACTTTCACATATGCAATGTGCATGTCATGTATTTCCCGATCGAGGAAATATTGGCTTGCTTTATGAACCATAAATTAAACTAATTTAGAAATAGTGCAATCCCATGTTAATACAGTATTAAATGCCAAATATGATACTTACACGGAGTTGCCACTCTACCAGATCAGTGTTGGTGATCATTTCAGTGATTGGGTGCTCCACCTGCAGCCTAGTGTTCATTTCCATGAAGTAGAATTTTTGCTGTGCGTCCATAATGAACTCAACGGTACCTGTGATATAGTGTAGATGAATATAGATAAGTTGTTTCATGTCTAAAATATGACATGGATCTTATTTGTTTAATGTAGCTTATACACCGGGTCAGGGGCTGTTATAGACTTTTTTTATCGTCACACATCTTTATCTGTAGCAAACTACCGGTAAATAATTTAGATGATACAGAACATAGACCTTTATACTTTAAGATCTTACCTGCACCAACATAGTTAACAGCCTGTGCAGCCCGAACGGCTGCCTCCCCAATTTCTTTCCGTGTTTCTTCAGAAAGGCCCGGCTGCAACAAAAAAAGTGCAAAACTATTCATGGGTATATCTATAGGTCAATCATCCGCCTGCAAAATATACTGTATAACCTTATGAGCATCGTCCTGCTGAATGGGAGCCATCAATTTGAAAAACAGTAGGTTGAGAAAAGATTGATTTAAAAAAAAAAATCTAAACTGTTCTATATAATATAGAATTTAGTAGTATCTTGTATTATGTCCTTCCAGCTTCTTGAATGTGTGGATATAAAGACAACAATCATACCGCAGGTGCTTCCTCGATGATCTTCTGATGGCGGCGCTGAACGCTGCAGTCCCGCTCAAACAGGTAGACGTAGTTTCCGTGTTTGTCACCAAACACCTGCACCTCCACGTGACGAGGCGTTTCCACAAACTTCTCTATCAGCATGACTTCATCACCGAATGACTTCATGGCCTCTCGTTTCGCTGATTCAAGTTGCTCAGTAAACTCTCCCTCTGTCATGCAGATTCGCATACCCTTTGTGAATAAGACAAGGTTCTGAATTGTATAGAAATATCTACCATACATCCCTATCTCTTTTCAAATTTGAGAATAACTGAGAATACCGTAAAAGGCTGGCTATACGCCAATTCTATATCCCAAAGTCGGCTTGTGGGATTTTTTTTTCTAAATCTACACCTGGCTTATTTATTGCTGAGGTTGGCTTATGAGCAAGGTCTTAAGGTATTAGGTTTTATGGCTGATAACAGTACAGTGAATATTTTTGTACAGTACCAATTACACTTTTTCTCCCTACCTTACCACCACCACCACGCACAGCCTTAATCATGACGGGGAACCCAATACGCTGAGCTTCTTCTAGGAGCTTAGCTTCTGATTGGTCCTCGCCATGGTAACCCTCAATGATGGGGACGTTGGCAGCTGACATGATATGCTTGGACGTGCTGTAATATGGATATAGGTGCATGGACTGTTTATCATTGACTACAATCGGTATATCTATACACATCTATATTTGTACAACCAAAGGAAAAAAAGTTAAGTACCAACTGCATTCATATTATAGCAGTAACTACCTCTAAAGGTACTGTTTAATGAAGATAATCAAATAGAGACTGTCCCTACCTTTTGATTCCCATGTCCCTGATGGCTGATGATGGTGGGCCGATGAAGATAAGATTTTCTGTTTGACACCTGTCAGCAAATTCTGTGTTCTCTGACAAGAATCCATAACCCGGATGAATGGCCTAGGGAGAACAATTGTCGCTCTTATGTAATAATTGCATTATCCCTACATGACTTTGAATCGAAAATGACGTTTATATATGAAACACACAAGTTAATACTAAACATAACAAAAATAGAGTGAAAGCCTACCTGGGCACCACTTTGGTGGGCAACACTAATAATCTTGTCTTTGTCTAGGTAGCTGAGTTGAGATGCTGCTGGACCAATGTGGTATGCCTCATCAGCCTATATTAAATTATAATACAATATTTACATACAGTAATGAAGTTGCACAGGAATGAAATCATATACAGTAGTGGCCTATTCCAGAACTATGTCTTGAATGACAATGGTCTCATATAAGTGCCAGGGATGGAGTGGGATTGAAATCTATAATCGTTGGCCACTTAGGGTATTGAATCAGGCCACTAGGTGTTACTGTATTTGGTTTAAGAACCAGGGATGAAAGTCACAGAGCTCAAAAATCCCTGAAATGGACCAATATTCGCCCTAAAAACCTGGGCTTCTATATGAAAGTATAGGGCCCTGGAACTTCAAAATCCCTGAAATCAGGGAATTCCCTGATTGCTTTTATCCCTGAAGAACATACAAAACAAATAACTGTTTCACTAGACAAATCACAGTTTAATCATTTTACCAATGCGACATGGAGTGAATCCTTGTCAGCTTCACTGTAGACTGCAACTGTCTTAATCCCCATCTTTTTTGCTGTTCGCATCACCCGGCATGCAATCTCCCCACGATTAGCAATCAGCACCTTATCGATGGGACGTACATCTGGAGTGAGAGTATGTTAAGTTAGTCACTATTTTTGATGCAGTTTTTATTGAGCCCTCAGTCAATAGACAAAATTGCTTGGTATTTTCATATTTAATCATTCATTGTTTGCTTCCATGTGGGACAGGCCACAGGAATCAACAATCTTGAAATAACCTACGCCATCTTTGTCCTAATTCTAAAAGTCATGAAGCGTAATTATAGAAATGGGCTAGAAAACATGGTGACCAAGTACCTGATGATGCATTACGTATACCCAATCCAAAGAACTGGGAAGCTGCATTTCTGCAAAGAAAATATATTATGTGAGAATCCCGGTAGATTTAGTACTTAAAGCCTACCTTTTAGGCACTGTTTGTCGTAGATCTACTTTAATACTTGTACCAGAGGAATCTAACACTTGTTCCTTAATTGTATTACCATTTGATGATACAATTTTGAACCAGTGAAGCAGGATTAAGGTGTTCAAATTGTAATGTACACAGTAAATCAATCTGAAACGTGGAACTTGTATACGTGTATTATTATTTACTAGGAATTACTAGTGGGATATGTACATTTATGCACATAAGGCTCAGGGTGAGGCAAAATGTGGTGGTGGTGAAGCTGAAACCAGAAGTTAAAAACGTCTCACTTTAAGACGTTTTTGGTGGCCTGGACCAGGTTCCTGAGCAGCTTACATTAGACTATAGTCTGAAGTATAGAGTCTTTGAGAAGTACGGCATATCGAGAAGTCTCTCGCAACAAATTTACAGATTCCAAGGAACCTTAAGAAATTTGACACTAGCCCAAATGTATTAAACCTTTTAATATTGTAAATAATCAGCTACATAGCAACTTTAATATCTTGACTAGTAACCTGTGTCAGTGATTACGCTCTGGAACGTGATTTTTTTTATTGGAAATTGGAAATGAAAAATCGGTGTTGATTTTTTTTTCTGCACGCCACCACCTACCTGGCGATATAGTCGATTCCCTGAGCCAATTATTAGGCTTTAGCAGTCTGGGGAGGGGCAATTCTACATTCAAAAAATTCCAAGATATTATTTATTAAAGGCTAAAGCTTGATTGAATGTACGGTATATTAAGTTATGGCTGTAGGGAGTGTCTTACCCTCATTACCCTCACAATACAGAGACAATGACAGCAAATACACATCCCCCATACCCATACGTTGATGTCAATATACCGGTAGGCATGGTGGGGGTAAGGGCTGAGGCACTGTTGTGTTTCGCTGTTTGTGACATTGGACTTCAGAAGCAAAATGTCAAGATTCAAGTGAAATATTCCCAGGTCCTTATCACGTCATGCCTTTTCTGATAGTTCCCAATTATAGAAAATATACTCTGCGACAGTGCATTGTATTGATCATGCATAATTCAATACTGTTGTTAGAGTTACCTGAACTTTGATGGATGCAAAGCCGCACTCAAACGCCCTAAGGAAGCCATGTTGTCTTCTTGTATGCTGATCCCCTGATGATCATAAGGCAACTGAAGACCGCTCACCGGGACCATCCAAATCTAGGTCAACCGGAAGCAGTTGCGGCACTCAACTTCCGTTTGGTTCAAAAAAGCGGCTTCGTTGGACAATTTTACTCAATTTATGAGCAAATGAACAAAAAGGGGACACATATACATTATATACTTGTCAACTATAACCAGCTCAACTTACTGTCCACCAACATGCCGTTTTAAACCAGTGTTAAACAAGGAAAGGGCATCGAGAAAGGTTTGTTTACGTTTGCCCAGTCACATCAGATCAGACTGTCATCACACTCACACTGTCACAGAGACTCAGTCACAACATTACTAAACAGTTTAGTATAGTAAATTGGTGATTTACACTTGCAGAATCGAGTCCAAAACTAACTCGCCCCAGGTGTCTTGGAAAAAGTATTAGAAAAAGGCGAGTATTCATTTCTGCTCAACAGCACGACTGATTCTGATTAATCAGTCGTGCTGGGGAGGTGGGAGTCCGCCAGGCGGGAAATGGTCAATTCGCTCTAAATCCTATTCGCTCTACATACGCATTCGCTCTACTCCCTGGACCATTCGCACTAATTCTATGGCGTAGGGACAGTATCACTAGGGTTGTCGTTTTTCAAATTCTATAAGAAGAGATGGATATTATCATTGTTTTAACTAAAAATCTAGTAGGGAGAATGGTCCAAGGGAGGTAGAGCGAATGGTCTAGGGCGAACTGGCAGTAGGGCTAATGGTCTATAACTCGGGGTGTGGAGTATATTTGTATATTTGCCTAAATGTTTAGATAAGACCGGCCATTAAACATGCACTGAACGCAGAGGATTTAGACATCACTGCAGTGGATCTAGTAACCAATTACACCAAATTAAAGCTGGAAAAATGCAGCTTAACATATCCCAATGTCATAAAACTACTACAGGTATAAGTTTCTTAAAATTTCAAGTTGAAATTTGAACTATAGATATTTTTCTTTGAACATTTTTGATATGATACATTCACTAAATAGAAAATCGCAGCTCTATAGCTGTAAAAACTGAAATTCTTTTGAGTAAAAAGATATTGTAGAATAACCCTGTTGGTTCTTTTAGCTTCCTTAACAATTATTTTCCAAGCGAAAATCGGTCTAAATTTGTACAAGTTTGTGGGATGGCCCTGCGCTTATTAATCACTGACAATTCATCAAAATGTAGGTCTATATGTTGGTTATAAATATATAATATTGCATTTCATGTAACTTTTACTATAATGGGCAATATCCATGTATTTCTGCAATAAGTGCAAGGCTGCTCATGTCACTCGTGCAGGATGGTCTGACAGAAAGACCAAATTCACCAAAATGTACCCTGCCTGAATCCATAGAAAAATAGGAAAATGAATCGAAATACTGAGGCTGTTAGACAGAGCTATGTTTTCCCTTTAGTTTGATACTATGGAAACGTAAATCTGCCCAGTAGAACCTCCAGAATTGACGTTTTTCCAAGATCTGTTTATCACTGTGACAGATATGGGGCCTAAAAAAAAAAAGTTGTGTTCAGGTATCCCGACCTACCCTAATTTTTTGGCCCGACCCTAGTTTTATTTTAGATTTTTTTTTCAATATATAGGCATGTTTGGTATCAAATTAAAGCCCACGGTATCACAAATGCTACAAGCTTGAAATAACCAACATTTTTTATATTTTTTTTAAGTTGGTTCAACTTTTGAACCATGTTTAATATCATTTTGGCAGTTTTCGGCATCTAGGAACTTAAAAAAAATTCTAAAAAAAAAAAAAAAAATCCGACCTACCTACCCTAATTGTTTGGGCTATGTTACCTGAACACAAGAATTTTTTTTAGGCCTGGGGAGTGTGTGGCCAGATTCGCCTGACTTCGCTACTCAAGTCCAGTGCAGTCAAAAGTGCAAGCAGTGGGATCTCCAAGACTAGTTCCCCATTTGTGCACCGTCTATGAATCAAAGTGATATAATAGTGGTACCAATTTAGAGAGGGGGTTGAGTTACATTAGATACACCCATTAAGCCTCTGCTTGAGGCAGGTTTATAATTTCTAACGTTTGACTGAACTTAGCCAACTTGTGAGATTTTCATTGTAAAAACTTTGAAGCATGGCATTCGGAAGAGTAGTCTATTTGAAGGGTCCATATAACTATTGTATGATCAGAAAGTTTAGTGGTTGTAAGCCACTTCCAAATACGTCCAAAATGCATACCATACTAGACCTTGATGTCATTTTATTAGAGTATAGTCTTTTAGATAGGGATCTAGTTAGCTGCAGGTTGATTGGTTCTATTCATTGTGTGGTACAAGTACCGTATACTCCCGCGTAGAAGACGCGTCCTCTAGGCCAAACAAATGCCTTGTGCGTCTTATAGGAACTCTTCAAGTTGGGGTGCGTCTTATACGCGGGGTAATTTTACTATAGAAATGTACTAATCTTACAAATTTCAGTTTTAAAATGTGCGTCTTATACGCGAAAATGCATGTGCTGAGTTTGGGGTGCGTCTTATACGCGCAGCGCCTCTTCTACGCGGGAGATTACAGTAATATAGGGCAGAGCAGTCTTCCATGACCAGTTCTATCCAGAGGCCTTTGTGGGCCAACAACCCTCTACACTATTACCTGTAGACTGTAGTGTGCAGTCTTTGCTGTTATTACTCACCCTTCATAGAACTAGTCAGACTGATGGCGACACCAAGTCCTAGATCACAGATTCAGAGACCATTCACACTATAAACTAGTGTTCGAAAACAACCACCGTAATCTCCCGCGTATAAAGTGCGTCTTATATGCCAAACAAAGTTATGCTGAGTCTTATACTTGGGAGGGACATTGCCTTGAGTTTAGGGTGCGCCTTATGGGGGGGGGGGTATTTTTACTATAGAATAGTACTAAAGTAACAAAAATCTGCTCTTAGAGGTGCGCCTTATATGTTAAACAGACCTCCCTAAGTTGGGGGTTCATACAGCGATTCTCACAGCACTTCTTACACTAGTGGATCTCATGCTTTACTGTAGAGTGTAGAACCCTGCATATAAGGCGCAAATCACCCATAAGTTGCGCCCCATAAAGGCACACCAGGGGCAGAATCGATAAGATTATACGTTGTGATCTTAATCACAAATGGCTCAGGGCTCATATGGTGTGGTCAAGGTCAAGTAAAGTTTTCATGATTCTCATACTAATAGCATGTCCTGAAAGGGCGGGAAAATGAAAAGCTGACGTTGTCTGCTCATCGATCTTAATATCAGATGCCTGGAGGTGCCTTTACAGGCGTTCATGTAAGAATTGAATAGGAATTGAGTTTAAATTCTGGTCGTCCGGAGTAGAAGCCTATAGGAGCCAAGAAAGTTTGAAAACAGCATTTTAAAGTTCATGTAGATGTGATTTTTTTATATCATTTTATTGTTCATGTAAAATCTTATTGCAATTCCTGATTGAAAACTGGGGACTTTTCATTGGGGAATCATCGCCGTAACCCGACAGTAATGACTCAGGGAGGCCCTGAGCCAATTATGGAAAACCCCATGTAGAAGTGGTCACGTCAGAGATGTCTTAACTTTCAGCCCATAGATGCGATCACTGCTGTATAGAAGTATTGAACATACTTATGTATGTAAAATCTGACTTCTTGGCACAGTAAATTTAGTATCATTTAATATGTCTGCAGGAAAATGGCCGAGAAGGATAAAAGAGAAACCAAAGTGACCAGCCATCTGCCCATGGAGTCTGCTCGTGTCATAGCAGAGTCGGTTGGGGTTGGAGGACTTCCAGATGAGGCTGCTACTTTACTATCTGAGGATGCTACCTACCGGATAAAACAGATGGTGCAGGTATGTATTAAACTATATTCCTTATCTATGAATTAAAGAACATCCATGGCGATTCTCACGCCAGATAAAATTTACCATTACACTCGAAAGGAAGGGTCCCTTTATGGGGGTGAGTTCAAGAAATCTCGATTCAATTTGGCAATGTGGGGTAGGGTTAGGTGGCCCGAGTATACACCAATGTAATGAAAAGCTTCATGTTGTGGGTCAAAACAAATTATCATTAGAGATTATAATTTGTTTTCAAAGTCGGTACCCGGGGGTGAACGATCCGTTGATATAGAGTCCCTCCTCACCCAGGTTCTTGATATTGAATATACTCCATAGTTTTGTTTCTTTCTTTTGCAGGAGGCAGTCAAATTCATGCAGCATGGAAAGAGGCAAAAACTGTGCACAGCAGATTTTGACCAAGCCCTGAGAGTGCGAAATATAGAGGTTAGTCTCATTCAATTGTTAAAACAGAACATGGTATACACTCAACTCTCAACTCTGTATACTAGTACCGGTACTCGCTAACAAAGTCTTTTGATGGACACAGTTAAATAGTTACGATAGATTCCCGTTAGTAAGCCTTAAATTGTATAAGCTGCATCCTGAGTTTGTTGAGAAGGCTATACGGCCTTAGCAGGTTTAATTATTAGCCAATGAGAGAACTCCAATCTATTCACTGTGGTCCTTCGGCGGCCAACTGGTACCCATCTGATAGGTCTTATCAGTAAAACTCGCTTGTAACAAGCTCCAGCAAAGGCCGCGCCCATGTGACAACCTGCTACCTCGGAATAAGTAAAGATTCATCATTCTTGTTATGTGATTGATTAGACGTCAATCACATACTTATATATACATAGACCGAGGCACAAAACCACATTGAAACAAAGAGGGATTCTGACAGACATAGGAACAAAGAGGGAAATATGGCCCATACTCTGTCTCTGTACACATTGCTATTGGTGTATATTTTTTTGGTATATAATATAGTTGAAGGTAGCCCATAGGCCATGTAGATGGTATGGATAGCATTTACACCTCAGAGACAGAGAATAGGTTGTGTACCAGTTCAGTGGCCATGAACAATAGGGGATTAGTCTATTTCTTCCAGCCTTCATGCACCAGTGGTCATTAACCCTTTCAGTGTCACATAGCACCAGTTCACATTTAGATACAACGGATCAGGAAATGGCATCACATTAACCCTTGAAGGGCAGCAGAATGAATAAAAGAATAGAGATTCTGTGGTCGCCATTGAACATAGGACATAGTAGTCAATTACACATAGGCCTAAGGCCTAGCCTTTACCTTCATATTCCTTTGAAATTGCCAGTTTTATAGCACTGTTCTGTCAAGTCATTGAGGGAGTGCCCGATGTATCTAAAATTGAAAACAAAATATTATCATTTTCCCACCAGCCTACATTTTTTCTCATTTTGAAGATTGATTGACTGGCACTCTTCTGTTTTAATCCGCCATGCAGAATCAAAAGGTCGCCACAACCCTCAATTCATACCCAATTTAAAGGTGGCATGTAAAACATGGAATATGTACCTTGTAACTGGCTATAATTTAGTTTAAGTATGTGACAATGTGTTTAGCATACGGAATTTTTCTTTCTATCTGCAGCCCTTCTAATATTTACATTATCTGCCTTGCAGTGATAATAACATGGTATAGTTCATGAAATATGAGTGGCCTTTATTCCATAACCGACACCCCTTAGACTATTTCTTTTATCTTCTTTGTTGGCAGGGGCCTGTAATGGAATAAAGGCTATTTCTTTATGTGCAGATCGAATGGCGACCTATTTGTTTTGTGAGTAAAATAATATGGCGACCTATTTGTTCTGACTTGTTACATTAAGAGAGAGAGGGAGAGATGTCCTTTATTCCATAATAGGCCCCCCCCCCCCCGCCATCTCCTTTGAGCATGCTCGTAATTGAATAAAGAGTATTTCTATTGGTCTGAGACTAACATGACATACATATAGCAAATTCCGACCTATCGGTATTTGTTTTGTAGAATAAGAAGACATATTTGTTCTGACCAACTAACCATCTATCCTCTTCAGAAAAAATCCTATTTGAGTAAACCTATTGCAGTATATAACTATGATGCACCAATTTAAATAGATAAACCTGTGATATTGAGCCTACTTACTATGATAGATGATAAAAACAAATAGGTCGCCATATGAATAAAGCTTGAACACCCCCAAAATATGCCATTCCCCATTTTCTCTATATGTCTGTCCCCCTCGGGAAAACCCTTTCCCCAGGGGGCATTTCCCCCATAGATGATTTAAATTGCATTTATATCATGGATGGGGTCATCTATATACTACTCCTGTTTTAAGTCGCCAAATGGCGACCTATTTGGTCTGGCTGTTTAGCAGACCCCATTTTCCAAGAAAAGTAAAATTGACAAATCCTACTTCATTGTGCAATATATCTAGCCTATATCTCTGAATAATTCTATGGTATTTAGCTTCTGTCATATAGAATGAATGCTTAAACAAATAGGTCGCCATATGAATAAAGCTGCACTTGGAAACCTTGTATACCCCAAAATATGCCATGTCCCATCTTTTATATATTTATCCCCCCCCCCCGGAAATCCCTTTCCCCAGGGGGGAATTTCCCCCCATAGATGATTTAAGTTTCTTTGATATTATGGATGGGCTCATCTATATACTACTCCTGTTTTATCCCACCATATGACGACCTATTTGATCTGGCTAATCAAATATTCATTGTCCGGATAGAAAGCACATTATTGACTAAACAATAACATTTGTATCCTATATATATATGACTACGCTTCTAGTATTTACCTTCTTTCATATAGAATGGATGCTGAAACAAATAGGTCGCCATATGGTGGAATAAAACAGGAGTAGTATATAGGTAAAGTCATCCACAATAGGAAAGAAATCGAATGCATCTATGGGGGGAGATACCCCCCTGGGGAAAGGGTTTTCCGGGGGGGGGGGGAGATATATATCTAAAAAAATGGGGCATGGCATATTTTGGGGGAATTGCAACATCAATAGTGCTTTGGGAAATTTATACATTATATATGAAATTCCAGTGGTTTAGGTATGGCGGGGTAAAAGGTCTATGGTCAGGTTTAAGTCGCTGTGGGAAAAGTTTTGATACAGTCATTGTATGCTGAGGGTAAACAGCTAGATATGGTGGGATAAAAGGTCTAGGGTTGGGTGTAAGTCTCCACAGAAAAACCAATGACGTTGTATCTATAGGGTATGTCCAGTACTTTGGGTATGGCGGGATAAAAGGTCTAGGGTCGGGTTTAAGTCGCCATAAGGAAACTTATGATGTTGGACCTATAGGGGCATGTCCAGTATTTTGGGTATGGCGGGAGAAAAGGTCTAGGGTCGGGTGAGAAATGCAATGTATACTTGAAGAAAATAGAGAAATATTTTATTTTCGTTTCTTTCAAACAGCTTCCTGTGTTTACTTTTACCAGCATGGCGGGATAAACCAGGACATGGCCGATTGACTTTTTTTCTATTTTTTTTTCAGCCACTTTACGGATTCCATGCTCAAGAATACATTCCATTTCGCCATGCAAGTGGAGGTGGAAGGGAAGTGCACTTCATCGAAGAGAAAGAAATAGACCTGCAAGAAATTATAAATTCACAACTCCCTAAATTACCAGTGGACGTGACTATAAAGTGTAAGAATCTCATACGATTTACTCTTCAAGTAACGATCAACTGACTATCATATTATTGAATAAAAATCAATCAAGTTGTTGTGTCCCAGGAAATAAAATTATATGTTAATATTCAAAGACTTTATCTATGCAACAGTGTAAGATGTATAAAATGCTATACCACAGCACGATTTTCTTTCATAAATCAGAATTTTAATCCAAGTTCTGGTTATATCTTTACAGCTCATTGGTTGAGTATTGATGGAGATCAGCCATCAGTGCCGGAGAACCCGCCACCTGTGTCCAAGGATGAACAGCGACAGGAGAGCGTAGACCCAACCAAGGCACTCAACAAGGCCAAACCTAAACTGTCTGCGGAACCAGGCAAATCTAAACAAAAACTGAAGGGACAGGAGAAAGTTAGGTTAAAGGAGCTAGCAACTCACGAGTTGTCTGTGGTAGGTGTAATCAGCCACACATATGAATGAATAGAGGTTAAGTGTAGACATTTGATCAGATCAATAGATATTGCTCTGGGTGAGTCTTGTAGATCTACACCATTTTCTTGATTAGATTTAGTTTCCCTTTATAATGAGCTCATAACAGAAGCTTTAACACTCCCACTTTCTATTCATAGGAGCAACAACTTTATTACAAAGAGATCACAGAAGCGTGTGTGGGATCTGATGAGACAAGACGCTGTGTAAGTCTTATATCTATATTGTTTTATGTTTCATAAAAAAGATGCGCTTGATTGAAGGGCTTTCATCAAGATGCGAACAAGTAATCTAATTTGTCCTTGGTAACTCAGATACTGCTCACTACCAAGGAATTAGAAGAGAAGAGATCTGTCTTTAACTCTATGTTACTACTTATACAAAAAAAAAACTCGCGACTGAATAGCAGGCTATTTGTGTGATTTCCATGTCCATTATCAATAAGAGTCGCACTAATATTTGTTGTGTCATATACTGACTGATTCCATTTTCTGTCACCAGGAGGCTCTACACAGTCTGGCCACTGACCCCGGTCTTCACCAAATGTTACCCCGCTTCAGCATCTTCATCTCGGAAGGCGTAAGCGAAATTTACCCTGCTTTTTTAAAAACTGATCCAATAGTGGTCTGATTTATCTCAATTTGAAGATGCCAATAGTATAAAAGAGTAGCCCTATAGATTACGATTCATACTTTCATTTGTGTACTCACTCCTACCTACCATAGGCTTAGCCAAGTGTTATTCACTGGCAATGTCTAGGTACGTGGGGATATTATCTTATTTTGTTTTTCACATTTCATCATACTGATTATAACATTGCTTCATGTATCGATTTTGGACATGCTATGTACAATAGTGGTTTTGTTGTATTTTCAGGTGAAAGTGAATGTAGTGCAGAACAATCTGGCATTATTAATTTACTTGATGCGCATGGTGAAGTCTATCATGGATAACCCGACACTCTACCTAGAGAAATATGTAAGTACACGTGTTCAATGGCTTTCAAAACATCTAAAGGGAAAACTGGTCAGAAAATAAACTACATGTACATGTACCACAATGCCTTGTGTATAAAGCGCACCCCTCATATAAGGCGCACCCTTAGTGGAAATGCTATTGCTTGATTTTGAGCAATTTTATACTGTTCTATGTAGTATGATATCCTTGCCTATAAGGTGCAATCCCAACTTGGGTCAATCCTATAAGGTGTACTAGGTATACCTGAGGTGTACTCCAAGTAAAGTCGAAGTCAATGATATAAGAGATGCCAGGAGCAACAATAGATATCATTGCCAACACAGCCTCCAACATGAAATCTAAACCAGACTATGTCTTTGTTCAGGCCATGGACATCGATGTCCACATAAATATTCCCCAACAGAAGCTGTACCAGAGGGTCGATAACCTAGTGGAGTGTCTGGAGAAAGCAATTCCAGAGTCTCACATCATACTCTCTGGCTTACCAGTGTATGGTAGTAATGCCAAAAATGCCCTGAAACTGAATCTCGAAGCCTACCTTAAACACAAACTACCGTAATCTCCCGCGTAGAAGACGCGGTGCGCGTATAGGACGCACCCCCTTCTTGGTAGAAGCATTTTCGCGTATAAGACGCACATTTTAAGGATGGAATTTGCAAGATTAGTACATTTCTATAGAAAAATTACCCCTCGTATAAGATGCACCCCCAACTTGAGAGAAAGCTATAAGACTCCCCAGCATTTTGTTTGGCGTAGAGGACGCGTCTTATACGCGGGAGTTTACGGTAGTAAAAAAACTTTATAGAGGGTGATACCCTTTTTTGATTTTAAGCCTGTTTGAAAGTATTGTTACATTCATATATAGTCAACTATTCTCATTGTGTAACAATAGTAATAATAATACTGGTATGATAATGATAGTAGAAGAAAATAGGATGCATCTGTACATCCTTCTGAGGCAGCAAAGCTTGTCACCATAAAATGGCTTTACCCTCAGAGACCCACTTCACTTGAGCTACTGCACCAAAGAAGCCATCTGCACCCGACTCTCTAAGCTAGCCTGCCCCAACCAACCATAGGGGGACGGGCATACATACCCAATAGAAGAATAGATCGACAGAAAATCAGCTAGAACTATTCGATTTTGTTACTGGAATATACATGGATATGGTGATAAACTATCATTCCCCCATGTTCAAGATTTAATCTCTAGTGAAGATATTTTAATTTTTAGTGAGATTTGGAAAGGTCCAGACTTTAATGCAAATACTTCAAGTTACAAATATATTCAAGTATCCCGCTCACACATACACCCAAATGCCAAAAGACACTCTGGAGGTATAGGTATACTAATATCAATAGTGATAGAAAAGGGTGTTGAGGTTGAGAATGAATGTGATTTTCTTGTATGGATTCGACTAGATTCAAAATTTTTCAGTCTTGAGAGAGACTTGGTGATAGGTGCTATTTATATCCCTCTTACATTGCAGAAAATGACAATTATTTTGATATAATATCTAAACAGCTTGGTGCTGCTGATAAACAAAATGTTGATCTAGTCCTATGTGGTGATCTTAAAGCCAGAACTGCCTCCCTGCATGACCTTTGTGCTGAAACCTATGATGTATGCAAGAATGTGATACCTGAGCACAGAATACCAAAAGATCTGGTGAGATATAATAATGGAAAATAATTGATACTATTATGCAAGGATACAGAGTTGATCATACTAAATGGTAGAGTAGGTAATACTTTAAATACTAGTGCCTTTACATGCTATACAGCTAATGGTCAGAGTGTAGTTGATTATGTTTTATGTAAAGCCGAATCAGCTGTGATTATGGAGGGGATGGAAATTCTAAACCTTCTCCCTGATTCAGACCATAGACCTGTGACATTCAGTATTTAGGGTGCTGTTGTAAAACCAAAGGCATATACTGCCACAGGTGACATACATATGAAGTGCAAATGGGATCCAACAAGGATAGAAACATATAAAGAGAATATTAGGAGCACAAAATGCAAGGTTGTCAAGGAAGATATTCTCTCCTTAGCTACAAAAGATATTATTGACATGGAGAAAATAACTGAGTTATACTATGAAATGTTTGATATTGCTTCTCCTGTGCGTAAATGTGCACCTAAGAGATCAGTATCTACATTCCTGGTATAATGAAGAATGTCGTAATGCAAAAAAAAAGATGTGCATGAGTTCATTAAGACACATGACTTACAAGCAGAAGAAAAAAGATAAGGTTTGGAGTACTAAAAAGAAATTATAGTAGAGTGATTCAAAGGGCTAAAAGAAAGGCAAAAGAGAAATCATCCCAAAATCTGGAGACTATGTTAGATAGAAAGTCATAATAGCAACCAGTTCTGGAAGACTTTGGGCAACTATAAGCAGAAATCTAGTTATAATGATATACCACTTGGTGGATTTGTAAATTGCTTTGAGCTTCAGCAGACCCCGCCTCATATTGAATATTTTGACTGTGATCATATAACAAATCTAGAAAATACATTCCATCAATTTTCTTTTGGATATGACTCAGAGATACTGGATAATACTGTGGAATCTCTATTAGATTCTCCCTTTACACAGCAGGAGATTAAGAATGCTATCAGATTAATCGAGACCAACAAAGCTGTTGGCACTGATGGAATTCCCTCTGAATTCCTGAAACAAGGTGGAGATGATTTAGTTGATGTCCTACATGTTATTAACTCGAAAAGAGAGTTATAGGTGAGGATCGGCCCCTCATTTTCAGTCATTTGGGTGGTGCGAATAAGTGTAAAAAAAAGATGGAAATTTTACGTATAAGAGGCAGAATTAGTTCAGGAATTTGTAGTGGTATTGCAGGAGGAGATGTAGGGGTCTTGCAGGAAAAGCCATTTCAGTAACAAGTTTTGGAAATTTTGAGTAATTCTCTATATTGTATACAGTCAGTTGGTCAGCCGCCATAAGACACTTTTCGCTTGCAATGATGAAGGTATAGGAGTGTTGATCCAGGATCAATTTTCCCACTCTTTTTGCAAGTGTGGTGCGAATAGGGAAGTTTTGGCGGGAGTTATGCGAATAGTGGTTTGGTGGTGTGAATGACCTGGGTGAGTAGCATCTGGTCCTCCAAGCAGATGTCTTGTGAAAGTATAGGACTATAACACTACTTAACACCTGCTTGGAGTTGGTTCCTGTCTGAATGGGAGTGCTGAGCTAGACCACAAGCTAGACTTGCTCAAGGCTATTGATTTTAATTCTGGAGAAACAATGTAATGGAAAAGACTATCAAGTATAAAGGGGCCAGAGCTTTGGGACAGCAGAGAGTTTAACTAACTACAATTACCTTAAATTCTCTGATACAAGCAACATTACCTGCATTACTGACCTTGCAATAAACTACTTTTGATTCGATTCAAAAATGATATGAACCTCAAATCAAAGAATTTATGGTATATAACATCTGCCAAAGATTTTTATTTCTTTTCGAGTTACGAGCAATGAAATTGCTGCCCTATATTTTTCAACTGTATCCTTTTAACTGGTAACTTTCCCTGTCACTTGGCAGAGGGTATTATCAGCCCACTACACAAAAAAGGTGACTGTGATAACCCTGAGAACTGTAGGAAGATAACAATCATGAATAGCACCTGCAAACTTCTTGAGATTGTTTTAAATAACAGACTGAAATTCAATAATGAGATGCTTGATCTAGATGATCCACTGCAGAATGGGTTCACAGAAAATGGAAGGACATCAGACAATGTATTCATACTATACTCTGCTATAAATATATCTAAAGCCTTTGCACTGCTGTTTTATTGACTTTACAAAAGCCTTTGACTTTATCAAAAGGAAGGCACTATTTTACAAATTGATACATGATAAAATAAAAGGGAAATCTCTCAGGGTTTTATGGAATTGTTTAAAAAAATCTCAGTCTCATGTAAGAGTAAACACAGTCTTAAGTGACGCATTGACAGTGTATATGGTGACTTACAAGGTTGGGTCCTTAGTCCAAAACTATTTACCGTAATCTCCCGCGTATAAGGCGCAGCCCGCGTATAAGGCGCACCCCCAACTAAGGGAGGCCTGTCCCACGTATAAGGCGCACCCCAAACTCAAGGCAATTTCCCTCCCACGTATAAGACTCAGCAGCATTTTGTTTGGCGTATAAGACGCGCCTTATACACGGGAGATTACGGTAATACCTACCTATCAGACATATGGTATTTATTCTAATAAGCACACATGCTCTAATGAGCACACACCCCACCTTTCTGGGTTCCACCCTGGTGTAAAATCAGTCAAATGAAGTGTAAAAATAAAGATATTTAAAGCAAAATCAACGATTTTAGGCTCTTGGGGGTGCGCTTATTAGAATTTTTTTCGTTTAAGGTTTTGAGCACCTAACAATTAACTTTCCGCACATGTGCGCTTATAAGAACAAATACGGCATGTGATTTTCTAGACCCTGAGCTAGGAATAGATATAGATGGTATTAAGATTGGATATCTCCTTTACGCAGACGACCTTGTTTTATTTTCTACTGCTCCACTAGGGTTGTAGGCACAACTTGATAACTTATTTCAATACTGTAGTAAGTGGCACCTAATGTAAACATGTGTAAGTCAAATGTAATGGTACTTAATGAGAAAGGAAAGGGTAAAACTCCAACATTTAACTATGGCAGTGAAACTATGACCGTAGTTACAACATACAAATACCTAGGGTTCACATTAGTGTCATACCATAAAGATACTTTTCATTGTGTTTACAAAGAACATGCTCACAAAGCATGGAAATCAATCTGAAGCGTATTCTTGCTGTTCAGCAAATATTAGACCAAAGCCTCGAACTGCTGATACAGGTAGAGTTCCTTTATGGGCTCATTAGGAGGTCCGAGGTACAAGCTATAAAATACTGCGAAAGAATCTCAAACCTTCCAGTCTCGCACATTCTCAGGAAGTGTTACTTAGACCTATATAATCTGGATGCAGCAAACCAGACAAATTGGTGCAGTCGTTAAAAATCTTCTTAGATCACTTGATGAGACATATCAGACTCTGTGAGACACACAAGGCAGTGAATGCATTAGTTGAAGCAATTTATGGGAAACATAAAAAGGATATCATAAATGAAATTAGAAGTTAGAAATCTAAGAACATCTAGGACATTAAAAATCCGGTTTCCGTTTAGAACATTACCTTTTCTGTATAAATAGTTGTAAGTACAGATATGCCTTGGCACAATTCCGAATGAGTTTGCACAATTTAGGTATAGAGACTGGACGGCACTTCAAGCCACCCAACCTAACCAACGAGAGAATATGCCTTTATTGCAATAGTGGGTTAATTGGTAATGAGATACATTCCCTTTTTTTTCCACAATGAATAAAGAAAGATGCTAGAAGAGACTGCCAATACCAAAATTAATGATTATGTAGACATGTCTGACAAGGATAAATTTGTAAATATTATGAAGACCCCAGAACAGGATGTTCTAAATGCATTGGGTATATATATATATATATATATATATATATATATATATATACTTTTAAACAAAGACATGTGAGAATGTACTTATATGTACTTATATTTACATACATTTCTATGTACACTTGAATGGATAATGTGCAACAAAATTTTAACCCAAATGGTCATGTATGCCTTGGATCTGCATCTGTGTACGCCTGTATATATGTTTCCCTAGTCACCTAAGATCTCTGTAGTTTATTTTAGCATTTATCTTGGAGTGTAGTCAGTAGATCTAGATATTTTTATATGAACCATTTTCTGTATGTCAGAAATTCCCTTTGTTGTCAATAAAAGATATTATTATTATTTATTAGAACATCTGTTACTTATCACTCTGATTTTGCCTGTTGCTGACTTTACTGTATCATCAATACACATGTTCAAAAACTTCTTTACAGTTACACGAGTTGGTCCCCACGATAATAACATGTGTGGTCAGTAAACAACTTTGTACACGGCCTGATGTAGACAATCACTGGGCTCTTCGCGACTTTGCTGTCAAACTCATGTCACAAGTTTGCAAGTAGGTTCTGAGGTTTAGTTTAATGAATGAACATTTCATATCCATCTTTCAATCCATATCGCATAAAGAATAATGCCAAACTTTTAATATACAAATACTTTTACAACACAACCCCTCACATTTCACGAGCACAACAGGGATTATCAACCTAGCCACGTCAAAAATATTTTTTTAGAATTTTTGATCGTCCCTGCAAGTGAATGCGTACTCTTATCAATCGATCTCCAATATTGATTGATAACTTAGAGCACCATGGATGGTTGGGCCCTAAGCCTAAACACACCCTGCACTGCATAATTTAATTGGAACCTCTCCTAATCATATTATGACGTTGACTGTACTTCTACATCAAACTGGTACTGTTGCCTTGCAATAACTACCTTAGTTACTGGGTTGTCTAGCAACCGGAGTGACACCTAACATCAAGCCTCCTGTGGGCTTGGGACCACTGGCAATATTTTATTGTCATATTTTAGCACAAGCAGATGCCTGATGAGTCCCCATGGGATGAAACTGCTCCATTTTGTTGTCATATCCAATTTTGACAGCATATCTCCATAGCACCCAGTGCCATGGATACATGTGTACGGTGTTACCGAGTAACATTAACACTTGTGACTGTAGCCAAGCAATGGTGTTCTGAGTGACGTCACAGTCCCCGGGCCGTTGCGTCATTCAAAGTGGCAGCGTCGTGCAGAGAGGTCGGTTTAAACTAGTCCTGTCAAAATCTTATACAACACAACAAATCCTCTGATAGAAATTGTATCAAAAGGCTGCCATGGTTCCTTGTAGATCGTTCAGCTCTAATACCAACAACATCCAGACGCGTGTGACTCGGATGTACAGTACGGCCATGTTGAACGAGAAGGCTCCCCTTGCCACACACTATGGTGCTATTGTAGGCCTGTGTGAGCTGGGACCTGAGGTAGGACAGCTTACATCATAAAAACAATCTTTAAATAAGGTTTGAGAACTGGGTACAAAGCCGTTATCCCAGTAACCGCTTTAAATATCCATTTACGCCTTTGTGCATATATGTGTATGTTAGTTTCGTGTTTTATTCTCCATTTGGAAATATGGTCCACACGCATTTCAATTTAGATGTACCCGGGACCTGATTGAAATTTGCACAAAAAATATAGATGTGTTTGATTAAATGCTAAACTGCCATTGACTGTTTCAGGTAATAAAGACGCTGCTACTGCCACTCATTAAAGCAGAGGGTGAACGTCTGCAGTATGCACTAGAGGGCCCATTAATAAACAATATCGACAAGACAGCTGCCGAACACATAAAGACAGTTCTGTTGGTATGTACTATTGTGTATGATTAGCAGAAGTTCAGTTTTACCCTACTATTTGACAGATCGATGTACACTTGCAGCACCAATTCAAATTTATTTTCTAGCCATTGAATTCAGCCTACACCCCCAAAATGAAAAAAAAATAATAATAAAAAAGAAAGAAACAGGTCAAGTCTAACCATTTGTTAATCATTGTTACAGAAACAGTTACCACCTGTTATAAAGACCATTCGCTCAGCACCTGATAACTTGGAGGAGTATCGGACGGAGTATGGTTACCTCGGCGCTGCCCTGTATAGCGCTGTGGTGAAGGCACGGCAGCCCACAACAAGCACAACAAGTACTAACCCAACCAGCTTAAAGCCAACACTCTCCATAGCACAGGTAAATACCTAAAGCCAAGTCCCCCCTTCTGATATATCTAAAGCCCATTCATTTAACTTTGTACATCGTTAAGTGTCAGAGGCATTTACCAGAGGTAGCTGTGGGACTGGCGAGTTAATCGGCTATCAAGCACTGTTCTCAAGAATTGTGCAGAATTTATTCATTGGTCAATCAAATATATTTAGTTTGTGCCATGAAACATTCATTACCAGTGGTAGACACTAATGCTGGCCCGGGGGCCAATGGCCCGTAGTTGTGAGTCCGGGCCCACACTTTTCTCAATACCTTCCTGTGGGCCCGGGTGGCCCATAGGAGTTAATGATCAATATCTAAGGAAAATTCTCCATATACTGTTGGAAAGGGGAAATCATAAGGAAAATGACTGTTAACACATTACCTTTGTACCAAATGATTTAGGCCACACCAAATTAAAAAGTTGGTCTATGGATTTTCATTTTGAAAAAATGGAGAGGGAGGACGATTTTTATTTTTTTTTTTTTTGGGGTGATATTTTGGTTTGGTTGATTTTACGTCCACTAATATGACTTAAAAGTTAGCAGACAATTCTATGGTTGGCGGACATCAAGTCCTTTGTTTTCTTTTTGGAAAGGTTTTTAAAAGCTGTTTGTCCAAACAACTAGACAGGTATTTATATGCTGCTTGCCCAACACAGCAGTGACCGAATCTATGAGATGAATGACCGCATCTATGAGGAGGGTTGAGGGGGAAAACCGCTACCAGGGCTTCATTCCCTTACTCTTTCCGAAGGATAGCAAGTGTTCTTTAATTTGCCTGGTCCCATAGGCAGGGCCAGACAAACCACGGCCTTTGATCACTCAGATGTGGTTCACTGAGGGGGAATCCCAAGGCAAAAGGCAAGCATGTATGCCCGGGCCCGCACATAGGGACACCAGCTGCCTACATGCTCACCCAAAGCCACAAGAAACCCCAATTTTGTCGCCTTTTACGAATCTTGTATGCCCACTGGTAGAATGGAAGGAGAATTCCTCCTTCGTGGACTCCCAATGAAGTTATTCTGCTCATCCAGGTCCCCACTTTTTTTTATAACCAAAGATTTCTCAGGAAAGGAGTTGAGGAGTTGGCCAGTTTTTAAAGCAATCCATAGACAATAATTTTCAAAAAAAAATAAAAATTTGTATTTTTGAAAATATGATGCGGGAAATCCATAGACCAACTATTTAATTTGGTGTGGCCTAATAGAACATTTTTTCTCTTGAAAAAAGTGGTGTTTTTTTTTCTGGGCCCTGAGATTTTTGTGTGGGCCATGGCCCAAAAAGTTAATGTCTACCCCTGTTCATTACTGTCCACTTTAAAGGCCCATTAAATGTAGCTTTTTTTAAATAGTAATAAAACTTGATTTTACAAAATATTTGAACATCAATATTACCTTTTTCCCAACCAACAGCCAAGACCACAGATGATCATCCAGTCTTCAACACCTTCACAGCCGCGAACCTCCACCGTTCCACCCCGCTTCCAGATGACCAACCTTGGCAGCACTATCACTCCCACAGCTTCCTCATTATCCAGCTCACAACAAAAATATGTCATAGTTACGTCACAACCCCGGCCGTCAACGCCGTCCTCAGGAGTGAGTTATTTTCAGTTTGATAACAAACCATCCAGTTGAGGGGTTACGGTGCCTGACTTGTCCACTTTGTCAGTGGATGGTATTCCCCTGCAAACATCATTCCTGTCCTAAAGAGAAACTGACACTTTATCCTATTTATTTAATTATGGAACTACTTCGGGAATGTGTTTTGAAAGGCGTCTACGATAAGGATAACAAGCGGAATTGATTTGAACAATGCGGCTTGCATCTGTTGTAGATTTGTAGAAAAGTAGTGGATGAATAAAGAATGGACTTCATTCTCAAAATTCACATGGTCTTTATTTTTATTTTAATAGACTTCAGTCTTTCAAAATCAAGGCCCAGGCCAGACAGTAGTACAGTTGACATCTTCAGCGCTAACTGGAGCCACAAGTTCCACATCGGGAAGTACGCCACAGAAAATTGTTGTCATGACCCTACCACAGACTGCGGGACACCAGCAAACGCCGGCTGCCGTGACGCTATCACGTGATCACGGCACGATGAAGAGCGTATTCAGCACGATAGGCAGCAGCAGCAGTATCATCCAGATAGACCGGGAGCATGATAACAGTGACGTCAACCCCTTCTCATGACACTCCCATTCGTGAATAGTTAGTGGGAGAGGCATATTTGGATATTCATGTACTTTTACTAATGAGATTGCCAAGTTAGTGGCTTTGGCTTTGTAATCGCTGAGCTGGCTTACTCCCTACTAATGCTAAACAGAATACCCATAGATCTTTGAATATAATCTTTTGTATGCTAACCTAGGTATGGACAAAATTACACAATGCGGTTACCTAGATCTATCATCCTCTGATCAGAACGTCAGTCACAAGGGACAATCTCGCATAAAGCTGCAAGTGTACAGAATTTGGTGCTCGTCTACAACTTTATGAATGAGCGACAGACATAAAAGTTGAAAATACTGCCAGGTCTCCAATCAGGACATAGTGAAGCAGACTTGCCTTTGTTATGCAACAGACTTTGAAAGAGACTTCTTTTTGTACATTCATGATTGACGACAGATGAGATATCACAACCATTTACAAGTTCAAATACATTATTTTATTTTCTAGATACTTTACAGCAATAGTTCATGTTTATTTGGAACATGGCAATTACATACATTGTCATATATTTACACCATTAAGAAATGTCAGGTATCCATATTGGACACTTTAAATAAAAGTATTACATGCAATTGCAAGGTTCTGGTTTTCTTTCTCAATTACTGATATCTTTACACATATGCATGTATTTGAGAATTACGTAGTGAATAATGGATGAAGCACCGATATAGAAAGTATATATGTACAAATCTGTCTCTTAATACGGCATCTATGCATTAACTGGACCTTGTGGAATATATCTTCTCTTGCAGACGTAGACTTTATTATTTGATATTGAGATGACGTACATGAAACTGTCCCACATCACTGGAAAAGAAAAATCATATCACGGCTTACACATGAAACAAAGTCCAGGGGCGCCTTTTTGGCGAGGTTATTCTACATTAGACTGGTACTAAACTGGTAAAACCCAGTCCCAGGCATATTATATAGCATCCTCTCAAACACTGGGTGCATCTTTCACTTGAGTTACTACTCTATCAACAATGACTGGAAAAACTGGGTGATTGTACATATACAACTATATATGACGACTTTGAAGTAAATAAGTCTATGGGCTTTGTTGAATATACCCCTGAAAGTTACTCTATTTGCAATGGACAAACAGAACATGTTACTCTCAATACATTCCTTATCAGTTTAAATGTTATCTTCAGGGAAATAAATTCCTTCTCACCTGAGAGCCGTTTGAAGTTTCCTAATGAGTCACCCGACACTGGAACACGGACGGCATTCCTGACTAACAACATGAGCTTGTCGGCTAACTTCTCTTCATTCTCTAATTCACCGCCAGACTATTAAAGAGAATATAACATTGTACAAATATAATGAAACACCGAAAGGGGTATTCCTTACCAGGCACAAATCGTGAATACCGCCACTTTTATTTTTATTCAGCAAGATAAATTTCATTGTAGAATAAGTTTATACTTAAACATTTAACATTTCTGTAGTAGGTTTTGTCGATTATTCAAATTTTTACATATTTTTTATTGTAAGATTACAAAGTCCAGTGTAGAAAAATGCTACTTGAGTCTTATGTAAGCAAGCCACGGTAACAATAGTATTAAAATAGCTCCGGGGAAAACCTTGAATACGTGAGATTCTGAGAATGAATATCTGGTATGTGCACTCATAGACATAGGTTCTGGAAACCTCACCAAAATGACCATTATGGACATGGACAGAAAATTTAAAGTGCTTGAGAACTACAAACGCAGAAATCAGTGTACTCACACTGATAACACCACCATCTTCATTGATGACCAGATAGCCAAGTGATTCTGGAATTCTCTCAATCCCCTGTGTGACTGACATGTTAACTAGGTTCTGAAATAATTATAATGAAAAAAAAAAACCAATATTTTTAATTTTTAAACAAACTGCATCTTTGAAAAGATAATAAGTGCACAGGATCGCTACATGACCTTCGGGGCTTACCTGGCTAATTGTTCCGGGATATAATTTCTTTCAAATCTTTGAACATTTGTGGAGGCGGTGGGGGGGGGGGCTGTTTTTGGTATTTTGAGGCTGATCAAGGGCCGAAACCGAGAAATTTTGACCTCGTTGCCACCAGGGCTTGACAAATCCCTGTGTCCAGTGCCCAGGACACAAAAAAATAATTCTCTGGACACAATATAATTTTCAAGGTGTGTCCAGTGGACACAGCTCCCAAGCCAGGGTTTTACATTGACCCAAAGGGCTGAGACACAACATTTCCCTGCTGGACACAACTTGATTGGCCTTTGTGCCCAGTGGACACACTAATGTCAAACTGATTTGTCAACCCCTGGCCACCCTTGTGTAATCGGTGTTTTCATATGGATGTGCGAAAAATCTTTACCGGTACCGGGTATGGGATGCCCCCCTCGAGAGCAGTATAAATTTCTTGCACACCCCACATCCTCCGAGGAGAGTTTTCATGTCCCTTTGTGATTTTTACCACCCCTTTAAGGAGGGGGCAAAAGTTTGTATCCCCTCTTCGACCCAATCCCCACCCATTATTTATGTCCACTCAAGCTTTATACCACTGGGACATAAAGCCTATTGGATCTCGTATCATAGACTATGGTACGGCCTACTGCTAGCTGTTAGGGATGCCGTGGGACACGGCTACAAGCAGACTCCCAAACACATGCATGTATTGAAAGAACTAAGTCCCACCCAGGCCCTATCTGCATGCTACCTATTGCAACAAGAAATGCGGTTGTGACCGCGTAAAAAAACGCCTCCCGCCTTTAATGTCGGTATACCAGTGTTTGATGACATGTCTTATAAAAGCAGACATAAAGAAGATTTCACAATTATTTCTCTATTCACTCAGTAATTTTGTATTGTGAGACCTCATCACATAGGGCAAATGCAATCATCATAGCGCACTCCTGTACCGCTTCGCGGTACCGCCGCTATGCGGCGTGGGAGGCGCTAAAAAACAGTCAACTAAAATGAACACATTGGATCACAGAGAGAAAAATCTTTTCAACCAATCACAGCACAGCAATAATTCAGTGCGGAACATCCAAATATAATGCAAATGAGCTGTATTTGAGTGTAAACTATAATGGGAGCCGACCTATGTTATTACTACTAAAGACCTGATTAGGTAATTAAGAAAGGTTATTCATAACAAACCTCCCATAAAAAGAAGGGGATTTTCTTTTTGAATGAAGTTTTTATGTCAAAAATTAGTGAAATTATGACCAGTCAAAGCTCTCAGAAATGACCACACAATTCTGCGGTGATTCTTGGCGACTGCTAAAATGGGTCGGAAATTTGAGTCTAAATAAACAATGTTAAATTATTGTACTGATATAAAATGCATCAATACCCATAATCTTGGGCATAACCTTGCATCTCAAAAAAAGAAAATCATTAAAAATAGTGATATAAGTGAACTACCGTATCCTCCCGCGTAGAAGACGCGCTGCGCGTATAGGATGCACCCCAAACTCAGCACATGCATTTTTGTGTATAAGACGCACCTCTTAGGGGGGATTTTTGTCAATCCAGTACTGTTCTATAGTAAAATTACCCCTCGTATAAGACGCACCCCCAATTTCAGTACATCCTATAAGACCCCCCAGCATTTTGTTTGGCGTAGAGGACGCGTCTTATATGCGGGAGTTTACGGTACATTCTCCTGTCTTCAACTTGCTTGATCACAAAACTAGATCCTATTTCAAGGGGGGCTAGCACGGCGAGTGCACGCCCGCATTAAAAGGTCACGTGACCACACATTGACCAATCAGGGCGCTCCGCTGGTTTCTGCGAGTTTATCAACAATCTTTTGGTCAGTACCCATATTGTATTTTGCTGTGCTAGCCCTCCTTTAATAGCGAAGTCAGGCAACTCTGGCTGCCCACTCCCCATATCTGTCACAGTGGTAAACAGGTGTCCGGAAACCATTGATTCTGGGGGTTCTACCAGGCAGATTTACTTCTATATAGTATCAATTTAAAGGGAAAACATAACTCTATCTCACAGGTACAATATTTCACCTCCTTTTCCCATTTTTCTGGCAGTTCAGACAGCGGACATTTTGGTGAAATTGATAGTTCTGTCAGACCACCCTGTTTGCATCACATGGGCAGCTGTGCAGTTATTGCAGAAATACATGAATATTGCCCTTTCTAGTAAAAGTTACATAAAATACAAGGTCATCCACTTGTAACCAACATATAAACCTACATTTTGAGGGGATTTGGGGAAATTTTCAGTGATTATTAAGCATAGGGTGGTCTCGCAAACTTGTACAACTTTACACAAATTTTCCTGGAAAAATATTTATTACAGAAGCTAACAGAACCAACAAAGTTATTCAACAATATCTCTTAAGTCAAAATAAATTGAGTTTGTACAGCTATAGTGCTGCGATTTCCGATCTAGTGAATGCATCATTCCAAAATTTTCAACAATAAATCATCAAAACTTATAATTTCAACCTGAAATTTAAAATACTTGTACTTCTAATATGTCAATGTGCTTTAGATATGTTATTCTGCTAATATTTGGCTTTAAGGTGGTGTAATTGGTTTGTACATACGCCTATCCAATCAAAATCTATCACTTTATTAAGTACAGCAATGCACATATCTCCACTGCACACTGCATGTTTTATAGTCGGTCTCTTTATCAACATTTGGGCTAAATTGAAGGGTGTGCAGTGACAGAAAGGTATTCACATTTAAGAAATATAAGTGGAATAAAACCACTTCTAACTTCTAGTTGGGAGTATCAACTTGATTCAAAAAGCTATGAAATCCAATTATCAAGCCCTTTCATTTGGTGTATGCCATGCATTGTTCTGTCATTTTCTTGATTTTTTTTCTGATTTCGCTACCTTTAACTATGGCAGAATTATGGGTTCGATTACATAAAGATTTAATTTAAAAGGCAAATCCACCTCTTTTCATTAGCTCTTTCCAATGCACAATAGATAAAATCCAAAGGATGAAGTTTTGAAAAATAGGTAAGTGCCTACCTACTGTGACGGGCTGGGGAGGGCGAGCCTGACAAGAGGCGCTGACAAGAGCCTGAGTCTCTCGAAGACCGAGGCGAGGGGGCCGATTGTGGGAGCGATGTCCCTAGAGATCGATGGCCCGGGGACCAATGGCCCCAAGTGGGAGCGATGGCCCTAGAAAATGAGACTGATGGCCCTAACTTTTAAACCAGGGTCCATCCCACATCTATCACCTATCTTCATTAATCATACTTAATTATGACACTTTCCATGTTACACTTGATTGAAAATTATTAAGAAAAAAAAAAAAATTCAGATGTGCTTTCTATATTGGATCCATACATAAACACAATTAAATCACATGTCTTACATATGTTTTAACCATATATTCTATGATTTATTTGCCATTTTAATTTAAAAAAAAAAAAAAAAACATTTTTCTTTCTTTTTTTTCAATTTCGTTTCCTTTTTTTTTTTTTTTTTACAGTAAAACTTGGTAACAACGAACTTGCAATTACAGGCATAAAAAATTCGTTGTAACCAAATTTCGTTGTAACCAAGTTCAGCATTTTAGGAAGATTTACAGTTGTTCAGGAATTGCTGGCTTTTTGGTATATGTATCTTAGTTTGAACTTTCCATTGTGAGTATGCCCAGATAACTAAATTACCATGAGTAACTGTTTGTTTTGTTTTTCAAATATCAAACAAATTCTTTTTTAATTTTGTTTGTTTACTGTGTAGGAGCTGTTCACCTGACTATGTTACTGCCCCTGCACTCCCTACTGACTGGTGTTCAAAGTTCAAAGAGAATGTCTCCCCCTCCCCCCAACCCCACCCATGTGTCCAGCCCCTTATAATGGCTCAAGGTGTCAGGGGGTGTGATAGGGGATCTCTGCCCGTCTCAATTGAACCCCTACCACCTAAAGAGTTCTGAGAGGTGTCACGGGCTGTGATAGGGCTTCTCCACTGGTCAAACATTAGCTTTTTCAAAACTGGAGCTAAAAATAATTTCGTTATAAACAAGTCAATAACACTTCGTTCAAACCAAGTTTTATTACTGTAGAAATGTATAGGAGAGGTTTGCGATAGAGTCGTTTTGTTTGCTATAACCAAATTTCGTTATAAGGAAGTTTGTTGTAACCAAGTTTCACTGTATCTTTTATCAAGACATTAATAGCAGAAGCCATTTTACCATATTTCAATTTCGTTCTTGCAATTTCTTTTTTTTTTAAATTTTATTATGTAGTCATTACAGTGTGCCCAGTCAGTGCTGCAAGCTGAAAGGTGTCATAGCTAATCCCCAGGCACCCACCCCCTGGGCTACCCACACTGCCTCAGTGGGTAGGCCTTTGTTATTGTGGCTCTAACACCTCAAAACCTGTGCTAAAATACACCAAACATGCTCCATAAGTAGTCATCAACATGTAAACATTCATTCTATAACATATATATCATATGTGAATTATTTCACCAGATTATACACAGAGCATCAAATTTGAAAGTTGGGCCATCAGTCCCAAAAGTGGGGACTGATGGCCCAACAGTTTCACACCTCTACAGAGTCTACTGCAGGCTCGCCCTCTCCAGCCCGTCACACTACGGGCTGGCTTCAGACCTCATCCTGAGTGGTTCGCCGCCGCAGTGACGAAGCTCCACTCTCCAAGCAGATGCAGCATTTGTGCAGTCACCCAACCTCAGGTTGGAGAGTGAATACACATCCCACACCAATCAGATTCTTATCTAGATCAAAGGGGGCAATAAAACAATAAAATGGAATACACATCCAGTTGAATATAGAGATGCTCCCAGGCTATTGAACTGAGTATCAATAGACGCTGGCCGAGGCTGAGTCTACTGCAGCTTGTCCGGCGGGCGCTGACTCTTACCTAACGGGAGAGTCAGGCTTCCTGCATAAGGCTAATTTGTCAGGTGGCTGGAATTGTAGGACATAATTTTTTTATGTCAATTTCCTCTTAAGGATGGCTTCCTAAGACATGTTTGTTGCCATTTTGTGAGAAACCTCTCATACGGGGGCCCAGATTATTTGGTTCTTGCAAATCTGTTAGCCTTCACATCAAGTTTAGCTGCCACGGTCGGCCATGATGGAAGTGGTTTCAGGTCTCACAACAGATGTGTTATTCATGAAATAATGTTATCCATGAGAATCTGCTTGGTGAGTGGAGATTGACTTCCTGTCTGGCAGAAAATGCACCTGCTTATGGCTACCTGTTGCAGCCCACACAGTATGTGCCAAACCTTGGAAAAAGGTGCGATCTAAAGGTTTCCAACAAAAGACGCTCTTCCCACTCACAGACAGCAAAACTAAGGTGGTACTCTTGTCAATATTATAAGCTGATTGTTGGGGATTTGTTTCTGTCAAATGTTATTCTTAGAAACTTGCTGTTTCTAGAGCACCTGCAAGTTTTAGCTAGGGCAGTCCCAGCGACTCAGTCGCGCACAGTGACTAACTGCAGCAGACTCACACAGTGGAGCCTGGAGGTATTTCAGTGCCCACCTACCGAGGGAGCCTCTCAAAGAAGTGATGATTAAAACAGTGACAAATTACAATACAAGTGATACGGTATCTATAATAATATCCACTCATTGAACTTTGGCTTCATAGGCATAGAATCAATAGACCTGTGAAATGGTTTCATGAAATCTTACCGAAAAGCTTGAAAACTTGACAAAAATTAATTTTTCAGTTCCCTCACGAGACCAAACCGGAAGTGGTCATACCTAGCTTTCCTCGGCGAGTAGCGGAAACTCTCGTGACCTATTTTGGAGAGAAACTCGACTTATTCTGCTAAAATAGAGCATGTAGTAGCAATATCGTCTATCAGAATATCACATGGTTCATAACTCTATCTATTTGTGGAACTTAATCAATATAATGATACTATTTCCTCTGGATATCCCCCCTATTTCAGCGGTTCTCAACTCTAGTCATGTGACCAGCACGAGATGTCAAACAAAATGGTGGAAAGTGGGCGAAAATGACAACCTCCAGTTCCCATTTGTGATGTTTTGATCTTCCCAGCTTTTACATATCGGATTTGTATGGATATTATGGAAGTATAGTCACAATGGCTACATCTGACACGCGATCGCGGGCAAGGCGGTTCAATTTGCCGACGCAACAGGTAAAGATTTCTTCCTCATTCTGCTCTGACTTGGACTGCAGCTGTCAAACTCACAGTCACACAGTTACACTTACAGTAACAGTTACCCCTCCCCTTAGGCTTAGCCTTAGGCTTAGTTGGTTAAATCTATTTGAATTGAAGCATACAGCAAGAAACCCATACTCTCATGAAAAAAAAGCTGCGTATTACGGTTCATTTCAATGGAGTGCTCAAAACGTTTACTGGAAGTGTCCGCATATAATAGGCACTTACCTATTTTTTCAAGACTTTATTCAATGAAGCTTATCTAATGAGCAATGGACAGATCTTGAGAAAAGAAGTGGATTTGCTTTTTTAATGAAGTCTTTATGCCAATTTAAAGTGGAATTATGACCAGTCAAAGCCAAAGGTATCAAATCAGACCCAAAATTCTGCCATAGTTAAGAGTTTAATTTGGATCCAATTCTGTGATCAAGCAAGATGACTGAAATGGAGACTACATCACTGAAATGATTATTTTGTACAAGTTTCCTTTGATATAAAGCAAGATTTACCCCCAAGAATGTAAATAATGATACATTTCATTATTATAATCAAACAGTCTAAAAGGAAATTTTTCATGTTATCTTATCCCGCGAAGTACACGCTCCGACAGAATCATGGCAGAATATTGTCTTTGACTCAGGATATTTAAATGATCATTACTTCCATTTAAAATGTCATAACTTCATTTAAAAAGCAAAATCACTTATCTTCATCATATTTATCAATTTCCCAGTGTATAAAATGTATAGTATGAAGTCTTAATTGATATTTAAGTGCTCAATATGGGGGAGGTGGGGAAAAGTGTACAAAGTAATCTTGCCCAAAAAGATTGCAGGGTCTGTCAAACATCCTGCAGGCCCTTAGAAAAATAAAAGCTATACCTTTTCTAAATCATTTTTAACCATAGAACAGGTGGGAACCATTTATTTTTATGTGCTCTGTGATCTTCTTATCATAAAATGGTTCTAATTCAATGGGGTCAAAGCCCAACTTCCCTGCATTCAATCTTATATAAAAAATGTTCATTTTGAAGGGCTATCCAAGCCCATTAAAATGAGCCCATGATTGTTAAGATCATCCAATAAATAGATTCAGAATGAGCTTCCAAAGAAAGGAGAGTTAAACACTCCCCAGTTTCAGCTTTATCACAGTTTCACACCTCCACTGCAGCAGAATCACGCACTGGGGGTATTTCAGTGCCTATATATTGTGTGGGGATTTCCACACCGTCTGCCGCTCAGGGAGCTCTGTATGGTGTGGGATAGTTATAATAGCAAATGTTTCGGCCCTGCGGGAGGACTTTCCGCGCACCTCTCATGCACTCAATCCTTAATCAATCCTTCTAAAAATTTAGATATACATACATCCAACCCTCCTTTAGCGTAGCTGCAAGTTTGGGGATCCTACGGTTATTTTAAGATAGGAAAAATTGAAATTTATTAACTCAGGCCGAATTGTGCATGGGCAGGATCCAGCACCAGTAGCTGAAAGGTCTCATAATACAGAGGAGCCGGTCCCTTACATCATACACCTCGGGACCGGTTGGTAGGTCTACATATATAGAGCTTTTTCAGTGAATGTGTATTCACACCCTCGGTGGCCCTGGTGGAGATCTCAAGTGTAAACAATGCTTATGAGGCCCACTGCACAGCAGGTGAAAAACGACTGGGATGTCCATACCATTTTGCCTAACAGCTGTGGATCTATTTATCCCTCAGACTATGAACTTTTTTTATATAGCTCACATATAGAGGATTATGCGAAGATTCAAAATTTTTATTTCTACAGCATGTGACAATCACACGAGAGCATTTTCTGAGCCATAGAATTCCGAAAAGCTCAGTGTCAGGCACTTACTCTTAGGTGCAACTGCCAATCTCACAGAACACATCCTTCAACTTCAACATAAAGTTTCAGATATCAATATAAATCAGAAATTTATATTTCTTAGTTTTGAGTGTTCCTCCATATCTCTACTACCGTAATCTCCCGTGTATAAGACGCGTCTTATACGAGGGGTTTTAGTTCTCCTTGGATCCACAAGGGGGACACCAAGACCTTTCTTTTGATATGTTACATGCCATAATGGTCATAATGGGCATAAGGGGCCCAGGGAGGGTCCAGGGGGCCCAAGCTACACACAGGTTTTTAAATTTTGAAAATTCACTCAGTAGAACCAAAGTTATGAATTTTTCATTTTTTTGAGAATTTTCCAAAACTCTAGGTGCGTCTTATACGCGCACTGCGTCTTATACGCGGGAGATTACGGTATTACTAGTGAAAAAGATGTTTTGATCAAGCCATAGAATTAAGAGAAAATCAGGATTTTGTGCAGGGTAGTAGATCGGCACAGAAAGCTAGCCCTATGCTATCCACTATGTGCCCTACCCCTCACCAAGATTGTGCAGCGCATCCTTCCACTTCCACCTAAAATTATTGACATTTATATATGTAAGTCATTCATAGTTTTATGTTTCAAATATTCCTCTATATCTCTACTATTACCTATGAAAAGGATATTTTGATAACACCTCAGGATCAAGAGAAAATCAAGATTTTGTACAGGGTAGTAGAACGCCACTATACATTCTCTATGGGTAGCGTGGGTTGGGGTTCCAGCAGGGGATCTCCAGCACCTCTCCAGAGCAAGGTGTGATGTCATGTGAAAAAACTCTATTACTCTAGGCTAGAGTCTAGGTACTATGTATATTGTGCAGTTTCATCTATCATCATATCATCACATACATAAAATGTATTGTATATAAATACATTGTATATGAGTTATTGATATGGTACATTAGACCCACCTAGGTTATGTATGCCGTGTCTGCATTTGTGTATCTTGTAGGGATTTTTTGTCTACATGATACCTTGTAAGCGTGCTTGTGTGTGTGAATGTATGAGTGATCGTGTGAGTGATCTGTGTTATACAGATATATATTTTTTCATAGAGGGTCTTGAGGTTGCCCATAATCCTTTCTGTTCGAGGCAGTTTCCTGCTAATTACCATAAGTAGGTCAGTCACGTGACCTGTTCTGGTCAATGGGATAGGTCACGTGACTGACCTACTTATGGTAATTAGCAGGAAACTGCCCCGAACAGAAATGATTATGGGCAACCTCAATACACTCTATAGATATAGTTCTGTAGTACTGTATACCAGCGCCTACGGTGTCGCATGCAGAATGTCGCTACCATGCAAAATGTTTCCAGCGTTCTTCCAACAGACTTTGCACCCTCTAAATCGTATCATGCAAGATCAAAACATCTGCTTGGAGAGTGATAAACTTTAATTAATCTCGAAACAAATAGTTTTTTCTTTGAAAGGAAGAAACCATGAAAATATCCCTCTCCTCTTATAGAAATTGAAAAAATCAACAACCCTAATGATACTGCCCCTACGCCATAGAAGTATGATTAATGCAAAGTCTAACTTGATTTTCCGCGGAAACATTTTGCATGGAGCAACATTTTGCATATTACAACGGCGCTGTGATTATAATGGGACCAGCGGCAAAGTTTTCCGCCGCTCGGTCAACGTACCGGGCTCGTGCTTGTCTCCGTTTTAACAGAGACTCGCCGAAACCAGCGGCAAAGTTTTCCGCTGATCGGTCAGCGTACCGATCGGGAAAACTTATTATTTCTTTCCTCTTAAATACTGTAGATGCATTTATTTCCGCGCAGTACATATTTTGGCCATTTTCGCGCACCTGCTTTACTGAGCTAAAATATCATGTAAGCCAAAATTTCAAACAAAAAAATTAGCTTCCTAATGATGTAAGACTCACTCTATACGTTTGTAATAATCTTTATCTATGGAAGAGAGATTGACATTAGTTATTCTAACATTCAAAGTTATCAAACAAGTTTATATAACCACACAGTACATTCAATAGCAGGTTGTGACAAGACTGTCGCTGGTGCATTGTTTGGTGTATACAACACTGTTTGGACTAATGACTGCCATATCATATATACAGTCCCTACACAGACAGAATTTATACAGACTTTGTATGGTTCGATTGGCCGAGAGATGCCTACAGGACTATGGGTCTTACATATAAAATGGAACCTGAGTTTTGGAAATCTATCTTTTGTTTTAGACTGTAAAATCCTAAAAAATTGTCCGATTTCCAAGCCGTAAAAAATGACATGTAGCACAGGATTTACAGAATAAGACCTATGACAGGTGCGCTAAAATATCATTGCGCAAATATGCGTTTTTATGCTAGGTGCGCGGAAATTTACCTGAGCCAAAATATCCACATCTACAGTAGATGACAAATTCAGATAGAAATACATGCAGGGTCGAGAGAAAAGAAGAATGGGTGGATTGAAAGTGAATAATTATAGAGATTTCTTGATAAAAGCAGTCACGTCAGTGCGTGAAAACAGCAGACGAACAGACAGACTCTAGGTCCACTGCCGTCGGAGGCGGGGGAGGTTTCATAGATAAGGGGGGTAACTATGCAAGTAGTTTTTAGAACAAAGAGCATATACATTATTGTAGTAGATTTACTGTATGACACATAGGTCAGCAATGACCTCACTTTTTGTTGTCAATAAAAGCTATTATTATTATATACGGTAAATAACTTGCATCAGCCTCAGTCAGTGAGTCAGGCCTCAGGGTGCTCAGTTTCTATTTAAAAGACAATTATCTTTCAAAATGATACCATAATATCAATTGGCAGGACTTCAACGTACATATGTATTCTCATTAGGTTATCCTCCGAAATTTGGCGAAAAGTCCCCCCCCCCCAAAAAAAAAAACAACAAAAAAACAAAGTTCTCTCAAAGGGACTCTTTCTTACGGTGTTGATCAATATAAACTATAACAAGAGCTCTGAATCGGCGTGGTTGAGGTATTCGATTCAGTGCGCCTTTAAGAAGCAAGACATTTTCTAGCCGCTGAGAGTGAGAGGGATACCGGTAGTTACCAAGTCACCAGATAGTTAATGACTTTATGTGGATGTGTATTCCTTGACCAGCTAACCGGTCCCTAGGCAAAGGAGGTCCTGATACACGTACTAGGACTATGTATTCCCGAAGCCATAAATGCAATTCGCCACATTACGGTTCCCGAAAGCGTAGCACTTTCTTGCCTCCTTTCCTGAAGTTGCCAGTCAAAATTATGGTATGACATGTTTGTTTGCACCAATGATTACAAAGTAGCAGCAACATCTACATCCTGCTGCAGTTATAATTTGGTAAATGATGGTCTCCTTAACAATATTACCCCAGTGTTTCATGTAGTCTAAGTGAGATTAAAGTTTTAATGACAATTGAAAACAAGCATGTCACACCATTTTGACTGGAACCTGGGCAACTTCGGGAAAGGAAGCGAGAAAGTGCTACGCTTTCGGGAACCATAATGTGCCATTGTCAAAGAACTGTTCTATGGATTAGTGTTCAATGCTTACACGCCACATAAGTATAGATATGCCTGATGGAATGCAGGCGATCATTGATCGTTTACCCTTTGGTGAGCACTTTGATGCACTCACGTTACTGCAGATATGGGTGAATATAGCTGGTCACCAGCCCGGTCAGTCTGCCCTTCCACCTACTTGACCACTGACCCACCTCTACCTGTCTAATCGTTAGATTCCCGGACCATATCATTTCATAGTAATCATTGTAAAGGCTGACAAATTACTTGGATTGTGCCTACGAGTTATAGGCCCTATAATAGTCTGGGAGTATTACAGGGACATCCTTGTGGACCGGCCCGATTGGTAGTTAGGGCTAATCCAATCCGCAGGATCAAAGCTGTTTGATATTGCCAATTGGATCAGACATGTCGCAATTGCACCCCTGACATCTGCATGATCTGGATCCCTGCAGTGGACCTACCCAGTCGGGCCCGTCTTCGATGAGCTGAGACCCAAGGGTAAGAATTGGAGAAGCTGACCAGTCTTGTATTGGATCAAGGTAAAAAGGAAAAGGTCCATATCACATGGCCATGTGTATTCACTTAGTAGATCACAATATTCAATATGTTATGCTATTTCAGAGGCGACTACGTCATCTGCGGAGTATTGCAGCAAGGAACATTGCTGTGCGAACACGCCCAGAGGATGCAGATGTTGATGTGTCTACATTGGACACCTACTTGACGCTACATACAGATAAACATTCCGCAGGTAACCCAAACATACAATGTCTTATTCCAATATACACAATCATTTATAGTAGTATATCAATTCCCAGTCAACGAAGTCAACATGAATATACAGAAAACGAAGAGATATAAGAAAGTAAGCTATAGAATTTATCATATGATGATATGTTAATATGCTGCTGAGAAATAGCATTAAAAATAGACATGTGTTCCTTTTCTGTTTCAGCTTTCTTTACAAGTGAGAAGATAAAGGGGTCACTGGTAAGTATATTTTTTTCAATTCAAGTGTGAGGTGATAATTACAAAAGTAAGCTGGGGCAAAACAAACAAACATTTTGTGGATTTTGGTACTACTGATTGTTGTTGAGGATTAGGAATTCAAATGAACATGGATGTCTGTAAGCATAATCCCTTATTTTATTTTATTTTATTTTATTTTATTCCTCTTCGTATTTAAAGAATCCAACATGGCGAAGCTTCAACATGCAGCATGTTGACAACCCGACCTTGGACACAGCCACATCGGGTAAGTAAACTTTACAACTGATCAACATTCATTCTCCTTCCAATGGAGGGACCTCCTGTAGTACTGGAAGATACCATAGGTGTAGAACTTTAATTGGCGCACGTGTTATATATACATTTGATAATCGATCTGAAGATTTTCCTGCTGATCAGAACATTAGTGATATATGAAGGCATTTCCAAACCATTAATATAATACCACCTGGATGCAAAGAAAATAAATGCATTTTGTTATCGATGTTCTTTTATGCAGATATTGTGGTCCGCGTGTGGCGTGGCAAAGATGATGCCTATCGGCTGATCTTAGAGTGGCATGTGAACATGACCGGGCTTATCTACATTGGTGACAAGGTAGGTGTATCATTAAAACTTCACACATGCTTGTCCAATTTCTATACCCTCTCTAGGGTAAGTCAAAAATTACAGACTAACATTACTTGACATACCCAGTAGTTGAGTTATCAAGGATACATAGGTGCTTAAGCGAGGTCAAAGAATCTGTGAAGCAAATGCTGGCAATTGCTAAGGATATTTTATACTAGTAGACTGCTGAGGATATTTTGTACTAGTAGCTGGCATAGTGTTTTGGCTCCAACACAAATATCCCATGTTTTATAGCATACTGTACTCTACTATAGGTGCAGCAAGATGGCTTCTCGTACAGAACCAACACACTCATATTTGGCATGTTTGAAGGCTACTACAGCCAACCGTCTTCACAAGTAAGAATCTTTGACACATTTTAAGTGTTTTTTAACAGACTTAAACGACCATACCCTACATTTATAAAAATAAATGGGTAAAAAAGATCACATATATATTCCAGAAAATATGGTTTAAGTGGGTCATATTATAGTGATAGAAATATGGCTATAATTTGTTTAACTTTCACATGATACATCTTCAGTAAAAAAGTGTAGAAAAAGAAGAGATTTGTACGAGATTTTAAATTACATTTCTATGTGTAGTCAGGTGAAATAGAACTTTTCCTTCTCTTTGTTACAGACTCCTGGCTCCTCCAGTCTTGGCTCGGGTTGCTCCCCAGGCACTGAGGCTGAACAAGCTGCCGGCTACACTGTGGAGACTGCCGCTGTACGTGAATCTTACGGCGTCAATTCATTGTCAAGGTATGTTAGCACTGCACCTGTGATTCAATGAGAGCGCAGGACATAATTTACATGCATTTCCAGAGAACATATGTCTATCTACTTTTCAATGAGAAATGCATTGCATTTTCCATCATGTCAAAGGGAAGTTGGCATAGATCTCATAGAACAGTGAATAGAGTCAAATGTCTCGTATTTTGTGGAGGTAAAACACTGCTTTCTGCCCCTCACTCTGTGTCAGTAAAGTCTTTTCTAAAACTAGCCTGTAAGAAAGTCTTTCTGTTTGCAGGATTCAGACTGTGCTACGAGCTATCACCCAGACACAAGCATCAGTGAAGAAGGTCCGCAGTAGCATCGAAGAGAAACTTTCCCAGTCTCAAGCCTTGGCCACCAAGGTCGGTTGTGTTGCTGCCAAACATTGTGTTAACAAAGAGCATTTACAAGCAGATGCATGCATGTTGTCAAATACTACAAAGTACTTTAAAAATACATAGTGCCATTTTATCAATCGATATACCTGATAAAAATAAGAAAGCACAAGTGATTAAATTCATTGTTGTTTCTCACAGAAACAAGATGATGAGATGCTGCGTCTGCGTGTGTGCCAGCTGCGGTCTGAGGTGAAGTGGAGAACAGCGCAGCTACAGACTGAGAAGGAGACGCATGAAACAACACAAGCCAACATCCACCAAAGAGGTGAGTACCTTCAAGACTGCACAGTTAGGGATTCAGTGTGTCTCTGATGGATTCTCTGTGCTATTAAACAGCACAGCCCGAAAAGAGCATCTTGATATCAAATCAATTTTCACCCAACTGTGGAATAACTATAGCTATAGATAGATCCTCAACCTACTGACAACCAAACTCTTTTAGCTCAATGTGGCCTTGACTTTTTAGTGAAAAATTAAAGATAGAAATTCAAATTTTTGACATTTATAATTTTGATCCATTTTGTTGCAACCTTTTCCTCCAGATGTTGTGTTGAAAACCAAGTATGAGACACTTGCCAGAGACAAAGAGCGGCTTCATGATAAGAAACGTGCTTACTTTGATGTAAGGTAAGGAACTAGCTGGAGAGATTAAATTTATACTTGTTATCAGTAGATAAGTGTCCACTTGATTCTATAACTACTGTAGAGGAACGTGAATTACCGTAATCTCCCGCGTATAAGGCGCATCCCGCGTATAAGGCGCACCCAGAGTTTCAGAATATGGTCAAAAAAATAAAAAATTCATAACTTTTGTTCTAATGAATGGATTTTCAAAATTCAAAAAGCTATGTGCTCTTTGGACCCCCGTGACCCTCCTGGACCCCAAATGCAGCAAATGAGCTTATATGGGAGTGTAACATATCAAAAGAAAGGTCTTGATGTCCCCCTTGTGGATCCAATGAGAACTAAAACCCCCCGTATAAGACGCGCCTTATACGCGGGAGATTACGGTATGTCAATGCAATATGTTGACTGGTCAGTGGAGGTGAAAAAATTGTATTGATTAGCAAACCTTCTCTCTTGTTGAAACAAACATCATCCAAATGTTACTAAACCAACAGTGGCCGTATTGCTATAGCATACATAGGATATGTAAAGAGATAAATTTTTAAGATAATTGCATATTGTGTTAGATTATCACATGGCCTGAAAGTCTACATTCTTTTCCCGCAGAGAGGACCTGATAAAAACTGGTGCACAGTTAGTAATGAGGCGTAAACAGCTCATATCAGAGCTCTCCCTCATATACCCCGTCCAGGAGGTAGGTGTGATTAGTTGATCCTCTAAAACAGCAATACTAGAAACAGTTCACTATCTTTCATATCATAAAGAATTAATATCTAGATAATTAGACTGCACTGGTAATTTCGGATGTACGGTAGGTTGGTCATCAGTACCCTAGTAAGGTAAACGCATAGCAATACGATTCTCATCTTCACAGTTGTTAATCATGGTCTGAAGTACTCTGTACTGGTAATGAATGCAAAGTCGTGTTATAAACTACCAGGTACTTTGAAATGGCAATCATTAGAGCTTTACTTGTTTTTGCAGTTGGATAGTGGAGATTATACCATATGTGGTGTCAAGCTACCCAACTCAGAGGACTTTTCTGGTACGTGTTTTTCTGGGGCCCCCATCTAATCTATAACTGGTGTATTAGTCATATAGTTATATATACCTACCGTAATCTCCCGCATACAAGGCGCAGCTCGCGTACAAGGCGCCCCCCCCCCCAACTCAGAGAAGGCCTTTTCCCGTACAAGGCGCACGTACCTCTTCTGGATCGATTTCTGGAAAAACCCGCGTATAAGGCGCCCCCCCAACTCACAGGGGGGCTGTTTCGCGTAGAAGGCGCCCCCTCCCCACCCCCCCACTATTGTACACCTCCCGGTCTGCCGTAGCTTAGAAAACTAAACTCTCACGGCGGTACAGAGATGAGAGTTTAGTTTTCTAAGCTAGGTCTGTCGCGGTGCTGGCTCTATGAGTTCAAGCTGTCATCGGCACACGGTCGACGTACACCTCCCGGTCTGCCGCGGTGCTGGCTCTATGAGTTCAAGCTGTCATCGGCACACGGTTGGCGTTTTGCCCGCCAAGCAAATCTACAGCAACCGGGCTGCCGCGGTGCTGGCTCTATGAGTTCAAGGTGTCATCGGCGTATGGTGGGCCTTATTCCCGGCGAGCGCGTCGACACCTCCCGGTCTGCCGCGGTGCTGGCTCTATGAGTTCAGACTGTCATCGGCGCATGGTGGGCCTTATTCCCGGCGAGCGCGTCGACACCTCCCGGTCTGCCGCGGTGCTGTCATCGGCGCATGGTGGGCCTTATTCCCGGCGAGCGCGTCGACACCTCCCGGTCTGCCGCGGTGCTGGCTCTATGAGTTCAAGCTGTCATCGGCGCACGGTGGGCCTTATTCCCGGCGAGCGCGTCAACACCTCCCAGTCTGCCGTAGTGAGGGCTCTATGAGTTCAAGCTGTCATCGGCGCATGGTGGGCCTTATTTTGGGGTGTTCTCCCAATTGAGATGTTGGAAAAACCTGCGTATAAGGCGCACCCCCAACTAAAGGCAATTACCCTCCCGCGTATAAGACCCAGCAGCATTTTGTTTGGCGTAGAAGACGCGCCTTCTACGCGGGAGATTAAGGTAGCTTTAATTTTATAAATACATGATTTAATCAGTGGAATACCTACTGACATCTTCTAAGTAAGCAGAATTCTGTTGGCATGTTTTTGATGACCAGTTCAGGTTGTCATGCATGTCTGTCTTGATAAATACCTAATCATTCCCACAAAGTAATCCCATAAAATCCGCCCATACAAAGTCAAGTCTTGCATTTTCTGACCTGTATTAATAATAAATCTTTAATTCACTCAGGCCAAGATGAGATCATGGTAGCTGTGGCACTAGGCTACACGACACATCTCGTGCAGATGATAAACAGTTTCCTGGATGTTCCGCTGCGCTACCCGATGGAGCATCGTGGTTCACGCTCACGGATAACTGACCATATCCATGATAAGCTGACTGATAAGGACAGAGAGTAAGTATCTGTTCACAATGTTCTAAAAAATTACAACATTTTAATATATAGGGGTATTTGGCACTATAGAACAGTAAAGGGTGTGGCTTATACGAGGGTGCGCTTTATACGAAAGAATTTACAGTAGTTCTTGTAATGTACTTGTAACAGTGCATGAACACATTTTGATTTTCATTCTGTGTTGCACTACCTAACTCACTATCTCCACTGTCTACAAACTCATTTGTATGAGTATTTTCATCTGAGTGTTTCATCCATACCGAAAAAAAAAAAACCAGCAGTATTCATCATTTGTTGTTTTCAAAATTCTGTCAGACTTTATCACTACACCTCACTTTAAGTCCACTACTAATATGCGGCGCTTATTTCCTTCTAGTTTCCCTCTATACAGCAAAGGAAAAGAAAAATTCCAGTTCAACTATGGCGTGTACCTCCTAAATAAGAATATTGCCCAGGTAAGTAAGTCTTTGTCATGTAAATAGCAAAATGATGCTTTAATCGACCGTTCTGCCTTGTCTGCATCATGCGTGAATGTTCCCTTCTCAGCATAGGGTTAAGTTGAAAGGAGGAGAGATCTAAGCTAACTGTACCCTTCCCTACTGGGATCGGTGTAAGGTTGATAGACTCCTAGAGGCTGTATCAACAAGATCATTCGATATTCTGTAGATACACAACTTTACATTGAATGACAGCAAATGTTGTTAACTCTGAAAGCCGAGTTTTAAGAGAAAGGTAGGGGCTGGGGAAATTTTTAAGACTGGAAGTGAGCATTTCTGAGAAGAGGTGGTTGAGTTTACCCTCAAATTACATCAAAACCATCAAATATGAGATGAAATGAAACCTGTCATGTGATAGTGTACATGTTCAAGATCATGGAGGTGTAATATTTACCTCTTATAAGATTCTAATCTTTGTAAAATTTAGGTTTGAAAAAAAGTAGGTCACCTGAAGTCCAACTTAGACGCTTGGTGCACTCAATACTTTTCTATGGGGGTGACATTTTGGGTGACAGGTTTTCCTGCCCTTTTCAGCAGGATGGTGTTCTCATTATTCATTATTTAGTAGGGGGGAACTGAGGTGTTTCCAGCTAAGGGGCAATGGGAGATGAATATGCCATACCATAGTGTTTTCTTCTTGGTTGGTTCCAATTTGAAAGTAGCAGTATATAACTCTGTATAATAGCATTATTCTGACACTTAATATGAAATGAATATAATATGTTAAGTACATCCAGTATCCCCCCTGCTAAAATATGAGCCAGCTGCAACCGCCTAGTTCACTCATAACTCACCAGGAGGCACCACCTCTATAGAACACTGCTGATGTCACCTATTTCCTGTCACCTACTGTAGATCATTACTTAGCAGTGGAGAGTGAGGTGTTTTTCATGAACAGGCAGATTTATAACACTCATGTAGTTAAAGGGAAATGGGTGGAAGGACAGACAAGATGCAAGAAGTATTTCTTAGAATCAACAATGGACATGGGACTCCCCTGTCTAGGGAAATAATCATATACCTATGATCCCATAAAATTGCAATGCAAGCAAATTAAATCACATTCATACAAACCAAAAAAAAGTGCTCCTTTCCAAGTTACCAGCAATAACAATCGCTTCAGCACTCGTTATATCAGGAGCAGTTTATTTTCTTGCGCATATATACCAGTAGGTCATGGTTATGTAATGAATGTAATACATGGTGTCTTCCCCCATTGATATTGAGTATGTTTTGCTACAGTTGAGATATTACTGCGGATTAGGGACAACAGACCTCCGCCTTACCTTACCCAACCTCAAGAGCCTGTTGGAGCTACGACTTGGTGTCAAGTTGTAAGTACACAATATTCTGTGCATATCGATAAAGTAAACAGCTGTAATATAATCCCTGCTTTTCTATAGCATTTCATGTTAACGTGGAGAAGAATTACATTAGCGCAACCCTTGTAAAATTACTTATAAGTAGTACTTAGCAAAATGCCTAGACGGTCCGATTTCTGATTGCAGTGATCCAGCAACTAATTCCTTAGCAGTGACACCGTCCCAACATGTGCCTCTACCACCCAACCTTGGTGGGCCACAGAAGCTCACATCCAACTTCAACAGCCGTCTGACCCCACGCCCTGAGCTGCTCCTACCAGAGGGCAAGACGCCATCGCGCTCTGAGTCAGAGGACAGTAAGTTTGAGCAAATGCTCCAGGAGAACCAGCGACGACAGGAGGCGACCCACAAGTCAGGAGAGATGTCAGCGCTGAGTACGCCAGAAACGTCAGACACGTCAACCAGTCCACACTCAGTGTCCATAGCCTCGTCGCGGGACCAAACACCGTCAGAACCCATCCCGGCTGCGGCTGCTGCCGCCACTGCCCAAGACACTGAAGACCTCTTCCAGGCTGCTCCAGACTCTTTCTTTGAGATAGCTTGTAAGCCTGCAGTGGTGACAGTCGAAGAGGATCAGGTGGATGGAGCGAGTGACGCAGTCGCCATGGAATTGGCTGAAGAGCAGCTAGAGCTAGGTCAGGATGCTCTCACTGGGGCAGAGTTTGACCATAATGGTGATCTCCAGGTGACACATACACAGGTCAATGGTCCTGGAGCAGCTAACACCAAGGTCATATGCCATGAAGGTCAACATCCGTTTGTCCGCAACAAATTGCTTGAACGGCCAATGAACGATGGTGACAGCGATGTTTCCTCGTCTGAAGAGAACATCAATGCCACATACGGGTCCAAGTTTAAAGTTTGGCCACAAGACAACTCGTCCTGTGCTAATTCAGATAGTGAACAAGCATTGTATGAGGAGGAGGAGCCAGTGAATCATCACCGTGTGCTGGCCACTGGTGCTGTGATAGGGGGCCACCATGGGGGTACAGTTACAAACCCTCACCCTAACCCACACCAAAGATACCCAGTTAATAGCAGTAGGCCCTTTGTGGGTCCTGATACTAGTGAATTGACAAGGGACCTACATAACAGGCCTGGATCTGTTCACAGTGACCCTGAACCTACCTTTCCTGCAGCGGCCACCTTCAAAACCCGTGCCATGTCATCTACGCAGCCCACACGCTCTGCCGCACCGGTGAGGTCTGGGAACGACGCTTGTTTCAGACGGACTGTGAGCCATGAGATCAATGTCATGGCCGACAACAGTTATGACGATGATATCTGTGAACGAACAGATGCCTTAAGCACAAACTTCTCAACATTTAAAGTCAAGTTTCCCAGTCACCATGCAGGCGCAGGTGGGCCAAGGGGAGTCCTGGATGATGCACTGCCCTCTGGCGGAGAAAGTGATCACTAGCTATGAATGCTGAATAGGAGAAATTGAATTAGTGACATGCAAATGCCTGTTATCAGATTAACCAGTTTTAATCACCTCTTGCTGTTCTGTCCGGTGTGATAGGGGAGTATGAAATTAATACGATGTAATTGAATGGATATGAAATTCAGATCTGCATGATTAAATTTTTCAAATAGGACTGATTTTCAACGACACTCCCATAATTTTGCTTATCAATGCCATTGGAAATGAGGGCCAATTACGAGTGACACATAATGAGGACCATGCAATTCCACAAACTGGTAAGTCCATCTAGCGTCTTTCTGCATCTAGATGCGAATATAATACACTATTAATAGTGTACCCGATATACTTGAAAACATCAATGGACTTTCTGTGATTTCTTTACTCACTACAAGGTGGGGCATACTTTACAATTCCATGTAGATTCAAGTAGCAGTCATTGCAAGATTGTGCTTGGGAAACTTGCAAGTTAACAGCACAATCAGGCTTTTAGTGTAGGGAAACCTTTCCCCTAATATGTATAAAGGAAGAAGTATACAAGATACATTCTCTAAGCGTATGGTGATACTCATTCCAAGATACATAGTCTTCATCAGATATCTGGAATTGTACATAAATAACATAAGGTGCTACACAAAAAATGGTCCACGTGAGGCCAGTAGTCTATATGTCATAGGCTCTCATATTTTCATTTGTTGTTATAGTTTATAATTAACCCTTTAAGGCCTGTATGATGCCTCAGAGTTCACGTTCTTTTTTTGCCATGACGAACGAATGCAGTGCTGGCGAGTCAACTCGCCAGAGGTACATCGGTGCTTCATGCTGACCCTTCGGGGGCACATCAACCCCTTAGTATCGTCTTGATGCATGAATCTTATTTGTATTACGAGAATGACGACCATTTGGCACTAAAAATGAATACATTTTGTGGCCCTAAAAGGACAACTCTGGCACCTGTCTCGTATGAATATGTTGACAAGGATATGAGCGAACAGACGCACGCAAAACATTATGATGTACAAAGAGAAGTTGTAATTATCATACAAATGTATTCACACAGAAAGCTGTTATTTGTACAAAGATATGCTGTATTTACAATCAACTCGATATCTGAGTTGCACCCTATGAGTCATGTCCCAACACTATCATCAGAAAATAGTTATCGTATGTCAATATTTCTACAGACGTATCATTTCAGTCATAACTCAAGGCTTTCTTTCAAAAGATTTCACCTCACAAATTGTCATACCCCTGCACTTTCTCTGCTTCAGGTGTAGGCTATTCCAGGTGGATTATTAATGTACATTGGGGGTTTGGGGGAGGGTACTAAAGCGAGATACAACCCTGAAATTAAAAATAGAGATTTAGTTTCACTGATAAAGACCCCGTAGAATATTGTAAATTCATTTGAAAAATGATTGGCCCAATAAAAGAGAAAACGCTGAATTTCAAATATTTAGAATTAAAGGAACTATCGATTAAACCGGGAAAGCTGAAATATGTCTATTTTAAAATAGGCTTTTCCTCCCCTCTGCACATATTAGGCAGTTTGAATGTAGGCATTTCACAGTCATGTCCTTTTTCGTATATGAATGTCCTTTCAATGTAGGGATGCTTTCAAAAGGTGAGATTGAGATTATCTGATGGAAGTAGGACAGTAGTAGTGTATGTATGCCCTGACAAAGCAGAAAAAAATATCAGATTGATGTACGATAACATAAATCACTAGATCACTGGTATAAATTTACACGTAAATTCACAAGTGCCATTCTGTCACATCGTTAATGTGAAATCATTTTTTACACTGAAAGGATTTTTTTTTCACCTTAGAGACGTCTTTATAATATACATTCTTGGCTTGTGGTCCCATTGTCACCTAAGAAATCATACAATGTAAGATTTAAACCTCACGCATTAACTGCTTCATGAAATAATGATGTTAAGTGCAGTGGAAAGGTGTTTTGAGTGCAGAAAATATCCAAGTGTTTAAATACCTACATATTGGTCAAATTACATGTACATGTATATATATAAAGGAAAGTAGGGTTAGGACACATGTAATCTTGTGAGTGTCTTGAAATTCACATAGCTGCTAATGAAAATACTTTAATTTCGCCATTTTGTTGACACACAGTACGGCATTAAATATTGATTTAAACTTTTGAAATCTCATATCTTAAATTTATAATAAAAAACCGATAAAAACAAACATAACATCTTTCAAGCAGGTTGATGTACCAAACCTGACTTTAAATTGTTGCATTTATCATAAAGGAAATACATAGTGTGTATGGCTATAATACTGGTTTGATACCTAACGGTAATTGTTAAAATATGCATGATTGTTGAAACAGAATTTACAATGGCCTATAAATCTAGTCATATCAGGAGAGATGAAACCTTATTTTGTATGTGTGCAAATAGTTTCCATGATTTAAATGAAAACCATTATAAGAAAATACGCATCACAATACATATTGAGTGGAGTGTAAAACAGCACTCTGACATCAGAGCCACATTTCATAGATTGCGTCTCTGACGCCGTGCTCCTCTGGGAGCAGTAACTTGACCAATGAAAAAGAAGTGTGTCAAGCACCTGTCATTGCCGCTAAATAACTAGAGAAAGAGTAGGTTAAAACCCCTGTAAGACTCATTAGTGCTCAAACCTTCTCTTAGTACTCAAACACAGACCAAAATAAACCATTTCTACGTAAAAGCATGTCATACAATATTCCACCATGTAACCATCATCAAAGTCGGTGTTAAGAATGTCTATTAGGGAATAATTCTGTTAAAATTAACCATTACTGTATTCTCCCGCATAGAAGACGCGCTGCGCGTATAGGACGCACCCCAAACTCAGCAGAGGCATTTTCACGTATAAGACGCACCTCTTAGGGCTCAATTTTGTAAATCCAGTACATTTCTATAGTAAAATTACCCCTCGTATAAGACGCACCCCCAACTTGAAGAGATCCTATAAGACGCAGTAGGGATTTGTTTGGCGTAGAGGACGCGTCTTATACGCGGGAGTTTACGGTAGATTCCATTCTATTATGCCTGTGATTAAAATAGTATGTCTGTTTAAGTGTGGTTCTGCTTTGTCTATCCCCATACTGTTATCAAAATGTAGAAAGTGGAAGCTTCACAGTGTGTTATATTTTCAAAGTTGGGAACACTTGTAAATATCAAACCCCAAAATGTGGGGATTTAATTGCTGTGCAATATTTGTTTTATTCAAAGAACGACAGCCAAGCTGTGTTGGCTCCTGTATAAAACTGTGTACATAATATAATGGGTGAATTATGAAATAACCCATGACGATGATAATATATTTGTGTGTGCTACATGGGCATGGAAAATTCATTTCTGTGTCGACACTCCAAGATTACCACAATGATTATTACATTTATCTAGATTAATCTGACAAGGCAACCATTATATTAATACTGTACGGTATGAATGTACAAAATGTACAGAAGCTCTGCCTTTTCATTAACAAATTTTATGTACTGAGTAATGCGTTTAAGTCTTAGCAATGTAACTGGAGAACTTATACTACCAGTAACAGTCCTGTTTATTCAAAATATCCCATTCACAGGGATATGACCATTTCGTATTGTGGTCCTGATACATTCAGATGACTGACATAAAGTGTTTTGGGATTCCTTGCCTTACACCATGAGATGATGTGCATGGACAGTGCCAGGTTTCATGTCATTATGATGTGTCCAAAGGACATTAGCTTTGAGGAAAATTAAGTCATACATTCCAATTGATCTGCTTCATAACTCAACATTAAGAAACTTTCTTGAATGAAATTTAACTTCTCGTAGATGTATATGACAAAATCTATGATGATATTATTGTACCACCTTTATATTCTAAAATGTTTAATCTACAAAGAAAACTGTTGTAGGCCTCGTTTTCCTTCAAAACACCAATATCTTAAGTGGTAAATGATCACTGGTTTTCATGCCCATGTAGAACCCTTGTTATTGATAATGATATGGTCATAATAAAAATGATGAAAAGATTTACTGAGTCTCTTAATTTTTCAAATGGTAGACACTTAAAGGTGTGGAGTGGGTATTTTATCAATTATATATGACATGGTTATGTCAGTAAGTTGATTGCAATGCGGTATTCGGAATATTCCAAATTGTCTAAGTATAGTCGAATTCAATTGGATTCACAGGCTGAAGAGCAGAGGTTGTATAAACACTATGGTTGTATAAACACTTGTAGTGGTTCGTCTCGTTAAGTTAGATTAAGTAATCATAACGAAGAGAGAGAAAATTTCCGGGTAGGCAACCGAGTTTTTATTTCATAGCTTATGTTACATACGATCACGGCCTCAGAGGACTACATGCTGCTAGGGCATTCGGTTACCCTTTCGGGTAACGACCTGGTTGAGCAGTGGGTAAAACCACTACTGGAGAACATGGGGGTAGAACCAGCCTTATATAGGGAAAAAGCCCGCGAAACTCAGACCGGCCACGTGATGTGTGGCGGACGAGTGGTAGGCCCCCTGGTGTAATGGATACGAACCCAGAGGCAGGTGCTGCCACCTGCCATCCGGATTCCCCCACTACACCCGAAGACCTAGGTCTGAGTCCCACGGGTACATGAACGTATAAGTGTAAATACCATACCCCTACACACTATAAACTATGGATGGGACCATGTCGGATTCCTGATGGGACACTTAGCAGGGAATCCCCTGGGATGTAATTTAAGTTGTGGTGCATGAGATCTGATTTCTGAAGATAGTGTACATATAGAAATTCAGAACGCAATGTAAACCACTACAGAGTTAAGATCTGGAAGAGTGGGACTAAATTTATGTGAATGTTGAACAGGAAAGTTGTGAAATTATACAAAATTCTGAAAACTTATAGCCCTGCTTCACGCATGCATAAGAATGTTGGGGAGTAATTACAACCATCAACCCCTTTTCCCTGTAACCTAACCAGAGATGCTGCTCACTGGCTGACAAAAACCAGGAAAACTGGATTTTGGACAGTTTCACAGAAAATTATCATGATTTAATACAGAAATCTTGAAAAATAAAACCAGGAATTCCTGGTAAACCAGGTAAGTGACATCTCTGCCTAACTCACCATGCTGGTTATTATAAAGATAGTGAGAGTATAGCTCTTGTAAACTGCTGTCCACGATGTTCAATAAATTATACCTCCCGCGTAGCAGCCAATCTAAGACAGGGACCGCAGGGGAGGGAGGGAGCGTTCCGGTTGGGCAACACGCATCTAGGGCAGACCGGACAGCGACCGGACCAAGGGGGGTATGAGCTCCCATTCTAATTACTTGATTGACTAGATGTCAATCAAGTATTTACTTCTATCTAAACCTTACCATATTTTGCTGATACAGTGTCTCCATGAGCATTGCAAAGCTGTTACCTTATTGGACATGGACCCTGTATAAATCTATTGTGCTGACAAGGCATATTAAAAGGGCTACCAGCAGATTATTTACACATGGGAATAGAGTATTGATGTTGTCACACCTCTGGGTAATCCTTAACCCTTTAACAGGCCACCTAAATAATGTACAACCACACAAAGGCCTTAATACCCTAAGCCTAAGGTAGGTATGATGCACTAACACTCTGTGTCCCTTGAGGTACTCAACTAGTTCTGCTTCAGTCAATCTCAAGAGTGTTGTTCAGTCCCCACTACCACTCTTACACATTACAAGACGAAATTGCTAAATATAGTGCACATGGAGACATTATGCTCCTTGGTGATTTCAATGCTAGAACTGGGGAGAAAGCACAAGAGTTTATATGCATTGAAGAAGATGTATCATTGCGGAATGAAATAGGTATCTCAAATGAAAGCAGAACAAAAACCTCTGAAATAACAAAACGAAATAATACTGATACCACTGTCAACTCATTCGGACGTAAGCTCTTGTCTATTTTAAACTAAAGCCACCTCTACATTGTCAATGGGAGAAAAATGGGGGATCTCAGGGGTAAGACCACCTGTGTTACCTATAACGGTACTTCCACTGTTGATTATTGTATTACCTCACCCCTGTTGTATAGTGAGATAATAAGGTTCGCTATCTTGGCAAGAAGCTTCAATAGATAGGAGGTGAAACTCAGAGCTTTACCTATGGACACAGTGTAACAGACCCCCCCCTCTACCCCCCCTTCAAAGTAGGCTCCCTTTTGTGTTCAGTATTGAGTCCTATGTAGGATAAGGGGGTTTATAGAGATGTCAGGAATCTTTATCAGAATGATATCAAATGGAAACAAGGGGCCACCTATACCAAAAACTCCTGCTGGATCCAAAATTTGTGATCTTGATTCTCAAAATTTGACCAAAAGTACCTAAAAATGAGGTTTGATGATGAGAATATTTTAAAAATGTACAAAAGTTATATTGAAAATGATTTGAAATTTTTATAGATGCAACATGCTAATCAAAGTCAATACCTCAATCTACAAATCCCAATGTCTGCCTATCTCAACCTGACAAGTACTCTACCTGTGTATGGCTCTGCCTCTCCAACATACTGCCTATCCCTTAGTCTACCTATCACTCATACTACATGTACCTATCCCTTGAAACATCTAGAGTTTAATTAGGTTTTCCCTCAAATGGCTTAAAGGATTAAAGTTTACCTCTCACCTTTGTACCTAATTTTCTCTGTACATTCTTACCATTAGTCTACCTATCCTCAATCTGCCTATCATTCACTTTACCTATCTCTCATGGTGACTATCCCCCAACTCTTCACATCCCTCATGTTTGACTGGCACATCTGTGATATTACCTAGCACCAATGTACCTTTTGAATATGCTCACTTCACAAGGTGGCCCCTTGTTTCCATTTGATATCACTCTGATAAAGATTCCTGACATCTCCATAAACCCCCTTATCTTACATAGGACTCAGTACTGAACACAAAAGGTAGCCTACTTTTAAGGGGGGGTAGAGGGGGGTGGCTTGCACTATAGGACTCTATGGAGTAACATATCCTAGGGAACCTATACTATTCTTGATCTTGGACCAAAGATGGTTTTCAGACCATAGCCCCATGTCATGCATATTGAAGGTAAATGTTTCCAACAACCTCAAAGACCAAAAGTGCAGTGAGACACTGAAACCCATTTACAAATTTGTATGGAAGGAGGAGTACAGAAATATATACACGAATAATATGAACAACATTGATGTACGTGACAAACTTATATCCTATACAACCACACAGTTCAGCAATGCAGACAAAGCCCTGAATGATCTTGTACAAATTATCTTTAGGGTAGGTAAAGATTCTTTGCCTCTGAAGAGAATAGGTACAAGCCAAGATAAGAGGCATGATGAGAGGCATGAAAATGTCTCAAAGGTAGATGAGAAAAACCTTAAGAAGTATAAACGTGTATTTAATCAGGAAAGACGTCTCTTTCAAAGTGACAGAAATAATAACCAACGTAGGATAGAGTTTGTTAGAGCAAGAAGATTTTATAAGAAAGTGAAGTATCACATCCTAAGCAAGGGCCAGGAAGAGAAAATCCTTGAATTACAAAAATTAGAGTCAAAAGATTCAAAACTATTCTGGAAGTCAATAAAGAAGCTTTCAAGCACAAAATGTAAAGGTAAAACGAACATTGGCCCCTCTGACTGGGTAACATACTTTAAGCAGTTACTAAATGTTAATCAGAATAAAGGAGGAGAGCAGGCCTTCCATGATTACATCGAAACAAGTCTCCCAATCATTGAGAACATAACTGGGGGTAGCGATTTAGACGATATCATATCTGTTAATGAGGTGAAAGAAGCCTTGAAGACACTGAAGAATGGAAAAGCCACAGGGCCTGACCTTATCAACACTATTTAAACTGTTAGGTGTCGAGGATATAAACATATTATCTTGTAGATTCTATAAGAAGACACAGGTAGCTTATGTGACTCTAGCCAATATCTGTGACAAAATCAAAATCATGTCTGCGTACAGAAAGCAACCGGTAACTCTTATAATTGAGGACTTAACCTCTGAAGGCGTCAGAAAGGCCTGTCCGGTAGAAGTGTTTTACTCTACAAGTTGCAAGTTTGCTCTGGGTATATCAAAATATGCAAGTACTACTTTTGCACTAGGCGAGTTAGGGAGATTTCCTATTGAATCCAAAATAATCGTACTTAACATTCTATATTGGCTGAGGCTTGAGCATGGATCGAAAAACCCTATTCTAAATGAGGCCTATTCTACCATGAAGAGTGAAAACCACCAATGGCTTAAAGATATCCAATACCTCTTGTTTAAAATCGGTTGTAAGAATGTCTGGCTCGATCCTTATGTTTGGTCAAAGTCCTCACTCAAAAACAATATAAAGAGAAGGTTAAATGATGCACATATTCAGAAATACAACCAGTACATTGATAACCCAGAGAATACTAGCAAGTGTAGAATTATCAAGATGTGTAAAGATGATCTCAATGACATTTATGAAGAGCGTGAATACCTAACGCATACAGAATCACCTAAAATTAGAACCATTATTGCTAAACTCCGGACTGACAATAACTGTACACTTGACAGCCTGTCAAGAAGATATAGAGGAAAGAAACCTGTCAATTCTAAGTGCACATTCTGTAATGCTGTGCAAGATGTCAATCATGTCTTCTTACATTGTAACATGCCCGAGATGAGAAACGCACGGTCAGTGTTTGAAACAAAATACCTCAAGTTCGTTGATTACTATAAAAGACACGATGACACTAGGAAACTTTCTCAAATACTGGCAGTGGCCCCATATTGCAAATCATCTAAAAGGCCAGGGGCTGTGAACTGTATATACTCATATATAAAATCTGTCTACAACATTGTAAATGAAAACCTGGTGCTGACATAAGTGTACCTGTACATTAGTCAATAAAGCCATCTTGAATCTTGAATCTTGAATCTACAGGCACTCTCAGACTCAGTCTGCCATAGACAGAGATACCCTGTCCTGGGGCTCCTCCCGTACAGAGTGCTCTTGAGCAAACTACCATGCCTGCCCAGGCGCCTCTCTGAAGGGAACCTTTAAACCTTGCACACATGCATCACTGACTTTTAGCCCTTTAAAAACAGGATCACTTACACACTCTTATTATCTGATTGACTAGACGTTAATGTCTAACATTGCAGCCCTGGTGAGTTATGGCCATAGTACATGATAGTCAATCATACTTATGCCTGTGGCACAGCCTTAGACATTTTTCAATGTAAGTTCACTCCACCGGCCAAAATGTTCAGTCAGGCCCCTACTATAACCGTCTAAACGGAAGACAAGGGTGGGAGGGGAGGGAGAGACCAGTCAGATTCTATACTCGATTTCTGATGATCTGGATTCTAGGTAAACAGCGCATTCCAGTATGGATGGATGTTTTGCTATAATTATGCTAATTATGCAAAAAAAATTTGCAGCAATGCATTGTAGGATATGGATCTGTGGTAGATTTTCCCTCCGATTGACCTCGCACTATTGAAAATTTGTTTCAACTGGAATTAGGTGAAATAAAATTTTGGACTGGGACAAATTTATGTCAAAACCCCAACTAGGTGTCAGTAGTTTATACTTGCAGGCATATGAATTCTAGAAGAGACCAATGGAACATATCTATATTATATTAAACAGTACCAAGAAACTGCATAATTATGCTAATTATATGCACGGATATGGAATGTTTGGTATCAATCTGGGGTGTTTCGTCCCCCTAAAGAACATGCCCCCCTAAAAAATTTGTTTCAGAAAAGAATAAGTGAAATAATTTTTGTAACTAGCGGCCTTTTCGGCCTGAGCCGGTCCACCTGTGCCCTACCTCCAGCCGAAACCTATCTGTTTTAAGTGTCACCGGCGAAAAAGGGCAGGTTTGAGGAAGGAATGGATCGAAATATAGGCTTTTTTTGGGACGCGGCGGCAGACGCCAGTCCAGGCACTAGCAGAGAGGTCCAAGAACTGGCACTTTTACAAAAAAAAATCATATCTCCCTTAATAATAGGAGTTTCCCATGTGTGACCTATAGATTAAGGGAGCTCGAGCTGGCGATCCTCATGGTCTGGGCATGATGCACCAATTTGACCAATTACACCAACTTAGTTGACATTATGATGTTTTGAGGCTATTAGAACTTTGCCGATACATACTATACTACTCGAATGAGCCAAAAACTCATTACTACAGTAATGCTATGCTGATACACACTATACTACCGAGACTGGGGAGCGGCTGTTCTATGTAGTCTTCAAGGGCCACAGACTGATTTAGTTAATTAGACGCAACATATCCTCCAAATATAATAATGCCACGCTATTGGGGCTCCTAATATGGGAATGGCACACATGTTTACGGTCCCAAGACTCCAAATAAACCAATGCCACGCCACTCAGAACTCCTAATATAATAAGGGTCATCATACTTATGTGTACATATATATATATTTATATATATATATATATATATATATATATATATATATATATATATATGGGCCAGATTTCCTGGGGACGTACAAATCTCCCTCAGAAGGCCCGAATATGAAAGTCAGAAAAGGAATTAATTACTTTATTACATTGAAAGAACAATGTCTTGGCTCCTTGGAACCAACAATTATACACAGTTATCCCTACAGGTTCCATTTTTATAGCTGTGTGATAACAATTTGTCACTTTTTGTGTCCATCCGACAGATTTAATCAGTGATATGATTTTGTTACCAATATATACACCACAGAAACTTCTAATTTTGTTTACCAGCTCTTACAGTATACAAGTTTAGTAAGCTCATGAAACATCACTGTTCAAAATTTTTTTGAAATATAGGCTGATGAAATTCAGCCATCTTATGAAAAAATGAAAATTCTTGTCAAAAATGCTATTTTCCCTCCAGTTCTCTAGAAAATGCTTAAATACTCATTAAAATCAATCTACATAAAGTCAGCATGCCTACTCTAAGAAATATAGATCATCATAACCTAATGGACCACCAACTCAGCACCGCATTAGCTTAAAATGACCCTAAAATTCAGACTTTATCTGTTGGATGGACACTTTTTTTTCATATTACAGTGTATAAAACACACTTATGGGGAGACTTATGGTAGAAATGTTATTTAATAGTATTCAAGGGATGACTGTGCTTGATTTAAAACATAAAGGATGCATCCAAATGCATTACTTTGAGATTAATAAATTTGTCCTTCCGACAGCAAAAGTGCAAAATGTCCATCCGACAGAAAAATGTGTATAAGGATGCACTCACCATAAAGGACAAAATGTTGTCTGATAGATGAGATTTGAAACTTTCCTTTGGCTTTTGAAAAATGTGTAAACTAACAGTATATCACTGAATGATTACACCCTAAAGTTGGTGATTACAAATTTGTGGATCTGACTGAAAACCCGGCTCTAATAGCCCAGGGGAAACCCTGGGCCAAAAAGTGTGAAAAATGCCAATTGTACGTGCCAAGAAAATCTAGCCCATATGTAGGTGGCCTTTAGTGGGTTAATGGAAGGCTTTCTCGGCTTCATGAAATCAACAAGAACAGGATAGGATAGAGACGGACAGGGGAGGGAGAGGGCCGATGCTGTGACGTATGTGTGAAAAACGCGTTCCGGTTGGCAACGCGCGTCTAGGGCAGACCGGACAGCGACTGGACCAAAGGGGGTATGAGCTCCCATTCTAATTCAATGTTAAGTCCCTCCACCGGCCAAAAACGACCAGTCAGGCCCCTACTATATCCTTATAGACGGACGACAAGGGTGGGAGTGGAGGGAGAGACCAGATTCTATACTCGATTTCTGACGATCCGGATTTCAGGTAAACGGCTCCTTCCAGTATGCATATAATAAAACTTCTGTCTCGAGACAGCAGTTTAATAATCAGGGATATAAGTTTTCAGAATTTTTGAACAGTACGTTTCTAATAAATTAACCAACTTACCTGTTTTGCATCAAAGTTTTGATAATGTTTTACACTAAATGCAGGATTTCTAAATGTGTCTTCAGCATTTTTCAAACAGTCTGACATCCCTGTTATCAGCGCTTATCTTTCAAGGTACCAGATCAAGCAACTGCGTCTCCACTGGATAACCTGGAGCCTCGGTATAGGATGTATATATCAACATAATCTTCCTGCAATCAAATTAGGGTTTTCTTGCAGAGTCTAGAAATTCACTATTAAAATTGATCAACACACAACAAGAAGATACACAAAGTGACATCTTTTATTTCTGTATGAGAATCATTCTGGCCATTTTGTAGTTTATCTGATTCAGTCAGTGATAACAGCTACAGTGATGGTATCCCTCTGATTGATGAAGTTGATGACTTTATCTGGCCACACCAGTTGTTATCAGACAATATACAATCAGTAGCATTGGCATAATCTTAGTTGTTGTACTCTTTGATTATTTTATTATATGAATGGGTTTGGCAGACCCATACTCTGTTCATACCATGGTACTTTAAACAATGAGGTTTGTCACAAGTTCTATGCCTTCGTACCAGTGAACAGTCCACTGACTCATCTTATTTCGGGTCGGTATGACAATTACATTCCATGATTTTCTTCATGCGGTTTTTATACCTGTCATGATTTGCTTCACTGGTGACAAAATGCCACAATGAATATATCTTATATGCTTGCAAAATAGATCGGTAAATGCCCACAAGAGGGCAAGATTGACAATCTTGAGGGTAAGTCCACTTTGGGACGGATAGTTTTACCTGATCTCTGGAACAAGCATTTAATTGTTTTGTGACAGAGTCGAGATTGTGTTTATATCATTTGGGAAAGTTTGAAGACACATTTTGGGGAATTTCAGATTCTTTTGTAATTCTGTTATGGATTAATTTGTTACCTGTGTGATTCCTTCAGACTGGTGCACCCCGCATACATGATGAGGCCATTTATATATACTGGCAACGATTGGTCCACTAGTGATGTTTGATGTCTATATGAGGATATCCCAAAGCCATCAACAGCAAGAAAGCATTACAGAGCATTGCCCTCATCAGATAGATCTTGAGTTCAACTTATTTCCCCTGACACTGATTTAGATTCAATTTAATTCGAATTGTCTGTTCTTTTCACAATCTTTTGCTCACATCAACTTGAAATTTGAGAATTCTGGAGCAATGCCTTTCCCCCAGTTCTGCAACGCTTTATATGCTATTGAATTAGCCATTGAGTGAATTGTTGTGTGTGCTTTTGTTGTGTTTGTGTGTAGTGTTTGTGGGTGTCTGTGTGTAGAATCTGTGTGTCCATGTTTCTGAATGTATTAAGATGATTGGCAAGCTACAGAGCAAAACTGAATGAAGAACGCTAACTATGATTAAATACTCATTAGTGCACCAGTATGAAGGAAATACTCCCATTCCAAAGTCCATATATGCAGATGGGAAATCACCATTTGATGGTGAGAAACCATGCACAGTAAAATCACCTCTGAAATTAGAGAGGAGTCCTCTCTTGTAGATTTTTTTTCTCCACTTACAATCAGTCAACTCTTCTCGTGAATGTGCCGTCTTTACAATGAACAACCACCTTGTGTCATATGACCTGTCACATGACTGGCTGTGGACCAATCAGGTGACAGGTCACACATACCTTTGTTAACCAATCAGGTAGGGCAAAACATGGCTGTTTGACAGCCTCAGTCCAACTCCACCTGATTGCCTGTTAACCAATCACACAACAAACCATGTGATTTCTGTTTAACCAATCACAGGCACTGCTTTATCTTCAAGTTCCTTGCACAGGGTGTGGTGTGCAGCACACATATATACAGCCACATTTAGTAAATATCTGCATCTTTCTTTGTCATACAAAACGGGACACCAATAAAGGAGAATATATATATAAGTATAGGTCAATACCGGGCTGCCTTCCTTCTACAAAGAGCCAATGAGTCTTGCTTCTAATAAATAGGGTGTGTATGAGAGCAGGAAATTCATTGGCTGTCTGAGACACTGGCCAGTAGTTCATCTTGTAGAAGTTGTACAGCCCGACACGAAAGTTCCGCTGTTACATTAGACTGCGCAGTCTGCTTCGAGTCGTCTTTTTTTGTGGTTATACTTCTTTTTTTATACAAATGCTTTTTTTTTCATGGAAAATATTCCAGTAAATATAAATATACAATACAATAGTAAAAAGGTTTTTAAAAATAAAATCTTATCAAAATAGATGAGCTTTACAATTTGCAATCTCGGTCCAAAGATCTTCACCTTATAGATACAAATTTTCCTGTAATACCAGGGAGCATAAATTTACATTACTTGATGTTCATGTTGGTGAAAATGGTTATGATTTTTAAACAGCTGTGAACATTTGAACCGTTCAGATCAAGGTTGATGTCTTGGAGAGTTGCATGAAAGTTGTTATTACATGATGGAAGACTGAGTAAGCATTGTTTAGATATTCCTGCCTCAAATTCAAGGCAATACAGTGTACATTTGGGCTGTGATATTTCAACCAGTCATAGTCGGGTATTCCTTGTATGTGTTCATCTTTTGATTACTCACATACATGTCACATTTTGGGTAATTCATATTAAAGCCAGATCTTAATTTCTCATGATATTTCTATCCTCTTAATGTTCTGAAACCGACTGTGGAGACAAAATCTCGTAGCACTGTCTGAGTTTGATGTCCTTGATGTATTTCTCTTATGGCAACTTACAACTCTAGTTCTTACTAGGATTTACCTTCTAACCTGAACTCAATAGAGTTTCTCAACTAGACATTCAGTAATGCAAAAACACAATCTCTCTTCACTTAATGAGGAAGCTCTACATTATTAGCGTTTCACTACCCCTGAAGCATTGACTAGTCAAATGTTTGCACCAGTTTTCAAGTGAAAGCTGGCACTTTGTAGCACCATGTCATTTCGGATGTCATTTGGAGACAAAAAAAAAAGGATTTCTGGGGAAATTAAATACTTAGTAGTACAATATCAAAATGGCTAATGGTAAAATAAGTTAGGACAAATACTGTTCAAGTGAGGTCTACTTTGCATCTTCTACAGTTTAGAGCATTTTCTTTTTTTAAGACTATTTTGTACAATACTTTAAAAAAACCTGTGTAATCAGGGCAATGTCCTGGGTTGACACTACCATGATCCACTAATCTCAGCTTTATGTAGCACGGTTTGAGATTCCAGCACCTGTTGAAATAAAACAGAATAGCAGGTTGGGCGAGAGCGAATGGGGATCAATGCACAGCGGCCACTTGTTGACAATGCCCTAAACCTTAAATAGCACATTATTTGGGTATAGTGAAAAGAATATCTATAGTTTCAAAATAAATAGAGTCCCCATAAAACTTATGGCACTAGAGAATTGTAAATGGGTTCTCCCTTTTAATAGGTGGGTTTAGGAGAGGGTGTATGTGGTGTGATTAACTTTCTATTTGTCAACTGGGCCTCATGTGCACTCATCCCACTACGCGGAAAACAATCCATAATATGAGCAGAAAGTAGTCCCATATGACCACTCCCACCAAGCAAAAGTGGTCTGAGCTGGTTCATACCAGCTTAAACTAGTCATGGCCGTTTATGACCGGGTCAGACCGCTATGCTTTACGAAGGCAGCCTTTGTGCTTGATTTTGCTGATTTCTGCGACGTCTTGGATGTCTGGTGGATTGCAGTGGAAGAATCAGCGAGGGAAGTTGTGAATACACATTCTGTGAGGAAGACCTGCCCGGTTGCGGCTGGCGATGTTCCTGCCACCAGCCTTCATGTCATACCTGCCAGAGACACTTCGACAACTGATCGGGACCAAGCTGAAGAGTTTGGAAAAGTTTTGCCTGAAAGTAACAAAAGAACAATATTCAATAATAAACTTCTGCCTTTACTTTGATATCAGTGTTATTAAAAATATGTCATTACAGGGCGGGGGTGGGGGAGGGGTTACCTTAATGAGTATGTACAAGGCCCAAGGATTTCATCACAGAATGCTGATAAACTGAATTCCTACCTGAGCGGCAAGTCTCTGCTTCAACTCTTTGATTTGGGCTTCTTGGTTCTTTTCACTGTTGGGACTTCCTGTGTTATTCGTTACACCTGCGCTCCCAGTGCTATCTGTAAAACGAAAGCCAAGTTACTTTGGAAACTTATACATATTTTTTTACATCCATCAATTTCGACTGACTCCTCAATTCAGGATGGAAACACCTGATTCTACCCTGAGATCTCATATACCTGGTACTCTGATCTTGTATGATAATGAAATATAGACATGCTTTCGTCTAGGACCGGTGTTGTTAATTTGGACAAATTTAGTGATAATCCTGTCAGACTTCCGGTACTCACTGGATTTGTTATGCAGGCCCTGCCTAGCTTCCCGGTATAAAGATGTGTCGATCTGGCTGCTTTGACGACTCGATGATGCTGAATTCGGTGAAGACACCGGTGCCGAAGATGATGACATTGACATGGCAGATGATGTCAGTGATGATGTAAGCGATGATGATGTAAGTGATGATGTAAGGGATGACGCGAGCGAGGGGTGCGGGGAGTGCAGCGGGGAGTAGAGGAGACTAGAAAGGCTGCTTGCACGGCTTAGAGAATTATGTTTCTGCATAACTGCAATCATTGCATCTTTCTCGGCTAACTGGGCCTCGCAAGTTTTTACTCTGAAAACAGAAGGAAACTCTGTAAAAAGCTAGCAAGCATTTGGTAAATGAGCACATTTTGGATTGTGAAGATAGCAAGTTAATGTTATCTGCTAGATTTAGAATATGGAAAAACAGTGCAGGAATTGCCAAATGCTAGATTTTTCAAAATGGAAAGACACTAGCCTGCTTATCACAACATACACTACTACATGGAGTAAGGTGACTTTATACTCTACCGCACATAATATGTACAAAGCCTATGACTTACCTAGCCTCTACTTCGGCCACCTTCCTGTTAGCCTGGTACAGCTCTTCTAAATGTTTCAGTCGGTCAGATTTGGCTTCTGCGATGATCTTTCCTGTCTCAGTCGAGTTCTGCTCCAACGCCGCTATCCTGGCGTCCCTAAGGTTGTACAAGAGAATGATGTAGAACGTTTCATTTATGGGTGGATCTAGATAATTTCAAATGAGCTAAGACAATCTCTATAGTTTATGCATATAGAAGGACTCGTGCACGGACTGTGCGACTACATGGGCCTTCTGACCCAAATAATTTAAAGAACCCTTTAAGATTCCACTGTACTCTCATATTTAGGCAATACTGAATTCAACTAGCCTATCAAGCGATATTGTACAGATCTTAGTAAAGTATTTATGGTGTACTTATTTATTAGAAAGTACTTACTTTGGAAATGACGCAGCATCGACTGCTAGCTGTCTCAGGGCGTGTTCTTCAAGGTAACGCTCCTCTAACTGTAAATACCAAACTCAAATTTAGCTATTGTAAACGAATTTGGTGGCCATAAGAGGTCAGACCATGAAACTAAATGGCACCATAATCGAAATAGACACACCCATTACCAATAGATGGATGTATTTTCAAGACAATTGGGAAACTCATGCTTGTAATTAAACCTTTTAACCAACCTCCTTTGTCCCGACCTGAAAACAATGTATCACTTTAGCACAGTACAACCGGCTATTGTCATGATACATGCACTGTCTGTTAAGAAACTCTTTCACAGATAATACATCAATTTCTCTTCAGCTTCTGATGAAGGTGGATAAATTCCCCCGAAACGTCGATCAACCACAATTTTAAAATACTTTTTTTTTCTTTTTTTTTTTGATAGGCACATATTAATAAAATATTTTCTGAGGCCGAGATAGATCTATTTATCACTCTCAGAAAATTAAAATAAGTCCCAAAACACCTGAGTGATGGGCACTGCCAGATTTAAATTACACTGAAACTCCCTGGAGTATCAGTCACTATTTTAAAACTCATATACAGCCTGAGGATTCACATGATGAAACCGCTTTCCCTCTATTTTAGGCCCTATTGTAGGCCCTAGACTAGATCTCTCCCTGTCAACAACCAAATTTGTTGACAACAAGAGGTAACCATGCTACCAGTTGTCCTTGACACCTGATGACATCACATCGCCATGGCAAAGAGGGGGTGCACTATAAAACCCAGCCACTTTTCGGTTTGGGTTCAGAACGCAGTAGCTGTTTGAGAAGATAGGATGTAGCATCGTCTAAAAACAATTGTAAAATACTCATCTACAAATCATATGCTACTGTTGTAAACTGATTATCCTACTGACCTTTTCATAAAACTTTGAACTTTACTTGACCTAGTCTGGTTTTGTGTGATATAAAAACTTTCTGGTACTTCTGTATGATTTGTTACATAAAGCATATGTCTGTGTAGTGTGTCCCTATTCTTAATATCAACCCATGTACCATAAGCTCCCGCGTATAAGGCGCAGCCCGCATATAAGGCACACCTAGTTTTGGAAAATTCTCAAAAAAAAAATTAAAAATTCATAACTTTTGTTCTATTGAATGAAATTTCAAAATTCAAAAACCTGTGTGTAGCTTGGGCCTCCCCGACCATCCTGGGCCCCTTTATGTCCTATTATGACCAAGGGGGCATGTAATATATCAAAAGAAAGGTCTTGGTGTCCCCCTTGTTGATCCAATGAGAACTAAAACCCCCCGTATAAGACACGCCTTATACGGGGGAGATTATGGTAGTATTCTTTACTGTAATTCATGATGGTAACAAGGAAGTTTATAGTAGCAGACCTTAACAATGTTGACTTCTAGTTGCAGGATGCGTTGTTCCTTCTTGCGTAGTTGCTGTATGAGGGTCTGAACGCTGACCGAGGGTTCAGAGTCAGACGCGATGCCCTCATCGGTGTCTGAAGTTCTGCTGCTACCTAAACTTGACTGTCAGAAAGAAAGAACAATTTTCAATCAGTAAACATCAGTTTACTTACTACCAGTGATTGTCAATGATCAGGCTATCTCCTTTATATCGTATCTTGGGTAAATGATTAGTTCTTTATAACTGATTCCAATGACAGGGTGAGGGCCATTAACCTTTATTTCAGTTTCAAGCAGATGGAACAAGGACCCATCAACTTTTATTCAATTTGAAATATAAGGTACTTGTAGGTGAAATAATTGAATATTCATGCGTTGGTGGAGCTAACCACTTTATTTTTTTATTTCTAAGGCTTCACCCCAGTACTATTTAACCAGGATGATTTAACCTCTGTACTATCCCTATCTAAACTGTGTCTCCTTCTCCAACTCGGGTCTCCCCTCACACCAAGATGCTCTCCCACGACTTTTGGTACAAAACACTTACACTGACTTGTAGCCTCCTACTCTGGAGGTTGCTGATTTCTTCCTCTAGTTTGGCCAGCAGGCGCTGGTGCAGACTGTCCTTCTTGTCCGAGGCCATCTGGAGACCTGCGACTGCGCGCTGCAGCTCAGTAACCACGTCATCTTGGTCAGATTTACGCATTGCCTCCTCCTCTAGACGCAGGCTCTGAGACTGGGCGTTGACAATGGCCGTATTGAGCACGTCAATGTGGGCGCGCTGCTCCTGTAGTGTCGAACGCTGCGCAGCAATCTCAATCTCCAGCCGTTCTTTGGCCGCATTTAGTTCCTTGTCTAAATAAAGGAGGAAGGAAATAGGTTCTATAGTCTACCTGGCCTACATTTCTGCATGTGTTCATCAGTAAGATTGTTGATACTTTGCCTATAAAGGGAGCAATTACCATAAATCCTCCTGAATGTATGCAAATGGGATGGCGACTGTGGCTTACCGTAGCTCTTAAAATCAGGGTGTGACTTTTAGGCGAGGTATCTAACAATAGGCCTACAGAACTATATCTGGAGAAAAAGTCAAATGCCTTCTGAGCCTTTACAGGTGTAGAATTCTGGGTGCCGCTTATAAGCAAGAGGTTTCACAGTAAATTGTATTAAACTTGTTCTATGCTGACCAATACACACATGTTGATTTGGTTATAACAAATGAAATATATCTAATCTAGATGACGTGATAAGGTATTGTATTTTAAATGACTCTCAAATTGTATCTGATAACAAGTTCTTACTTTGTGAAATTAGTTTGCTGATCATTGAATCCTTCTTGTGGATTTCCTTTTTGAGTTCAGAGTCACTGAGGTCATAAACCTGTACAGAATTAGATAAAAACACATTAGTTTGTATTAGATTAGCCTATTTAGCCTATAGTTTACATTCGTTACAAGAGTACTTTATTATTGGTATTCAAATCAATTTATAAGTTTATATATCTTTACTCTTTTTTTCTTCACTGTTTGTGATATAAAAAGGGTACAGGATATTGCTTGCATCTTTACTGATATGTTGGCATTTTCTCACCTGTTTCTGTTCCAATTGTGAGAGGGCTTTGTTCAGTTGATCTGTACGAATTATATGAAAATTAAACATAAAAAATAATTGAACTCATATGCATGTATGCCATGAAGGTAGCAATAAATATTTTTACACTAGAATTTGATAATTAGATAATATTCGTACAATCATCATTCATTGGTAACAAATACCTATAATAAAAAAAAATTGCAACAGCTAATACCTTTGAGTTCCTTATTTGTTTCAGTTAGTTTGCGGACCTCAGCCTCCAACTTAAAGCGCATTATCTTCTCCAGACTCTCCCTCCGCTGGGACTGCTTCACGAGTGACTCGTATGAGTCATGGACCTTCTGGATTTCAATTTCAAACTGCAAAACATGATCATGATATGTTAATACCAATCCAGACTGAAGGGGCATTATTTGTCTATAATCTCTATCTACAGCAATTAAAACTAGGAAAAGGTGCCTTAGATGGCAGCGAAAAGCCTATGTATGTAGTGGGGTAGTAGTAACTCTGACAGCTTGTAGCTAGACTGACCTTTTGTAGTTTGGTGACTTTCCTGCAGTACCCCTCAAGCTCTTGCCGAAGTTGTTGGTTCTCTTGTGACAGACGCTCCACCATTTTGGTGGCACGTGCTGCTATTGTAGCATGGTCCAGCTGTCCCTTCTTGATTCCACTATTAGAAAGACATTGTATTAAGCCAAGTTAAATACTATTCCCATAACTTGTAAGGCCCATGAACTATTTTGAAAGTAATTTAAAATCTCTTTGGACACATTGACAGCCTCAATTTTTGCAATATATTTTAGTTGAAAAAACACTGTATGATAGAAATCAGAACAGTAACATACCATGTTCATATATCAAATACCAAATACTCAGTTCTTACTTCCAGATTAGGCAGTGTCCAAATGTAGAAATGCAATGCTTACTTTTGCTGGCCTTGCTGCTTGGTGTTGGGCTGAGGGCTAGGAGTTCTTTGTCCAGCAGCCTTGTTGGCAGGCGGCAGAGAGAGTCTTGCTGGAGCGGTTGTGTCATTGTGGCAGAGGATGTCAGGGTGGGAGGTGGTCCTCCCCTGCGTACTTTCAACCACCTCGTACGAGTGACAGAAATTGTTTTTCACTGGGCTTGACGTCTTATTTGCATTCGTCGGTGGGTGGAGCACCGGTCCCGGGTATGGCAGTGCCGCTGCGGCTGCACCTGTGGAGGGGCCACTGCTGGTGCCTCTGACAAGCGGGCTCTCTGTCCCGCTGACTGTGGGACTACTGTCGGTGCTCCCGGTCGGGCTTGTGGTCGACGACGATGACGAGGATGATGACATGGCCTTGGCGGTCGGTCTTTGCTGTTGGCTTTCAATTTTACTGGCGACGTTGGCAGTGGGCATCATTATTATGCCATTGGCATTAACACCGCTGCTGCCGCTACTGGTCATGTCCATGCAGACTCCTGCAGCTGGCAACGACGACGGTGCAGCCATAGTGCCTCCGGGCCCAGGGTACTGTGGGGGTGGTGGGAAGGACATGGGCATGTTTTGTCCTCCACTGCTGCCGCCAGAGGGCATCACAGCTGCAGGGGCTGTCGTGATGGGAGCAATGGCGGCGGTGGTGGAAGCAGCAGTCATGGCAACGGAGGCATTGGCAGTAGATCTCACGGGTTTACTCCTTGAGTTGACGTTGGGTAGGACTGAGATGGGTAATGGCGGTGGGCTGCCCTCTAGGGCGTACATCCCGGGGATAGGGCTGGCGTTGACACTGGCGGGGCGTGGCACCATCTGGACCTGTTCCTTACGGCGACTGCCTGGTGCCCCATGGGCACTGCGTGGTCGCATACCTGATGCTGAATGCTGCATCTTTCCTGATGCAGCAACACACACAGGCTGTGGGTAGCTGCCCGGCTGTACCAGCGCCATCCTCCCCATGTTGGTTCCATAAAAGCCCCTGGACTGTTGTTGGCCCTCGCCGCTCCAGTAGAGCAGCTCCTGGTTAGGTGAGGCTGAGGTGGGACGGCTTCCAGTCACATAGAATGTCCCTGAATTGGTGGCCTTCACTTCAACACCTGATGTGACTGCGGCCAGGTGGGAGAGCTGAGACAGTTGGCTGTAGCCAGCCTCACTCAGCAGGTTGTCCCAGGGGTCTATGGATGGGGTGGTCACCCCAGCTGTGGTCTCTTCCCCCTGTGGGTCTTGCCGGGTAAAAGTACTTAGGTTCTCTGTGGATGACAGCGATAGGTCTGTGCTGGTCTCGCTGCCCGAATAGCTCTGCCGGTAACCTGGGGGAGACATATCCTCATAAGTATACATCAGTATATTGGTATGGATACAGACATTAGTTATACTCCTCCTTAAAGGCATTCTGCATATGTACATGTACCATTGTTAGAAGGCATATACAGAACATGTAGTACCTTGCGTATAAGCTGCACCTCGCATGTAAGATGCGCCCTGAGTTGGGCCCCTGATTCGCATATAAGCGGGATATTATGGTAACAGTTTTCCTAATCTCATTTCCATAATGCATTATCATATGTTATTACATTACAAAAAGATCAAGGAAAAGAGAAGATAGAAAACACTTAAAGGAATGATAATAGATTCCTTGTCTTTTTTTTTCTCTCTGTAGCAAGTAAAGCAAATAAGAGAATCTTACCAGGTTGATATAGGGGCCTGAATTGTCCCGGGTAGGGGGGTGGGTCTCGGTGTGGGGGTAACTCCTGATGTAGCATGTCTTGGTGGAGCACCATTGGTGGTGGGTCACGGTGGTGCGGAGGACCGGGGTGGTGCTCCGACCCGTAACAGTAGGCATGTTGAGGCTGCATGGTAGTTAGGCGGCGACGGCGGCGGCGACGAGACGTCTCAGCACACACCACCATAGGGCCGCCACAGCAACATACACACTCTGTAAGATACAAGTATATGTGAGATTTAATATTGTGTATAGTACTACAGCTAATACATGAGGAAATTTATATTGAATAAAATAGACTGTCTGAGCCGTAATAAATTATAGTTATGGGTTACAAGTTGTTTTGGGCTTCATAACTCATAAAAATCTAGAATCAGTTCTAGTCTAAAATGTGCCCAAAAGGAAGGTTTTTGTGCTCTTTATATTGAATACGGGTATACTGAATTGCAACGATTTGGACGCATGTTATGTCGTTCAAACTCTGTGTCATCCCTATGAGAAATCAGATATACCGTAATCTCCCACGTATAAGACGCGTCCTCTACGCCAAACAAAATGCTGGGGAGTCTTATAGGATGTACTGAAATTGGGGGTGCGTCTTATACGAGGGGTAATTTTACTATAGAAATGTACTGAATTTACAAAATTGAGCCTTAAAATGTGCTCCTTATACGCGACAATGCATTTGCTAAGTTTGGGGTGCGTCTTATACGTGCAGCGCGTCTTCTACGCGGGAGATTACGGTAATAGAGAAAACAAAAGGCGAATAATGTTCTGTATTGACGTTGGCCGTGGTGAGGGTTGGTGTAGGTATGTGAGTACTGCGGCTATATATAATACACACACTGTACACAACTCAGGTGGTTGACCTCTGACACATGGGGTCATGACCCAAGGTCATACGGATGACCTTGGAGGGGGGGGGTCACTGCTAACAGTCAGAGGTCAGACTATTCAGCACTACAACCACTGTACACTAACTGGTACCATAAGACCTCGCGTATAAGGCGCACCGCGTGTATAAGGCGCACCTCATGGAAAAGGCATACCCCATCGTGAGGGAATCCCATAGCCTAGGGACACGTAGGGCTGACTTAGACCTCTTTATTGCCAAGGTTATTTAATGTGGAATATCCTCGCCTATAAGGCGCACCGTGACTTCTGTCACATTCTATTAGACACAACATTACGGTATATATGTGGGGGTGTACATATTTCATGCTTTGGCTAATTTTGTTTTGGGCGTCAGCTTTCATCACTGTCCTTTAGTCTGTTTATCATTCTCTTTGTTTCATGTATATATGTAAGGCACAGTTCCAATTAGGGATGGATATAGATGGTTATAGCATATTTGACAGTGCAGTTCCCATAAAAAACAGTGGACCAACGTTCATGGTGTTAGCAGAGGACGTCATTCCCTCACCCTCCCAGCAGACACTTTACTCCACTGCATGATATACACATTAAATGGGGAATTAAGGGACATCTGGAGGTTGGTTATATTCAGATAATGTGAGACAATGATAGAATCTTTGCGGCTCTGGCCTTGTGGGTTGGTGAGGGGGATTCAACACTCCAACCCCATGTGTAAATACGTAGAGTATTGATGTACATCATATTCGCATGTACATACAGTACACTAAGAACGCTTTTGATATGAGAATTAGTCTGGCTAATGTTCCCTTTGCTTAAAATTCTGAGATTAACTAAGAATATAAAACTCATCATAGACGCAGAGATTCTTTTGTTTGTTTGTTGTTGTTTTGTTTTTTTGGGACGTAAAACTAAACAAACAAACATGTATTATGTCAAGCTCACCTCATTGCTTTAATAAAACTGCCTAAGGCTAAGAGACTTCATGGTTCACATTAAAAATGCAGTCATCAAGACGTTGAAAATACGAGGATACGGGGAACTTTGTCCCTTTGACCTTCAGTGAGCATTTACATGAATTACCATTTTTTTATTCCTTGATCCACACTCACCAAAAAGGGGAAAAAAGAACCTACACTATGCATTATCCCCTCCCCCACCCAGATCCCATCAAGTCTCCAAGCACAATAGGATCTGTTTCACAAAGTTTTTTCCAGAGCAGTACTTGGGCAGAATCTGCTCGGAGAACTTCAGCCTCTGTATCATTCCACCCATGACGTCAGTGTGACGTCATTAGCTGACCGTAGGTCATGTTTCCCCACCTTAGGACGGGAAGGTGGTCTATAACAGAATAGCATTGGGTGAAAAAAAAACTCACCATTCAGCAAGAGGCAAAGGCAGGGGGTGCCTGAGTGGGAAATACGCAGGGAAATAGAGTCATCTGTATTAACTCTGAGACGCATTCATTGATCCAATGTTTTTTCTATTAGAAGTGGTAAAGATAAAGCCGAAGATGCATAACACGACTTCATCTCTCCCTATCTCATCCCACCCACCCCCCCCCCCCCATTTTGCATAGACCTCCAATGCCCGTATGATACCTAAGAGTCATGTGGCCTTGTTGCATCAATGAGCGTATCAACCCTGTAGAGTTGCCATGATGCACGAATGTAGCACTGGCGAGTTACTCACCATGATATGCCTCATGACAAGTGGCCATGATAAATAAGAAGTAAGGGTCACTTGAAGGGTTGATGAAGGGAGAGAACACAATCCTCTTCCCCTTCAGAGACAGGTGTATAGACCATCCACCAGGCGGCGCGCCAGTCGTGTGGGGCTGACCTCATCCACTGTTATATACCACACTCTCCATGCAAACACCAGGTCCTACATAAAACCTATAACATGTACCCTAGCCAAGGAACTACCTGCTAGGAGACTGGTGCTGTCTGATTGTTATGATGATGTCATGTTTGGGTATCACATCTCATAGCTGATGCAGCCATCCATAGTCCTTTGTACCTGTTCTAGGACTGTTGACTCCTCCCCCATTCAATTTGTGTCGCATGATTTGCTATTACTTGTAGTTTAGATAAGCAAAGAGTTACACTGGCATTGCAAACTATTCTCTACACTGACATATAAAAAAACATGTCAAAATTTCTTAAATTTCCTAAATTAATTCTATTCCTTCCCTTTCCCCTCGTTCTTTCATCAAATGGGGTGTGTAGGCGAAATTCCCTCTTTCCCTGTTCAAAGTTGGGATACTGCAGGCACCTGGGACATTTCCCCTTTTCTCCCTGTAGGGCTTGGGGTTGAGGGAGAATAAAAGTAAAAGATGTTTGGGTCTGGCGGCAGTTTGTTTGTATGCGCTGCGGGGAGGGGCAATGTGAGGTTTTATACTGTCGGTTAGAGGAGATGGGCTTCCGTATTTACAGCTTAGACATTATCTGACATATACAGAGGCCAGGCAGATATAGACATAGACACAGACATAGGAATACACTCAGTGCTGCAGTAAGGAGGGAAGACAAAGAGGCTAAAGTATAAATGTACTACAAACACTGCAGCCTACAGTATGATGTACACATGAACTGCAGCCTACAGTCTGATGTACACACATGTATTGCAGCCTACAGTCTGATGTTCATATGTACTGCAGCCTACAGTCTGATATACACACATGTATTGCAGTCTACAGTCTGATGTACATATGTACTGCAGCCTACAGTCTGATGTATATACATGTACTGCAGCCTACAGTCTGATGTACATATGTACTGCAGCCTACAGTCTGATGTATATACATGTACTGCAGCCTACAGTCTGATGTATATATACATGTACCATATTCGACTTAATTAGCGCACATACCATAATAAGAGCACATCCCCTGTTTTGATAATTAGAGAGTGAAGCAGATTAGACTCATGTAGCACGTTTCACACCTTCTGGGTTGGAGGCAATGGGCATTATGTAGCATTTCCCACCTCTAGGTGTTAAGGCCTATGTAGGTGTGAAGGCTGAATAGTAGCACCTGAACACTTGCAGCTGTTTCAGTAGGTAAACCCTACCATAAAGTGATTAATATATATACTACCGTAATCTCCGGCGTATAAGGCGCACCTCGCGTATAAGACACACCCAGATGTTTAGAATATGGTCCAAAAAATTAAAAAATCATAACTTTTGTTCTACTGAATGGATTTTGAAAATTCAAAAAGGTATGTGTAGTTAAAAAGCCCACCAGAACCTCCTGAACTCCACTATGCCATAGTGTGACTAAATAGGAGTCTAATTTATCAAAATGAAGGTCTTGGGTGACCCCCTTGTGGATCGAAGGAGAACTAAAACCTCGCATATCAGATGCGCCTTATACGCAAGATATTACGGTAGCAAGGATTACGCTTATAAGAATTATTTTTTGTTTCATATTTTAGAGGGAACAGATATTTTTAAAGCGCACTGTGTGCTAATTACGTCGAATACGGTACTGCAATCTACAGTCTGATGTACACAGGTACTGCAGCATACAGTCTGATGTACTGCAGCCTAAAGTGTGATGTACACACAGGTACTGCAGCCTGTCTGATGTACACACAGGTACTGCAGCCTACAGTATTATGTATATACATGCACTGCAGCCTAGTCTGATGTACACACATGTGCTGCAGCCTACAGGCTGATGCACACACATGTGCTGCAGCCTACAGTCTGATGTACACACATGCTGCAGCCTACAGTCTGATGTACACACATGTGCTGCAGCCTACAGTCTGATGTACACACATGTGCTGCAGCCTACAGTCTGATGTACACACATGTGCTGCAGCCTACAGTCTTATACAGTCAGAATGATATTCAGTTTCTTACCGCCCTAGCGGAGAATGACCCTCCCTATAAGGCTCTACTATGGACAATGTTATTCTCCACATGAAATAAAGACATGTACTGCGGCCTGCAGCCAGGGCCTGCAGTCTGATGTACACAAATGCACAGCAGCCTATAGTCTGGGGTACATACACTATTTGTTATAGCTGTCCCTGTTACTGAAAGGTTATGTAGCATTAGAGGGCAGATGTGGTCTGTGATATGCCTCAGATGCACATACAATTATGCGAGTTATTCAGTCAAATGTAAAGCCATCAGTTCATATACTGCGTACAATTCCTGATACAAAATGTAGAAAGTTGAACTCCAATTTGCTGCAAGAAACGTACAATCCCCAATGCTCGAGGAGGACCACCCAACGTTTCCAGTTTTATTTCCCTACCCACCTTACACCTGCAGACTACTAGAGTGTGGGAACCAGGAGGGATCAAGATGATTCTTCACAAAATACATGACTTAGCTGATTAGATACGCGTTATCAACCTTACTACCCTTTTCACTGGAGCTACTCTGAAATGTTACAAATGGGAACGGCGCTTCAACTGAGCAATGTGTGTACATCATCTACAAATAAGTTAGGGTTCACTCATAGCTCTTGATAGGGGAGAAAGAAAACAGAATATATCTTAAACTTTTTCTTCTTTTTTTCCGTTATGTTTTTTTTTCTCCATCCTTCCAGCTGTTTTAGATTAAGATGATCAATGGGTAAGCAAAGGGCCAATACCCAAAAGCTATTGGTCTAGACGGAGGTGGAAGAAGTGAAAAGAATAAGGCGAGAGAGTGGTAAACATTCCCGGGTAAACATTACATCTCGAATGGTCAGAGATGCCACTCACTGGCCAATTAAAAAGCAGTATTTCTTTTAATTTAGTCAACTTTCTTAAGATTTCATCCAACATGAAAAACTAGTGGCGATTCCTACAACACCACAAGATTTGCATACTTGCAATGTAGCAGTACAGGAAATGGATCTTTTAAGATCCTCGAGTGGGGAATTTGACGTGGGAATTTGCCTGTTTATTTCTAGTACGTTGTAAATGGCAATTTGGGAAATACAGAGAAAGCCCCTCTGGATACAGGTTCAACAGATTGATTAGGAGATGGAAGAAAAGAAACAGGCAGAACAGACAGGGTGGTAGAACAGCCAGGACGAAGGACAGCTGGGAGCCAGGGGTGCAGGAGCAGTAGTGATATAGGCTTGGGTAAGTAGTGATTGCAGCAAAGATTTTCTGGAAACAAGGCTTCAATGGGGCCTGCCCAGCTGGGTATGGGTAGCTGAGATCCAGGTTAACCCTCTTGACATGAAAAGACATACCACTCTTTCACTCACCCTGCACCCAAACTCCTACCAGGCACCTTGTACCTCACTCCCCTCTTACGCCTCATTCACGCTGTACCTAGAAGTTCTGCAACATTCTCACATTAAGTTAATGAATCCCCTTACCAGTAATTCCCAATCTGATACTCCTACCTCGGATAAATCTCATAATCACCCTTGGATATATGATTCTACAGTTGTGATGTGCAACAATCACATTCTGTAAAGCATATGTTCTACCTCAGTATAAAAAGCAAATAAAAAAAAAATCAATCGATCAACACCTTTTCTAAACCTCAAACTCCTACCTCTGGCACTCTTCGCTTAAAACCCCCTTTATCAATCTGTGCCTACATTTCCTAACTCGTTCTTTCAATACACCCTCAATCGCTTTATTCTCCCTTTCCCCTACACATTGTACAAAACTCCCACATCATGCCTCTATTTATCTCGTTCCCTTTATAATGTCCCTGGCAATCCAAAAACGCCTTTTAATCTGATTTTTTTTTTTAAAGATGGCTCTTAAGATGGCATTTACCAACTTATCAACGTGTTGATTAGGACTGTTACATATGTTATGTTTTCTGAGATTTATCAGATTTTCTTCATTTTCCCAGTAAAGTAAAAAATTAAAGGGAAAAATGCTGTAGAAAATCCTTCATGGGAATCAATGTACGTTATCACAACTGCTGAAAAACCTTCAACGACATATATTATCTTACACGCAGGAAAGTGTGGATTACCCTCAGATCGGTTACCTACTCACTTGAACTTTGAAACAAGTAATGTTTACAAATTTCATAGATAAGTTTCAATTACTAGGTATTTCTCAAATGTTGTACACACATATACCACAGGTTGTAAATAAAAGCCTAAGGAGGGACTGTACCAATAATTATACATTAAGCTGTATATTTGTGTTAGCGGTGTGTGCATGGCCCTGGTGTGAGAGGGTTAAGCCTCTGACGTCATACGGCGACTGGTTGCTAAGTGACACGTGCCGGGAGCTGATTGTTGAGTTGCTCTGAGCGCCATGCACCAGCTCAGTACCAGGAACTTCTAGGCACTGTTGCTGGGCGCTGTCTGAGGTTACCACATTACTCCGACTCAACACCCCACTCACTGATACCAAGGGCACAACATGTATGTAGGCTACATCAATGCTACCACATTACTCTGACTCAACACCCAACTCTATGATACCAAGGGCAGTAGTATGTATGTGGGCTACATCAATGCTACCACATTACTCCATCTGAAAACTCCACTCACTAATATCAGGGGCAGTAGTATGTATGTGGGCTACATCAATGCTACCACATTACTCTGACTCAGCACCCCACTCACTGATACCAAGGGAAGTAGTATGTATGTGGGCTACATCAATGCTACCACATTACTCCATCTGAATACTCCACTCACTGATACCAGGGGCAGTACAAGTATGTGGGCTACATCAATGCTACCACATTCAGGGATGAAAGTCACAGAGCACGAAAATCCCTGAAATGGTCCAATATTCGCCCCAAAAACCTGGGTTTCTATATGAAAGTATACGGCCCTGGAACTTCAAAATCCCTGAAATCAGGGAATTCCCTGAAGACTTTCATCCTTGCACATTACTCCATCTGAACACCCCACTCACTTATGCCAAGGGCAGTAGTATGTATGTGGGCTACATCAAGGCTACCACATTACTCGCAACTGCACCCCACTCACTGATACATAGTGTGCAGGCTACATCATTGCTGCCACATTACTCCCGGCTCAACATCCCCTCACTGATACCATAGGCAGAATGTTGACTACTTTAAGGCTACCACATTAACTTAACTCAACATCCCCTCACTGATACCATGGGCAGTATGTGGGCTACTTTAGGGCTACCACATTACTCCAACTACACATCCCACTCACTGATACCCAAAACTGTATGTAGGGTACTTTAAAGCTACATGTCTCTATAGAACCCCTTAAATATAGGTTTTATATATAGAATTGTATAGGTACTGTTGTCGTCTGAAAGGCGGGGTTCTAAAGAAGAACAGTTCCAAACCTTCAGAATTAAGCCCCAGATGCGCCTTATTAGTTATCCTAAAACTCTTATATAAGGGATGCGCCTTACACGCCCTAAAGGTCGGCGCAAACATACAAACTGGATGCAGACCCGACACAGACTGGACGCTGATCAGATTTTGGGGAGATTAGGGTGCTAATCCATGCACAGTCTGAGCAACCCTCTTTTTTAGTCTGGGTGAAATCTGTGTGGAACTAAGCCTGTTGTAACCCAATAATTTCCCAAACAGTCTGTGAAGAATCTGGAAATATCTAACAATGTTTGATAACCAGGATTATGTCCAGATGCCAACTGGACGCTGAATCTGTGTCTAGTTGGCGTCTGAGACTGCCACAAACAGCGCAGACGGGACTGCTTTTCCGTCCAGTCTGCGTCCGGTCCACGTCCAGTCCAACCTGTTTGTGCTGGCCTTTAGTTAATGATAGTTGGGTAAATACGGTAAGGTGCAGGTGATGGAGGAGGTGCTGGGGTAGAAGGGAGGGTTATGCTGCTGCTGCTGCTGCTGCTGCAGCAGGCGGCGGTTGAGGTATATGTATGTATGTATGTATGTATGAAGGAGGGTGGGGTGAGAGGGAATGGATTACTGAGGAATGTGAGGCGGCAGCGGTGGTATGGTCTAAGTGTACACACATGCTACCCCCGCCCCATACCTACCCTTACCCCTCCTACCCCTGACCTAAAAACTTACCGCCATGTTTACCTTCTCACCAGCAAATCTATTCAAATTTCCCTAATGAAAAGCAGGCCATAAAATACTACATTCCACATAAGCCTTTTACAAATACTCCCTAAAATACTTAAGAATTCATATCGTATTTAACTTGAGTCATTACTCATTGGACTTCTTTGGTAGAATTTCTAGGGCTTCTTCTAGGAGGAGGCAGAGTTGAGGGGTGAGCAGTTTTTGCTGGTTGGAATGGTGGTAACGTTGTGTTTGGAGCAGGTGAAGCAGGGTAGAGCTGGGTGGTGGCAAGATGTAAGGCTGCTCCACACCATGTAGCTACACTAACTGAAGCTCAAGGAGGCTGAAGGGGAAGGAAGAGCTCTGTAATGCAAAGTGAATTACACACCAAAAACCCCATTTTAGACACACTCAACATATAAATCATTGTGTGTAGCAGGAAGAGACTAAATCTGAACCTGAATGAATGCTTCGGGCACCACCTATCCCAATTTGATAGTTAGATTTGAATTGCAAGGAAAATGTCTGAGGAAGGAAATTTTCAGGGGTTTTAAGGTTAGGAAGAAAATAAGGGTAATAGAAGGGCTTCTGTCTAAGGTAGCCACATTTGACAGAGTTTTGAGGAAGTTGGGGTTGACTGTACATTGCCAGTCGCTGGAAACTGAGATTTCAAATACAACTGTGACTGTCTTCAAAAATTATGTAGTAGGGGTTATGATCGCCAATTATCCAACATTCTTATTGACCATACTCAGAGATGCCACTCACTGGACAACAAAAACCAGGAAAATTGGACTTTTGGACACATTTTCCCAGGAATTTAACATAATTTAATACAGGCATTGGAATGAAAACCAGGAATTCCTGATAAACCAGGAAAAGTGACATCACTGCATGCTATTGTAGTGGTTCGTCTTTTTAGTTAGATGTCAAATCATAACGAAAAGAGAAAAAGTTTCCGGGTAGGCAACCGAGCTTTTATTATGATCTTAGTTACATACGATCACAGCCGGATGGCATTCAGTTACCCGTAGGTAACAGTAGAGGTGTGCTGAGAAGTGGTAGGACCACTACTGGGGAACTACTGTAGGAACTGCCCTTACAAGGGGAAAAGCCTGCGAAACTCAGACCCATCACATGACGTGTGACGGATGAGTGAGAGGCCCCCTGGTGTAATGGATACAAACCCAGAAGCAGGTGCTGCCACCTGCCATCCGGACTCCCCCATCACACCTGGACACCTGGGTTTGAGTCCCACGGGTACATGAGTGAGTGAGTAATAGATGTTTAACGCCATTTCGACAGCTAAGGTCATATTCATGGCGAGAACTACACTACACAATTTCACAGAGAAATGTATCAGTGCCCACGTATATGTGCACCACATACATCTGAGGGGATAGGAAAGAGGAGATATAGACCCTTTTAAGTGGGCTAGGGAAGCCAGACGGGTACATGAACATTACAAGTGTAATATTATAATATAAATACCATACCCCTACACTATACTGAAGTGTACTTTTCTTCGACACTTCTAGGACCGAGACCAGCAATCAAACTGGCTCTCAACCTATGGAGCAACAACATTGTCTTGCCTTTGTACTGTCTTAACTTTGCCCATTTTTAAACATTCTGATGTGCCTAGATCAGGGTACAAAATTCTCTGTTTATCAAAGATCTGATACAAAGCTGGTCACTCTTTTATCGTTCACTTAATTGGCAACCAATCTGACACGACATGTTGTTCTTGTATTCCGACCCTGACATTTTCAAAGTATGAACCTTTGACCCAAAAGTTCCAAACATAGAAACCCAACCCCATATCCTGCTCCCAAAAATAGACGCCCCTTTCAAAGATCAGGATAACATGAGTTAGGGTATCACAGTGCTATCGACATGTGTTGAAGGATTGTGGAATTTTGTCTCCTTTTCTAGACAGTCAGAGATTGGACATATCTTAGATTCTGGCGAGGATGGAGTTTCTTTCTCGCCTTCTTTTAATATAACAACGACACAGATCCCTTGGCCCACTCTACCAGACTTTTAAAATATACTCCAGCTGACGAGAAGCTCCAACCGTCGCTGTCTCTATATGGGTTAAAGTTGATACCAGTTTGAAAATGTAGTAATTAGTATCATGAACTCTGTCATTGTTATAAGTTCCATTATATTTATAGGCCTGGTTCCATATACATACAGACCAGTCTATTGTAACAATCCTATTAACTCAGGACGTGAACTGAAGTGGTGTCATCATAGGGACAGGTTAAGTCAGGACACATGTATACCCACATAGCAGAGATAACTCAGGGTTTGAACGGGATTCCATAAAATATGGCCCATTAAAATGGCTAACAATTGACTCTGGGCCTCATTCTGAGGGCATTCCCTTAACTTGACCTTCAGTCTCAAACACCGAAAACTACAGACCCGTGCACAGACAGTATTTGTTTCCCGTCTCGTCTCCAATCACCCTGCCTCCACACCCCTATCTGCCATAATGTAGACTACATGCTGATTGAAACTTTTATTGGTCAGTTTAAGGTGACGTGTATGGCAATTTGTACATGTAGAGCAATACTGAAGGATAGTATAGGCTACACATTGCCGTACACGTTACAAGTATTAAGCTCACTACCGGGTATTACATGTACCCGTTAAAGTGCCATATCGTGCAGTTTGCCTCGGTGAGTTGACACAGCATTCTGGAAGGATGCATTTTTTTCCAATGAAATAAATATCCTTCATTTACTACTCGCTGTCCGACAAAAATAAAACAGAAATACTTATACATAAATGATTTTACACAATTTAAGATAATTTCAATACATAAATATCTACGAAAAGCCAGGAATTCCTAGTCAATCTGGAAAAGAGGCATCTATGAGCTTGTAGACCTTTTCCAGACTACTCCTGCTTAGCCATTGTGATTTCAGGGTGCGGCTAATAGGTGGGGTTTTATCACTCCATAGCTGTGAGATTTTTTTTTTTAAATCAAAGGTGCTACTCACAGTTTCCAAAATTGGGGAAGAGTCTGAAAACTGCGGGAGGGACTTAGACAGGTAGTATTAAAAATGCATTTTTACTGTAAATGGACTTTGAACACTTTACTGCCATAAACGGGTCAATAGGTCCTATACTTAACAAAAATCAGGAGACAATCACACCCCTACGGTATGTAAAACAGAGTGCTTCTTCCCCACTCAGGTGTAGTATATACATGGCCAGGGTATACCTCTTCTACACAAACAAACCCCAAATGGTGCGGGGTTTGCAGAGGAACTATCTCTTACATCTCACGCTGTTAAGTAAATCTCATCAAATATGCAGAGCAATCTATACTCTAAACACTATCTGGTGTTTACAGCACGTAGATACCAAAGTAGATCCCACCGACTCCTTTTGAAAACAAACTCAGGGAATCGGTGAATACAATGTATAGTATCTTTGTGTTTGTGACTGATCTGGTCCTGGTTCAATCCAGCAATTGGCCATGACTTCAGTTACATGTATTTCAATTCAAGAATTTTCGTCCAGAATTCAAACATTTGGATTAAAGCATAGGGCTAAATGTGTTAAGGTCCATGATTTAAGGATTTGTTTGTTTGTTTAGTTTAACATGTGAAATTAAGCGCAGCCATCTCCTATACTGGTATGTCCATTTTTTCCTCTTGTTGACGTTTTATTACAAGGTATGCATCCCCAGGTATGCATCCTGGGAGATCGAACTCATAACTTGAGCTGATCGACACTGTACTTGTAATACGCAGGACAAATACAGGCTACTCACTACGACTCACTAGATAATACCTCTAAACTACTGTAATCTCCCGCGTATAAGGTGCGTCTTATATGCGGATCAGCTAGGGGGTGCGCCTTATAGCATTTTCCCAAGTTGGGGGTGCGCCTTCTACGCGGGCTGCGCCTTCTGCGCGAGAGATTATGGTATATTGTGCTTCTAGATTAAAGTAAGTGAACACATAACCATGTAACCCAAAGTCACACTACTCACTTGTAACTATCCACGACTGATACATTTCATTTACTTTTAATTTGTAATTGCAAATGATACCCCTTCAAATACATATGAAGGCCCAACAATTAAGCCTTTGCTGAATTTCTCCCTATGCTGGGGTTTAAAATTTCAGTATCTTTCACAAATTTAATGTGTGTGCCATCTCGTAATTATAAGCCACGCCCTGAATTTGGGAAACCCCTGTAAGACTCGCTGGAGTCCTCACTCGCATATATAACCCACGGCTAATACATGAATATTGAGAATTTACGGTACTTGGAATACACTTTACAAATAGGTGAAGAACTATGCTGGTTGTCGGCAGGTAGCAGCTGAGAATACCGTGGGTGGATGGGGACCTGCCACTTGATGAGTAAACATACCACCCTGGGGAGGCTGGAGAGGGAAAGGTGAGGCCAGGTGGGATGTGTGTGTGTCTGTGTGGGAGGGGGGGGGGGTGAGGAATGTGTAGGTGGGAAGATAAGGATAGATGACGACTGATAAATGTGGGTCACACATACAAACAACCCTAAAGTTTGCTCCTCCTCAACCCTAGGCTAAAGTGTAAGCATGGAGTACTGAATGAATTCTCTATTTCTGACAAGTGGAGAGAGACAGACAGTGACCAAGCCCAGTGGGTCGTTTCCACTGTGGCAGCATCAAAATAGCTTTAGTATGGTATGTCAAAAAGTATATAATATCCACTACAGATTGGAGGTTACAATGCAGTAACTCACTCAAATGTACCTAAAGTGACACTTCCTGTTTTCACTAATTTGACCTGGACCCATGTCATATCTCATTCTTACAAAGCTGCTCAGCTATTTAGCAGTAGACCAATGTTTCCGTGTTGACTAGAGGACTATCATAATGTTGTGACGGCATTATTGATAGAACATGAAGTTTATAGCTGTAATTGATTAGAATAAGAATGTTGCAGTTCCGGCCCCCGCACGTCCTCTATCAACTGACAACATCCTCGTTACCAGAATTGAAAACCACCCCCTATCCATTGATTTTCGAGCAAAAAGAGTACCCTATTTTCAAAAAATCACTGACCTTTGAGGCCTCAAAATGACCCCTATTTTTGAGAAAACGCTGATATCTCCACCCGTTTTTCATCACTCCTCAACTACACTTCTGAATGTAGGTCTCTTAAAGATGAACCTTCGTTAGATTTACTTGACTCCTACTAGGATGTATGTTACCATGATTTGTACCATGATCATCCCTTCTCACCCCCCTCCCCCATTATTTCTTTCTTCACTTAATCCTGTTAGAATTATGACGCCTATCTTTAGAAAAATGCAGACTTGCAGGCCTTGGTTAATTAGACCCTATACCAGTGTTTTTGGTAACGCAGATGGTGTCCAGTAGACATGGAAGTGCGGGGGCCGGGGTTACGGTGTTAGAGCTGTCAGGCAATAATTATAGACATGTAAACTAGTAATAGAACCAAATTTACACAATGATTTCCTGCCGTCACACTCAATATTTTACCTTCGTGTAATGGCCAGGAGACTAACAATCAGAAACGGCATGTGCTAAAGAAGAGGGGTACATACTGGCTACCTGCAGTCTGAGGAGCCCAGAAGTTGCATCTTTTTTTTTACCCTACTTGGATACTACAGGACTGCATCTCCTTCTGTACCTGGGTACTACAGGTCTACACCCCCTTCTCTATCTTGGCTTCTGTACCTGGTTACTATGGGGCTACATTACCTTCTGTACCTGGTTACTATGGGGCTACATTACCTTCTGTACCTGGTTACTATGGGGCTACATTACCTTCTGTACCTGGTCACTATGGGGCTACATTACCTTCTGTACCTGGTCACTATGGGGCTACATTACCTTCTGTACCTGGTTACTATGGGGCTACATTACCTTCTGTACCTGGTTACTATGGGGCTACATTACCTTCTGTACCTGGTTACTATGGGGCTACATTACCTTCTGTACCTGGGAACTATGGGGCTACATCCCTTCTGTATCTGGTTACTATGGGGCTACATTATCTTCTGTACCTGGGAACTATGGGGCTACATCCCTTCTGTACCTGGTTACTATGGGGCTACATTACCTTCTGTACCTGGGAACTATGGGGCTACATTACCTACTGTAACTGGGTATTATGGGGCTACATCCCTTCTGTATCTGGGTACTGTGGGACTACATCCCCCTCTGTACCTGGGTACTATGGGGCTACATTACCTTCTGTACCTAGTTACTATGGGGCTACATTACCTTCTGTACCTGGTTACTATGGGCTACATTACCTTCTGTACCTGGTTACTATGGGGCTACATTACCTACTGTACCTGGGTATTATGGGGCTACATCCCTTCTGTACCTGGGTACTGTGGGACTACATCCCCCTCTGTACCTGGGTACTATGGGGCTACATCACCTTCTCTACCTAGGTACTAAAGGCCTAAGACACTGCTGGGGGTCACTTTTGAGTGTGCACTATTTCCGGGAAGGACTCTTCCGGTCACTAACACATTCCTCACCCCTCTCCCCTGCAGCCTTTAGCCGCATTCCATGCCGCCAGGAGGCTACAGGAAGGGGGCAGGGTGGGTGGGGGGGGGGTAGAAGGGGTATGGTGAGAGTTGGGTAAAGGGGTGCCTTGTTTTCTGCCCTATCACCCTAGCCAGCCTCACTGTAACTCAGTGTAAGCATGCTATTTCAATGTGTAACACTTGACCAGATTTAGATTGGTGTTGTACATTTCAACAACATCGTCTACATTCCTCTTCCTATCAGTTGGATCTGTGACCATAGATATGAAGTAAATACATAATATGGTGCAATGTGCCTTCCAGGTGTATGTTTTACCAAAGGCCTGGGTACCAGGGACGAAAATGATTGAGCAAAAACAACTCCCTACAATGCTCTATTATAACCCCTTAAATAAAGGTTTTGTATAGTACCGGTAGTATGTAGCTTAAAAAAAAATTGGAAACCCCTGAATTCAGGAAACCCCCAGGAAACCCCATGAAGATTTCTATTATTACGTTCCATAATTATTTTTTTAATACTGATGACCAGTTTCTCTCATTCTAAATTTAGGTCCAGTGAGATGCTGATTCGGGTTATCCTTATGACCATGCAAAAGTCAAAGGCGATCCTGTTTTTAAAAAATGAATTAATAAAAGTTTATACTCTCTTTTCTTCAACTATTAAAATTACCGAAACAAAAAACGGAAAATGCAGTATTTCCTGCTAGATTGGCGCCTCAGTTTATGAAATGTAAAAGTAGACACAAAGTTACCATCCATCCTCGGGCTTCCCTAGCCCACTTAAAAGGGTCTATTTCTCCCTTTTCCTATCCCCTCAAATGTGTGTGGTGCACATATGTGCGGGCACTGACACATTCCTGAGAAATTGTGTAATGTAGTTCTTGCCATGAATATGACCGTGGCTGTCGAAATGGCGTCAAACATCTATTACTCACTCACTCACTACCATCCATCCTGTTTCAGAATGAACCCATGTATCTCTTACAGCCATATAAAGATGGACTGTCTACCAGCCACTACGGTCTACCACATCCTTACTTCTCTCAGGGTTCATAGGTATGTTATACTGCTCCACACACGGAACCAGAGACAAAGTGAAAGAAGGTGTGTCTGCAGCCTATGTAACAGTACCGTGAAGTGTCACCTTTTGATATTGAGCATCAACTTCTCAGAGCTTTACCAAACATGAGCATGTCATGTCACTGAGTAATAGGTAGGTGTTTAACACCATTTTGACAGCTATGGTCATATTCATGGCGATAACGACATTACACAATTTACCGGGGAATGTGTTGGTGCCCGCACATATGTGCACCACACACATCCGAGGGGATAGGAAAGAGGAGATATAGACCCTTTTAAGTGGGCTAGGGAAGCCCAGGAATTGGAAGGAGACGGGGGGAATCAGAGACAACTCGATTATAAGGGTGCATGGGACAAATTGCATGAATTCGGGGGGGGGGGCCTGTATAAGGACAATGGGGGGGGGGGTGCCATAATTCCGCCCTCTATGGGCTGCACGATGCTTTGATGATCTATAATATATAAATATGTCTTCAGGGTGTATAAATCCATCTCTCGTGAGAAAATCATTAGTGCGGCATTCATGCATCATACCGACACTATCCGACACTCACGAAGGGTTGGCATGCAGCAATGAAGTGCTATTGAGTAAACCTGCGATAGAGCTCGACAAATCCCTGTGCCCGGTGCCATGAGAGAATTTCATGGGGCAAAAACAAATCTATAAGTTTTGCCCAGTGGGAACAAAGTTTAGGATGGCACAATTCTTTTGGAATTTTAAAAAAGCAATTTATATGATTAGTTAAAATGATATTTACTATTTATTTTCAAAGATTGAATAGAATGAACTAAATGCAAGAGTTTTCTGGAAAACAGACCACATTTCTCTCTGAGTCTGTGTATGTGGGGCACAAGGTTTGAACTCTTGTGGCCATGGGCACACCTTCTCAAGACTTAATTTGTCGAGCCCTGCTTCGAGCGCTGCATTGGACCATGATGAAGGCCAACCAGCCTGGCGGCAACAGGCGGCACTTAAAGGGTAAAGATAACTATGTATATATACCCATGATGAGGTGACAATGGCCTACCTGTGTTCTGGTGGACTTGTAACGTAAGGAGTGGACGCTGTTATAGATGGCGCTACGTGCCTCCACCTGGGAGGCAGGCACCAGAGGGCGCACCTGTCCTGCAGGTCAGCCCACCGTGAAAAGTCAGCGTCTCCTCCAGCAGAGTGATGTCTACCGCTGTGACGACCTGCAATAGAAGGGATGAGTTACTAACAGTGTCTGTGACGACCTGTAATATGTATGGAGAGAAGTTACTACCAGTGTCTGAAACCAGCTGGAATGGAAGGGATGTAGGCCTGAGGGCGTATACATGTACTAACTTTCTATAAGTGCCAAGCTGTCTGTGATGACCTGTTAATGGAAGGGGAGGAGATCAATTGTTTAAACCCGGGTGTTTACATCCTTTTTTAATCATGGGAATGGACGTTTTTGATCAAAGATTTGTATAAACATGCACTATGCTCTCTTTATTCAGTGACAAACTAACCTTGTGTTAGAGATATTCTACTCTATCCGAATCCCTGTACCTTTGTTGCATGAGGGCACACTGTGGTGTAGATATCCATTTAGAATCAAGGCCTAAATCATGGAAGTTCTAAAACACACCGAACCCGTAGTGATTTGTTTGTCGGATTTAAGCGGCTTCATTTCCTCCCATTTCTTGTGTTGACCCCTCCCACAATTAATTGGTAGATAACGGAAGTGTACTTCGGATGATCCCATAGAGTGTATACTTAGAAGTGCTGTCTATGTATATAGTATGTAGTACTTAGACGTACTTGTGGGGGGCATTTCCTGGTACACCCAGTTCTGCATTTAGTAGTACAGTGAGACTACATACCACATTAATACTGTAACACTTGTTCACCCCGCATTAGAAGTTATATCACAAAACTATGCATATACAGCAATTGTACCTCGCACAGCTTGTATGTAAACACTGTCAAGTAACTCAGGATGTAGGACATGTATTATTATATTGTACCCTTCCAGAATTGCAAGCTGTCCATGAAGATTTTGAAAAGAAATACTGGTATGTCAAATTTGTCAACTACTACAAGAAACACAGGAAGAATAGAAAACTAGCCCAAATAGTAGCTGTAGCTCCTTATTGTAAGACATCAAGTAGGCCCAGGGCCATAGATTGTTTTTTGTCTTATATCAAAGCTGTTAACATTGCCATTAACTGGTAATCTGGTGCTGACATAAGTGTATCCGTACATTAGTCAATAAAGCCTTCTTGAATCTTGAATTCCTCTATCAGAAAAATAGGGGTCAGCCCTGAACATACAACATATTAGAGTTGAAAATAAAAAGAGCAACAAGGTAAATAACTTACATATTTTGTACGTTAGACTACCCACGAAATAGACAAATTTGAATTTTAGAACCATTGAAAATGAATAAAGAAGGTCAAGGCCAGTCAACACTGTACCCCTATGAGATCCTGTGTAATAGCGTCTAACCACAGCACCCAGATGTCACTTGGAGGAGTGTTCGTAAACCTGACATTGGCTAGATTATGTGAAATATATGGAAGTCAATCTCAGTTGTTGGCAAGAAAATCACATACTTGGTGTTCAGTGAAGTATGGAGAGGAGTCCCTGTATAAGGACAATGTTATTAATGCACAGACACCTAATTGTCTCCTTGTGTGTGGTCTGTGAGTGATTGGGGGTATATTTAGGAGCAGACCACCCAGGAGTGAATCACTGAGCATGGTATAGGACATAGACTGGATGTTGGTATGTTTGTGTGTGTGTGTCAGTCTGTGTGTGTGATGGGGGGGGGGGTTGTGACTCATGTCAGGAACTTTGTGTGAAGTGGCACTGTGTAGATGTACCCAACATGTTCAGGTCACACTTTTATAATATATCTAAATTATACATAGTGTGTTCATTGCCTATAGATATAGATGCCATTGTAGACACTAAGGTAAACTATAAATAGAGGTTAAGTAGTAAAGAGTTAGCTTAGTTACCTCACAGAATAAAGTCAGCATGTGTCATCGAGAAGTTGAAAATATTAGTCAAGACAGGAGCATTTGATACACCTATCATATCTCAAAATAAGTATAAGGATAACATGACATAAATCTATGTTGGTGATTAAGAAAGACATACCACTACCTGCTCGATAAAAGGATATCAAATTCCTGGGGGAAAGAAGTAGGAATTTCACTTAAAGTAGAAAAGTGGCATTTGTGACACGTTAATTGTCTGGTTATTACAGAATCATCGCTTTATAATAAATCACTAGCTGTTTGGAGGTCACACTCATTGTGATCATAATGGACTAATTCAGTGCTGGCGGATATATATACTCCTCAGCACTGCATTGGCAAATCATGCAGACCCTCTTGGGTGTATGAGCCCCACAGGATCGGTTTTGAACAAAACTAGAGTATTTGGGACTAACTTGTCACAGTTGGATTCATACAAGTTACGTGACAAAGTTTAGTGCTGAATATGGGTTTTATAGTGCACGGCCAAGACTGATGACAGCTAGGAACTTGGAATCTCTCATAGGAAAGTTGCCAGCCTCACTCTGCGCAACTGTTGACGCTGCGGGGAACAGTAATGCCTGTGATTTGACCCGAGACTTTGAACACGCTTCGCTGGTCCAAGTGATGTGCACGTAGGCCATAGCATAATGACGGATACCGTTTTCATGCAACAAAATCCAAAATATTAAATGATTATGAGCCTTATATTAGTAATTATGTGGTCCTTACAGAGTTAAGATGAGCAGCTCTCTACACGAGCTAACACGTGTGTCAAACCCCCCTACCCACTCACCAACTCAATAAAAACTCACCCAACTCCTCAAAAACTCACCAACCCCCGCACTAAACGCCATAAGTCTTTATCTTTTTGCCGCCACACTACCACTTTTAAATAGACCACTGTACTATTTCTAAAGTTAGAGTAGGCATAGGAAATGGTAGGGGTTGCCCGTGCTCCACCTCGCTAGCATTTTTACACCTCTCTACCTGAACCTGTATACATAGTTCCTCTGGAATAGAATCTTTAGTAGAATGGTATGGGGGATGTTAACCCAAAGACGTCCACATACCTTGAGATAAAAAGTTAATTCACTACTGAATTACCTTGAGACGCCCACCCAACAGAAAAGTGAATTTACTCCTAAATCAAATTTCCCAAATCACTGATGAGCATCGAACCAACCAGTTGGTATTGATTCTGTAGCAACCTCAACGTTCTGGCTAATTTCTGGGAGGTGTACGTCTCAAGGTATTTGGACGTCTTTAGGTTAACCTGATAATAAGATTACCATGGTAATGATGTCCACATTTTTCTTCTTTACATTTTTTTTCATGGCAGTAAACTTATGTCGTATTTAGCGTATTAACATTTTCATTAACCTTTCCAGGGATTGATCCTTGTCAACAATGTATGGGGGGGGGGGGATTCCTATAGACCCCATAACTGGGGGTCAGGTTTTTTTTCAATGAGAAGCTTGCTACAGGTATATACCGTACTACAGATTGCTTCCACATGAGCTTTCTGGCCCTTCTGGGTGGGTGAGTGAGTGAGTGAGTGAGTGAGTGAGTGAGTGAGTGAGTGAGTGAGTGAGTGAGTGAGTGAGTGAGTGAGTGAGTGAGTGAGTGAGTGAGTATGTGTGTGTGTGTGTGCGTGGGGAGGGGGATGAAACATTTGGACCCTTGAGAGTGGGGGGGATATTTTTTCTGGGTGTCTCCGTGCCAGTGAGGCATATCGCCAACATCGCATCCGTTATTGGTGCATAACTCTACCCTTCGGGAGGGGGGGGGGGTGCATTCACCTTGTAGGGTGGAGAATGCAGCACTAGTGAAGTACTCACCATGGCTGCATCCATGCATTATGCCGACAGATGGGCATACTGCACTAGGTTTGCAGCCATCGAAGGGTTAACCCTTTAATGGCCGCAGATGCATTAAGGCACCAAGTCCTTTGGTCGTCATGATGCACCAATGAAGTGCTGGCGAGATTGAAAATATACCAACCAGCAATTTGCATTGCTCGTAACTCGAAAAGAAATAAAATAATAGCCTTGAGCAAGTCTAGCTTGTGGTCTGACATCAGCACTCCCTCTCCCAGTTATTGGCACCACCAAGCCACTATTCGCAGAATTCGCAAAACTGCCCTATTCGCACCACATTTCCCAAAAAGGCGGGAAAGTTGATACATGGATCAATATCATATACCTTCACCATTGGAGGCAAAAAGCGTCTTATGGCTGCCAACCAACTGAGTCTGTACAATATTAACAATTTCTCAAAATTTACAAAACTTTGTAATGAAATAGCTTTTCCTGCAAGACCCCTACATCTCCTCCTTTAATGGCACTACAAATTCATTAAGTAATTCTGCCTCTTTTATACAAAATTTCCCTCCTTTTTGAAACTTATTCGCACCACCAAAATAACTGAAAGAGCAGGGCCCCAGGGTGTCTCCTTAAAACTCGCTTTTTCGAGTTAACTACTCATCAGCACTTCATTGGAGCATCATGCCAACCAATGGGCATGATGCACTACATCAGCAGCCTATAAAGGGTTAAGTGGAGGTAGATTGTAGAAGGGGGTTGCCTGCAGGTATTTGGCATGAGGTAGAAGGTGCTTGACTGTATTGGTGAAGTAAACCAGCTGTGGGAAGCTGGCAGCAACAAGGTGAGTAGGGAGAAGGGAATCCAGAAAGAGGAAGTCAGCATGAGGAAGGAACTGCTCAGCTGACCTAAAGGTGACTCTCATGTAAGGCAGTGTAATTCAACTGTGGGTTACAACATAGACATCCCTACTACAATTTCAATTTCAAATTATCTTGATTTTGCCTCTACCAAGGCAGATTTCCCCTGTTAATTGCAATGTTTAGCCACGCTAGTGTAGACCATGACCTTTTAAATGTGAGGGTTTCATAATGGGTTGTCCCTGAGTGTAATTTCTTTCCTGCGTTTCGCCTGTTTTTCTCCAATGTGTGATGGGGCCCTGAATGTTAAAAGAGGAAGGGTGACTGTGATGGCAGTGTGGGAGAGGGAGAGGGGAAGGGAGAGGGAGAGGGAGAGGGAGAGGGAGAGGGAGAGGGAGCTTTAAAGAGTATAACCCAAGAAAGGAATCCAAAATAGTTACTTCAGATACCGTTAGCTATCAAAGTCACTTGGTCAATTAAAAAGGGACAAGAGTGTTTAATATGTCTGCCTAGTTTAGTATATGCACACCAGGCATGTTAATTGACCCCACCAGATAATACACACCAATAATCAAAGTGCAGAGTATATGGAGGCGGTCTCCTTCACTGTGTATGATAGGGGATGTATTTAGGTGCACTAATCATTGCCATTATTACCTGCCCACATTCCATCTTAATACCAGGTTAATTCCTGGTGTGGTTTAATATAGCAGGGAGGTGTATTATTATTACGCTACCCAGACTGGGCCCAAACATGGTTCTTCAACCATGGGTATAGGAGTACTTCAAGTCCATGACCCGTGACACACAATGTACCGTAGACCCCAGTGTTTAAGCCGCGTCCCATTTACATTACACTAAAGGCTGCTCGATGGGTTTGTGAGAATAATTAGCCACACAGTCATAGTTTTAGACTACTTCATTGATAAAGCTCCCACTTGTAAGCTTCACTCAGTCTCACTCGGACTCCAGGTAGAGCCTATTTTAAGCCACAAAAAGCCTCTGATTCACATTGACTTGTAACTAAGGTAAATCACCCAACAGGTCTAGTGTAAAGTGTAATACTATAGGTTTGCTTACAATGATATCATCAAACTAGATTACTGTTATCAAGGCCTTCCATAAAGGAACAAGATCCCTGCGGTCATAAAGCAGAAAGGGTACATTTCAAATCCCTCAGACGACATCATGTTCTCTGAGTGAGTCATGCTATAGCAGTTCCTGTCTATGTTTAATGTGAGGTGAGTCCAGTGTATGTACATATTGAGGTGAACATCTCCGATACCTCCAATACTAATATAACCCAGTCATCTATCATGTCATTATGTGTAAATGGAACCGCTGGTATCATTATGTGTTACCAGTATTCTCGATTCTAACCACTCATCTTACATCTTTAGGGACGACCTTATACCATAAGAATTAGAGGGATGAAAGTAGACTGGCTGCAGTCCCTGAGCTCTCCTCCCAACCCAACTATCCCCCCACATGCCGCTCCTCCTCTGCTAAAGAGATTCACTAGAAATGTTTCCAATTTTCATTTTCCCATTTTATTTCAATTATCTCATAATAGAAATGTTTTCAATATTCATTTTCCCATTTTATTTCAATTATCTCATAATAAAATCAATGGACTGCAGCCAGTCTAGGATGAAAGGTACTGAGGTCGAAAATCCCTGAAATGCTCAGTAGGAACGCACCTAAATATTGATTTTGTATATGAATGTGTAGGGTTTTGGAACTTGAAAATTCTTAAAATAAAAGAAATCTCTGAAGATTAACATCCCTATTAAACAATTGAGGTTGATCTGTTGTCAATAATACAACATAACTCACTGAAACTTTTTTGGTGCATGCCATTATGCTAAGTGCATAAGTAGCCGTTTGGGGGTGGGGGGGTGGAGTTTGGTTAGAGGAATCAACTGATGTTCGGAATAAAGTGCCAAGTTGCCCTTAAAGAGTTAACATGGTATCTGATAAACCTTCCTCCCATTCATAAGGCCACACCAAAAAAATGAGTTGGTCTACGGATTTTTGTTTTGAAAAAAAAAATGGTGCAAGCGAGCGAATTTTTTTTTCTAATTTTTTCTAGATTTTTTTGTTGTCCAATGGATTTCCTCCTTGAAAAACGAGGCGTGAGCAAAATTTTTATTTTTTAAAATTTTTTGCCAAACACTACAAAGGCGCTCGAAATCCGTAGACATTTTTTTTTTTTCAAAGAAAAAAATTTGCATTCTTAAAAATATGAAGAGGGAAATCTGTAGACCAATTTATTTTTTTGGTGTGGCCTAAATAGCATTCATTTTCCCTGTTTTTCCAAATCTGAGAAATTTCAGCTAGTTCCCGTTCCTTGTGTTTTTGTCTTAAAGTTGATCACGCTATTGTCTGTAAAATTAGACAATGGACTAGAAACACTAAAATTGTGTGTGCCAAAATAGCTGTATTAAGTTATCAAAAATTCAACGCCAATACTAAATATAATATTATAATAATTTTGCGTTCTCTGTGTCCTAGTATAATATACCGGTACCTAGTTCTAGCTAGCATTTTTGTGTGAGTGACCACGTGTGCATGCTGTGTTTGTGTGGTATGGCAGTAGGAGGTGTAGCTTTACACTCAGGAATGTTAATCAGATATAACCTACCCCCCCCCCCCCCGATAGACACACACACACATACACGTAAACATGCACCCGCAGCACTCTGTAACTATAAGAAGGCCGTATCAGAGTATGCCATTACGTTATAAGACTACACGATTTTACATGTTAGATATCTATACATTGAATTGATCTGATTTTTGCTCTCAAGTTAAGTAAATCATATTTGATATGATATTTATAGTATTGTGAAAGTATTGAGGAAATAAAACTGAACACTGATTACAAGGACCTCATTACAAGTAGATAGCAAGATACAATCAAACTTGCCCTACCCACATTAGTCATAGCCACCACTGGATCTTTCCTTTTCAGTGGGCTCTTCATTTAAAAGACCTCCAGGAAAATTTGTAGTGCAACGTGTATATGTCTCTGACATAGAGGTTGCTACAATGTTTATTATTCACATAAGAATTAAGATTATATACATGTACATTGTGCGTCTTATTCAATTGACGTGCATAGTTAGCAATACAAAAGATGGAAATCTAAATTTGGCTCTATTCTTGTAAGTTAACTAATCCCATGGTCTGTGGTCGCTCAGGTATGTGTGTGTGTGGGGTGGGGGGGGGGGGTACATGATGTTGTACATATGAGAAGTCAAATCGCCACAGGGCTCTATAAGTGTAAGTGAAGGTAAGGGTGTTGGTATGTAATTGTGGTTTCAGTACCCCACCCCCCTCCTCCTGTCCCTACTCACACCTGGACATTCTGACTAGACCTACCGTTACCTTGAAAATCACAGCTCAGATAATACCGTTTTGAACCGTATGCCATGTAAATTACTTGAAAAATTGCAAAATTGCTGAAATAAAGGGGCAATTTTGTGTGGTCATCCGACTTGTTTAAGTCTGAAGACTGAACACAAAACAAAACCTCTGTAATCAAACTTGAAAGAATAATTATAATGGTTTTGTCTTGAAATCACAGGTTGGGACATTCTGGGTCTCGGGAAGTTATAGTCGATTTTTTTTTCAATTTTTTTTTGTAATTGTGGTTTCAGTACCAACCCCCCTCCTCCTGTCCCTACTCACACCTGGACATTCTGACTAGACCTACCTTTACCTTGAAAATCACAGCTCAGATAATACCGTTTTGAACCGTATGCCATGTAAATTACTTGAAAAATTGCAGAAATAAAGTGGCAATTTTGTGTGGTCATCCGACTTGTTTAATTTGCCGGTCGGTGAAATTATGGGCATCTGTCAAAAATAAGCCCCCCCCCCCCCAGGTCTAGGGATTAACAGAAAGTGTCACACAGTGGCGGGTGAGGGATTCAGCTTGTGTTGAAACAGGTGAAAACATTTCTACCCCTATCAAGATTTCAGGGGCGTCAAAATTTTTACCTCCCCTGACTTCCAAGATTGACCAAGAATGAACGTGTCTTTGAGTCTGAAGACTGAACACAAAACAAAACCTCTGTAATCAAACATGAAAGAATAATTATAATGGTTTTGTCTTGAAATCACAGGCTGGAACATTCTGGGTCTCGGGAAGTTATAGTCGATTTCTTTTTTTAATTGGCCTTCATTGAGTTACAAAATGATCTTCCTGATCCAACATCACCTATACCGTGTATGTTGCGAATTAAATTTAGTTAATCATTGTGCAGGATAGTTGATTGGCAAGCCAATATTTAACAAGTACAGTATGCAACTATAAGCTGCAAAAAACGGGCAGACTGTTAACAGGCTACCGGGTATATACAGTGATGAAGTATTTACAGATGGTGATGAGGAGGTTGCAGGTATTTTCAAATGTAGGGTTGGGTTAGGGGTATTTCATTATCTTGAGTAGGTTCAAGGAAGTTCGGTGTGGCGGTGCATGATTGGGAGATTTTTATTAGTATTTTCTATAACCCGGGGAGGGGGGGGGGCCGAGTTTGTTTGGAACCTTCTTCATGGGGGAGGGGTCTATCTGGGGCCTCATTGTTTTCACAAGTTTTTGCCTTTGACCTTTCATGTTGGTGCTAAATTTCTTTTTCATTTTAGCTTTGAATTGCATTTTGCTCACCAGCTTTTGCTCTTCAGCGCTTAATTCATTCCAAATACTTACTCCTCTATAATAGGGAGTTTTCCTATAAGACATATCTTTGGGGCGTTTCCTAAAAAAAAACTTTATTTTTAAGTCTTCTCTGGATCTTTGGTTTTGAGGGGGTGGGGGAAGTGACTTTGTAAACATTTGGGAAAGTAGAAGTTCCTTTCTTCTATTTTCTAGGGAGGGGGCTTCGCATAGCAGTGTTAGGTTCTCAGTGAATCCGTCTTCTTTTTTAACCAGGGATGTTAGTCAGGCATGGGCAAAAATCAGGAAGCCATACATTTACTTGATATAAAAGCCTTCTATTTTTCCAAACATCCCTCCTTACCACTCGTATAAGGAAAGTACATGGCATTCAAAATTTTCAGAAATCAGGAAATCCTGATAAATCCTGAAGACTTACATCCCTGTTTAACTCTGAGGCATATTCTCAGTATTTTGTGCTGCAGCGATTCTAATTTCTTTTTCCAGTATTTGGTGGAAGTATCTACTAGAAAAGAGCAGTAGTCATATTTGGGCATAATAACTTGTTTATAAATGGTGATAGCTGTATCGACATCCATTTTATACCTTAACTTACTCAGTTTAAACGCCATTTGGTTTATATTTTTGTATTGCATTTTGACATGATTTGTCATGTACAGCTCTGAGTCAAATTTGGCTCCAAGGTAAACAACCCAGTCAACAAAAAACATTGCAAAACGTTTCAGAATGTTTCCCTATGGCTCCTTATCATGGCAAAACATTTTAAAACGTTCAAAACGGCCTTTTGACGTTTAATAACTTTTTTGTTGTTGATTGGGAAAGGTGTTTACTTTTTTTTATCGTGGTTGCTTTTACTTTCAGACTTGCTCTAGGACATCTCTTTAGTCTGAGTGGAGCCATACCAGGCCCATTTTGTCTTGTTTGTGTTTACTGTGAGTCCCAAGGAGTCGCATAAAGTCAATAAATTATTTTTATTGCTGTAGGGTTATTTTAGCTCTTATCGGCTCCTTGTAACTAAATAAAGTACAGTGTCATCCGCATAGATTTTTATTTTGGCTTTTGCTAATACATTAGGGACTGAATTTATAAAAAAAAATATGAAGAGGAGGGGGCCGAGTACTGAACCTTAAAAAAGTGAGGTTTTGGTACGTAGACAGGTTATTGTTGGCTTTTGTACTTTGCTGTCTGTTACTTAGGTAGGCTTCCAGCCATTTGTAAACAGTAAGGGGGAGTTTTATTTTTTCTAGCATCTGTAATAAGTAGTTGTGGCTTATGCAGTCAAAAGCTTTGACTATATCGATGTAACAGCATGCAGTTACTTCACCTATATCCCTTGCTACGCAGAGATCATCTGTATATTCTAGTACAGCTGCAGCAGTGCTTCCCCCCCCCCCACCCGGGGGGCCTATATGTAGGTCACTCTCAACTGCCGCCCTACCGCCCTATCTCCCAGCTATCTTAAAATCTGACCGCCATACTTGACTGATAAGCTAGACATTGACTGCCCTCCTTTTTCGTCAATCCCAAATATTGACTGGACAGCCCCCCCCCCTTACACCCTATTGTACTCATGTATTTGTATAGATCAGAATTTTTCATTGTCCAGCACCTTGCCTTTTTATCACTTTCATGCCCTCATATATATGGTGTACATGTATACAGTCCTTTTGGGATCTAATGGAATTCCACCGCCCTGCTATTAGACTTGAGATCTGATGTGAATCCACCGCCCCCCTTTTTTGGGATCGCGTGGGAATCCACCGCTACTGCTCTCGAGAGTCTGCCTGCAGGCGATATCCATTTCATGGGCAAGTGCCCCCCCCCCAGGGCTTTTCCCTTTTTCGGTAGCCATATTGATGGTCAGTGAATAACTCTTGACTTTCAAACTCTATCATTAGGTATTTTTGCACCAATTTTTCTAATAGCTTGCCTGGTACCGGTGGGATGGAGATAGGTCTCCAGTTTGAAACCGAGGTATTAGGTCTCCTGGCTTAGGAATAGGTGTAATTGTGGCTTTTGCCCAGGATGCTGGAAAATCTGCGTTTTGTAGGGAAAAATTATATATATGAGCAATATTTTGGGGTATGAAGGACATTGCATCTTTTTAGACTTTTAATACATGTGTTTTTATATTCTCCATGCCAGATGGTTTGGTTGTTAAAATCTTCAAGACAAGTAAGAGTTATATATCCATTTCATCAAAAGATGGGACAGGGAGATTTATGTAATCGGGTTGTTGAGGAATATCAGTCTTCAGTGGTTGTGGTAGTTTAGGAGGGACTTTTTTGGCTTCAAATATTTTTTCCCAATAGTACTGAGTCTGAAGAATGTGTAAGGGTTTGTGGCCTTACGGACCTGGGGGGTTCGGGTCTTACGATTCGAAAAGAAAGAGTAAGACAGTATTCCAAGTGTATGCCAACGGTTAGGTTTATTACTTAATGCACACTCACGGCTGCCGAATGATATCAAAGAGGCAGCTAATATTAAAAGGCAGTGGTTTACATAGTGTGGAGGCCAGAAGGGCCTCTGACGTAGCGGCTGAGCCCTGGGCTTTATATACGGACCCAGGTGTTTGTCGTCAGATGTCCCCACAGACCCGGATCGGTGCTGCCACCTATCCGGAACCTGAGGAACGTCCGACGACTCGACTCACCCGCCACGTCAGACGGTACCCAACTCCTATGGTAGTAAAGTGTACCTCTACACCACTCCCCCAGACATTTAGGAGGGTGTTATACGTATAATATTACTAGGATAACATTTCTACATGTCTAAACCTTTAGTAATAGAGGTACAACCATAGGTATAACATTAGCACTAAATAAATTGTGAACCAGATGTCATATATATATATTCGATAGTGAATTTTAGTTACATATAACGATTAGGATGTTGAAATATTATACGAATTACTTGAAGAAGAGACAGTTATGTGAAACGGAACTGTCTATTTAATTATTATACCACATAATATTGTATTATATTTCAGGTATAATTAATAAGACAAGTAATATGAATCGTATACATGTGATGATGACAGCTATATGTAACGGAACTGTCGATAATAAAACATATCACAAAATAACATCCGTATGTGTGTTTGTAGTCATTGACAACACATTTGAATATGTAGTCTTAAAGAAGACTGTTATAGTAACATCACTATCTAATGACATGTTGTATATTAATATTATACGAATCCGTTAAGGATTCCGTGAGTAGTACGAATATGATTATTTATAACATACACTTGAAAAAAAACATCACGGTGTGATAATGAATATAATAATATATTATCACCGTGTACCTAATAACCTTTATAGCACCAGATCATTATACTTATTATATATTTTGTCTCGCAGGACAATAATATGTGTTATCTGGTGGAGTTTAACGGATCTTATAATATAAATACTAATAGTGATTAGAGATCCGTATCAGGAAATGTCTATGTACCCGTATTATAATATGTATCTAGTGGATATGTACATACATATAATATTATAGAAAAATAGAAATATGACATTATATACAATATACAGGAATTATAAATGCTGCTGGAGTCTTCTGCTGTATCCTCCGGGTACTAGTAGGGAGGTGTGGTCAGCTAACCACGGGATGGACGTGCTAAAGTTTATAGTTTCCTTATATTGAGTGAATACGGTAGTTGATTTGGGGCAGCTACCCACAATCCTCTAGTAGTGCTAAAGTTTATAGTATATCCGAATGGTGTAGATTTGTAGAATATTAGTCCGGATGTGTCAACTGTGTAGAGAACGTAATCCTTTATAAGTTTTAGTTGACATAAGTAAAATAATAGTCCGATATAGGTTGATCCGGAAGTAATAGTAGTAGTTGATATAAGTCCATTCGGGAGTACAGATGAGTTGTAGAGGTAAATCGTAAAGTCCATCCTAGTAATTGGTTAGCACGGGTAACAGCAGGAGTCTGGAACTGGCATCCGGATACGTCTCACAGCAGCAAGTCTACTATCGGATTGTTCATGGATGAAATTATAAATCCGAATAGGCTATTCAGGGTGTAATAAATGTTATACAACCTGAATAATAGACTGGTCAAAGGAACCCGGAACACATAGCATAGGTGTTCATGCACTAGTAAAAGCATTCGCAGACCTTTAGGGTTCCGCAAAGACTATATCTGGTCATTTGGTGTTGGAAAAAAATTATGGAAGAAATAACCCTAGCATGCTTTAAACGGATTTCTTAGCATGCTTCTTCTTCAGAAGAGCTAAAGCCGACTCGGGAGTGCCGTCCCACTCGTCCAAGTCGACTCCGAACACCCTCATGAACTTAGTGTTCAGGTTGGTGTTCCGAGTGATCTCCTCCTTTACACGCTTTTCCAACACGTGTACATCCATAGCTGCTTTTTCTTGAGCAGCTGAGGCAGCCTCCTCCTGGGCCTTTACATCGTCCCGGATGAGAGTCTCGAGACGTTGCTTTTCAGCGTCGCCCACCTGTTTCATACACAACAGGGTTTCGTTTAGGAGACCCTGATGAAACTCGATCGCTTTCTCACGAACGGTCTTCTCCCAATGGGTGTAGATGGCCTTCTGGACATCTGCCTCCCCTTGGCGAGACTTCTCAAACCAAACTTCCGCATTACCAGTTTTAATGGTAATGGCGTCCTTCGGTTTCTCAGGTGCCGCGACAGCCTTGGGAGGAGTCGAGGCGGCCTGTGGACCACTTCCGGGTTTAGGACTCCCGGACACACCTGTCGTTGGTACACAGAAGGCAGGTGGTACATTCTGTTTCAGTCCCATTTGCAGGTACATGTTTAACTGCTCCTGGGTTTGGTTTGGTTTGGTTTGGTTGATTTAACCTCCGCTAATAGTAGTTAAAATTTAGCAGAGAGACTATGTTTCATTTCTTTTCTGTTTTTCCCTATTTACTTATAGGGCATTGCCTGATAGGATCAGGCTTCCTTGTTTTTCATATTTTGTCAAAGAGCTTGGCTTCCCGCAGGAAATCAAGAATCTCCTTGTTTCCAGTGCTGTGGAAAACACTGTTCATTGTCGTTGGATTTTTCAGGAATTTCTTCCTGCTTCTCTTGGTTGCCTGACAATGTAGCATGAGATGTTCCACACTCAGCTGAGTGTTGCATGCCTGACATACAGGTGCCACTTCACCTTTCAGAAGGTGACTGTGTGTCAGTTTGGTGTGACCAGTCCTAAGACGGGTCAGTTTCACCTGTTCTGGTCTTGTCAGGTTGTCCTCTATGTATCTTTTGCCAACCGTTGGTCGGATGGTTCGCAGCTTGTTGGCATTTGCAGCGTTCCATCTGCGCTGCCATTTATCCTGAACATGGACTTTAGCCATGGGTAGGACATCTGTGTATGGCATCTGGTCAGCCCCTACGGGCCTCCTCAGAGCATTTTTGGCAGCAGTGTCTGCAGCCTCATTTCCTTCAATTCCTATGTGGCTAGGTACCCAACACATAACCACATCTTTGCTTTTTGTTTTGTTCTCTGTGTATGCTTCCCGGATGGCTCGGATTATAGCGTTTTTTGGATATAGGTCACGTGTGGCTTCCAGACATGGGTGCGAGTCTGAGAAGATGACAAAGTTCTTCATCGTTGAGACCTTGGTCCAATTTAAAGCTTGTAACAGAGCATTTCCTTCAGCGGTGAAGATACTACTTTGTTTGTGAAGCGCTTTCTTCAGGTTCCCAAAGCGGGTGTGGACGGCAAATCCGACTCTATTACCATCTTTGGAACCATCAGTGAAGATCGCTTCGTGGTCACTGTACTTGTTCCTGAGTGCTCTGTATTCTTTCTCAAATACATGATCAGGAGTTTCGGCTTTCTTGTTCTTATCAAGGTCGAGGGTCACCTTTGGTGTCTCCTGCTCCCATGGAGGGGTCTTTGCGGGTTCATCTGTCACAATCCGTTTCATAGGAATCCCAGCCTCCCGGAACAGTGCTCTTGTTCTCACTGCCATCGGTTTGGCGACATTTGGTTTTTCTCTGTAGATGTTTTTGTTGTTGAAAATCAACTTGTGAGCTGGATTGGTCGGGTTAGCCCGCACACGTATAGCATACTGTAGTGTGAGCTTCTCCCTGCGCAGGTCCAGTGGTGGGATCCCTGCTTCCACATGGAGGCTGGATGCAGGTGTTGTCCGAAATGCCCCAAGACATAGACGGAGTCCCTGATTCTGAATGGGCTTTAGTCCGTCCAGGTAGGACTTTGGGGCAGAGGCATAGACCATTGACCCATAGTCCAGACGTGACTGAATATACATCTTGTACAAGGTTAGAAGTGTTTCTTTGTCACATCCCCAGTCTGGATGACTGAGGACCTTTAACAGGTTCATTGCCTTTTGGCATTTTCTTCGGAGGTATTCGACATGGGGCCTGAAAGACAGGATCCGGTCAAATACCAGTCCGAGGAACTTTATTTCCTTCTCGACTGTTAGTCGTTTCTCATGGAGGGTGAGGTGAGGTTCTTCCTTGCATCCCCGTCTGCGACAGAAATGCACAGCACAGGTCTTGCTCTCCGAGAACTTGAACCCGTTCATTTGACTCCATTTCTCCAGCTTAGTCAGTGTCTGCTGGAGGCGGCGTTCTATTGTGGGCATGTGTCTTCCTTTGTAGCAGATGACGAAATCATCTACATACAGGCAGCACTGCACATCATCTTGAAGTTGTTTCGTTATGCTGTTGATCTTAATGCAGAACAGGGTCACAGAGAGGATGCAGCCTTGGGGAACACCCATTTCCTGATCCACTTTCTCTGACAGAACCGACCCCAGTCGTACATTGAAAGTCCTGTCCGACAGGAAGTTCTGAATGAACCCTGTTAGTCTGCCCTTTAATCCAATCTCATGGATGTCTTGCATTATTCCATGCCTCCATGTGGTATCATAGGCCTTCTCCAGATCGAAGAAGATCCCAACCACATGTTCTTTGTTAGCGAACCCATCTCGGATCCAGCTCTCCAGGCTCACTAGGTGGTCTGTCGTGCTGCGTCCTCGACGGAATCCTGATTGGTGGATTGTAAGCTTCCCCTTGGATTCGAGGAAGTAGACAAGTCTGTTGTTCACCAACCTTTCCATGGTCTTTGCCAGACAACTGGTCATGGCTATGGGCCGATAGCTTGAGGCCAGAGTTGGGTTTTTCCCTGGTTTGGGAATTGGAACCACTGTGGCCTCTGACCAAGAAGGTGGGAATTTTTCTGTTTTCCAGATGTCATTGTACACGTCTAGAAGAAGCTCCAGGGTTTCCTCAGGTAGATGTTTTAGCATCTGGTAGTGGATGTCATCTGGTCCAGGACAAGAATCTTTAGCCTGGCCAAGGGCATATTTCAACTCCTCCATGGTGAAAGGCTTGTTGTAGCTTTCCTTGTTGTTGGAGGTAAAGTTGAGTTTCTTCCTTTCTGTTCTGGTTTTGTGCTCAAGGAACTTCTCTGAGCAATTGTTGCTCGAAGACACCTGACTGAAATGTTCTGCCAGGGTGTCTGAGATCTCTTTGCTAGACTCAGCTTTCTGTGCTCCTTTTTGCAGGTGGTGCACAGTTGGAGGAGGGTTTCCATTGAGCTTTCTTACTTCTTGGAACACCTTACGCAGGGGAGTGGATTTCGATAGCGAACCCACATACCTACGGAAGGATTGCCGTTTCTCTTTCTTGAATGTTTGTTTGGTGTTGGCCCTTGCATTCAAGTACTTGTACAAGTTTTCAGTTGTGATGGTCTTGCTGAACTTGCGATATGTCTTTCTTCGTTCTCTCCTTGCCTCATAGCATTGCTCATTGAACCAAGGGCATTTTTGTCTCTTTTTTGTGATGGAAGACTTACCAATGCACATGACACTCACTTCCCTGAGGGTGTTTGCGAAGTACTCGGCAGGATGATCCTCCTTTTCCTTGATGAGTGGCCATGATCGAAAAGATTGCTTGCATTTCTCTTGGTAGTCCTCCCAGTCCGCTCTCGAGATGTTCCATCTCGGAGGGAGGTCAATGTCAGAGTTCTTCTTCATAGTCTGCATGATGATGGGAAAGTGATCACTCCCACAGAGGTCATGATGCACCCTCCAGTCAAAGTCAGCAAAGATAGAAGCGTCACTCATAGTTAGATCGATGGAGGAGAAGGTTCCTGAAGCTGGATGGTGGTAGGTTGCTTCCTTCTTGTTGAAGAGGCACAAGGACTTTCTGTCAATGATTCTCTCCACCATTCTCCCCTTTCCGTCTGTCCTGCTGTCTCCCCACACTGCACTGTGGGCATTAAAATCACCCATCAGGATGAATGGGGGTGGCAGCTGATTGACGATTGCTGTCAGATCAGTTTGTGACACTCTCTCATCTGGGGGTAGGTACAGAGAGCAAAGTGTCATAGGTGAATTTATCGTGATGCGAGCTGCTACAGCTTGCAGATTTGTAGTCAGTGGTACTTCTTCTTGTGGGTGTTCAGGGGCTAGAAAGAGTGCTACACCTCCCTTAGGGTTTTCACCACCCGGGATATTGATGTACCCTTTATAGCCCTTTAGTGTGATTTTTCCTGGTTTCAAGGATTTGATTTCTTGCAGGGCAAGTGCCATTGGGTTAAAGTCTTTGCATAACAGTTGCAAAGACTCCAGATTGGCACTAAAGCCTCTGCAGTTCCATTGGATGATGTTATATTTTGGATCCATTTTCATTATTTAGTTGTTCATACCTGTTTGATGTATGAACTGCTTTTTGTTTTGTCAAAGTTACCATCTGACTTTTCCTGCTGTTACCAGACCTTGTGTGTGCAGGGCTGGGTTCTGGGCTTTTCTGGTTATTGCGTGTGTTGCTTTTGCTTCGCTTGCTGAAGTCTCTGTCCAACCTGACATGTTTTGAGGAGACCTCTGCAAACGAGGAAGATGGTGACGGTGGCCTTGCAAGAGGGGTGGATTGTGTTTCCTGCCCCGGGGTCTCCCTTGAAAGGGACCTCCCAGGGGAAGGTGGGGGCGATCCGTCTGAGCCCAAATCTGGGTAGTCCTCCTTGCTTTCCTTTTCCTTCCTCTTATCTTCCTCATGTTTCTTTTTCTTTCTTTCCTCCCTCCGGTGGTTGCTCTTTGCAGCCTGGATGGAGGATTTGCCTTTAGGGGCTCGTTTGCTCTGCTTTCCTTTCCCATCTCCCTTTGATAGTACAGGGATACGGGAAGGAGAGCTATTTGGCATGACTTTGGCAGGGATGCGGGGAGTGATGTATCCCACTATTTCCGTTTTGTCACCCGTTTGACAGGCAATTGTCTTCTTCTCGGTAACCACATCAACAAAGGTCTTTTTCGCTAATGTGGCTCTTACCATCTTCCGAGCAACGGTGATGGAGACTTTCAATTTTGCCCTAATTTTCTGTACTTCTTGTTCTTCAGAGTACTTTGGGCATTTGCGCGAAAAGGCGGGGTGTTCCCCCTTGCAATTCACACATCGGGCTTTTTCTGGACATTGATGGTCTTCTGTTTTGTCCTTGCTACATCTGCCGCAGACAGTCTTGCTCCTGCAAGCTTTACCTGCATGCCCAAATTTGTGGCAGTTGTAGCATCTGAGGGGAGGTGGATTGTAAGTCTCAACCCTCACGATATGGTACCCACACTTTAAGGTTTCAGGTGGGGTAGGTCTGTCGAATGACAGAATGAATGTGGAGGTTTCCAAGAGTTCTCCTTGTTTGTTTTTATACTTCATTTGGAAGACGTCTGTGACGCCTTCCGCCTGAAGCTCTTCCTTCATTTCCTCTACTGAAGTGTATCTAAGGCCACTCCAGTGGATGACTCCCTTTGAGAAGTTGAGAGTCCTATGAGGGGAGACCTGAACCTCAGTGTTTCCCAAGGTGGTCAGTTTTAGCAAGTGAGTTGCTTGCTTTTTAAATGTTACCTCTATTAAAAGGGTTCCATTTTTACACATTTTGATCTTTGATTGTCCAGCTAAACTGGTCACGGTTTTGTCTATAACGAAGGGGGAAATCTTCGCCAATGTTGTGTCTTTGTTTTTGGCTTCGACTACCAAGAATCTAGGCCAGTTGTTTTCATTGTATTGCTTTGCAATGGTTTCTGTGGTTGTTCCAGTAGCTAACTTTTCGATTCCAGACTGGTTCCCTTCTGGAAATCGCGGTCCTTGTTCGGGGAGACGACCGATCCCGGATTCAATTCTGTTAGGTGTACTTGTCATATTTGTTGAGGGCAGGATTTCTTCTACCTCCAAAGCCCAATTTGGAGGTAAGCTTGTGTTTCCGTTTGCGTTGTCCTGGTCGTTCCTGGTCTGTTGTCCATTATATCCGTCCGTTTTCGCTTTCTTATTTCTTCCGCTGGCGTGTACCCCATCAACCGCGGAATGCTGACGGGTTTGGTGAGGAGTACGCGATGTTTAGGGCTTCTTTTATCGCCCCTTCCCCAGTCCAGGGGTGAGCAGCGCTAGTCCTAGAGAAGACCTGCTCAGTTACTCAGGGGGTTCACACTGTTAGGGCTTCACAGCATGCCGGTACTCCGGAAGCGCCGAGGTCCACTGGTACCCCTCCTTTTCAGTGGACAACGACGTACAATCCCCCAAGCCTGCGTGTGCAGCTAAACACTAACATCTGACGGCACAACCTTACCCGATGCCACCGTGTTTATACCATCGCCACGACTTTCATCTGCGGTCGTTGGGGTGTCATTGAGTGACCTTCATCCGACCTTCACCAAAATGGATAACAGCTAGGCCCCTGTTATCCTATGGTTCTGGGTGCAGATAGCCCAGTTCGCCCGTTGACCGTTGGGGTGTCAGAGAGTGACCCTCATCCGCTCATGACCGTTGGGAATGCAGCATCATCCATTTCAGAATTATGCGAGAGCATTCCTCATCCGCTCATGGACACAGGCAGTCCATTTCCATTTGGTCCGCGACTGCTTGCGCAGCTGGTCTACATATCTGAAGACCGTTCCACTATCCGCCACCTGTGGACGCGCTCGATGCGGGTGGCCGGCGGCAGCAGATGCGGTGGTCTTCTTTGGCATAAGGCGACCATCCTTTCCTACCACCAAGGTCTGGCTCTCAGGTCCAGGTCCCTGGTTTAAGGACGGAAAGTTTCGAGAACTCACTTTCCCAGGTTTAGATACGGCTCCAGCGTATCCGGCAGGTTCAGGCTTCTTGAACACCGGAGTGCCCTGAGCCTGTTCTGCGGGGTGCCTTGTCAGAGGGGACCTGGAACGGTCCTCTGCTCTGACCTTTGGTTTTGTTGTGCTCTGACCATTACCGTTGCCGCCACGGTTCTGGTCTCTCCTGCTCCTTTCACGAGCTCTCTTTGCATCCTTTCCGGATTCCTCGCACTTCTGCCAGAGAGACTCGTGCATGTCCAATTTACCCTTTCCAGGAGTCAGGACTATCTTTGCTCGGAGTTTCGAATCCTTGGTCTTCGGAACTTCGCAGAGGACTTGGTCCCCTGGTCGGATCTTAGACCAAGCATCCTCGCTCAGGCTATCGAACTCCTTCATGAGTTCCTGATGAAGCTCCATGATGCGCTTCCGGGCCCCGTCCAAACCTTCTGCGTGGCATTTCTTCTGGTGTCTAGCCAGATCACTACGTCGGTTGTATTGCACCTTCGTAGTACACTTCTTGCCCTTCTTACCATAACTCGGATCACAAATGTAAACCGGGTGATGGTGGAAGTGGGCCTCTACCAGATGCCTTTGGAACCGGGCTGGAGTACTCCAGGTCCGGATCGAGACATCACTCGCATCCTGGCAGATAGAGAAGGGACAGGACTTTTGATCGTCACCGTACCACTTCTCTAAAGCCCAACGCAGCTTCCTCCTCTGGGTATAAGTGTAATACCCTTCGGTGTGGTTTAGCATAAGCCACATCTTTCGATAGGCTTTGCTCGGATTGGGGTCCTCGTCCGAAAGGCGCATCCAATCTTCATCATCCGACTCATCGTTCTTATTGATTGAGTCTGGACAGGCATAGAGGGTAGAGCCGTCCTTCTTAACTCCGTACGCACAGTCGGAGAAACACGTCGGGATCCGGGTTTTGAATCCGGATTTGGCGTTAGCCCAACGTTCGGCCTCGGTTTGAGTTGATGGAGTGGCCTTCTCATCATACTCAACCGAGGATTCGTGCACCGACTCCTCGTCAGACGACTCAACCTCCATGGCAGTACTACCAGTGGTTGAGGTGCTGGGTTTCGGCTCGGCTCTCGCAGAATCCGGGAGATTCTTGAGCTTCCGAGCAGCGGATCGTCGGTTCTTACTGACCTTCCAGTCTTCCTCCGGTTCCTGGGTTCCGGATGTGCTGGAGGTCGTGGCTTCTACTGGAGTAGTAGTGCTGCCGGTAGCTGATGTAGCACTGGCGGAGCTTCTGGTGGCAAGCTTCAGGTCGGGGATAGGAGGTGCGGGTGCTTCCGCGGCCCTCTTAGCCTCTTCCTGTGCCTCCTGTTCGGCAGTCATGCGGCGGACAATAACCGTCCGAAGGGCTGCAGCTCGGTCCAATCCGATTAGTGAATTGTTCTGGACATCCACCAATTCCTGTTCGGTTATGTAGTAACCGTCGTCCCACTGCTCGAAGTTAGCAGCGGCCTCCCGGAATTCCTTAGTGGTCCGGCACGGCGTCCGGATAGCACTAGGGCGTGGGTAGGTCTGGCCATCGGTATCCCAGACACAGCCTACCCAGTTAATGTTCGTAGCCTTGACGTTCCACAGGGACTTGTCAGGCTTTGGATACGCTCCGAGCTCGAAGGCTCGGTTAGCTGCGTACACGGTTTCACGGAAACCGGCGTCCACCATAAGTCCCCGTTGGAACCACGGCCAGTCTCGAAGCCACTCGGGAGGCATCCTGGTCAGCTGTTCGGGAGCCATGACGCCCTCGATAGCTATCCTGACTTTCGGGTCCATCCTGACTGGTGTCCCGTCCGCGTAGGTCACTTGTGCCTGCAGTTCCGGGTGGACATACAGGTAGCGACCATCATAGCTAGCTGGAAAAGGCTCCGCCACTGCTGGCTTCCACTCATCCTTCTGTCCGTCAACTTGGGTAGTTTCGGACTCTGTCGCTGCGGGTTCAGCACTCGCAGTCGCTCCGGATCCCTCTGCCGGGAGTGGAGATAGTAGTTTCTCTGGCTCATTGAGTGAGAATGAAGCCAGCTTCTCCTCGAACGAGCGATCCGTGGGTTCCTCCACGTCCATCATCTCGCTCTCTTCCTGTGTAACAGGCGACAAAGCTTCCGGAAAAGCTTCTGCGGACGGAGTCAGCTTATCCGGGTCACCGGATAGCTTGGCTGCAGCTACGGATTCCTCAGCCATGACTGGGGAATCGCCCACGGGAGTAAACTACTCCTTTTTCCGGCTTTTACGGCGCCGGGGCCGACACTAGCGGAGTCTGCCTGCTGAGAGACAGACTCTGAGGGCGCACAGGGGGTTTGCTAGATGGTAGAATTCAAGAGAGAAGGGGTGACCCGACTGTCTCAAACACTACCAAAAAACAATATGGCGACGGGCCAGCTTTCGTGACGTCATTTCCCCGCGGTCCGCGAGGTCACGAGAGGTCAGCCGAGACTGGACACGGTGACGTCATGCGGAAACGCACGTGCTACAGGCGGTACATCAACAAACTGATTGTTTTTAGGTAATTATCGCTCACCCCGATGACTCGACTGGGGATTTAAGTGGAGATTATGGAAAGCTTAAGCAAATCCACCGGATTATCCGTCCACTACCCATTGGTACATCATGCGGGGGCGACAAATAAGCCTTTAGGGTCAGTTGTCATCCGTTCCTCTAAATGTAAACATTACACTCGTTGTGTATACAGGTTAGGTCACTGCAGTCCTCTGGGCAATTCGGGGGCTGCGGCGAACGTATCTCCCCTTCTCGGATAGATCTTTATCGGACCTGACAGTCTGAAGAGCTTTCTCTAGGTGCTTCTTAGCCTTAGAAACACCTTTCCTCTTCTTTTTGTCTTCACCTGCCGAGACTTTTTTAACTCCCCCACGCTTAATCGGTGTTGGCGTGGGTGTCACTGATTCGGAACACTTTTTGGGTCTATCCTGACCACGCTTCACTGTAGTGTTCTTTACCTGGTCTATTATGCGATTCTGATTCAGGATCCTTTCGGAACCTTCACCATACATTTCTGTGGAGGTCTCCCTCCCAGACCATCTCCTTAATCTAGCCACATTTGACTTATAGAGTCGACCAAGGTCAGATTTAATAATTACGGTACAATCACTGATAATTTGTGTTATAGTAAAGGGACCGTCCCAATTAGACGCTAATTTTATGTGTCTAAGTGGTTCATGTAATCTGAGGACTCTGTCTCCGGATTGGAATTTCCGATGCTTTAGATCGGTATCGTATCCTACTTTCTGCCATTTGGCACTTTTCTCCAAATCAATTCGGACAGACTCATATGCTTTTCTAAATCTGTCTCTTAAACATTCCACAAAAACTACATGGCAAGGTAGTTCAGGGTCCATTCCTACGACTCCAAAAACTAGGTCAGCAGGCATTATCAAATCCTCTCCGAATACTAAAAGGTTCGGAGAACAATTTGTACTTGAATGTACCGTACTATTATAAGCATGTGTCACAAAATGACATTGCTCATCCCAGTCATCCATATGTTCATTAACGAGTGACTTTAGGACTTGGATGAGGGTTCTATTGAACCTTTCCACCAATCCGTCGCTTTGTGGTCTATACGGATTGGTTCTAGTCTTGCAAATAGCCAAGTATTCGCACATACCCTGCCAGAGATTTGATTCGAACTCTCTGCCTTGGTCACTGTGTAACATTAATGGTACACCGAAGCTTAGTACCCAACCTTTTACAAAAGCTTCGGCACAAGTAATTGCTTTGTGGTCCGGTAGTGGAAATACTTTAGTGTATTTCGTATAATAATCACACACTACCATCATACAGGTATTATCATTAGCGGTTGTATTAAATCCACTAATAATATCTACCCCGATTCTTGCGAATCTAACTCCGAAAAGTTCTTGGGATAGGGGAAGTTTGCCCATCCCGGGTCCGGGTTTGTTTTTACAACAATCCGGACAGGTGGTTACCCATCTTTGCAAGTCCCGTGTCATGCCAGGCCAATAGTATTTCTTGGAAAGTCGTGCTAGCGAGCGTTTCCTTCCGAAGTGACCACTGGTCCGATGTCCATGACAGAAGTACATAATGTCATGTCTCATGGCATGCGGTATCACCACTTGCATGATTCTATCACCATTATTACATGGCTTCCAACGGTATAACACGCCTTTCCGGACTTCAAGCTCGGTCCATTGAGCAAGAAACCTTCTCATTTCTCGATTTTCCAGAGAGACCTCTGGTCTAACTGGACGTATACCCTTTGGTACTAATTGCAGTAGCTGTGCAGTTATCGAGTCAGCTTCCTGGAAATGTCGTATGTAATCCATAGACCAATCCAGTATACTGGCAACTAGGGGTACGAATGGTCTTCGAATCCCTGCTAACACTGCCTTATGAGCTCCACAATCAGTACAATCCGGATTATCACATTTCCGGATTGGTATTCGAGACAAAGCATCAGCATTTAAATGCTTAACTCCGGGTCTATGCTGAATCTGTTGATGTTCAAGCCCATATTCGGATAAATGGGCTAGCCATCGGCCTAACATGCCTTCAGCATCTCGGAAGTTCAGTAGCCACCTTAAAGAGGAATGATCCGTACGCAAAGTAAAGTTCGTTCCCCATAGAAAATGTTTGAACTTCTTGGTATATACGACTACTGCTAACAACTCTCTTTTGGTTGTGCAGTAATTGCGCTGAGTCTTGCTCAGTGTGTTGCTGGCAAAGGCAATTGGTACTTCTCTCCCATTTTGGACTTGCGAGAGAGCTGCACCAATGCTATCATTACTAGCATCAGTATCCAGTATGAAATGATCCGTCTCATTCGGATATTGCAATACGGGAGTACTCGTGAACAGGTCTTTTAGCTTTCGAAAAGCGTTTTCCTGTTCATGTGTCCAAGGAAATTTTTCCTTGGTACTTCCTGGAGTCCAGTTAGCTATTGCTTGTAATGGGTAACTGACTCTAGAATAATTCGGAATAAATTCCCTGTAATAGGAACAGAATCCTAAAAAGGACCTCACTTCCTTGGGTGTTTTAGGTCTATTCCAATTCGTGACTGATTCGATTTTTTCCGGATCAGCCTTTATTCCTTCATCACTGATGATGCGGCCCAAATAATTTATGGACTTTCTAAACATGTGGCATTTCTTAGGTTTCAACTTGAGACCATTTGAAATAATACGTTCTAGTACCATTTTTAGGTTATTAGAACATTCTTCGAATGTTTTTCCGAAGACAATGACATCGTCTAGATATACAAGACATCTTTTCCACAATAAATCACTTAGAATTGTTTCCATCATTGCTTCAAATGTTGCAGGTGCATTGCACAATCCAAACGGCATTACATTATATTGGAATAATCCAATATGACTTGAAAATGCAGTTTTTTCCATATCTGAAGGGTTCATTCCCACTTGCCAGTAGCCTGATTGCAAGTCTAGGGTACAAAACCAACTGTTTCCTCCTAAGGAGTCAATGGTTTCATCTATTCTCGGTAATGGATACGAATTCTTTTTCGTTATTCCATTCAACTTCCTGTAGTCTATGCAGAAACGGATAGTACCGTCTTTTTTTGTTACCATACACACAGGACTACTCCAGGGACTATTGGAAGGGACTATTACATCCTGTTCCAACATCTTGTTTATTTCATCCTCAGCTACTCTCTTTTTTGCTAAGGGTAACCGTCTATACGGTATCTTAAAGGGTTCGGCATCCCCAGTATCTATTTTATGTAATACCTTATTTGTCGTACCTAGTTTTTCACCAGGTTTGGCAAAGGCAGTATGATACTGACAGAGCATATCATAGAACTCTTTCCGGTGTTCCGGATCTTCTAATGAAGTTTCTTCATACAACTTAAGTAAGTCTTCCGAAATTTCATCATCTCCTGTTACCTTCTGTAAGCTTAGCTTACTATCCGTTACAGTTTCCGAAAGGGTCACGTTTCCAAAAACTTGTCCCTTTTTCAAGTAGATAGTAGTGTTTCCAGTATTGGAGACAGGTACTACCGACCAGGATGCATTCGCTACTATAGTGTCTACAGAATTTAATCCAATACCTGACAAAGTAACTACATCCGGTTCTATCACTGCAGGTTTGTTACGCATTGCAGGATCACTTCTTACAAGCACATCACAGGCTACTCCCGGAGGGATTCGCACAGTGTGTGCCACACTAGCCATACTGCTCACTTGTCTCAGTGCACATCTAACCTTCACGGGGTACGGGTATCTCACACTCAACACTCCTGTTTGGGGTTCCAATACAGCACCATACAGGGATGCGAAATCTAACCCGAGTATCCCCTCATCTGCTATATCCGCAACGGTGGCGCTCATGACATAGTCATGTATACCATCTAACTGTAGTCTTACACAAGTTCTACCATACGTTTGCAAGGTACTGCCGTCGGCCGTCTGAGCACTTCCTCCCGATTTGAGAGTATCATGTTCATCCGGTATAAGGTCGTAGAACCCCTTGGAGATACAAGAGTGGCTAGCTCCCGTATCCACAAGGAATTCGGCAGACCTTCCGTTAACAGTAAGGCAAACATACCACCGCCTTCCGTTTAGAACAGAGGGCATGTCCGTGACAATCGGAACGTCATTTTTCACACCAGGAGTCAATCCACATCCTTTTAAGAATTCCAGACAAGGATGACCCGGGGGCAGGTGGGCACCACAGACCTTGGCTAACGAATAGCCGCCTGCCTCGTTACTGATATTGGGTTTCCCCTGTGCTCCCATAGCACCTGTTATATCAGCTTCCCTAACCTTCCGGGTGTCTACAACCACCTCGGTGTTAGGCGATCTTGTTACTTCATGTGAACTATCATCACGGATGGTGATATCATGGCAAGGTTTGTCACTGGGATCCCCTTCTTTGCCCCTCGGGAGACCCCTCCTTAGTTTTCCTCTGTACTTACTCCAGAGACACTCTCCTGCCTACGAGGGACAGGTTTTTCAGCCATACATTCTGGAGCATAATGCCCCAGTTTCTGGCATCTGAAACATCTCCTCTGAGATTTGTCAACTCTCGGTCTCTTTAGAGCTTCTGTTAATCCGGCTAATAATGTTTCCATCATGTTAGTCGGAGCAACAGTGGCTGCTACAGTTGGGTTCGCCGTAGAGGCTACACTGCCAGGTTGAGTTGATCCGGAAGCTGTTTTACCAGCAACTGATCCTCCTCTCCCTCTCGAATGTACTTTCCTATACCGCTTTTGTCGGTAATACTTTCCAGCTACATGCACTGAACCAATATAATCTCCGTTTTCATCGGAGACATATTCATCTTGCTCATCAACTTCATTCGATTCAACCGGAGCTAATTGGGAAGTATCGTATACCGGAGCAGGTGTACCTCCGTATTGGAATGGAGCTGCTCTTATTGGATTAGGTCCGGGACCTACCAGACGTTTCTTCATGTCATGTCCATCGATTGCTATGAACAGATCACTGAAGGAAGTGTCATCTTTCCAAGAGTCCCAGACCACTTGCTTGTGATCTGGATCACGCAATCCACTGTAGAATTGTATAAACAATTCTTGTAGATAACAATCATCATCATGAGCCCAATTTGGACGTGCTTTCGAAAGCAAGTCCTGTAGCTCCAAACCAAAGACTTTGTGTGATTCTTTAGGTTTTTGTGTCCTCTTCTTAAAGCTTACCCACGGATCTTCTCTAACGATTGATCCAAACAGGTATGCGGCACATTCGACCAATTGATCATAAGTACCGTATATTCCGTAAGCTGCTCTCCATTGGTTGAGGGCTACTTTTCCGCCTTTATTTAACCAACAGATCAAATATGGCAGAGCTTCTTCTTTTGTCCAGCCACTACAATTGACTTCGTCAACAAAAGCTTGATACCTGTCCTTCCATGGATCATTAGAATCATATGGAGGGGGTATCCGTGCCTGCCTACGTGCCGGATTATTACATCCGCGTAGTCTATCTGCTTCTCGCATGCTCCAGTTCATGACTTCCATGCCGTCTGCTCCCTTTCGGTAGCAGTCAATGCCAAGGTTTTGTATACATTGGCTTCTATCAAAGATGGTTTGCATCCCTGCAGGCATAGAAGTTCTCCTGTTAGGTTTCCTGCCATCTCCTCCTGATCCTGATCCTCCGAATCCGGATCCTCCTGGGCCGCCTGGAGGGTTTCCTCCTGGTGGACCATTATTATTATAGCCTCCAGATGAACCACCAGGGTATCCACTATTGTGACCGGTGTTTCCAGAAGAAGCATATCTAGGGTAAGAATCATTTTGATTCCATCCCTGGTTATAGCTATTACCATTCTGATAATTGCCACTTCCCGATGGATTATAATTATTTCTATATCCATAGGAAGATGTTCTCGGTTGGTGCGTACCGCCGTTGATATTGTTTTGTGGCGGATTTGGTCTCGGAAAACGTCCATCAGTAGGACCATTACCAGAACCTGGGGGTGGATTCGGTAATCTTGGTACTGCTGGTGTACTGTGGCCGGGTTGGGGGAAATATGAAGGTGGTGTCAACATATGTCTCATTGGTCCGGGTGCTCTTGGTTGTGCCACGGGTGAATTATTATTATTCCCTGTAGCACCATCGTGAGTCGCTTTGATTTTGTGACTCAAATCCGGTATGGGTGGTGCCGGACCTATCGTATCGAGCATTGGAATTACTGGTTTAGATGCGGTTCCATTTACTGCAGCATTATCCGGTTTCTTATAGATTCCGGATACCACATTCTTGTCAGCCCCATCATCAACGAATGGGCTGTATCTAATTGGGGTTGCATCTTTAGATGTCTTTCCCAACATTGTAGATACCACAGCTGGGTCTATATTACCTATAGTTAACTGGGCTGCTTCTACATATTTATCTAGAGTTATTGCAGTGGCCTGCAATTCCTGAAGCTCATTCGTGAGTTTCTGTCTATCCTCCTCCAGTTGTTTGTTGTAAGCTATGATGCCTACCCGGATGGTTTCATTGTCTTCAGCTTGTTTACTGCACTGAAGTTTCAATTTATCCAACTCATCCTGATAATGGCGAATTTCGGATTCGAATTTTGTCTTATCAAGGTTTAGTTGGTCGTTCGTATCTATATATGTTTGGATACGAATATGCCTATTATCATATTCTTTATTGAATGATTCTCTCATAGATTGAAGTTTTAGTTCTTCATTCTCGAGTTCTTTCATGTACTCGCTCCTTCTGGCTTCGAATTCATTTCGCATGCCAGTTAGGTCCTCTTCCATTTGAAGTTTTTCATGCAATACTTCATCCTTAGCTTTGACCAAGGTATTTAAATTCTCGTTCAAAGTTACATAAGTTTCATTCAACAACAGGACATCCGGTCGTTTTAATTCTTCACCTTCCGGTACCGCATAGGTTAAGTCGCCATCTATAGCGCTATAATCTAATATTGGTAATTCGGGCCTGGGTAACCTATAGGGTAGTTCTCCGAATGTTACCCTTTTTCGCATTGGTGCCGGATGTTCTGGGTTAGTACTACCACCGACTTCGAACATCGAATCACATAATTCGTCAACAATTGAATGCTGGCCTATTAAGTTACTATGTCTCTGTATGGACTGTTCGCGTCGTACAGAGTCTGGCAGATTCTCCTCACTATCATTATAGTGGGGTCCGGGATCTCTCCAGGATGCTGATTCTGCATCTTGTGAGTCCGAATGGGCTTGGAGCATTAGCGATCCATTTCCATTCTCTTGGGCAAGTGATTGCCCTGCTGGGTTAGCTTCCCTAAGGGTGTCTAACCCATGTACTAGCCGTTCGGACGTTATAACGTCCGGGCTATACACCAGAATATCCTGGTCACGGCACCAGTGTAAGGGTTTGTGGCCTTACGGACCTGGGGGGTTCGGGTCTTACGATTCGAAAAGAAAGAGTAAGACAGTATTCCAAGTGTATGCCAACGGTTAGGTTTATTACTTAATGCACACTCACGGCTGCCGAATGATATCAAAGAGGCAGCTAATATTAAAAGGCAGTGGTTTACATAGTGTGGAGGCCAGAAGGGCCTCTGACGTAGCGGCTGAGCCCTGGGCTTTATATACGGACCCAGGTGTTTGTCGTCAGATGTCCCCACAGACCCGGATCGGTGCTGCCACCTATCCGGAACCTGAGGAACGTCCGACGACTCGACTCACCCGCCACGTCAGACGGTACCCAACTCCTATGGTAGTAAAGTGTACCTCTACAAATGTATTTATGTACTCACAGCCTCAGCTGTGTCACAGGTATCATAGCCATAGGCCATGTACATGTATGTACTTGGCCTCCTGTATCATGATGAACAAGAGTTTGAATGACTGTTGGACTATAGTCTATACGGCTTTACATAGTCATATGATAGGTGCGACTCTCTTCTGGAAAAACTTGTCCGCCCTCCTCCGCCCAAGAAACAGCACCGAACACAGTAACAAATGACCTCCGACCTCCACCACGACTCCGCACTACTCTCTACGCCAGCTACGGCCCCAAGAGTCGACCGCCTCGGGCACCACGGCAGGTGCTCCCGGCAGATTCCAAGCTCCTCCATCGGGCTCCCGAACCGAGGCACTCTCACTCAGTCTCACACAATCTGTCTGCACTCAAAATACAGCTTTCACATACAATTTTAGTGTACAAAACACACAGCTTTACATCGATATATCATAGAGGAGGGGTTTAGCATCCCTGGATAGTCATTCGGGGGTCTGGGAGAGGCGACAGAGTGGAAATACAGGACTGATTTGTCAAGTTTGTGAGCTCCTCCATCACCCCAGGCCCTGCCTCCGCAGCAGGCGGACCCACACTGACCACACATCCTTTGTTTACAACTTCGCAAAAGTCTCAAAACTCACCCCGAAATGTTGTTGCTCGGGCCTGTAAGGTCTCCTAGCTCTTATTGTGTGTATGCCTTGTGGAGAGTAAACCCGTGGTCTAGAGAGCCGATTCTAAACGCCAACGTTGCCCGACCGACCTGTGTTCTTCTTCTCTCGGCCCTCTCCTAAACAAAGATGGCGAGCGCGAAATATTTGTGGAATTTCCCCCCCGACTGGTGACGTCACGGAGATCCCCGGGTGCGTTCGGAAAGCAAAGGCCTGGTACAGACGCTGGCAGCTTTCCCGCTTCAGTACTAGCCAGCCAGGAAGGAACTCACTTCATTTCTTTTAGACTTTAGGCGTACTCTTTATTATGGATGGGATACTGCAATGAAACAATTTGTTTCGAAAAAATATGATATAATGGATTGTATACCGGTAGGGTTTTATGAGATTTAGGCCATATCCTCAGGCACAGTGTCATAGGCTATATCTGGGTGTTCCACTTCCAGTCAGAGGTACCAAGCCAATATAGTCATAGGTACAATACATTTACTGATTTAGCCCGTTCTGTTGGTCATTCTCCTCCCCAATGTAGGCCTAATTGAGTGTTCCTTTTTCTTTTCTACTATAGGGCATGTTAGGGTTGATTCAGGCAAAGTGGGACACTTAAGCCCTAGCCAGACTTCCAGTACCATTCAAGGAATGTAGGATGATCTTTTTTTTTTTTTTTTAAATTTAATTCATCAGATTTGTTCACAATTACCTCCTCTACATTGACAAAAATGATAAACCAATAAATATCTCAACATAAATCAAAATAAAGCCTCTAAATTTTATTGTGTGTTTGGTAAAGTGGGACACTTGCTTCAAGTATAAAGTGGGGCAACTTACAGACTCATCCACTCTGCTGTAAGAAATCAGGATTCATATCATAATTGTTACATTTCAAAGAGAAAAGAAAACAACTTTATTTTGAAGTATTGAAGTACCATTAGTGGATTAAAAAAAAACAAAGAAATTTATTACAGGATATTCTTAGGACCAGATAGAATAGATGAAGCATCAGGCAAACAATGGATCAAAATCTAGCATGGGTGGGAGCCAAGGTAGGATTTGGCGCACAACTGACATGGTGTACTTGGGAATGTCAGGCAGTGGGATTGAAAATATTCTTTAAAAAAGAGACCAGTGACCCCTCCGTATTATTGAAAACAAGTGGCATAAGACTTTCTAATTGAATGTTGGCCTATAATAGGTGGATCAACACGGTAAAAGGTATGCCCACGCAACCCCTACCAGGGGTACCTTTTACCTTGTTGATCCACATTATTTATTAGGCTTCCCGAACTCATTCCCAATTGACCCTCCCATATCACAGAAAGTGGACATCTAAATACATGCATAGTGGGTATTGCTGTGGCATTGATGTTCTAAATGTGAGGGCTTTGGATAGTGCTCCTATTACAACCTAGGTGTCAACAATACAGTGAGTCCTAAAATAACTGAGGGAGTGTGATGGGCAAGAGCTGTTATGATACAGGGTATCTAACTACACAATACGATTCCCTTAAGGATGCTCAAAGACAGCAGCCCACATACTTTCAGAGAGTCAACATAAAACTACATGCATGATGCTATTTTCAACTTCACTGCAGGAAATTTCTTTGATATTTTGGAATTTTCTGGTATTAAATGACTCTATTTGCATTGATAAAGCTATCTGTATATGCAAGTGGGTTCTGAAATGAAGATTTAGTGTGAAAGAGAATTGATGACATTTTTGGTAGTTTTGAAATGCTATTAGTTATAAAACTTATAAAAATGACTAATCATATAGAATTCTCTTAAGCTGAAAAGATAGTTATCGCTGTAAGCTATCTGAACAAAGTGTGAGGCCGAAGGAGGTGAGACGAGGCCGAAACCATCCTGGATGGGGGCGGCAAAGTCTCGTTCTCTCGGAGCCCGAGCCAGAGCGGAGTAGAGATAAGTGCGTCTCCGACACTGGAGTACCCCAGCATCGGAGACAACGGCTACTATATAAGGAAGCTGGGAGTCAATGACAAGTCAGTTCTGGCACCAGAGTTTATTGAAGTCACAAGTAATAGCTTTGAAGAAGTTATCTCCGAGGACCAGAGAGCTCCGAGTAGATGGTGTGGCCCGAAGCCAGGTTAATAAACAGTGTTAAACCATAGTTTGAGTCTTGTGGTGTTTGCTATTCGGATTTCGCTACAATATATTGTCATCATGTTTAAGCACAAGTTATCAAGTGTGCAGGATGTCTTGTAATACTTTGATCTACATTGGCGATCCGTATACATTTGCCTAATGATTACCCTGTGACCACTTAGTCAAGCAAGCAGAACATGAGGAACTATTGAATACCTATGTATGGATCCCATTAAACCATGCAGAATCAGGATTTTCTTGACAGAAATGGGTATCTTCAATGCATATTGATTATTGTTGTTGATTTTTCCCCCTAGATTAATGAAAATAATGAAGCATTGGGCACTAGTACCCAGTGGGTATTGGTGCAATGTAGTGTCCCACTTAACCTGGATCTGCGCCTCCCACTTAACCAAACACCTTTAGGTAAAGTGGGACACTTATAACCTAGGTCTCACAGTGCTTAATCCTAAAAACTGATGGCTGAAAATATATCAGAATTTAGAGAACTAATATATGCATCTAATAAATGCATAAAGTTTGCAATGGTAGTACATTCCTCTTAATGCCATCACTAGCAATTTATTTGACTATTTCTTATGTATTGGCAGATTTTTCCAAAGAAAGTGTCGGTATCAAGATGATGATCCCATTTTGAAAGCATAAAATTACACTTCAATTAGAGGACAAAACATGCAGAACAGAGGGACAAAAAATATATTTCTTGAAGATAAAGAAATATCAGTCCTAGCAGAGAGAAAGATTTGATTAGGAAGGTCATAACCTTAGTTGTCCCACTTTACCTGGTGTCCCACTTTACCTTTACCCTAGGCCTACCAGAAAGGCTATCAAATAGTGAAATAGGCCTCCATTGTAGTTATGCTATGAACCATTTGCCTTATCACTCTATGCTCTAGGCCTACTTCCTTTTAGGCTTAAATGACCATCATATTTTGCCAAGAAATGTAGATCTGGGTTTTAATTTTCTACAAGCACTATCTTAAGAAAAAAAAAGTAAGAAATGAAATTGATTAGAGAGAAAGATTTTCTTTTCTTTTCGTTTTTTACGGGGGGGGGGCACAATCTAGCCAAAAGAAAAGTTTCTAGTCAGACCAGCCGGGCGGATTTGGCCTAGCTGTTAGGGTGGAAAAGCATAACACCTGACATGGCCGGATCAATAGGTTTGCTGCTTCATAAACGTATATAGAAATGTGGTCGGTGTCCGTCCCTACCCAATCTCTACTTCCCACCCCTCCCTGTATCTACCCTGCCACACCAACAGGGGAACATTCAATGCCCCATCAGTATACTGTAGACTATAGGGACGGGCTGTAGGGTCCTGCTTCACTCTTGATTGCAGTGTACATTTCACTGTATGTCCTCATCATCCCTTGAAAATGTCAGAGGTCTGTCAGATCCCCAATGCAAAGTGAATTCAGAAAGTGCCACACCCCCCTGAAGGATGTAACCCTCTTGGCAAAAAAAAGGTTTTTTCAACGTTTGCAAACGTTTTTATTTGGTTTGATTAAAAAAAACGTTTTTACAAAACGTTATTTTGACGTTGAAAAACTTTTTCAACCAAATAAAAACGTTTGTTTTTTTCAACCAATTTTCAACCAAATAAAAACGTTTTTATTTACGTTTCTTTTACGTTAAAAAAACGTTTTTTAACCTGAAATAAAAACGTTTTTATAAAAACGTCAAAATAACGTGTTTTCTTTAGTACATGTGAAAACGTTATTTTGACGTTGAAAAAAACAATGTTTTGCAAACCTAGGAACCAGAAAAAAGCGTTTTTTTTAATGTAAAAAAAAAAAAAAAAAAACAACGTTTTTCTGTGAAGTGGGTATCCATGGGTTCACCAGCACCCCCTTTTTATGGCACCCTCCTGTTGATGAAGATAAGGGAGATACCGACCTCTGCCCAGCGTCACTTTATGACTTAACGATATTTGGAATCTCTGCAGAATCCTTTTTAGAGATCCAGGAAGCCCATTGAAAATCTTTCAATAGACAGATTATTTCACAGTTTGGACCTGTTACTGTCTTTGCGTGTATGCAAAGTACAGAGTAGTTATAGTGTACCTGAGGTAGATAAAATGTCTATAGTAGGCACTTACCTATTTTACAAAACTTTATTCTTTGAATTTTATCTATTGAGCAATGGAAAAAGCTAATAAAAAGAAGTGGATTTGTATTTTAAATGAAGTCTTTATGTCAATTTAAAGGGGAATTATGACTGGTTAAGATGTCAAATCGAACCTATAATTCTGCCATAGTTAAGAGTTTAAATAGGGTCCAAATTTGTGATCAAGCAAGTTAAATGCAGGAGAATGTAGTTCACTTCTATCACTATTTTTAATGATTTTCTGTTTAGAGAGGCTAGATTATGCCTAATATAATGGATATTGATGGATATATATTATCCCTGTATGATAATTGAAAATGGTTTATTTAGACTCAAGTTTTCCCCCTATTTTAGCGGTCAACAAGAACGTGGCAGAATTGTGGGGTCCTTTCCGAGAGTTTGAATAGTCACAATTTCCCTTTAAATGGACATAAAGACTTCATTCAAAAATCAAACCACCTTCTTTTTTATCATACCTTCCCATTGCAAAACAGATATAATACATAAGATATAGTTTTGGAAAACAGGGAACTCCCTAACATTGGGAAGCTGGATTGAATCTCTGAGTGAACCACTCATCACAATTTTGGGGCTGTCTGTCAAACATCTGAGGACCCTTTAGAAAAAATAAATCTAAACATTTTCTAGACCATTTTTAACCAGTGAATGTGTGCAAACCATTCTCTTTTATGTGCTATGTCATCTTCATATCATAAAATGGTTTTAAAATTTTGGTTCAACTTAAGTGTGGAGAATGATTTTCTTCTCTGTGCCTGATCTTAAATTAAAAATATGCATCCAATAGATCTCTTCAAGCCCTTTAAAATGGTACTTTGTTTGTACTGATACTCTTATGGATAGCTTCAAAATCAATTAGGAAAGACAAGTGAGGTTACAGCTGTGGCTGATCACAACTTTCACACCTGCACTAGCAGACCCACACACAGCAGATAGGTCAGTGTCTATCTATAGTGTACCTCAGGTAAACAAGTCCATAGTGTACCTCAGGTAGGCAATGTGTCCATAGTGTACTTCAGGTAGACAAGGTGTCAATAGTGTACCTCAGGTAGATAAGGTGTTGTGTACCTCAGGTAGATAGGGAGTCCACAGTGTACCTCAGGTAGACAACCATTAGTGTACCTCAGGTAGATAATGCATCCATAGTGTACTTCAGGTAGATAAGGTTTTTGCAGTACCTAAGCTTGAGAAGGTGATTCCTTGTCTACTTGGGGTAGAGAAGGTGTTTGCTATCTTCCTGGTGTAGGGAAGGCATACCTTGTCTACCTGGGGTAATGAAGGCGTTCCTTGTCTTCCTAGGGTAGGAAAGGCGTTCCTTGTCTACCTGGGGTAATGAAGGCGTTCCTAGTCTACTTCAGATAAAGACATTGACATAAAAATATGCTCAAATAAGTCCAGTGGTCCTCTCCAGTATTAAGCACGCCACAAATGTGTTTTGGAGGCAAATAACTCACATGATTTTGCAACTTAGAGGATGCAAGATAGGATCAATACCACATCTAATCCTGCATAGAACAACAGAAAATTGTTTATTTATGCCCTGGATCGATGTCGTAAGCATCCACCATCTTGTCAACAGCTGATGCATCTGCTGTCATGGTGCTTGCCTCTGATTGGTCCGTTCTCTCGTAACCGCTTGTCCTAGCAACAAATGGTTGGCTCCAATGCAATTGTCGGGTCCAATTTAGGGGGGTGGGTACCATTGGAATTGTTGTAAGATGAATATTAGTGCCAGAACAGGGTGATCAATATGCATTTTAGCTCTAAAAAAGAGGCTAAAATTTCAAGAGATGGTTGTATAGAATTGCAGATTTCTCAGTGACTGCACAAGCTTTCATTGGTCAAACATCACTTTTTAATACCCAGAGACATTGGACAACATAAAAAAAACAAGTTATAGCTTTTAGTAATCTTATGAATTAAACTCCTAAAATATGGCTCTTTTGGAGGACTTGCTGCTCTACTATAAGAACAACATCAAAACATGTAAAAAAAAAATTCCTTGAACACATTTTTATTCTTAGGTCAAAAACCACTTTCTTAATGTAATTTCTTAATGTAAAAAAATGGTAACTAACAAACATTTTTATTTGGTTGGAAAAAAAAAACGTTGAAAAAAATAAACGTTTTTATTTGGTTGACAAACAATGACAATATTCTTGAATGTTCAGAATATTGATAATCATTTCGCAATCACTAGTTGTACAGTACCTACCTACCTACCTACCTACCTACCTACCTACCAATCTATCAATATTCCTGGGGGGGGGGGCTTCCATTAATAAGGGGGTGGGGGGTGGGTCTTGCCAAATGCATACAAATGCGTACATGTAATCCAGGGGCGGGAGGGGTCTACACGCATTTTAACATACTCTTTATGTATACATTGATGATTCTATTTTAGACAAAAAAGGAAGTGTATGGGTGGGGAATTCAGGCCCGTATCCAGACCCTACACTGCAAAAAGGGTGTTTAAAGATACACACCAAATTTTCTCAACACCAATATTTAAACATCTAAACACTTGAAGTGTTTAGGTGTTTAGCTTTTAAACACTTATTCTCAAACACCTAAACACTGAAGTGTTTAAGTGTTTAGCATTTAAACACTTGGTTAAACACTTCCTAGTTAAACGCGTTTAAAATTAAACGCGTTTAACACTTAAGAGGTGTTGAGAAAAGTGGGACAATTAAGTGTTTAACCAAGTGTTTAACTTCTAAACACTGGTGTTTAATCCCTAAACACTGTTTTTACAGTGTATGATGGGGGGAGGGTGACCTGGGTGAGAAAAGTGGACCTACTATGATAAAGTGCAAATAAGGTGTGGCTTATATGCAAGGATGGAGCTCTATTGGGTCTTGTATGATTAGCAGAAGTTGGGGGTGCACCTTATAGGTTAGGATATTTGTACAGAGCAGAACTATAGCATTAAACATCTCTTTATAAAAAAAAAAGTGTGAGGTATAATGGTATTGTATTGTCGTGTTTAAAGGCATCAATATGTAACAATTTCATTTCAACATTACATGGTAAAAGAAAAGACCACCCTATTTTCATGTTTATTTCATTTGGTAGGTTTTATATTGAACATTGTGTCATAATCAGTGCCCCATCTGCTATGATAAGGCCAGGGAGCAGGCCTTTCTGATGCATGGTATGACATCACAATTGGTCCAATGCATCACTATATTGACTGCACAGCACTGCCCATCTACTAATACATGCTACTCAAAGATGCCTCTTTACACTTCTTGCATATTCACTTCGATAAATAGTCTTATAAATATATAAGTCATCTGAGTGATATTATATGATATTATAATTATATTGACACTTTAGTATAACAATTAAGGACATGGTTGCAACAGCTTCCAAGCTTAAACAATGCACCTGCTCCCTGCCCTTATCATAGCAGATGGGACACCGAGTATGGCACAATGTTTTTATACAATATAAAACCTACCAAATGAAATAAATTAAACATGAAAAAAAGGGTCTTTTCTTTTAAGTATGACTTTTCTGCCACAAATTTAACCTATTCCAACCAGAATAGAAGGGTACAGATTCTGTGGAAATGCAGAATTCCATGGTTTCGATGGTGATCCATACTTGAGATCTATTAAAATTGTTCAAGGGCCTGGCCTCAGAATTTCTCCCAGTGGATGATAACACGGGGGCAACTGAACCGTTTGTTTGGGGGGGGGGGGGGCAGCAAGGGTCAGATATTGCCTTTTGACCCCTGATATTAAATATTTTTCCTGTTCTAATTAATGTATTGATAAATGTTTTTTAGGCCTATAGGAATGATATGACAGTAAAGGGGTCTGGAAAATTTTGAAAATTGCTATGTCAAAAGCTGCATTCTGGTGTCTTTTGAGGAGAGATGACACATTCTGAAAGCTCTGTTATTTTTTCTTGTTAAAGAATGTAAAACCTCTGCCTCATATAGGCCTAGCTATTTATGCACTCACCAACTTCGTACTATCAGTGGACTACTCAAATAGATCTGAAAGATTTTCCACCCCTCCCCCATGTACAACATTTTTAAATTTTATAAGTAAGATATCATATTTTAGTATAACAAGCATAAGGGGTGGCACAATATGCAGGAATATCAGAACTGGGATATCCAGAAAAAGCACCCAAAATCACAGAAGTCGTGTAATAACACCAGTTATTACACGACTTCTGTGATTTTACGAGCAGATCCCAGGTGGATATCAGCACTCTTTGAGGTGGATATCAGCACTCTTTGAGGTGGATATCAGCACTGTTTGGGGTGGATATCAGCACTCCTAACATGTCATTATTACATGTTAAAACCCACGAAATTTCCATGGTCAGGGTAGGGCTCGAACCTGCAGTCTCAGATCCCTAATCCAACTCCCTATGCATTGCGCCACAGGGACTGACGAGAGGTGGTTGGCTAGAACTAAACCAAACAAACGAGGCCTAGCCGGGCGCCGAGGCGTGTGTACCGATCATGTGTACATAACCAAAGGACGCGTTCAAATCCATCCAAGCCGAGACGGCCGCTGAAGGAGGAGACGCGGTGGTCTAGCGGTTAGCACGTTGCGCTCAGCCGTCAGAGGTACATGGATCGAGCCCCGGTCCGGTCCGGGCGCATCTTTTTTCGCCGTGTGTGCTGTGGCTGTCCGCTGCCGGGCGACGAGGTGTATTATACACAAACATAACAGCGAGACGCGTCTTTTTTGGCCGTGTGCGCTGTCGCTGTCCCCTGCCGGGCGACGAGGTGTATTCTACACAAACATAACAGTGAGACGCATTGAAATCTTTAGCCGTGTGCCGCTGCCTGTCCGACCCGAAACGGCCGCTGTCGCTGTCCGCTGCCGGGCGAGGAGGTGTATGTACCTGTGTACACACACTATGGCTGGCTTCGAGTCCCGGGGAAGGATTTTTGTTTTTAACTTGTTTTTATTGATATTCTATTGATTATTTATTGATTTTTTATTGATTAATCGTGTAATAAACTTAGTAATGTATGGGCTAACAGGCACCGAATGGCATGTATCGTAGGATATCTACGGCCACTCGTTACGATATCCTACGATACATGCCATTCGGTGCCTGTTAGCCCATACATTACTTAGTTACTAAAAGCACAGAAAACCCCAAATTAATAAAAAGGGCTTAATCTCACAATTTCTAAGTATCAGGAGAGTAATCTAAATTAATAAATCAGTGGGAGACAAATGTCTAAATGTCTTAAATTGTCCATTTAGAGCCAACAACAGAGATTTTCCTATGGGCCATGTGGGGCTGGAGGCAAAATGGCCATTTCCCACCAATTCTATGGAAAGATCTAGCTCCCATTCGGGCTCAAAATGAATTGGTTTATAAAAAGTTTAGAATGACTGGGTAACTAAAGGTCTGACCTAGGGGGTCTGATAATTTAAGTTATATGGCCTAAAACACCAAAGCTGTATTTTGGAGAAAACCAGTTTGTTTTGATAAGGGAAAATAAACCAGGCCAAACTGGCAAAGTTCACTAGGTTACTGGGTCAGAGTCCCTCAAATATCACAAAAGTTAACTGGTAACTTCTAAAGCTAATTATTGTCGCAAACAGAAAACATTCATGGTAATCTATTGATGGAATTCATTAATTTGGACGATCAACCTTTAATTCATAAGATGAGGGCAAAGTAGATGTTAACATTGAAATCTGGGAAATTTGTGCGTGCGGGAACGCATGCGGAACAGAGGTGTGTGCATCCGTGCCACCCACATGACAATGAAAATAAATTTGGAACGGGCCTGGAGCCATAAAACAGCCTAAAACTTGGACTAAAGTGGGATAGATCTCTAAGATAAAATTATATTAAGTAGGCTTCCGCATAATTTCCATCCTAAAAGCCATATTTATCATTATCCAACCAAAAACAACAACTGGATGTGGCACAGGGCCCCATCAGCATTAAAAACAACAAGTTTTCGGTTCTGACACTAGGTGGCCGTGGCCAAGGTGGCTTCAGCCAAGTTTAGATTCTGCTCCTCAATTTCATCAAAATATAAGGAAATTAAACAGTGTCAAGTGCTGTCTTCCATACACATAGTTAGGTAGGTGACTGAACTAAGGTCTGATGAAGTTTGAGTGTGAGAATCCTTCTAGAATTTGTATAATGTGAAGCTTACAGAACCAAACATGAGTGTGAGTAATAATATAAGCAACCTCCATAGAGTTCTGGGCTTTCGCACGCTTTGCGAAAGAACTCAATATCAGAAATGCTACACTAGCATGAAGAGTAGTAGGGTTCTCCTTGTTAGTTTATCCAGATCTAGCTCTTCTATGTCGCCCCACTGTGCCAGTTTGTGTATTACCGGTGCTGGGTCCCAAATGTATTCATAAGGTTTTCTGTGGAGGGTTTAGGGCTTTTGCCCCTTTTACTAGTTTTTGGGTCATTGTGTGTTCCCCGGTCTGCCTTCTATGTAGATGAAGCATGGCATTAGGGACCTGATGGTGGCTATGGATGAGTGCCCACCCCGATGTTGGCGATCTCTGTTAGCAAATCTACACATTGGTGTATGGTGGGGTGGGTGACTCTGACATTGTTTTTGCTGGTGTGTTTTAGCCACTTCCTTGCTGCTGTTGCGTAGCTGGCTATGGTAGATTTAGACCATGAAGCCATGAGGAGCTCCCAGGATACCTTTGATATTCCTATGTGATAGCACCAGATGATTTCCAGGGGGTGCTTGTCATTCATAGGGGCAGGCATAGGAGCCTCATCCTGTTGGCCATGGGGAAGATTTTCTTCTGGTCCCCTGGCCATTGCGGCGTTGATGTGTTGACCCTTAGGGTCCATCTGTTCTTGAAGGTGGGCAGTCTCCTGAGGTTGGGGTACCAGGGCTGCATCTTCCACTCTGGTACAAGTAGTGGCCCTCTAGGTCTGTCTTCCTTCTGTTTCCTTAGTGTCCTGCCAATGATACCAAAGGGTGGAAATATGAGTACAATCATGCCTGACCAGATTATGGAGAATGCATCGGTTGCATATGCGTTGGGGTAATGGTTTAGCCATACAAAGTATTTGCATATTGCATTGGAAGGTGAGTCAAATAGGTCAATGTGAGGTTTTGGGAACTTTTTGAATATTTTCTCTTGGCTTTCAGGGCTCAGTGTCCATTCCCCCGCTGTGGAGAAGGCTCTTGAGGCCCTGTCTGCCTCAACATTGTCTTCTGATGGAATGTATTTGGTTTTAAATGTTATGTTCATTTCCCAGGCCAACCTGAATACACTTTCAGTGGCTTTGTTGCACGGAATGGATTGGCTAGAACCCCCTTTGTTGAGGCAGCTGATGGCTGTGGTGTTGTCTATGAACATATGTATGTGTTTCCCCGTTAGGGGCTTTTTGAAGTGTAGGAGTGCTCTGTGGACTGTTAGGATTTCTTTTATGTTTATGTGTAGGGGTTCTATTTCTCCACACCATTCTTCCCCATATTCAGAGTGGGTTTCAGGTATGTATGCACCCCACCCTGTGTCTGAGGAGTCTGTGTATAGGGTTATCTGTGGGCACTTTTCTGTGTAGGTCTTCTTTGTGACAGATACTGTAAGTTTTCTTTCAGGATTGGTTTTATGAATCCTTTAAGGGGAATGAATTTGTGTAATTACCCTGTGTCGTTATTAAACCTGGTTCTCTGCAATCATGAGCCTTTTGGTCAGTACCTTTGCTCTGTCATTCTGTGGCTGCTAGGGCTCCTAGAACCTGGCAGAATTTCCTTATGGTACATATTTGTACCTTAATCCATTAAGGGTGCACTATGAGGGTACATTGAAAGGCTAGGGGCCTGGATCTTAAGCAGTTCATTTACCATGGGGTGAGAGGTTGCAAGGTATAATGCACTGTCCATAACTTTGATATCATTTTCAACCATTTTCCAATGTCTCTATCATTGTAAACTTCCCAGATTCGAATTCCTCAGCCCTAAAATAGGCAAATAACATCCTGATACCAAAATAGCAGTCCACTTAAATCTATCTCAAATGTCCAAACACGGCTGCCATATCAATTATCTATGTCAATTATATTCAACATTAGGCCCTTCATGATGTTGAGAATACTCAACATCAGCCCCTACATGGATGTTGATTATTATTAACATCAGCCCTTAATGGGTTAAGGATATCCTCTACCTTTTGTGAGGTATCGACCTGTTTTTTGTCTGGTGTCGTGAGTGTTAGTGTGGGTGAGTGCGGTGTGAAGCCCAGGTACTCAATGGTTTGCGTTGGCTCTAGTACTGATTTGTCAAAGTTGATAGTGAAGCCTGCATTTTGCAGCACCCTGAGTGTGTGTATTGAACCTGACTTCTGCTTTTGTTTTTGCATAGATTAGTTTGTTGTATGTAAAAGACAAGGTTTACTCCGTGCTTTGTTCTCAGGTGTGCCATGAGTGCCTTCATGATTTTTGTGAAGATTCTAGGGCCTGGGGAGTAGCCATTGGGGAGGCAGGTGAACCTATATCTATTTTTTTTATGAAAAAGGCTGATTTAATGTGTTTTTAGACATCATTATGGTTTATTATGGATTTAGAACTTAATCAAAGATTTCAGATTTGAATAACGACCTATGTTCAAGGAAGGGTTCTGACATAAATACTAGGAATATTTAAGCCAATGATGTCTCATTTTAAAGATCTTCAGATGAACTTTGATAATGAATTCCCTGTAGAGGGGTGTTTTTGATTGCCTGGTCACATGTGTCTGCTTCCCTGCCCAGACCACCTGCCTGAAATGTGGGACTTTTATGTGTGTAGGAGGTAGGTGGACTTACTTTTGTTTTTAGCACCTGTTGTTGGTGCTGCCTCTGTTGCACTGACATTTGTCTTACTTGTTTTTGTGTTGTTTGCTGTTGTTGTATTGACCTCCGTTGGTGCGTTGTTTCCTCTTGTCATCGAACTTTTCTTAGTGGTTGTTGTTTCTGCATGACTTTTGGTTATTTTGGTGGTACCTGTTGTTTTGTTGCCCTCATCTTTGACCCCGGCCCTGGGCTGGGCCCTTGGTGGAGTTTACCTGGTTTGTGGGCTTCCTTTTGTCTTTGGGTGTGATAAAGACTTCCTTGCATAGACTTATAGGGTGCATCCCTGTTCACAATCTGCTGCTTGTATTTGGGGTCCTTGGCTTCTAGCTCATCGAGGATCTCTTGGTTTATTCTCGTCTTGTGGAGGCTTTCCAGGTTGTCTGGTCTGGGGTATTTCTCATACAACATTGCTGTGTTTGTCTTGTATATGTCGCTGATCAGTTTTTTTATATTGGCCCTTACAGGGCCCGTAGTCTTATCCATGGGCTCTTCTTTAGGGATTTTTACTGCCATTAGTAGTGAATCCAGCACTTCCCCTTCCTCCAGCTCCCCTGTGTCCATGTCCATTGTGGGCTGAGTGGGCAGGGCTTGTCTGTTGGCTGGGGCATCAGGTTCAGCTCTGTGTGCCGCTAGGTGGCGGTTTAGCGCCTCCAGGTGGCATGGTGCCAGCCCTGGCGTTGGTGCTGGGGCGTGCTGTGTAAGCAGGGTATGGCGAGGTAGGACCCTCCTGTGTGTGGTGGTGTGTTCTGTGTCCACTTGGTATCTAGGATGCAGGTAGTATTCCATGTCTGCCTCAGGTGATATGGAGTGTGTTGGCCTTCTTGGCCCTTCCTCCTGTAGGTTGCTGTGGTGTGGGGCTGGATAGCCACCTCGTCTGTGATCGAAGCAGATATCCCTATAGCCCTGGAGTGGCATCCTTGGGTAGTGGTCCCCAAAGGTAGGTTGCCTCACCTGGTAGGCTACCCTGCCTCTAGGGTCATCTGGCACTGGGTGTGTACCTGGTATACCTGCTCTAGTGTGGTGGGGTCCGTGCTGTGTGAGGTGTAGGTGTCTAGGCCTCTTCCATTGTACTCCAGTGTTTTCTGCTGCAACTCCCACTTCTGTTTTGGCTGGTCTTTTGGTGGAATATTATCTTGGGTCAGGTCGCACTTCCTGTGGCCACCTCACCAGTGGTGCACGTTGGAAGTCTATGGGTTCCTGCAGTGGCTGCAGAATGGGCATCTCCCTCCCATATTCCCTGAGGATTTGTATGTGATCCTCCAGCCGACCTGGCCCGCTGGCAGTGGGCTGCTCAGTTTCTGGTTCCACCCCATCCTCAGATATTGAATCAAATTGTTGTGTTGGGTGTTACCTTGAGCGTCAGCATTAGTGCTGTTGTCAGATGTAAAGCTGGATTGGGACGTACATGCCCTGTTTACAGCTATGATGTCCTCCAGGACGCTCTGACTAGACTCTGTAGCTTGGGTATGATCCCCCTGGGGAGTACCCTGCCCACCAGGAATGGTGGAGTCTAAGTTCAGAGTGGTAGCTTGGTGCTTCCTGTTTGAGAAGTGCTGCTGAGCATCTTTGTGTTCAGCTTTTTATACATCTTTTCCACCCCATCCATTGTTTTAATTGGTTTCCTCATCCTCCAATCAAGATAAGTTTTTACATATCTGATCTGATCAGGAGGGGGAGGGGTGGGGCCTCAGGGTGGTGTGATGGGCAGTTTTATGGCCCTTCGCCCAGTTTTCTCTGATCCTGGGATCAGAGGGAGGGGCTCACTCACTGTGTTTGCTCAGAGCAGCGGCCGTTGGTCATGCTTCAGTGCACACACAGTGTGTGGAGGCCCTTATGGCCTCCAGGCACTTTGAAACTGGTCCCCTTGGTTGTAGGGTTGTATAGGGCTAATCCCTATAGTCCCCCCCCATCGTGGGGCCCGGCCCCTACTGGCCTAGGGCCGTGTAGGTTCCGTTGAGGCCGCCTTGTATGGCCGGTCTCCTCTAAGCTTTGTGCCGTGAAGGGGGAAAGAACCTAGCTCCTGCCTCCACAGTGGTCGCTGTAAGAATGACAACCTGCAAGGGAGGTGCTGCTATATACCATAGCTACCCCTGGCTTAAATGCCACTCTGTGAAATAATAAAGAATTTAGTGGGTTTTTTCCATTTCCATTACACATTCACATCACAAGCTAATACAGACCACTAGAATTACTTTTGCATACACGGTTTGATAGTGACTGATAATTGAAAAGTTTGTAATACAGCATAATAGGATTATTTATCAGACAAATTAAGGATCGACACACATTTACTAAATCAACATTCATACTTAGATTTTATTACATGAGATGCTTTAAGAGATAATATGGTATCAGAAGTCCACACTTTAATTATGATTATAATCGTCAACATGTGAATAGCACCCAGAGATCTCAACATAAAAAGAAATAGAAAAAAAGGAGAAAAGAAAAAATGGGATAAAACTGTTAATCTAGATTATAGAACTGTGTTTAATTGCAAAATTAAAGTTTGCAGTTCAATCAGCAGTTCTATTTTCACCCTTAACAACCCTTGATATCAATATAAATCCGGGACTATATTATCTAATATGATTCAAAACACATTTAGAAAACTCTCCTCAGTGTTGATACAGTTCAGCTATAAGATATGCTGAATAAATGATGGATCTTAATGATTACCAATGTCCCAGTAAACACCAGACCAAACTGCTACATAGATCTTTGGTATAACTAGGTTTGGTTCCTTCCAAATTGGTTTGAATTACGTTTTTTTGCTTGGTATATGGACGTTCAAACGTTAAGGTTTAACTACGTTCTAGATATGTAGCATCTAAAATATGTTTTCCTACGTATATTTAGGTTTTTCTTGTACCAAAAAGCTACCTAAAAATTTTTAAAAAATCAAAAAAATCTTATAATACTCCCTATATCAAAATCGTTTCCAGGTATGGCCTGGGATTGATCCCAGGACCCCTGGATTTGAAAAGCTTTGCTCTACAGACTGAGCTATCCAGGCAGTCAATTTATCTATATTCATAATGGACTTTTGATACACAAATCTTTGTCAGAATCTATAGCGCAGTGGTAGGAAGCAGGCATTAGATGTGGAAGATCTAAGGTTCAAGGCTTCACCTTGATGGACTTTTACCAACGTTTTTCTCTTTTTTTTTTCTTTCACCCTTTTTTTGGGTAGCTCTTTGGTAGTAGAAAAACGTAAAAATATGTAGAAATACGTATTTATTATATATCTACATATCTAGAACGTAGATAAACCTTAAAGTTTGAACGTTCACATACCAAGCAAAAATACGTAGTTGCAACCAAAATTCTACGTAGATATACCTCTTACAACGTCCATATACAAAGTTGTGTTTACTGGGGTCATGCAATATAGATGAATAGAGTTGACAAGTAGCTAACCAAGCTCATCGGTCCACAACATGGGAATTATATGATCATGATATCAACCTTTAATACTGTTTTTTTTTTTCAAAGAGATGAACGATTTGATCAATGCCAGTTGACAGTCTAACAGAGAAGTTACACTGATGCCGATTGGTGCGCATATTGTGATGAAATATGACATCCCCATGCTATGGTTAATATCAATATTTTGTGTAAATTATAAGGGTATCAGCAAAGGACTGAATTTCAGCCAATTTGTAAGTTATTGTCTTTGGCAGTATTATACTCCACCTTATATCAAAGGTAGATGATTATAATATATAACATGTATAAATGGCATATTTCTACAGAGACATATATGAACCTAGGGTGGGTCTCGACATGTTAATGTGGCAGCACTGAAGGTGGAGGTGATACATTGGTACATGGCCCACTCCTCTGCTGTACTCCCTCGACCTGCAGCCCTGCAATAGAAAAGATAATCATGGAAAAATGTCATGCCACCATGTCATTTTGCAGGGAATTCATCATACTTAATCAAAATGCTACTTAATCAAAATGCAATGGACATAAATGGGATTTAGCAGCCCACATACGAAAATTATTGTAGGTCTATACATGCAATGTACAATGTCACTTTCTAAGGTATAAATCATTACAAAAAAGGGAATATCAATAGTTTTGGCTTGGATACATGTATATGATTGTTATATATAAATTCATGATCCATATTATCTTTAAGTTGATTAACCAACTAGTGCTTACCGGAAGTATCCTCCACTGTCTGTAATCCCTGACATATTGAATGGATGTATGAGGAAACTTGATGATGTATGAGCACCATCAGAAAGGACATGTTCCCATGTAAATGGAACTTCATTTATAGCATTTCTGTAATAGACATTAGAAATATAAAATGTTGTATTGCAGGATGTGTAGTAACAGTGTATGCTAGATTGCATGTACTCAAATATTCATATATCATACAAATGCACTGGTTAAACCATCAATCTACAGTATACTCTTCACCAGTAATCAGTTGTAATTAGTCTCTATGAGTATGATAATTTTATTCATGCATCCTTCAAAAACTTTGATGACATGGGATATTTCCAATTTATCATCATTGAGAAATTCTCTCTATAAACATAACACACTTATATGAAAAATGAATTCATTAATGTACTTACAATTGACAAGACTGTAGCTTGGTGTCCATCACATAGAGAGTGACATGTGTTGATTGTAGACTATTATCCTGCTTCATGACAGGACATCTTACTTGGAGACAGATATATGCATTACTACTGTCAGATTTAGCTGGAGTTACCCCAACACTGTACGTTCCCAAGAAGGGGCCTTCACTAGAACCCATCCGACTTATTGCATAGACATTACTTTTACTGCTAACTCCCTGTGAGGAAAAGAAAACACCATTCTGGTAGATTATACTGCGTGAATTTCACTATCATATAACCATGAGGTCAGACGAGAGAGAGAGAGAGAGAGAGAGAGAGAGAGAGAGAGAGAGAGAGGGGGGGGGGGAGGGAGGGAGGAAGGGAGGGAGGGAGGGAGGGAGGGGGAGGGAGGGAGAGAGAGGATTAACTTACAGACGTACATAATCAATATGAGGATTTCAGCTATCACAGTAAGATATGCAGCATAAAAAAGCAAGTCCGTTCATATATTGGTTTATAACTGCGAATCAAGATTTAAGGGTTTGCTGGTATGTATGCTATGCCTATATCATGAGCCAAGAGTTACAGTCCCTTCGGATTCGACCACCATGTTATACATATTGTTTCTACCAAAATGTCAAGCAATGTTTTTTATCTCAAATGTAGATAAATCAGTCTTACCTGTATAAACACCTTTATAACACAGGCGGACCTGTCTCTGCTTCCCCCTGTATGACTGTACCAGCTAAGGGGTAAATGTGGTAGTGGTTCCATTGCCATCAGTGTGCCCCTATTTGCATGAAACCTCCTAAGCTCTGATCCTGTTCCTCTATCTTTGACAAACTCAAACTGATAGCCCTTAGAGTCACTCCCACCACAAGTATTGGCACTACTGAGATGCACAGGTCCATCTCCAGTTCTAACCAGGTGTCCATTCTCTGATGAGCAAGTAGCTGTGTTTTTCTTGATGTCATTGGAATATGATAATCCTTGTGGTAGGTAGTGTGTGCTGGATGGTGATAATCCAGGTGCTGATATAATATGGTCAGCACCACATGGTACATTGAGACAGGCAGTACCTGAGGTATCTGTCACTCCTCTGCTAACATGAATAAAGTGTGAATGGCGTGTGGATAAGACCTGTACCTGGTGGCCAGGTATAGCTTCCTTGTGGATGCTGTCTTGGAATGTGGAGACCTTCACTGTACAAAGGTTCTGGTTAAGGATGGGTTTAGCTGCCAATATGAAACGGACCCCACTGTGCATATCTATAGTTGTCTTCAACCTGCTTAAACAATCTCCAGGCCTGTAAGAAACACTAAGTATATATCAAGATTGCAATACCACTAGGTCCATGCAGTCTACAGATCTTTATTGTCATTATAAATCCCCATTTCCACCCCAAAGAAAGGGAGAAAAATCTACCAGTTTTTTGGGGAAAGATATATCGATTAATGATTTTTGCCCAAAATGTCCCCCAAAAGTGCACACCACCATGGCAAAGTGGATTTAAATTCAGTAAACAGCAATTATGGTATTGTAAATTTTAAAATGCCATACATGAAATGTACTAGGAGAATATTTCATTCTGCATAGTATACGCAAAATTGTGTTTTGTATATTATCTCATTTATGATGACAAACAATTTGATGTATGTTAGTTGTCTTACCTATTACAGATCCATTTGTCCTCTGTTCGTTTCCACTGCCCTGTGTCATGATTGAGAATAAAGGTCCTCAACATGTTCTCCTCCTTGATATCATATTCCTTATTTAATTCTCCTATATTCAGTGATAAAACCACACCTGAATTTATTTCCAGTGCTGTCCCATTAGTACTTTCAACATACACTAAAACAATCCCAAATAACTCTACATGAAAGAGTTGTCCTTCTTCAGTCAAATACTTAAAACTCCCTGGTGCACTGAGAATATCATCTTCTGACCTTGGGTCTAAAAATTGTGTGTATACATCTACAGTGCCATTGAATATTTTGCGATGGTGATCCACAATGGCGCCACCTGGGAGCACCAGGGAAACCACTGGCCGTGTAGGGGTCGCTGCTGACATGACTGGGAAGACCATCTTCTTGGAGCTATGTACTCTGATAGGAGAGGCCTTACTCTGCAGTACCACCTGGAGGTGGTCAGTGTGGGGGGACACAGGAGTCACCTGGACTGTGGGGTTCCAGGATGATCCACCAGGGACATCAATAACTAGCTTAGATATATTTGAGGGGAGAGTTAATGTGAAAGAACCACTTTTTGATGTCTCTATCAGCCTGTTGTTGTACCTCAGGATGGCTTGTACCTGACTAGTAACGCCATCTAGTGGTTCATACAGGTAGGTTTGTCCTGAGATTGGTCTCTCATCCACCACATTGACACCACAAGTAACACTGCAGCCACACTCCAGGATCTGAACTATGGGGTAGGACCAGCCCTCACACTCAACATTGGACATGTTGGTTTTCACAGGTCCACAGCACAATGTCTGGTCCTTAGGTGTGCCTTTAGGTGGGTTTCTTGTGGCACAACTCTGTGGTCTACAGAATCCTATGTCCACCACTTGTGTTCTGATACCATGGATGGTGCAATAAGGTGGAAGATGGTGGTACCTTATCTCTGGCTGTGGTTGGCAATTGTCCAATATGCTTGGTGCTGAAAGAATGAAATAAAATGTTTGTATAAGTATGTGCTTCTTATTCAGTGGGAATCATTAAACTCTGCATTCCTAATACACAGTTTTTTTTATGCTTCCACATGTTTGCAATATGTAACTGTAAAACCTTTTACACTGAACGTATTGGGATAAACATTTTGTAACAGCCATAATAATTTTTCTCTTTCTCACCGAGCACTTTGACCACAGCTGGCTGTGAGAATACCATTCCTCCTTCAGACAGCACCCGACACCTTTAAGGGAAAAGACAGATTTGTTGATTGTTTAGTAACATTTTTTAAACATAGTGTTCATTTATCCTAATGATACACCAAGTGGACCAATGTGAGAAACCTGCCTGTTCTTTATCATACTAAGCCAATAGAAATTTATCAACAGAAGAAGTGCATGGTGAATGCAGCACTAGCGAGTTACTCGCTCACATTGCACATTTATGTGTAGAAGGCATAGTGCATCAGCAATGTGTTTATGAGAAATAGAGAACAGTAGTGCACATTGGACCAATTAAGGATACCAACTGGTCCAATTTAGGCAACCAGGTGCCTAAATTGGACCATTAGGCTTTGATTTTTAATTGCACACTCTGACTAGAGAAATTCAAATTCCTAGATTTTTAAGCTATCACCAGAAAGCTATAAGGTACCCTCACAAAGTGTATAAATTTTACATTCAAATTCATAGAAATAATCACTGGACAGGAAAAAGTTCTTAGGGGGTCCAAATTAGGCAACTTTCTCCTATATAGAATGTGTATTTGTTTAATATATTGGAGTGTGTTTGAGTTAAAAATGTTAATTAATGAATATTTTAAAGTAGGTGTATATTAAGTTTTTTTTGACAGTGTGTATGTGTTAAGACAGAAGGGACAGTAACTTATCGTGACCTGTAGACTCCGGAGTCCTTGTCTTGTACATTGTTAATAACTAGCTGTGGTGCACGGGCAGTCAGCTGGGATTGGCTGCCAGAACGCTCACTGGGCAAAGACAGAATATTGCCATCCTTGAACCTAGAACCAGAACATTATAATGAGCAACACGGGTAGCTGTTTCACCTTTAGAGACAGTTGTATATCAACAATGATAGAATAATGCCCCTGGTTCATTTTCTCTTGTCATCATCATGCATTGTTAGCAGGCCTTCTGAACATTGAATTGCTACACCATCTCAGCATTCCTCTAGAGTATGGCATAGAAGGCATTAGGCTCGACGCATGAAGACCAAATGGTATAATGCCTTAAAGTCCCAACCATTTAACCCCAAAAGGACCCCAGAGTGCTTTAAGGCATAATACAGATAGCTTTAAACTGCTTACCATTCATATTTGACCTCGCTGGAGTCACTTCTGCAGGTTAAGCCCAGCGTACTGCCCTCGAATACAGTGGTGTCCTGTGGGTGGGTGATGATTTTGTGTGTGACTGAAGAAGATAACCAATGGTTATTTCTATCAAAACAGTGCAAATAGTCTTTACATCTATGGTTCTTCTGATTAGGTTATTTCAATATTGTTTGGCTAGTAGACCATCTCCATAATGTTTGATCTATTTGTCACGTAAAGTCAGAATTCATAGGGAAATTTGAAACGTATACATGTACTATTTTCTTCCCTCCATCATAATGGCTTCTTCTAATTCTTAGCCTACTGACTATAAAACATGTTAAAGGTTTAACACTAAATCTTGTGGAAAGGAACTCACCCAGTCTTTGCAGGATAACTGTATGGTCTGATGTATTAACTGCAGTTCCAGTGGCATTTAGATAAGCCGGCTTGTAGCCAGGCTTTCTTAATACAAGTACCCTGTCCTCTGGACACACATCCTTCACCATGAAGTCTCCACCAGGTGTGCTTCTACTTAAGGGGTGCCATTGCATAGCTAACAGGAAGACATCTACGTCATTGACCGGCGTCTCTGATACGTCACGAACATGTCCTTGTAGTGACGTCATGGTGCAGACGCAGTACGAGCAGTTCTTCAATACTCCGGTCTTACAGCTGCGATTACAGTCTGCAGACAAGATGACAAGATGTTAGCTTGGTTAATTCTCAAAACAGTGGCATGTCATTCACATAAGGCCTGCCAGGCTAAAACATTTGAGCATCAATGAATTGACCAAGAATAGGCTCATGTTACCAGGAAAAGGCACATGAGAAAATATCTTCCACTGATAGGCCTAGGGGACTAATCCTATTAAAATAGTAGCCTGTTGCATGCAGTTATAGGCTTTGTGGTATTATTTCCCATTAACATTAATGAAGGAGCAAGAACAAAATTCTTAATCTTAGAGAATATCTGACATTCTAACTTATATTACTTACCAGGACAAGGCCAATCGGAGCAAGGAGCTGTTAATTCATAGCGTCCATCACAAGGTGTGCCATCGGTTTCCGGTTCCGGGTCGTTGCAGTAGCGTCTCCTCTGTCTCTGTCCACCTCCGCAGCTCTGTGTACAGGACGACCAGGACAACCACACACCCCATCCCCCTCTAATGTGAAGCTCCCTCTCTCCATCTGTCAATGAGAATTTCATTTTATGAAGGACAACCACACACCCCATCCCCCTCTGATGTGAAGCTCCCTCTCTCCATCTGTCAATGAGAATTTCATTTTATGAAGGACAACCACACACCCCATCCCCCTCTAATGTGAAGCTCCCTCTCTCCATCTGTCAATGAGAATTTCATTTTATGAAGGACAACCACACACCCCATCCCCCTCTAATGTGAAGCTCCCTCTCTCCATCTGTCAATGAGAATTTCATTTTATGAAGGACAACCACACACCCCATCCCCCTCTGATGTGCTGCTCTCTCACTCCATCTGTCAATGAAAATTTCATTTCATGAAGGACAACCACACAACCCATCCCCCTCTGATGTGCAGTTCCTTCACTCCATATGTCAATGAGAATTCATATTTATGAAGGACAATGACACAACCTAACTACCCCTGACGTGAATCTCCTGCTCTGCTAAAGTGATGGGGAATTCCCCTTCATGAAAAACAACCACACGCACTAACTATACTACACACGAAGAGGATCTCTTTCCTTTCTTCTGTAAATGGGCATATACACCTTTACAAAGGACAACCAGAAAACCCACCCCTTCTCACTGTCTTATACTGTAAAGTCAAGATATCACATGATCTTGATAAATGTCATATTCATTATCTTACCAGTCAAACCTCATAGAAGTTTTTAAACATCAGTAAACAGCAATGCTCTATGCGTTACCTTACAATTATAATACAATGTAATAAGCAGGAATGCCATCTTACTCTTCCACCTTACCCTCTGCGGAATTTCCCTTGTTGAGTTCATACTTGAGTACCATTGCAATAACCACACAGGCAAACACGAGCAGGGCCAGGGCGCAGATGGCCATCACCAGTCGATGGCGTCTCACCACCTGCTCCCGCAACTGGAACGCCCTCCCAGCGTCCATCACGTACGTTCTGCTTCGCCGACTGGACAGACAAGGGAGATAAAGGGAATTAATGATGCGGAAAATAATGCTCATAGCCTAATAGCATGTTCAATAGAGTACCTGGAAGTTGCTGGGTGGATGGTAAGAAAGAAAGAGAGAGAGAGAGAGAGAGAGAGAGAGCGAGCGAGAGCCAGACACAGACAGACAGAAAATGACAAAGAAAGAGAGAAAAACACAATTTTTAATTCCGAACGTATAATCTACAGTTCATATTTCCCAATATTTGATTTACTACCAGGAAGTTGCATTCGTGGTTTTCTTTGCATTTCACCTTTAAGATAGTTAATGATTACATAGTAGCACCAATCATCGTAATAAGCAACCTGGTTCATTATTTATTTACCACTATTGTTTGCTAGACTAGACGACCTCTTATAATACAATGGTGCATGGAAACCTTCCCATAAATGAGGCAAATATAACTACACTCTAATAAACACCACTCAATCTTTCCAAGTAAAGTCACAAACCCAAAATTATCCCAATTTGCCTTAAACCCTATGACTGTGATGCCACTGTCTGGATTTTTATATTTTGATACAGTAAGTTAGGTTGCAGGATGCAGGGATTACAGTTGTGCTGGTAATGTTGACATTTACTGCATATGTACATGTACATGTATTGTATACAGTGACTGGATGGTTCTCCACTTATGTGACCAAAAATTTACAAGCAGGATCTAGTAAGCTGTCCAATATGACCCCGGGAGGACAGCCGTGTCCTGCTGACCTGTCTGTCTGCCCCATGCACTGTTTCAGCTCTACTCCTCTCCACTAGCTTCTACTGTCAGATCAGTTTATTCCATCTCGGCACCACCCTCACTGTTCCCTTACAAATGGAGAGTTTGGTCCCCAGCACATTTGGGATAAAGAATGTCCACCTTAAGACCATAGTTCATGAGACTCTGGGAAAAGGAGTCAAAAGGACACATTAAATGAGAGAGGGGAAGGACTCTAGTGACATAGGCCTGCATGTCTTTGGGAAGAGGTTTGGTTCTCTCTCTCTTTCATTTCTAGCTAGTAGTCATGTTCTTGAGAAAGGAGTTAATGAAAACAATCACCTTGATTCTGTTGTTAGCACACCCTGTGTGATCAAAAGGAGTAATTAACAAGTGATCTCTTTTCTTTTATCTTTATACCCCGACCTGAATAGTTTAATTGGACACAGAGCCGGGACACAGAGGCATGGTCATAGGGTACTTATAGCAAAGTATGAGTGACGAATGCCCCATTCCCGTGACAGTCACAGTGGAATGGCTGTACATCCCACGATGAGAGTGGGAGGCTGGGTAGGGAATCACCTATCGTGTCAGCTACTGGTATGGGGGTATTATTGAGTGGAGTCATTAACGCCTACAATCTATCTTTCTGTTTTTCATGGCCCAGGGATTTATGACTCACTTCCATGATTCTGTCCCCCCACTGTATAGGACTCTGGGGATTTTCCCAGATCCTATGACTCATTTCACAAAAGAGGATTGAAATTTCCTGCTTAAAGGTTAGCTTGCGTGATGGAAATGTTCTTCATCTATTATAGGAAAGCTTTAGGAAAATTCAAGATGCAGAAATTGTTGGTCGTGTTAGGCATGCATGGTGGGTCGTAACATGGGATTTTACCCTTTTTATTAAACGTTTGCAAAGACATTGTTTACATGATTGAAAGACCATGATTTGACTTAAATTTGATGAAATTGTAATTTGTTATTTTCACAAAGGGGTAGGGACTTGAAATCAAAGAGAATATATGCCTGCTCTACCCGTTGAAATAATTTCAGCGCAATTTGCTTAAAAAGTAGTACCATTGTTTTATTTTATTTAAAAAAAAATAAACAAAGAATATCATGATCTGCGTGTTGAAGTTTAGTGTAGACAGCCTGAGCAAACAGACAGAGACGCTGCAGGAAACACCTGAATCACCAGGAGGTAGTCATGACGTACCTCAGGACGTGTTGTAGAAACTGCCTCCAATCCTCACACCTGCCTCAGATAAACCTACACTCTCCATCCAGAGTCGTAGCTCCATATATAGCACCTATTCCCAATCCGAGTGGTCGCATGGGCGCGGCCATTGCTGGAGCTTGTTCTACTGATAAGAGCTATCAGATGGGTACCAATTGGCCCCCGAGAGGGCCGCAGTGAATAGTTGGGATCATTTCATTGGCTAATAATCAATCCTCCTAAATCAGTGCATGTCATTTAGATTTGTCTTATTTTGTTCTTTTTATGAAAAGGGGTAGGCCTTGTAGATATGTCCGTGTTTCATGTAAAGAGGGGTATTTTTAAGGCCCAAAAATTCTGTGATCTTGTCCTAAAAAGGGGGCTTTTTCACTCAGAAATCCGTGGAAAGGCGGTACATGTTGTATCAAAGAACGCACATGGTGTCAGTAGGTATCAGTGAGTGCGGGGACCAGGAACGATATATAGTGCATTCATACATCATATCAATCTTATGTAGCCTCGAAGGGTAAGCATGACGCACATTAACAGCATTTTGTGCATCATGAAAACATAGCAACATGAACCTGGGAGCACAGGGATAGTTTTAAGAAAGCCCTTAGTTAAAGTTGTCAAATAATGATTTACAGGTTAAACAAACAAAAATCAATTTCTTTTACCGTTATGTCTTTGCTCAAAGCTCACTGTGGTATAAACGTGTAAGCATGTTACTGGAGGTGTCACGGACACAGAGAGTTGCCTATTGTACTCCCTGTTATAAGCAGACTCTGGATGGGCACAACCTGGGTCTTATCATAAATAACCACCACAGAGTCCATCATTGATAAAAATCCTTTGGTTTCTGCTTTCTTCCCTGCTCATCCCTAAAGCTAAGTTAAGCTATAATCTCCAGTCCACATTGTATACAATCCATACTGTTCCCATTACCTTACATACCTAAGTAAGTAGGCAGATGAACATGTATGCTAGGCATGTCTTTCATTATATCAGTCTCCATATTGCTATAGCCAGTAGTCCATCTGAGTATGAGAGTCTATAGATAGGTGTGCTGCACCACATTATGCTATACCTGCCATAGAGACTACAGGCTGTAGTGTTGTGGTATTAGATGATAAGACACTTGTTGTCTGTGGGGTAATACACACCCCTGTGGGGCCTTGTCTCCCACTATCTGTGTGAGTAAGTCAGGGCGGCAGTTAGAGCTACTCAGTGTACCATCATCCAGCCTCCGTATCCAGGTAACTACCACAAAGCTCTCACTGAGTACCTCATCACACACAGCCTCTGTATCATAGGTTCTATATTTTAACATAGGCGGGGCCAGGTATCTAACACTGAACCTCGGTGTTAACTACTTAGGTTAGTACTTAGCCTAAGTTTTAACTATTTAGCTTAGCGTATCTTCTTTTTTTTCTCAATTTATCTTTACCGTTAAGAGCCTTGAGAAAAGACAAGGGGTGTGTTAAGTACATATGGGTACGGTTTGCTAAGTAAAAGGGGGAAAAAAGAAAATCATCTCATCATCTAGTCTATCCAACCTATATATTACATTTAGAGAGAGTTCCCTCGCCAACACGATCGTCATGGTAGGCCCTATAAATATTAAGAGTTCCTAGGATGGTGATTTTTCCACTTGAAACAATTTGCGGCCCTAACATCACGTCCATACCCATTAACATTCCAACCACTCTCTTTGTATTATAGCATAGGCTATATGTGTGAGGGTATTATAGGGATTTACTGTAACAGCATCTCACGGCGTGACCTGACTATATTGTGCATGCGGCTACCTGCTCACTGCTGCTCCACACATCCGGAGAAGCAGCAGGAGGAGGTGGGGTCCCTACCTCCAGCTACCACCTCTATACAGCAATACACTGGTCTGAATCCTACCAGGCTGATAGCCTGGGAGCAAACTCATATCCAACTATATCCAGCAACTGCAATCACATCTTGAATAATCCTTTGGCATATCAAGTTTGAGTAGGCCTACACACTTGTCAAAATGTACCTTATCTTTACAACCCCTCAGATTTAGATAAGAATGTGGCTGACAACAACACATTTATAGCTTTAATCCCCAGAGTGGGGAAAACTGGTTTCAGTTGAAGTGTAGGCCATATCTCTGCTTCCAGTCTCAACAGTGCAGAAGAGGAGATTCAGCGTGGAAGTCAGAGACTGGGTGTGAACGTCCTCCAGGAGCGGCCTTCAGTATCTCCCACCTCTACCACACTTAACACCGTTATATTTGTTGAGTAGCTTTGACTCAAATAGCTCCCACGTCGCCCCTTTCCGAAGCCCTGAAAGCCCCATGAGTTTTGTATTTTACATGCAGAGTGTACACAAGACCTGCACTGTGACTGGTCTGTAAGCTATCTGCCATCAGCCCCATCAGTCAGCACACCTGGTGTACATGTATATACATGTATACTCACACATACAGGTAGTCTATGTCTCTACATAGCTCACACTGATAAACCATCTAAGGGCCGCTAAAACATTGATGCATTATGCCTATTGGTCATTATAATGGATGATTATCAAACTCGCCAGGGCTGCATTCAAACATCATGTAGGTTATGGGGGGGGGTATGGGGTTTATACACTCCAGGAGAGTCGCCATGATGCACCAATGAAGTGCTGGCGAGCAGTCTCGCCAGCCCTTCATTGGTGCATTATGGCGGCCAATGGATGTACTCCTGCATCAGCCGCCCTTAAAGGGTTAACCATTCAACGACCACAAACTGCATTATTGCATTTTTTTTGTATAATGGTGCTGGAATGCAGCACTGGTGAATAACCTAAGCCAGCGCTCCATTCCTCACTCATATGCCGACCGTATGCAGTTGATGCACTTTCAATGGTTTGTTGTTATGATCTGCTATCTCAGCACTTTTGGTTAACTTGCCCCTGTTGCATGCATGCATTATGCTAGCCCTACTGGGTTGAGACACTCCCAAATGATTGGAATGACACACAGGTCTATGCAGTACTAACAAGTCATTCGCTAGCACCACTGTGTGTGTGCATTAATCTGCCGAAGTGGAAACATTGACTTGCCTCAGGCGCCCCCTTAAGGGTTAGTGAATACTTGTGTGACACCGCACACTTTATTTTAGACCCTCTGATACCCGCATGTGCCACTCTACACCAAAGTACTGTAAGGGGTCATTTGTAATATAATTGTTGACTACCGTAAACGAACTGGTACAGATGGACGCTGTATATGGTTGACTTTCTTGTTAGAACCAGGGGAATTTATTGTAAGAAAAATGCCTTTAGTTAAATATTACAAAGGATTTCAACTTCTCATGAAGATGGTGCCTAACCTAGTCTTTGGTTGAAGAACTGATTTCAAAAGGTCTTTCTCTAGTACTTCTACCTTTCATAGACACGTCCAAAAAGTGTGATTCCAACATATATAGTTAACTTCCTCCCTGACCCCTGAATCTCGCATGGCATTGGGAAGGATGAATAGTGAATGTCTATTGGTGATATACTAGTGTCAATGATGTCTGCGAAAGGGACAGAGTGTCACATCTATACAGAACATAGGGTGCATGTACCTCAGGCACATATAGGTCCACACATTGAACACTTCACCAGCCTCTATTATGTTAACACCATCTCAGGTGGTCCCCTAGAGACACCTTCTAATGTGTGTTGGCCAAAGCAAGACTGGTTGAATGAAACTCTAATGAAGAGAACGGGTTTTTGTAAATATCCGATTTTGATTAATGAACCAATTATAAAGTAAAAGTTTGGATAGAGATAGACATACACACGTGTGTTAAGACAACCACATGGTCGTTGGGTATGTCTATGACGCGTCGGCCTGTTTGGTATGGGTTATCATATCTAGATAACTGATTAAAATAATTAGTTATTACAAAGTTGGCAATGGTTTTTGCCAATGGCCCCCTTAGTCTATTAAGGGATATTTCTTTCCTACCAGCTAAGACTATATATCCGTCTTTGTCAAGATCTGCAAATTAAGACGCTCCTCAAGGCTATTTTGGGAAGCAGGGATAGTTTTTCTGGTGCGAATTTCCTGGGGGCCTTTGCAATGTAGGGCACCGTGTATAGTCTCCAAAGACTCTCATGTACCATAGGGACCAACATCATTGTTTTTAACTTAAAGCTGTATATGTCTGCTTTAAGATAGAGGCCCTAGATAATACATACCAAAGCAGTGACTCTATCACATCCATATACAGAGGGTAATTATGTTAAGTATATGAGTCATGGTAGTTTTGGCGACTTGAACCATTCTGCTGATGTATCAATATGAACGCTCAGGTATCACATCCATATTACTGTTTACTCCAGGTACACAACCTTTGATCTCGACAACGACCACTGCCCACATCCCCCCAAAGGGAATATCTTTATAGTATCTCTGGGAGGGGGATAGTGTGCTTGTGGATTTGAACTAGGGTATATTGGGCCATAGCTATAAGTGGTGCCTCAAGTGCAGGACAAAGATACCTCGGTGTAATATTGACATTGCTGGATCCCATGAGACTGTGTTGACTATATTTACCCTCCTCCTCCCCTACACATTAACATAGCTCTATGTGTTTGTGTATACCCAATATCAGGCATTTATCGTACGCGCCTGGGTCATTAAGCACTTCAATGTCAATGGGCCATGCGGAAGTTCTTATTGATAGGCCAGTACAATAATATCAAGAATATCTACTCCATAATGTACCACAGTACAATTTTATTGTTTCATTTGGCATTGCTAGACCTTATACCTTACTTAAAGTGTGAACTCATCCATTACATTGGATTACATTCATGCCTTCACTTATCAATATGAAACCTCACACTGAATATTTCTCTAAGACCACCAGCACTTGACTGAATTCTCCTTAAAATGCAATATTTGGAAGAACATAACATGCCATTTTACTTTTAGTGAGAATATTAAAATATCAGTCATGACATTTCCCAGTATAGACTGTTTTTAGTCCAGTGACATGTACAAGTAGCCAAGCCTTACCTTGTTAGCCCCATGTTGTTGGTGTGGAGGGATGGTTGGGTGCTGCTGGCCCGGTCAGTGCTTAAGTCCCATGTGGACGGTCTGTGGTGCTGTACCTCACTGCTCCACCTCCACCTCCCACAACAGCACCAGTGTACGGCCACCTAAATACACCATAGACTACTCACAGTGCACACACAGAAACCTTTAGGTACCAGTACACCTCGCCATTGTTGCCAAACGATCATCCTATTCTCAGCTCACAGTGCCATACCTGTTTATGCATTTTATTCATTTTTCTTTTTTCAAATTGTTTCTCTTCATGTTGTGGATGTCCAGGCACATGTAGTCAGTAATGGGAGAGGAGAGGGAGAGAGAGAGAGAGAGAGAGAGAGAGAGAGAGAAATGTGTGTTACACATAAGGACCCACTTTACGGGGACCAAAGGACCCACATGGGTCCTTATGTTGATGGAGTGGGTCCCTATGTTGACAACATAAGGACCCTGGATCCTTATGCTACCGAGATGGGTCCTTATGTTGTCGCAGTTGGTCCTTATGTTGATGCAGCTTTTCTCTCTCAAAATTGGGTCCTTTGGCTACCTGGTCACGGCAGGTAGGGAGGTTTTGGTAGTTGAGGGAGGTTTTTCAGAACACATAGGAGGGGTGGGGGAGGGTTTTAAAGGGTTCAGGAACACAGGGAAAGGGTCCAGAACCACAGGGAAAAGGTTCAGGAACATAGGGAAAGGGTTCAGGAACACAGGGAAAGGGTCCACGACCATGGGGAAAGGGTCCAGACTATAAGGAAAGGGTCCAGGATCCTAAGGAAAGGGTCCAGGACCATGGGAAAAGGGCCCAGGAACAAGGGAAAAGAATTTAGGAACACAGGGAAAGGGTTCCGGACCACAGGGAAAGGGTTCAGGACCACAGGGAAAGGGTCCAGGACCACAGGGAAAGGGTTCAGGAACATAGGGAAAGGCTTCAGAAACACAGGGAGAGGATGCAGGACCATGGGAAAAAGGTCCAGGACCATAGGGAAAGGGTCCAGGACGACGGGGTTCAGGAACATAGGGAAAGGGTTCAGGACCACAGGGAAAGGGTTCAGGACCACAGGAAAAGGGTTCAGGAACATAAGGAAAGGGTTCTGGACCCTTTCTCTGTGTTTCTGAACCCTTTCCCTGTGTTCCTGGACCCTTTCCCTTATGTTGATCCTCCCTCCCCATAATTTAATTATATAGGTCCTTATGATGATCCTCCCTCAATGCATGGGTCCTTATGTGGATCCTCCCTCCCCATATATGGGTCCTTATGTTGATCCTCCCTCAATGCATGGGTCCTTATGTGGATCCTCCCTCCCCATATATGGGTCCTTATGTGAATTTCCCTCAATGCATGGGTCCTCCCTCCCTATATATGGGTCTTTATGTTGATCCTCCCCTTCCAATATGTGTTCTTGGCCTTGTAATGAAGGAGTAAGGAGGAATAGAAGGGGTAGAGGCTGGGACCTGCTTTCCTGGATTCCTGGACCCTTTCCCATGTTCCTGGACCCCTTGCCCATGTTGCTGGACCCTTTCCTAGTGTTCCTGGGCCTTTTTCCTGTGTTCCTGCACCCTTTCCCTGTATTTCCGGGCCTTTTCCCCATGTTCCTGGACCCTCTCCCTGTGTCCCTATGGTCCTGGACCTTTCCTCATGTGGGGGCTGCCATTAATAGATTGTGGGTCATGTAGAATGCTAGAAAAAAAAAAGATGCAAAATAGGGATTGAGGATCAACATATGGACCCACATAAATTTGCACATAGGTGACTAAGTATAACAAATTTAGATATGAAGATAAGAAGAAAAGATGCTTCAAGGTTTTACTGTCATTTTCATTTTATCTGATGAGACAAGGGAACAGATTGTTGAATGTAATGAGAAATTGTATTTTCTGGCAGCAAAAGGACCCATGGCACTGGATAACGCCCAAAAATGGCACTTAGAAATGTTGTTCAACCTAGATTTCAATAAGATATATCAGGAAGTTTTGAAAACAATACTATGATTAGAAGTATGTGAACAAAAACACATGCTCCTGTTTCAGTTGGTTCGATATGTCAAGGCAATGTGTTAGCCTTTTTACTCAGATTTTGGGGGCAGAAAAATATCAAACAAATATTTCCTGTTAGCAGCTGGAAATTAAAGCGGGATAAATGCTAATCATATTTGCCTTTGATATTCCTGAGAAAAACACTTAAAAGGGTGGCAAAATTCCCATTGTAGAGGTCGGCAGCATAAGGACCCATTTTCACCTTTCACCCGTTAATTATGTATAGTTATAACTGGAATAATGCTTCCATATCATGGGAAATTGGTTGGAAGGGGCAACCCCACCTTCCAGGTGAGTCATATCATCAAACAATATCATAAGACAACATGTGAGGGGCAAGGTAGCAAAAGGACCCATCCTCCAACAGTCCCCACAGAGAGAGAGAAAGAGAGAGAGAGAGAGAGAGAGAGAGAGAGAGAGAGAAAGCTATAGGCCAAAGGACAGAAAAGAGAGAAGAGGAGAGAGACAGAGAGAGAGAGGCAGCTGACGGGCAGAGGGGGATAGGGAACAGAATTGGCTCAAATAAATCAATAATAAATTAATTTTTTTGTGACACGATCTGCGAAAAAGGCCCTTAGTGCAGGGTGCTTTAAGGTCCCTATACCCAGTACATGTCATTATAAGGACAGAGGACCAGTGACATTGCAAACTCAGGTAGATAAATCCAATGCAAACAATGTGACTCACCAGATCACGTCACATCATATAACAGTTATTCAATTTGTGTATAATTTAACACACACACCTTAATATAATAGAATGGAAATAGAGAAATAAACAAAAAGGTAAATCAACATATGACACTTTCCCCATTTGATCTCGCTTCAACATCAACATTGGTTCATGTATTTCATACTCGTATTCGTGTTTTGTTGTTTTTTTTATTTGAGGTTTTCTTATGTACAACAGTCCTCTGACTCTATAGACTAGATCCCCATGCAAATTACACCCACTATTCCTCTCAGCCCACACACATGTATACACGCCATTCACAATAAGCCCAAGGCCATACACTACCAACCTACACGTCCACTTAAACTACAACCTAGCATCTGACCTCAAACTCTGGGGTACAGGGGGCCCTAACCTTTGAAAAAATGTGTCACCCACTAATCATTACATGGGAAAGCCACATGCTGAACTGTTATTGGCAAATTGCCTCTTTGGCAGAAACACTGTTTGTGGGCACTGGTATCGTTTGTATTTCCCCTCCCATTTTAGTAACCATTGACAATTTTGTCCATCACTTTGGCATCTGTACTCTTCAGTGTGGATTATTCATGTAGGACGTGATTTTGAAGCTCATAATATCTACGTCATGCATGCAGAGGGTCCGAAAAATAGATGGAGAGAGAGAGAGAGAGAGAGAGAGAGAGAGAGAGAGAGAGAGAGAGAGAGAGAGAGAGAGAGAGAGAGAGAGAGATATCCATAGTACTTATATTTGCAAACTGACACCTGCCGAGTGTAACCGAACCGAACGGATGTGATTGGCTAAATCCACCGTCTCATTGCACGTGATCAGAATGAGATCGCCGAGTTCTAAGGTTTTTACTCTCCGTCGTATGATATCGTACATCTTTCTACCTGGTACCCAGGTACCAGTACTTCACATTTTAGACAATGTCATTCACAAAACAAAGTGGTGCTGCGTTTGGACACATTTTGTATATGGGAGAATTAACAAAAGCAACAATGAATGTAAATAAACATAATACAGAGCCTAGGAGATTGGTTTATGTTCTTTATTGGGAAAAATGTGTAATAATAATACAGTGTAAATGTGAGCTTTGGGTTACAGGCACCCAAAACAAAAAAAAACTCCAGGACGGAGGACGAAATAAAAGAAAAAGAAAAGTTACAATGCTGTTCAATTACCGGAAAACTATGCATATAGAAATCCCCAACCTTTATAGATACTGATTGGGCACACAGGGTGTTTTAAGTTAGCATCCAATATAAAAAACAATGCCATGTTTAAACTATCCCTGACATCTTATATAAGCTTCAGTTTGATACCGAACATGGCTATATTTGGTAATTGGTACGAGGGAGTACAAAAATCAGATTTGTCAACTTTTATTTTTATCATGGTTTTTGACTTTTGCAGAGCGGGTGGGCCCGTAACCCAAACAATGAAAAAAAGAGTGGCCTTAGCGTGTTTAAAAATATCCCCCTGGGGCAGTATGGGATGTTGTAGAATTAGTGGTATACGGTATGCATAAGAGTGATTTTGTCACCAAAATACTCTGTATAGCCTAAACATTAGTACTGTAGGTTAATTCAAAAGGTCCTGGGATTTCTACCCCTGCTATCTTAGCGTAGGCACATATCATAAGACCTATCCAGTCTACCCTATCTAATGCAGTGGTTGCAGGCCAGTCAGGCACAGCAGGTCCTGAGATCCCTTCACTATTCCTTTTCCAGCAGTAAGATCACTGCAATCTTAGTGAAATAATTGCATAGTGGTTTCACCTGAGTACAAGAGCACTCACAGGGAACACTTCTGCTCCCAAGAGTGAATGTCCCTGCTGTATACACTGCAAAAATGGTGTTTAGATATTTAGATCCTAAACACAATTCTAAACATATTCTTGCAACGTTTTTGTAATCACATTAACCTCCTAAACATGTTTAGCTAAACAATATGCTTAGCTTAGGTGTTTAGATATCTAGGTGTTTAGATTGAGAATTTTTCTGATATGAAATTTTATGTTTAGATGTCTAAATGATTAGATGGAACTTTAGGTTCACAAATGAATGCATTAAGAAAAAAAGCATTATCTTTTGTTTGTGAGAAGGAGTGTTTCCACTGCTATTCTTTCACTATGGGCCTCTTGCCCCTGTGCACAGTGTGTTCTACTGGGAATGGTGTAGGAGGGCTAAGGCTAAGATCACTGCGATCTTAGTCTAATCTTAAGGTCGCTTAATTGGATAAGCCCAAGAAAAATAAAAGGTGTGTCCAGTAACATAGCTCAAAGAGCTAGGGTCGGTAGGTCGGATTTTCTTTTTATATTTAGGCCACCTCATTAAAATTACTGAGATTACGGGATTCTGTGCTAAAATTTTTCGGCGGCCAAAGGCACAAAAAAAAAGTTCCCAAAATGACACTCAGAAACCCAGTGGCCACAGGCAAAAAAAAAAGCCATGAGAAGTCAGGTTTTTGGGCAACTTAGTCACCTTTTTGCCAACAAAAGGTAGATTTTAGTAAGGAAATGTCTGATGACTGAATCAATGTATGACTTCTGTTCATCTCCTAAATTTTTTTTTCATTTTTTTACCCCAAAATGCTGAAAAATCCCAGCGGCCAGAGGTAAACAAATTTGTTGTTGTTGAGAATTCCAAAAATCCCAGAGGCGGATCTGTAATCCAAGTTATTAGAAACAAATGGCCTTATATAGGAAATGTTAGGCCACATATCAATGGATGTATCAAATTCTTTGATTTCATCATAAAATAATGATGGGAAAATGGCAACTATGAGAGAGGGGAAGAACACGAAAAGGATACAGGATATATCCTCAAAAGGTAATGAAAATTTCTTTAAAATATGACAAAATGAGACAAAATTCTTCAAAATCACAAAAAAAAAGTTTTTTTGCTGCTGTTTTGCTAGGGTCGGTTGGGTTACTGGAAACAAACCTTTTTTTTTTATTTGGCCTAAGGCAGAATAATTCCTAAGATCGCTGAGGAAGCGATCCAAGGACCTTTTGAATTAACCTCCATGGTTAGCTTGGTAGCTGGCGAGTTAAGATTAAACGTGGAGAGGACTTTTTACTGCGAGTTCCTCATGATGTGCAGTTTACAAATTCTTTGCGGAAAATCAACCCTCCCACAAGGTCGAGGGACGAGAAGTTTCACTAAAAAATTCTAGAAAGTTTTTAGACATGAGCTATTCAACATTGAAATTTGGTTAACCTATGGCAGGCTTATGGGTGGTCAGACACGTTATTCTGATCAAATCTTCTTGGAATGCATTATAATTTTATGTAACTTCACCATAACTTTATTTATGATATTACATACTCGAAAGGTCAAGTTTAGTACTCTGCCTTACAATTAGAAGGGCCAGAGTTCGATTTTCTACCATACTAACCGTTAAGTCTTTCGCTTTATGTATTTCATTTCCTGATAATACGAAATGTGAAAAAAGAGACTCCTGATGTCCCCTTATTGGACTAACAACCCACCCTGCCAGCCACCTTGAGTATGGATGGACTGTGGTAAATGATGATATGACACAATGTGCATGTTATAAAAGTAAATATACAACGTGTTATGTTCAGTTACAACTGTAGTATTAATTTCTGCAACGGTTATATCAAGTTAGTTAAGATTCGATATCATACATAAACATATTACTCAGCAACAAAAGTTCAATTATGTATGTCTGTAACGGCATACACCTTATGGGTTCACTGTTAGATTATTTATATGGTCTATTCATCCTTATTGGTCACTACCAGTGAACAATGTATCAAATCGCCTTAGAAAGCGCATCTAATTAGGTGTAGATCACATGTTTTTTTTTTTGTTTGAATTAACCAAAAAACACAACGTATATTATTAATAGAGTGCATATAGACCCCTAAAGTCGAGAGTGTGACATAGCCATTTCTTAAAATCAACATGTGATATGGAGCTTAGTACCAAGGACATAGAGAAAAAAAAAGTTAGTGACACGAGACAGATCTATTTATGTGGCCTTATTTAAAAATCGAGATGGGACCTAGAGCTTACAGACAAAGACATGGGAAATAGAAATTTAGTGACATGTGACATGACCTTTTTTCAAAATCTACATGTGACATGGGGAACCCTCATCTAGACCCTCAGCCAAACACGTATATACCTATCGCTACTCATGTAGTGCATCTGTTCCACACCAGGTGAAGTGGCGGTATCGCAGTCTCCACCAGCCAGTCCAGTACATATAACTTGTGTGAATATACTGGCAATGGGGAAAGCTAAACACGGTAAAAGCTATTCAAAATCATTGCCTCCGAAATCTTTGTGATTTGATGCATTAACACCAGAGCCCTCATTATACTATAGTAGTTGCACAATAATTATTAACCATGAGATTTCTTAAAACAAATGTTGTTATATATACAACAGACCGACACTTTTTACTGTGGAAAAGTACGGAGTCAGTCAGTCGATACAAGAATACACCTGACGTTACGGGCTGGTACCATCTAAAATTGGCCAGGAGAATCTTTACTAATCCGACAATATTTTCCCTGTCAAGCAGGTTTATGTCATTTCAAAATAAGAACAAAACTATGTATATCATGGCAATAAGCAGCCACTGTGCACTGGTTCTACCAGGTACCCCTGATGTCAGCTTACATGGCTTACTGGTGGTGGTGGTGGTGGGCGGGGGTTCAGTAGGCATGTCATCTCCAGGTACCCCTGCGTAGTGGAACTTGTTGCCGTTATCATTGAGAGTCATCCTGATGTTGTCCCGTGATGCCAGTGATGGGTCCTCGTCAAAGTAGTTGTAGGGTAGGAGGTAGAAGCCGAGCCCCACCCCAGGTGTGTTGACGATGGGTACGTCCTCAGAGTGGGGAATGTGGTGGGTGCCCAGGGTGATCCATGCCACCAGATCCTGTACAAGAGGAATGGTCACTTTACTGACATTTCAATGAAATATTGTTAATAACCTAAAATGATAGTGGCAGCAGAGGTTAACCATGAAAATCAACAACACATAGGCTACATCTTAGATTTTTGTATTTATCCCTCATTGTGAGATGGTTTGCTTTGGAAATAGAAGATTCCATAATGGGACATGGTGGAATTCTATACAAAACCCACCATGAGCTCTCTGAACCAGATTTTATCTTTTTTTTTTGAACAACTTTAAACTTTATTTGGTCTGAAAGTATTTCATCATGTTTACATAGGTGCAGTCTATAAGTATACATAGGGTCATACATATTTGATTATAACTTCCATGAGATCATCAGCCTATGTACATACGGTAATACATTATAATTTACCCATTTATAGGATAATAGAAATAGTAATAACGTAAAGTTAATGAGCAGATCGTCATTTAAAAAATGTTGTTGTGTTCTGGCCATATAAACACCTACCACTTCTCATAAAATTATGACTGTATAATAACAATTTTGGAACAAACTGGGACACTTAATATACTTTAACTACAATAATAATTATATCCCCACCCTGACTATTTCCATAACAAAATTTAATACAGCAAGTCTGGCAAAGACTGATTTGATTATATACCGATAGAGTCGCTTAAGACTTTCTTAGATACAGCCTTAAATCTATCCATCTCTCTCACATTTCTAGTGTTGGTGTCAAGATTATTCCAGGTTTGAGCGCACAAACATTCCGGTGACTTAGCATATGATGTACAATTGATCTTTTCATATTTGAATACAGGTGCATTAGAAAATCTAGTGATTCTTACATTAGGTTTGATATACTTATCCATTGTAGATCTTTTAAAGGCTTGCATTTTAATATGATGAAATCTTCTAGGTTCTAACATGGGAGTACCTGTTTCCCTATGGACAAAATTAGTTGGAGTCAGTAGGTGAACATCTAAGCAAGTTTTTAAGCATTTGTTTTGTAATCGTTGTAGTTCTAATAGTAGGTCAGCTTTAGCTCCATTATACAGTATATCACAATAATCTATGATAGGAATAATATGCATCTTATACATTCTTATTCTTGCAGTAGTTGACAAATACTTTCTGGTTTTATACAAGATTAATGATTTGAAGTGAACATTTTTTATAACATTTCTTAAGTACATATTAAAATTCAATTCTTGGTCCAAAGTTACCCCCAGATATTTGTATGATGACACATTCATAAGTGTTTTTCCATTCAGGACAATTTTTGGTTTCAGTATTCTTTTTATTTTTTGTAGAAGCAAAGGTCATGATTTTTGTTTTCGATTCATTCATCGTTAATTTGTTTGCCGAGGTCCAAAGAGAGAAGGTATTTAGGGCGGTTGTAAGTTCATTTGATAATAAGTCTATGTTTTCTCGTGATACATATAGGACTGAGTCGTCCGCATATAGCAAAGTTTTATGTACATCATTTTCAGAAATGAAGTCATTAATATATAATAGGAAGAACAAAGGACCCAAAATTGAACCCTGAGGTACCCCACATGTCAAATTAGCCTTTTCAGAACGAATGTGGTTAGCAATAGAACATTGTTGTCTCCTGGACAAATAATTTTCAATTAAAGTCAGATTTCTATTTCTAATTCCATATTGCTCAAGTTTATATAATAATATTAAATGGTTTACTGAATCAAATGCCTTTTTTATATCTATAAAGGCAGCCATTGTTATGTTACCATTATTTCTATTCTTTAATACATCATCAACCAATACCGATATGGAGTCGAGTGTAGATTTGCATTTCTGATAGCCACCTTGATTTTTTGATAAAATATTGTATCTATCTAGGTGATAGCTTAATTTTTTCTGAATAAGTCTCTTTAGTACCTTGCCTGGAACAGGTAGAACACTAATTGGTCTGATGGTTTGATACATTGGATGGATCGCCACCTTTTGGTAAAGGAGTTACAGTAGCAATTTTCCAGCTATCTGGTATTAAACCAGTATCTCAAATCAAATTATTGATTTTAATAAATTTATGAGGAAACTTTAGCATTGACTTCTTAAAGATATCAGTAGATAAATAGTCAATGGCTGAAGATTTAGATACATCTATGTTTTGAAGACATTCAATAATTTCTTTGTCCGTGAAGTTCATAACTGGCATATCTATCTCACAGCGAGTACCTTTAAAATTAAATATAGTGTTGTGTTGCTCGGCAAGTCTGGGTCCTATCTCTGCGAAAAAGTTATTAATATAAGTAGATATATCATTCATTGAGATTACTTGGCCATTTTCATCTGTTAACATGATAGATTTATTTGTAGTTTTATTTGAAGGGAAAATTTCCTTCATTGTACTCCAAAAATTTTTCGTGTTTTCTTTTAAGACCTCTGATAAATTAGAATAATATGTCTCCTTGGCCAGTTTAATTTCTTGATTCACTACATTTCGACACTCTCTAGCTCTATGCCAAGAGATTATATCCATAGGTTGCCTTGCTAACTTTAGTAACATATTTTTATTATTAATTCTTTCTAAAAGTTCATTGGTCATCCATGGGCTGGGCTTGTCGACAACTTTGAAACCTTTTACAGGACATTGCAAGTCTAGCATTCTTTTTATCATATTTTCTAATATATCCCAGCATATAGATGGATCATCAGTCTGATTAAAGAGATATCAATTACAATTTTCCAAGTCTGTGTAAAATTTTTCTATGTCAAGCTTATTATATGATCTGCCTAGGAAAGTTATATAATTCTTTTTTACATGTATTTGAAACTTCTGTACATATACTGGTAAATGGTCAGATAAAAGTTAGAAAAAATAAGGTCAATACATGTATTAATACCCGATGTGGTTGTAACCTCATTTACAAGCTGAACCAAATGAAAATGATCAAAGGTTTCAATGAGGAGCTGCTTATCTGGTGTGTTAGATAATACATTTACATTAAAATCTCCAAGAATAAAAATATCATATCTATATAAGTTTTCAATTTGTAGAAGTAAAGCACATATGGTGTTGCAAAATTCCATAAGATTACCAGAAGGTGGTCTATATATATTACAGATAATACACTTCTTGTTAGCGCCTTTGGCTGATAATAACCATTGGATTTCGAAATTTTCATTTGTTCTATTAAGATGTTTGAACACGACAGGCCCTCATCCACATATATATATATATATATATATATATATAATGTGGCGGAGACGGAGGGGCCGTTGGCGGAGCCGAAACCATCCTGGTGTGGGGGCGGCGAGGCCAGCGGTCCTGAAGTAACGCGGTTACGTCGGCAATAGTAGTCGGCGGAGGAGATCCTCCGACGCTGGCCTGCCGTGGAGCAGGCCGGGGTCGGAGTATCTGCCTATGTATAAATAAGGGAGTTGTTACTCCGATCAGTTAGTTCCGGGTTGCAGACAGAGAGGAGCAGAACTTAAAAGGCTTACCTCCGGGTTAATCTAGATACGATACAAGACTTAGATGGTGTGGCGAAGACTGCCAGGAAATAAAAGACACTGAAGTCAAGCTGTCGGAGTTGTGTAATTCTTTATTAACCATAGAGTCGGAAAACGCTACAATATATATATATGCACATAGTCCACCTCCTCTATAGATACTAATTCTGTCTTGGCGAAAAAGGTTATATCTTGGAAAACTATACAAATTACTACAGTCCAACTGGTTCAACCATGTTTCAGAAAATAATATAATATCTATGTGACTATCATCTAGTTCTTCTTTGATTTTGGTAAACTTATTTCTTACACTCCTGGCATTCATATGCACTACCGAGAAACCTTTTTTGAATTTTTCTTTCAATGACATATTAGATATGGAGAAACATTAATTATAGCGACTTTCGCATGTATACATTTTCCATCATTATATATTTTCAAACTCCTTGCCAATACACTATTATACACAATCATAGACCCCATATCAAAGAAATAAAAAATTCATTACCCCCTCCCACCATGGGCTGACAGTGCTTGTGGCTACCCAAGTATGCAAACATTGAGTTTACGCAGTTAGGTTTCAGAGGCTATGTGCACATACATTTCATTCAATATATGGAACCATGTTTCAGAACATTATTAAAGGTAATCAACCCATATATTCTATATGTTCAGCTATTAAAGGTCAGCATTCCCATACTGTCTATACATTTATATAATACATATAGTAAATGTGTAATACTGTCTATACATTTATATAATACATATAGTAAATCCCATATACAAAAGACTAAAGATATACCGGTACATCAATGTAATACAGTCTATTCTATAAGTCTATTCTTCATCTGGGTTAGGTGCATTCCAGTCAGCCTCGTTGATCAGTTGTGTATTCTCTGTAGAATCTGACCCATAAGGTTTTCACCTTTGATGTTTCCAGATGTACATTGGTTAGACTGTCCGAAATGCATTTTTCACCCCATACGGGGTGGAAACTAGCTTCATATAAGTTCTTATCCTTAGTGGAGACTTGATAGAGTCTCATAGAGTCTATGGAGAACTTTTTCTTGTTGATTTCTTGCATAACTGACTCGGCCTGCTTATTCCACTCCGGTGTGGGGAGAATTTTCCTGACTTCCTGCATAATCTTAACTGGATCTTCAAGTTTCATCAGAGATGAGACTAGGTCCTTGTACCCACATGCTTGGGCTTTGGCGACTTGGTAGGCCTGTTCTGAGCTATTATACTCAAACCCCTTATAGGACATCTGACAGTAGTAGAGATTAGACAGCTTGTGGTGGTGGGATTTAAACATAAGTCCATCTGGAGTTTCAGCTTCATTTGCTTTTTGCATGGTGAGATCTTGGTAGGGTAGTTGATGGAGTTGGTTGTGTCCAAACGGCTTCTTCTCTATTATGACCTGTCATTGTCTTAACTGTGTACTGTACCCCTGTCGCTTTGCCAAGTAGTGCATTGACCTGAGGTCATTAAATTCTCGCTGTTCCACTTCTCCAAGTTCATCCCCAACGGATACATGTTGGTAGAGGTGCTTGCCTTTCAAATTCTTCAGCAGTTTCATCAATTTGGCTTTGGTGTACACATTATTAAACACTAGCTTCGGAAGGATTTCTTATGGGCTTCCCTAGCCCACTTAAAGGGGTCTACTTCTCCTCTTTTCTATTCCCTCAGGATGTGTGTGGTGCACATATGTGCGGGCACTGACATATTCCTCTGTGAAATTGTGTAATATAGTTCTTGCCATGAATATGACCTTAGCTGTCGAAATGGCGTTAAGCATCTATTACTCACTTACTCACTCAAGGATTTCTTATCACTCGCCTGGGTGCCGCCATCTTGGTTTTTGGTTTTGATCATTCCATTGCGACTACAACTCTCAATACACTCAGTACCGAAATCTGCGCGTACATCCCTGAAAAATTGGCTAACCTTTGCCAATAAATTTTCATTGTCAGATTCTTCAAGTCCCTTGATGATAACAATTTTCTTCTTAATGTCTTCATCAAATTTTTCAAACTTATGTGTATGTTTGAGCAGTAAATCCGTTTGCGCCTGTATGTTGAGGGTATGGGCTGTCATGGCTTCTCCTGTCTCCTTGACAGTACTTGACATTGCATCTAGCATTCCTTCAGTGGAGCTGAGTCTAATTTTTATTCCGTCTAGAGTTGTATTCATGGTGGTGGTGGTATTGTTCAATGTATTAATAGAGTCCCTGAACCCATCAATACTTTGCTTCATGTCAAGCTGTAATTCTTCCACCATCTTGACTCGTTTGTCTATCATGTTGACAGCAGCTATGACATCTTTAAGTGTGGCTTCGGGCGGTAACATTTCTTTCACTTTTCTTCTGGTCTGAGATCCTTCTCTAGTATTTGACATTTTGTCAATTTATACCTGATGTCTTTATAGTTGTGTATGTTAAGTTTGGGTAGGTTCCTAAGTGTATAATCCAATAATATTGTCAATTTTGTGCAGCCCCTTCGTCTTACCGCTCAACCCTGTGCCGCCATTGCTCCTCTCATCCATGGGTCCAGTTCGTGACTGTGAGTTCACATTAAATGGCACTTCTACCAAGTTAATCTTACTATACTCACCTGGTCCACGATATTCTCATCATCTTTAATGTAGTCATCAAAACTCATGACGGGGTCATACATCTCAGCCTGCGCATATACACTGGAGCTGGCCTGCTCATGATCCTTATGCTTGGTCACTGCAATCTACCAATAGACTCAATGTCATGATAACTGATCAACTCATTGTAACTTGTTAATCAACTCATTGTCATGATAATTGGCCACTGCAAGCTCTCAACTAACCAAGTGTGACTCTGGAACCAATCCAATCTCATGATAACATGGCGTTAACCACATTTTCAAACACTTGAAAAAAGTAGAATTTGCTACTCAGATCAGAGCAACGCCATTTTGTATTGGATCAATAACAGCGGAGATGAATTGCATACTGGAGTTTGAACATTCAGCTTAATGAAAATCTGTTTAGAAAGGTATACACTAGAAAAATCTGTTAAAATACTCATTTTTATTTTACCTGGTATTGGGTCCATGCCCTAGACCTGTAGCCCCTGTAGCTTTTGGGTAGTAAGACATCTGTCATTCCATTAGACAGGATGCGGTAACCACGGGGATAACCAAACTTGTTCTTCTGAGCATTATTATTTATCAGGAGGTACTTGGGGGTGGAGAAGTTGAAATGGTAGGCAGCATCAAGTTCTGTCTCCCTTAGATGACGATCAAAGTACCTATTCAGGAGTGTCTCACCAGTGTTGATCGTATCCTGTGCAATATAATATTCAGTTCTTGAATATACTAAACATTGGTAATGGATCTCATTGTGAGGAAATGTTTGTAATGCATGGCATTATAACCAACTGACAGAGGCGTAGGAAGCAAATCATGCATTGGGGGGGGGGGGGGGCTGGGGGCCTACCATGACCACCTTAAATTGTTGGCTCAATCGTGATGACGCCTATACAAACTTATGTAGACTTTGTATGGAAAGATAATTTTTGGTGAATTTTAGATCTAATTTGAGGCTCAGGCCCCCACTTTCCCTATCCTGTTACCATATTTATCGACTTTGAGATGGAAGTTTTAGCTTCTTATCTAATTCATTATAAATCATTGGCAAATTTTTTGGGGCCCAGACATACTTGGGCCCCACCTCCTTTATGATTGGGGGGCAGGCGCCCTTTGCCCCCCCCCCCTTTCTTACGCCCCTGTAACTGTTGAATCCTTCGTTTGCCTATACCTAACACAATATTTAATTCATACGCCTATCATTCTATAGTCATTGAAGGACATGGCAGTGAAATCGGCAGCAGTGGACATAAAATGGCTGATTTTCTATAGATCTACATTAGCAATATTTTGACGTCCTGTCATACACACATACCGGGATAGTCTCCAGTTGGATGTCGAGTGTCTCAAACCTGTTGGCCGTACCCAAGATGTCTAGATCCACCTTGATGTTCAGGAAGTGGTGGTGCAGCATGCCAAACGACCGCGCCTCACTGATAACATGGCCATACCTATTATCTTCTGGTCCCATATACACAGTGTTGACAACAAAGCCTGATAGTGACACTTTGCCCTCTATCTGCCCAGCCTGGAAGAACTTAAAGTCAATGATGTAGTCATAGTTGTTAACTGTCATGACCTGTCTGAAGATCAATACATTATTGGGCATACCTTGTGCCCAGCGGTCAGGACCAGCATCGTGGGCCCCCTTGTAATGGCGTCTAAGAGGCGTACCCAGGTCGTGTTCAAAGATACAGGCCCCTCTCGTGTAGTTTTTGGCTTTGCCTTCCTCAAAACCAACAAAACTAAAGAACTCTGCATGAGAAGGGCAGTCCACTCCTGGAATGAGCTCTGAGACCCTCTGTCCCATGATGGTGAAGGAGTCATAGTAGGTTGTGTGGCTGGACACAGGGTTAGCACCACTGTAAAACACACCCACCTCCTGCAATAACAGAGACAGATAATCAGGATGCTATTTTCTTCCGATAATATCAAGCAGCATATGTTGTGCAAAAAAAACCCCGACTTTTTCACATAGGTTAATACATTGTAATTCTTGGGAAAGCGATTTCCTCTTAATTTGATTCAGGATTTAGAGACAATCAACAAACAACTGGTATTAATGATGGTAGGCCTAATTGATTGGTACTCTATCATACTTAGGGCAAGACAACATAATTAACAAAAATAAAAGAGCAAACTTTCAGTCTTAATCTAGGAGTACTCCCTGGTTTTAAATGTCGAGTAATAGTTTTGAAAGAACCGTCCTCCACAAGGAGGAATCTGTCTGCAAGGCATTTCTTAACAATGTTAGATAACACTATTTAGAAATGCCCTCCGGGTACCATAACCTACCTGAAAGGCGATCTCATAGGCAATCCTCTCCCGGAGGAACTTGATGTCATGAAGTTGTACCCCAGTAGAGGCTAACAAGCTGAACTCAAACTCCCATCCCTGCCACTTTATATGACGGTCACTCACAGAGTACCGCTTACCATCAGGCATGAAAGAGCGAGGACCCCGTTTTGCCTCACTTGGCAAAGGATCACCTCTAAAGTGAAGTGATGTTCTCAGATTATTGTTTCTCAAGTTCTTTGGTTCAACAATGGTCTGTAGGTTGAGAGTATTTTGGTTATAGGCAGATACAACCTCATTGAAGTTTTTGAACTCTTGTCCATGGAACCAGACATACTCAACAACCCACTGCTGTGGGTCCAAGTTGTCCATATTAAGCACAAACTGGAGTCCAATAGGGTGGAGTTCTGAGCCCTCAATGTCCCTAGTCATGTAGACCAAAGACTTCTGGTGGTCAGGATCCACCTGGGGAGGCAAGGCGTGGATTGCAAACAGACACTTGTTGGTACAGTTGACATATCCCCACCCCTGTGTGATCTCCATCAGGATGTGGTTAATGGGGGTGAGCATCTCCTGCATGACCTTTATCAACGGTGGCCGCTGGGGAGCACTGTACAGGGACCTGGAGGTGAAGGGGATTGGGTCTCTCCAGTTTGGTGTCTTGATGATCTCTACAGTATCTGGATTGGGGATTGGTGAGACCCGGTATTCCTGAATGACAGGTGGGTTCAGGTCACCTCTGGCAGAAATAAGCAGAATTCATGTATAGATTTATGATCATGATGGTATGGTATATATGCGAAATCATAGGAAATAGTATGATACATATAGGCATGTGGAAATATGTATCATGCACATGTGTCCTAGCTGACATTTCATCTGACATTGACAAATATCTTTTTCTGGCTAAGGGAATGGTCATTTTTTAACAACAGGGGGGGTTGGAAAAACTTTTTCGTCTCCTCCTCCGAGGGGTCTGAAATTTTTCCGTTCCCCCCTTTTATTCTATAGTGGCGCGCAGGCTTTTTCGCTCAAAAGGGGTGAAAATCTTTTTGTCCCCCCCCTTAGAGGGGTCTGAAATTTTTTTGTCCCCCCCCAAACCCACCAACCCCCCTGTTGTTAAAAAATGATCACTCCCTAAACAACAAAGAAGAGTAACTAGGATCAAAATGTAGAGAATAGCTGGATGAACAGAATGAAGTAAAAAAAATCACACAAAGGGGCCATTCAAATAACACATAACACAAATTTGGCCACTTTTTGACCCCCCTCCCCCCTTGTAACAAAATGACCAATCCCCCTCCCTAACTATGTAACATCAGTAAGACCCCCCCCCCCCACACATCAGTAAAGATCCAGATAACTTTGCATTCTAATCGACAATATATATGCAGGCTTTTCTAATTATTGGGCCTCCTAGTCCCCTCCTCCTTTTTCATATGACAGGTAATGCACGAATATGTTCCAAATGCTTGTAAATAGCCCACTTTTGTCATATGATGTATTTAATATTTTTGTTATGTAACACTTGAGCAGACCCCCCTTTCCCTGTCACAAACTTCATGCCCCCCCTCTCCCTATGGTGTTACGTAATATTTGAACAGACCCAAAGAAAGAATAATTGATAAAATCTTGAAAATAAAACAAAACGTTCTGATCCAATCTGTTTTGCTATGGGAGGAGGGGGGCTGGGGAATCTGAGGCCCCATATACTTGGTCTAAGGTAGCTAGAATAGAATGCCGAATCTTAAGGTTTTTTGTAAAAGTAAACTTTGTGAATCCATATGAGACTGTGACTAAAAATAGTCCTACTAAGACATACCTGAGTAGGATGACCCTGGCTGCCCTCTCTGGCAGAGGTCCGCCATTGTCTAGGTACCTGAGGGCATCTGCTTTCTTAGGTCTGATGGCCTCCACGAGGAAGATTGAGGAGTCCCTCAGGGTAGCTCTCCCAAATCGCACCAGGTTAAGTCGTGTTTGCTGATGGAGGTACTCTATAACATCATTCATCTCTTTCTCACTAAGGTCAGCAAAGGGAGAGTCCCCTTGACTCCTCTTGATTCTGCTCTCCCCAGCCACTGCAAAAGAAGACAGCGTATATATGAATTACAGGATACAGTCATAATGGGAGAATGAGAGTGGGAGAGGTTGAGAGGCTGACATGATTATGGTGAGTTAATATACCCGGTATACTGGTTTGAGGTGAGGGCTGTTTGACAAGGTAGTAAGAAGTAGAATTTTCGCATAGTCGCATTGTTTCCTCAGATTATTAAATACGGTTATTGTCAGATGTACATTGCAATATTTTCCCCCACATTTATGGACAGTTGTACCACACACAATATATTACAGGGGGTGATATTGTCTATAAAACAGAATTATGGAAGTTAACAAATATTTATGTGGTACCAGAAATACCAGTAACTGAATAAAAGATGAGTCGATCACCCAGTGAGATAGAGATGGCGTTTATTGATAAATAATAAGTTGATCACACCCTGGAGTTCAGGAGTACCCTTGCACGCCTGTACTATGATGCCTCCGGCATATGCAGGGACCCAGTCTGACTCCTGGTAATTTACATATTGTACAGTAATTTGGTTATATCATTGCCAATATAGGACATGGTTTATCATGCAACGAGATAACTACATAACATGGTCGTTGCCAACTTGGCAGTCACACGTATGCCAAGGACATATAGGGTCACTTGGCGTAGTGATACTGTATATATTGATGATATAATAGCCTACTCATAAAGTTATGAATCCTTATGCCCCAATTTAATGAGTATTACATAATATTATGTAATATTGCATAATGTATGCATGGAAAAGGAATATGGGAGATGCCGGTGTGACAAAACCGGTAGATTGTAGCCAACGGAAGTTTCTAAATGGCACTGGACCAATCATAAGGATGTTTGGCTAAAAGTAATTATTGAAGAATGTAAAGTGAAGTAAGGTAATGAATGACGCTTTGAAATTTCACCTGCCATTATTTACACACCAAAGATCTCAATTTATACCTTGCACACTGAAGCTTTGACAAACAACACACATAGCTAGATATAATGTTTCCTTATGCTCTCCCGGACCCACTTCTCCAAGGGTAATAAGGTGTAGCCTCTCTTTGATATAACTGTCAACACTGATATGTAAACTTATTTATGATGAACTGAACATCCCAGCTAGAAAAATACTATAGTAAGTACCAGAGTTAACTATAATACATCATAGTTTTCTATAGTAAATTATGCTATAGTATTCCCTTGTATATTAAACTATAGTTTATTAAACTCCAGGCTCTGAACATTTTAAAATATGAGCAGGATAAAAATCTTCTTAAAATACTACTAGGAACGGGCCATAGGAAACTACTAGAGTGTGTGTCATCTCCTCATTGGGGGACCAATACATCAATAAACTCGAAATTATTGAAGGATGGTTCATACACTGGTAAGAACAAAGGAGGTGTAATCCTTATGGAGGTTAGACGAATCCTACGTGAGAGACACCCGGACTTAGCCAGAGAAGTTATGGAGCAAACCAACCCAAATGCCACTGATGTTCAACAGGCACCTACTGCTCCAATAACTACTGCTCCTACCCCCACAATCTCTACCTCAGCGACAGCCCCGACCCCTCCAGGCCAAATACTACAGGTGGCTGCTCATACAGCAACCATTGCCCAACCTATGACTGCCCATACTACAGCTGCCCAGACAACAGTGATCACCTCTTCTCCAGTCACCACCACAACACCTGTGACCATACCAGCAACCACCAAACAGACTATAACCATGGATGAACTACAGGCTGCCCATGGTTCTCCTCCACCAAAAGCTACCACTACAATGACTTATTCAACCAATGCTCAAAATCCCATCATGTCGACTAGCAGAAGAGCAAGTACCAGACAACAAGATAGATCGAAGAAGCACCTAGATAAAGAGAAAATTGAGAAAAGTCAGGGATGAAACAAGCTACAAAGAATGCTTACTGCTTTCAGCCCTAATAAAAAATGATATTAATAATTTCAAATAGACATGACATACCAATTGTTCCCAAAAGCATTATGCTGATACAGGACTGAGTGTATGTATCTCTATTTTGATCTATGAAGTCTCTTTCAAACAGTAGTGTAGAAGGGAATGTATTATTTTTCAATGGACTGATATAGAGCTTTGTTAACGCCCTACCAATATGATATTCTAGGCAATCTCTTCGTATCACTGGGCGCGCTTGGTTTGGATTGAAAAATATACAGCGTCCAAAAATAACTGCTCCCTATGCTATGTCAACAGCGACACTGGGTCATCGGACGCGCCTGGTTTAACACTGGAATGATTGACCAACGAACCCCCATGTATAGGTGTAGAATAGAATACACTTAGTAGTAACATACCATGCCACTTACTTTACACATATGATTATAACTTGATATTATCTATCAATCTTACGTTATCATAACCAATAAAGCAATGCACTTAAGTAATTGTACATACTTTTATCTAACTGGTCCCACGCTCTAGACCCCCTTTCAATGACAGTCAAACAGCCTAGACATATTTCTACTGTGATCATTTTCTCATACCTATCATTCATGTCGTTCATATCAAGTATATTGTATGATAAGTCTTTATCAAAATGGTAGTACTAGATGATATTAAGACACAAAAGGGTCTAAAGGTTTTTTGCGCAAATACTCGTTCTATATATGGCAAAAGGACAGATATTTTTAGACTAATTACTTTTTCAGATATTACGGGCATTGTTGAATCATGGTTAAAACCCTCTGTACTGGATGCTAAGCTACACATCCCTGGTTACCAGTATGTTAGACTAGATAGGTATCCAAGTAGAAACAAAAATGCAGGTGGACTCATGCTCTATCTAAAAGATCATTATGTCGCTGTTCCTGACCTTACGTGCTCTTTTATAGAAAATGACTTTAAAATATTGTGTGTTGATGTTCAAATAAATGTTATAAAATATAAGATCTTTGTATGCTACCGACCACCTGATAGTAAGGATAAAGGTGCAATATATAATAAATTAACCACTCTCCTGAAAAACGTAACAAAAAATAGAAAACTTATAATCTTGGGAGATTTCAATGTCAATTTATTGTGTAAAAAGGATGTTGAAGACGCTAATGTGAATGAATTCTGTACCGGTAACAAACTGTTTCAAATTATCAATGATATCACTAGGCCTGTGTCAGGAACCATATTGGATCATATCTATACAAATGTACATAACATTGCCTACTCTGGTCTGGTCGATGTACACGTATCGGACCACACCCCCATATTCATGACCTTAAAATGTGAAAAAGCCAAATTAAAGAAGAAGATTGTATATGCTAGGTCCTATAGAAGATACGACTTCTTAGATTTTAAAAATATGCTCACACAACATGATTGGACTGATATAGTAGCTCTAAATGACGTCAATGATATGTGGGAACAAATCATAAATGTAATTTTGACAAAATTAAACAATACATGCCCTATAAAGAAGATGAACATACCAGAGTACACACCTCCATGGCTTACACAACCGATACTAGAACTAATGAGGGTACGAGACAAACTCTATAGAAAGGCCAGGCTCACAAAATCAGAAGGGGACTGGGCTGCTGCTAAGCACTAGAAGCTTATAGTAAAACGAGAACTTTTTCTTAGCCAGAAGCAGGAAATCGAAATATTATTGAATTTTAGGAAAACAGACCCTGCTAAATTTTGGGATGCTATACACAAACTTTTGCCACATAAAACCAGTAGTACCCTTATTAAACTTAGAAATCGAACTACTAATTTAATTGTCCCTCCTGATGCATGTGCTGAGTATATAAACAGTTTCTTTGTAAATATTGGTGAAGACTTAGCAAAAGCACTACCACCTGGAGAAGGAACACAAGCTGCCAATGTACCATATGGGAATCCGATTTTGAATACAAATCTAATGTATGATATCTCTTTCACTGATATGATAAAGATGATAAAAGGAATTAATATCAAGAAACCCTCTGCTATAAAGAATTGTAAATCATATATAATCAAAGATGCCTTTTTCGCCATTGCGGACATAATATTGGTATTATATAATCAGTGCCTACGCACTTCGACATTCCCAACTGTATGGAAAGCTGGAACTGTTATCCCTCTTCATAAAAAAGCAAACTCGCTTGATGTTAATGACCTAAGACCTATAAGCCTACTACAAATACCAGGAAAAATCCTGGAAAAGATTGTATGTAATAGACTTCAGACTTATATGAAAAATTGTGATCTGCTCTGCCCATCACAACATGGATACAGAACTGGACGTTCCACTAAGTCAGCCATAACGGAACACCTGTCCACTATTATTAATAATATTATATTAAACAAACCTTCATATTGTCTATATTTAGACTACAAAAAAGCTTTTGACACTGTTTCACACTCGAAATTATTAGAGAAAATATCAGCTCTGGGTCTTGATTTTGCCACTTGCAAATTCTTTGAAAATTATCTAAATAATAGAACACAAAATACTATTGCAAATGATATATTGTCCACCTCAAAGAACTTGAAATATGGAGTACCACAGGGATCAGTCTTAGGTCCTGTGCTGTTTTCAATCTATATTAACTCCCTACCCACTGTAGGACCTTTTGAAACCACTCTGTACGCAGACGATGCAGTTATAACTGTAAATACCCCGCTGGAAATGGAAAATGCCATAAAAGCAGTGTATAACTGGTGCTTTCATAACTCACTCACTATTAATGAAAAGAAAACTAAATGGATGTTTATGGTTCAAAAAATGAAAATAGTATATTTATGTTAAACAATTCTGTATTAGAGAGAGTGTACAACTTCACGTACTTAGGCATAGAACTTGACCCTGAACTAAAATTCATAAATCATAGGGCAAAATGTACACAGAACATAAGGCATAAAATTTTTCAACTTGCTAGAATCAGAAAATTTGTTGATAACTCCACTGCTCTGGATATTTTCAAAAGTATGATACTACCAACTTTTGATTATTGTGACTTTGTATGGGATAGGGATTATAGAGGAGAAACAAAAGAATTACAATTGCTACAAAATTGGGCTTTAAGGGTTGTTTATAAAGTCAAACTGGAAGAAAATCCAACCATGACAACAGAGCAGATTAAAAACGCAAGTAAATGTATGGAACTTGCTGACAGAAGAGATCAACATCTTTTATTCTATGCTTTTGAAACCACTCTGTACGCAGACGATGCAGTTATAACTGTAAATACCCCGCTGGAAATGGAAAATGCCATAAAAGCAGTGTATAACTGGTGCTTTCATAACTCACTCACTATTAATGAAAAGAAAACTAAATGGATGTTATATAATGGTTCAAAAAACGAAAATAGTATATTTATGTTAAACAATTCTGTATTAGAGAGAGTGTACAACTTCACATACTTAGGCATAGAACTTGACCCTGAACTAAAATTCATAAATCATAGGGCAAAATGTACACAGAACATAAGCATAAAATTTTTCAACTTGCTAGAATCAGAAAATTTGTTGATAACTCCACTGCTCTGGATATTTTCAAAAGTATGATACTACCAACTTTTGATTATTGTGACTTTGTATGGGATAGGGATTATAGAGGAGAAACAAAAGAATTACAATTGCTACAAAATTGGGCTTTAAGGGTTGTTTATAAAGTCAAACTGGAAGAAAATCCAACCATGACAACAGAGCAGATTAAAAACGCAAGTAAATGTATGGAACTTGCTGACAGAAGAGATCAACATCTTTTATTCTATGCTTTTGAAACCACTCTGTACGCAGACGATGCAGTTATAACTGTAAATACCCCGCTGGAAATGGAAAATGCCATAAAAGCAGTGTATAACTGGTGCTTTCATAACTCACTCACTATTAATGAAAAGAAAACTAATTGGATGTTATATAATGGTTCAAAAAAACGAAAATAGTATATTTATGTTAAACAATTCTGTATTAGAGAGAGTGTACAACTTCACGTACTTAGGCATAGAACTTGACCCTGAACTAAAATTCATAAATCATAGGGCAAAATGTACACAGAACATAAGGCATAAAATTTTTCAACTTGCTAGAATCAGAAAATTTGTTGATAACTCCACTGCTCTGGATATTTTCAAAAGTATGATACTACCAACTTTTGATTATTGTGACTTTGTATGGGATAGGGATTATAGAGGAGAAACAAAAGAATTACAATTGCTACAAAATTGGGCTTTAAGGGTTGTTTATAAAGTCAAACTGGAAGAAAATCCAACCATGACAACAGAGCAGATTAAAAACGCAAGTAAATGTATGGAACTTGCTGACAGAAGAGATCAACATCTTTTATTCTATGCTTTTATCCTTTCAAAATGTGAAAATCTTGTAGACAATAGAAATATACCCACTCGTTTTCATCAAGGGAAAAGATTGTCATTACCACACTGTCTTAAACCTATTGTTATCAGAAGTGCTTTATATAGAGCTTGCACCAGGTGGAATCAGTTAAAAGCAAAATATACAACCATTGAGACCCTATCTGAGTTTAAAAACTCTATTAAAAAAGACTACCCAGACTGTTTCATGTAATACTTATGTGATTGTGTTATATTACTCCTCATCCTCATCTCATCTCATCATTAATTGATCGCTAATGCTTTGAAATATTTGATACGGTATTAATGACATACTGTTAATGTATATTGCAGTTAATAGGGCCATTACTAATTAATATTATATATTCAGGACTGTCAAAATCGGAGTTTGATATGAAGGGGGCTTGGTATAACTACCACAATGCGTGGGCACCAAGTTTTCAATTGCACTTTACTTTGTAAATGTAATTATTTCCCAATAAACAACTTTAAAAAGTTTACTATAGTACACTATAGTATACTACAGTACTGGATTAATGTCATGCTAATGAATTAAAGTATAGTAATAGTTACTGTAGTTTACTATAGTTGTACTATAGTTTACTCTAGTATCACCTATACAACCTAATCCTATGGTATACTATAGTATTAGTTTCTATAGTTTACTATAGTTGTACTATAGTTTACTGCAGTATTACCTATATAACCTAATCCTATGGTAAACTATAGTATTGGTTACTGTAGTTTACTATAGTCATGTCACAGTAGTCCGGACAGTACCATGCAGGCCATTGCTTGGACGGAAGCCGGAATGGCTGTTAGCACAAGATGTCAGGGTCATGCAGGAGGAGGAGTTGGGGGTGTGTGCTGATGAGGCATTAATACCATCACTATGTTTTGAATGATTCTAGGGTGTATGACTGTGCGAATTGAAGGCTTATATTGCACTTGAAGGGACTGAAGCATACAAAAAAATGATAAAGGCTAATCAATTATAAAGGTTATGTGGACCATTATAGATATAATTTTACTGTGTGTGCCATATTACCTGTTGGTGTCATAATGAAAAATGAGGAACTTTTCAATAGCTAATCCATAGGAGAAGCTATGGCCATAGGTGTGGTGGCCGGTCTATCGTTGACCGGACTAGGGTGATGTGACTGTATAGGTTTACTACAGATTACTATAGTATTACCCATTCATAGTATTACCCATACAATCTAATCCTAGTATCAGTTACTGTAGTTTACAACAGTGTACTGTAGTTTTGTGTAGTATTACCTATACTACCTAATCCTATTTTATACTATAGAATTAGCTATCCTAACCTAGGCACTTACCTAGTTTTCAAGACTTTGTCCCATGCATTTTATCTTTTAAGCAATGGATAGATCTCATCAAAGGAAATGGATTTGCACTTTAAATGAAGTCTTTATGCCTAGTAAAAGGGAAGTTATGAATGATCAAAGACCCCAAATAGAACCCAAAATTCTGCCTCTGTTAGGAGTTTAAATAGAGCCCAGATTTGTGATCAAGCATATCTGATACAGGAGTGACTACATCTCTTAAATCATTATTTTGGACTATTTTCTTTTCATGTATGGAAGAGTTCCCCATAAAAGGTTGAAAATCAATGTATCATATCAAAATTTAACAATTTAAAGGGATTTTATCTTGACCTAATATCATCTGCGGTTTAGCGATCTCACAGAATTGGCGCAAAATTATGGAGTTGATATGAGATCTTTAATCGGTCAGAATTTCCCTTTAAATTGATGTAAAGACTTCATTTAAAAAGGAAATCCACTTGTTTTTATCAGCTCTATCCATTGCTATATAAATGATACACTTAGGATTGGATTCTAGCAAACAGACAAGGACCTAACGTGGAGAAGCTGGTGGAAGGGTGATAGCGAATGGCACGCTAAATTTTTTATGGGGTCTGGCAAACATCCTGTTCCCCTATGAAATGAAAAACCCTAGACAGTTTCTAAACCATTTTTTTTCTGTAGAAAGTGTGGGAACTATTCTCTTTTATGTGAGATTTGGACTTTATACCAAAAAAATATTTCAAAGTTATGGGGTAACTTCACTTGGGGAGAATGGGATGTTTATCTGAATCAATTATTCCTCAAATAGATTATTATTAAACCCCTAATCAATCCCTTTAAAATGAGCTCATGTTTGTTAAGATCTTCCAATAAATAGCTACACAATGAACTTGCAAAAAAAGGAGAGTTTAGCACTCCCCATTTTCAGCTTTATCACAGTTTCACACCTCCACTGCAGCAGAACCATGCACTGGGGGTAGGTAAGTGCCTACAGGCTAACCTATAGTATACTATAGAATACGTTACTGCAGTTTAGTATACTTTTACTGTAGTTAACTGTAGTATTAGCCATGCAACCTATAGTATCATTTACTGTAGTTTACTATAGCGGTATTACCCATATAACCTAATCCTATAGTATACTACAGTATAAGTTAATGTGTTGATCCGAAGTACCGGTAACAATAATAACTACATTGTTATATTAATAGACAAATATAATAATAATAAATATGGAATAATAAAGGAGACATTGGGTTTGGTGAGAATTGATTTAGTCAATACCAATCCTATACATGCCTTTATTAAAATAAGACAATAATTTACAATATGATACAATAAATAGCAATATATAGAATAACAATATAATACAATATAATTGTAATCTACAGAAATACAATATCACAGTAAAGTTTAAAATTCCAGCACCACCCAGCGTGGTGTATGCTGTCCGCGTACAAGAAGCCAATTGACGGTTAGTTCAACCGCTGGAGCTTATATACTGGAGGAAAATGTTATGTGTGACGTCATAGAAAATTCATGTGCACAGACAAGTAGTACCAACGTATCACTCATTAATTATATATATATACCTGGTAGTATATAGTTCCATAAGTTAATGTGTTGATCCGAAGTACTGGTAACAATAATAACTACATCGTTATATTAATAGACAAATATAATAATAATAAATATGGAATAATAAAGGAGACATTGGGTTTGGTGAGAATTGATTTTGTCAATACCAATCCTATACATGCCAACAATGGCCAAACACAATGTAGAACATTCCATAGTAAAACATTAAAACATCACATCCAAAGCAAGCAAGATATCCTTTGATTCATGTAGATATTTGAAAATAGCATTAGATTTCCAGTTTGCTCACCTCATAATATCCTGAACACTCAAGCCCGCATTTTTTAACAGAGTCACACCACCATGCCTAAGTGAATGACTTGAAACCTTTCCAGACAAACCACATTGAAAAGCAATAGATTTTAATCTCGTATTCACATAGTTATACTGCAATGGTCTAGACTGAAAAGAAAATAGAAACCTGCTATGCCTACAGGATTTGACACACATGTTAATATATCTAGCTGGGCACAAATCAGAACTATCATCTCTTTTTAAATACACAACATATGGAGACTTTCCACACTGGTCCGTTTTAGACGACATAACTCTGACCTCAATACAGTCAGATGAAACTTTAACATTCCTCTTTAAGAAGTTATGAGGGGACTGGACTACATGTCCGATTCTAAAAACACCCCTGTAACATAGTAATATAGCAGCCCAAAATATCACGTCTTCCATAACATTAAAGTCTAATTTTGCTTTAATTCGAACCATATCCTTAGGACCCAGGGGGTATGTTGTACTGTTCTCTCTATCCCATCCAAGGTTTTTTTAACCACAAAGCTACTACTATGATCCAAATAACCTTTTAATTTCTGAAAATACCACACAGCAGATAAATAATTCCTGACTGAAATAGGTTTCATAAAATCTGACAGATACACACAATACAAAGAAGCTTGAGAAGGAGAACAAGGAAAAAGGGTAAATTTAAATTTTTTACAAAATTTTTTGTACCTACTAAGTTGCTGCCTACGAGTATTACGAGTAGATTCAGCTACACCCTTATACAAGAATTTTTTCCATCTCCTCTCCAGCTCCCTGAGGTCTGCAATCATAACAGCACATGTTATATTCAGTCAAAACATTTTTACATTTCCGTGGAACACCACTGTAGTTTAGCCTAGACAAATGGTCAGCTAAAATATTTTCCTCAGACCTAATATACGTGGAATATATTTCAATATTATGGATAAAACATAGCCAAAAAATCTCTCTTAACCAAGCCATGCACAACTTATTCTTAGATCTACCGGTATTTAACATAGCCAAGACCTGCATGTTGTCCGTAATACAATGAACTCTAGTGTTACTAAATTCCTTTAACCACTGCTTCAAACCCACCATAACAGGGTAAAGCTCGTATACATTGATATTTCTGTGGTGGATCTTTAGATTGTCCAATTGTGGGGCAAGAGTAAAATGATCCACACAGTCCAACATAGGATTAGTATCGGTCCAAGTACCATACAAATAATCTTTACCAAACCAGGCACCAAAGCCTTGTAGAGATGAATCGGAATACATAGGGGTACATTCATTATCATTCAAAATGATATTTTTACAATTAAAAATCCTACAGAAATCCCTCCACCATAGCAGGTCATTTTGGGTTTCCTCATTAAGTTTAATAACACCCTTATTCCTGGCTTTTGCACAAAGATCAAACAATCTTCTGCTAAAAGTTCTACCACCACGTACTACTTGGGAACAGAAAGACATTAAACCACCAATTTTCTGTAACGTCTTCTTAGATACAAATTTTTTACCCAAACACTCGTCTATTGCTAGGCTCATTTTATCTAACTTCTTTTGTGGTAGCGACAGCTCCATACACGTGGAGTCAATGGTTATACCTAGATAAATACACACCTGACTAGGCTCAGTCACCTTCTCCTTCGACACCACAAACCCGAAATATTCCATACACTCAATGAGGATGTTCCTCTTACGTAAACTTTCCTCTTCAGTCTGAGCTATGATAATAAAATCGTCTAGGTAATTTACTATCCTATCTGCACCATAAAATTTAGCTATTTCAGTCAAAAAATCAGATATTCTACTAAATATATATGGAGCACACTTTAGACCAAATGTCAAACGGTTACTTTCAAAAAATTCATCTCCATTACCAAAATTCCACCTGAAACCTTGATAGCCCACATGCGGACCATAAACATTAATACTTCTATAGGCAGATTTCAAATCTACCACACACATAAAGTCGTTCCTATTAAGTTGACAAGTAACAGTGTTAATAGAGTTGTAGGAGAAATTTTTGGACGTTGTGCTCATAAAATTATTAATAGATATATCCGCTGGCATGCTACAATCAGTGATAGGTCTCAATTTACCGTTGGATTTTTCCACACCACCTAAAGAATGGATGCACCTAGGCTTATCGACTGTCCTCGTTACCAAGCCCTTGGCCAACTCATCCCTAATTATATCACACATTTCGGTATAAAATCTACCTTCTATGATAGACTTATAATTTTTACAATCATATGTCGTATCACAACCCGGGTCAATTATTTTGAACCCCTTGGTAAAACCACACCATAGAAAATCAGATTCTACCTGATTTATGTTAATAATATCAGACTGTCTTAAAAAACTCGCCAGTCTACATGGTAAAACTTGAGCTTTCCTACCATAAATGAAATGCTCACACTCACAAATACCATTTACACAACTATCATAGACCCTGATGCTAGGCCTATTAACACACTCCACCGTAAAAAGTGGTTCGAACTCGCCCTGTACTGGGCCACCATATGACATAAAAAGATTCTTGTTGAAATTACAAGATTTATTAACATCATTTTCATCCGAAATGACTGGAACGGGGGGCTCAGGAAGGTCTACCACATGTACTACATTAAAACCAGGCATCAAAATATCAGATTCTAACGTAGGACCTTGCCTAAGTGGAAACTCCTAATCTTTTTTGTTCTTCTGACATTTGTCTTTGCCATGGTTTGACATGCTACAGATCTCACAAATGTGACGATACCTGCATGGGTCCTCCCTGCAACCTTCAGCCCTGTTGAAAGCATAACAGGTTCGGTTGGATTGTTTTGATTTAAAGGACTTTGGTTTAACCCCACCCACCTTCTGAGCCTGCACCGTTCCGTCATAAGACAGGTGCCTAAGGATATCCTCACTTTTAACATCACCAAAAGATCCCACACCTTCACCATTAGCTCTGTTTTTAACCGACGAGTCGTATGCTACGAGGGCTTTCAAAGTGTATATTCTGGTAGAGGATTTTTCAACTAAAACTTCGATATGCTTAACCACATCGAAAACATCCTCACCCTCCTCTATCAACTGTTTCATCATTCTGACATTAACGAGCAGCAGTTTCTCGATACTATCCAACTTTTCACCCTTTTTCAAGAAATTTCTTTGGTCAAACATACCTCTAGACTTTGGAGCATGTCGACGACCGTTCCATGAAGCACTAGACCTAATAGAATCCGATGAATTCGTCGAAACACTACGGTATGAAGACGACCTGCTCGAAGATCCAAAATGGCGACGTCCTTTCTTGTCGCCGTGGAGACCCCGGTAGTCAGGCGAGCGCTGTCGGCCACGCCCCCGTTGCTTGGTTACCGTGTTGTCCATGGAATGTTTATCAACACCGCCACATGTACGACCCGTCTCCGCCTTGCCAACCGCTGCTGAAGTAGATGTCCGTCTAACCGCCTGTTCTTCCAATAGGAACCTGATACTTTCAAGTTGCTGCTCCATACGAGTAGTACGTTCCTCTAGTTCCCCAATATATGTCTGGTCAACGGGTGGATCTAATGAAACCCCTGTAGCAGTTGGGGAAGATGGTCCTTGACCACCCCCATCGGAGTCCACACCGCTCGAAATCCTAGAATTGGCTATATTTCTTGATTTTCTAGGCGACTTTTTGGTCTTGGACCTTTGTATGCCGCTAGCTGTTCCTTTCCTACCCATAATGTTAGGCTGAACACCGTATTAACTTGGAAAAACGGATAAAACCATTTAAAATTGCAGCACCACCCAGCGTGGTGTATGCTGTCCGCGTACAAGAAGCCAATTGACGGTTAGTTCAACCGCTGGAGCTTATATACTGGAGGAAAATGTTATGTGTGACGTCATAGAAAATTCATGCGCACAGACAAGTAGTACCAACGTATCACTCATTAATTATATATATATACCTGGTAGTATATAGTTCCATTAGCTACTGTAGTTTACTATAGTTTTACTATAGTTTATTCTAGTATCACCTATACAACCTAATCCTATGGTAAACTATAGTATTTGTTACTGCAGTTTACTATAGTTGTACTATAGTTTACTGTAGTATTACCTATACAACCTAATCCTATGGTAAACTATAGTATTGGTTACTGCAGTTTACTATAGTTGTACTATAGTTTACTGAAGTATTCAGGTATTACTCTTATAAGTGGATCCTATAGGATGATATAGTATTAGTAACTGTGGTTTACTAAAGTTTTGCTATAGTTTATTATAGCATTACCCATTAAATTTTGCTATAGATATACTGTAGTTTACTTTAGAATTTACTGCACTACCTGATGCTATAGTGGGCTATAATATTTGCCACTGTAGTGTATTAGAGATCTGCTATATTCTATCATACTATAGTATTATAAGATAAAATCTGTGTATTAGGGAAAGATATTTTTTTTAAATCATTTATTTAGACTGGTTTACACATGGTGGGTCCCGTGGTCCCCTGTTCACTTGGCACCAGTAGGGCAATTGGTTTATGGTATGTGATATGATAAGTAGGGTGATGACAATATAGTAAACATCAAATAATGTTTATAAATACCGTATTTCATAGTATTTGATGGCAAGTCAAGATTGTGTCAGTTGCCAATATATCTGCTTCTTAGTTATAGATCTCAGCTTAAGTATGCTCAGGGAAAATTCTTTTGTACTAACATATATCAATAGGACGGAGTGGAGATGTAGGGGAGATCTCTCTCTTTGATTTCTCTCAGCAGGACGAGGTGTAGAGGCAGGGGGCTTCTGTGCCTTTGATTTCCACCACTAGGATGGAGTGCAGAGGCAGGGGGCTTCTGTGTCTTTGATTTCCACCACTAGGACGGAGTGCAGGGGCAGGGGGCTTCTGTGTCTTTGATTTCCACCACTAGGATGGAGTGCAGAGGCAGGGGGTTTCTGTGTCTTTGATTTCCACCACTAGGACAGAGCCTAGAGGCAGGGTTTCTATGTATCTATACATAGTTCATTGTATACTTTACTCTAGATTAGGCCCGGGAGATTAGGGTTATATTTTACTCTAGATACCTCTAGTATTTCCTGCACACATAACAATCTATTGTGGTGTATTTTCAAACTAGACAGTGAGATATCCCTAAAGATACCATGATTCTATATTCAAGTGTTTCTTATCCTTTAGATTGTTGACGGAGTCATCCTACTGCAGTTTGCTAGAGAATTTCCCGCACATCTTGACATCACAATCTAATTTGGCATTACCTTTTTTTTTTTTTATCTCTTTAGTAAGGTTTTAGTGGTGGGTAACATAATTATATATACTCAATATGATTTTGACATAATCTCATTGGTCTGATCTGCCAAATAAACCTATAAAATCTCCCAAATAACATTATGATTATATCTGCTATTCTTTCTTTTTGTATCTTGTGGATTGGTGATAGAGATATTTTACTGGAGTTTATTATAGTATTCCCCGCACACATTGACATCACAATCTACTGTGACACATTTTCCATTATTTCAGAAGGATTTAAGAACTCAAGAGGGGTTGATATATATATTTTTTGTTCTCATAATCTTGAGATAATCATGGTCTGATATTTTGCATTGGCCACTGTTACTTTCTTGCAGTTTACTATAGTATTTCCCCCACACATTGATATCACAATCCACTGTGGCATGTTTTCTTCTATTTTGTTATTTAAAGATTCTTGGACCCAGGGATGGGTTATATAGATTTCCTTTCTTAATCTTTCTTTTTAAATTATTTGTGCTTTTGTTTTTCTCATTGGCACAAATAGTATTCTACCTGTGTAGATCTATCTTTAGGTGAGACACTAGGAGCAGATAAAGCCAGATATTGCCCAGTCAGGGTCATCCAGGTGGCTAAGACCCCCATGCTGGTAGTAGCCTAACACAACACAGCAAGCTGCAGGTGTGCATCACTCACTCACCTGGTAGCCTTAGTGTGAACAAGTTGTGTTCAAGAAACATAAGAAGAATGTATTTCTCCATGTCAAGGTAGGCATATATCATTATGGATATCTAAATTTCCTACCTATGTGTATGTTAATCTATGAAAGTATTGATGTATTTTGATATTTAATCAAACTAACAATAATTATATCATAAATATTTCTTTCTTCCTACTATCTATAGATGTAAGTGTTAGTTGGAAGCACTCAGTATTCATACTGATACTATATTTCACAACATAATAAATATCATTTCCTTTCTTTCTATACGTGCATTGTGTCTTGAGAATGACGCCATGGATACTCCAGTGATAGTCAGGGCAGTGGAACATTCCCATTCTTCACAAAGGAAATTATCAAGAAAATTGATGAAATAAAGGGGCCCTAAAGAATTATTGAAATGGATGGCTAGTCTACCCCACAGTGCATACAATAAAGCAATGATTATTATTGTTTACTTTCATATTAAACTACAGTAATCACTCTAGTTTACTATAGTAGATACCCTGGTCAAAATTATAGTATGCTGATTATAGTGTAGGGGCCGGCATCGTTGTATATATATTAGTGCGCCTATCCGAGAGATGTGTTCGTGTGGTGCTCGTTCCTTCTATGCCAACCAGGCGTCGCTTTGCGGTACCCGTTTGGTACAAGAGGGGGCAGCACCACACCTCGCGTCCAGCTCCTACTAAGGAGCCGGATGAACCACAGAAGGGGACTGGACGTAGTACAGTCCAGACGTGTGTTTGTACCTTCAATAAAGGCCTACCCGAGCGGTAGGAAGTCTGGGGCTTTGCCCAACCCGAACTACTCGTGTTGTGTTGGTATTTCTAGTGATAAGCGAGCCAAAGAGCCACCCAACATATAAGTCGAAACGAACCGATACAATACAATACTATAGTATATCATTGTACAAAGTACCTTAATTTACTATAGCACATGTACAATGTATACAATAGTAAACATGCAGTATAGCATAGAACAGTAGTAGATATACTGTAGTATACCAGAGTAATAGTGTGGTAAACTAGATTAAGTTCCTAAGCATTAATAGAGTAACCTATAGTAAATATCAGAGTATAAATCATAGTTCAAAGTATTCTTTACTAGAGTAGATACTGTGGTTTATCATAGTAAATGTACCGCAGTATACTATAGTATTTACTCAAGTTGGTGAAAGTAGTATAGTAAATTTACCATAGTATACTATAGTAAATACAATATATTTTCTCATTACTCTATGCGCCCTGTTACGCACTGCTTCGTACCAGTAACAAAAGAGAGTTGATTTATAGAATAAGATTTATTGTAATTGGAGAAATAAACTAAGTACATCCAGGGTAAAATTGTTTTGGTTAAGAACATGGTATGGTATGTACTTAGTGAAGATTGATAATGTGTATGATTGGATGTGTAAACCAATATGACAAGTTGATATCACATATACTGTATGAGGTATAATAAATACTATGACCTCTATAGACGGGCCAAACCCCAAATTGTGCATTTGTCATTGTTACTGTATAGCCTGTATGAGGGCCTTGCTAACTTTATGGTTAGCTGTCTTAGTGATGTAGGTCTTATAAATTCCAGAGGACCACACCCTGAACCTCTGGACATCAAGTTCGGTGCACCCAGCATTATACGTGGTGGTAGAAGTTGTCTTTCTTATTGAGTGGAGAGAATAGCGTTTCATGGGAACGCCCAACTTCTTCAGTGTGTTGTCCCACATGTCCCTAACCACCGGGAGTGGAATCAGCTCGACTGTCCTGTGGTAGGGGAACATTACCTGCTGTTGGTGTAGAGTAGGTGACATCTGGAGGACTCGATTGATGTTTGCTAATGGGCAAAAGACAGAGTTTGTTGCTGGGTACATTGTCACCTGCCTGATTTGGGCGACTTTCTAGAGGTTCTTGGCATGTTTTATTGTGACTCTCGCGACCTCCCCTACTTGTACGTCGACCCTTGTCAGGTGGTGGCGAGGGTCGAATGTCCTCTAGGAGTATGGGGCCACCTCGGACTGTCTCAGCCCCAAGAAGAAGATTGTCAGTATTATAGCATGTATGGTCAGGCTGACAGGGTTCCTCGGAATGTTTGATATGACCTGCCTTAAGATGTGTATTGGTATTTTGGGCTTGGCATGGGGTGTGTAGGATTTGTCCCTCTCGATGGCGTCCAAAGCCCGCCTGACGTGGAAGTGACTTATCCTGGACATATCCCCTTCTGCTAACCTCAGGATCTGGTGAATGTGGAATATTTTGTTCGCCATTGTGCCGGGCGCAAGGTTCTTCTGCATTTCATGTTCGATGTAGATACATATGTCCATCGGGGCAAATACCTCGGCTCATAAGTCGAGGTAGAACTCCACGTAGGCTCTCACTGTTGACTGGTGGTTTCTGATGGTTGCCTGATGGTCGATTTTCTGCCAGGGCCGCCAGGGCATTCCTCCTGCTGTCTGAAGGAGAAGGAAGGGCTAATGTCAGTGAGGAAGTACAGACAAGGTGATATTCCATGGAGTTTATTGTCAATAATCAATCTGTCAGCAATGAGCCTGTTGTAACGAGACATGTGAGAGTGACTGAGTGCATCGGCGATGTTATTCGCCTTAGTGTTTATGTACTCAAACGTGATATGGACTTGCAATTTTGCCTGTAATGCCCACACAGCTCGGGAAGATTGGTTCAGGACATCGTTTCGTGTGCATCCCCATTTTAACGCCAATACCACACCCATATTATCACAGTGGACTCTGATGTGCGCGCCGCGCTCTGATGTACTAAGGAGAGAATGTAGTGCCACCACCACGTTCGCAGCCTCCAGCTCAGTTATGTTAAACCGGAGTTCTGGCGGGGGGGGGGGGGGAATCTCCTGACGGTAACAGTACATACTGTTGGCGGCACCAATGCCAGTTAGTGATGCGTCGACCCACATCTCCTCCATTGGAATAGGTGGAGGAATAATACCCACCCCATTCCAGCCTTCACAGAGTTCCATCAACAGGTGCAGGTCTGCACGCATGTCGGGGGTGACCAGTGTGGACGGGGCATGCATGTGGCGCAGTGCTTGTGAAGAAAGGGGCGGGCCGGGCCGATGCACTTTTTAACGTGTAACAACTTGTCTAGAAGGTACTGGAGATCTTTCTTTCTAATGTCTGGAGCGCTAGATGTCTCTGAGATGGCAATTTTTAATTTCCTTTAGTTTCATGGATGGTACGGAGATGGACAGGGGGTTGGGCTTTTTCCATGGCCTCCGGGAGGCCAAGTTCTGTAAATAATGACCTTACCCTGGCGAACTGAAACTCCGCTGTGGCCTTGTTTGGGGTGACGACCACAAGGTCATCGCGATATATTATTGCGTGAATTCTTTCTTCTCTAAGTATGCCCACGATGGCCTCGGCCACGCGCTGCATATGTGCGGAACTGGCATGGCGATTTCTAGATATGACAGACCTCACCACCTAAGGGCCAATAACGGCCAATCGAGCGGGTCAGACTTAAAGTTTTTATATGCGTTGAACAGATCTAGAGAAAACATGTGTAAATCTGGGCCCGCATGTGCTAAATAGTTCACTAGGTGGTCTACTGTTGGTAACCCATGTTCTCTCAATTCACCCATCGCTGTATTCTTGATAATGTATGCGTTGATGGACTCAGCATGGGGGAAAGTTAAGTCAGTGATGACGCTACCCTCATTGGGGTCGACCTTTGGATGGGACATGAGTGGGGCCATATGGGCCCACTCATTAAACGGCTGTCGGTTGAAGGGGCCCAGGATTGCCCCCAATTTAAGCTTCTTTACTAAAAAATTGTCTACTTGAGATGGATATCTGGAGCTGCTAGAGTGGTTCTCGGTATATGCAGTATGTGAGACGGGGCCGAGATAACCCAAAGGAAAACCAAACTGCAAATAGTCTAACAGGTGGGTATGTGCCGGATTGGCCCCTAGATATTTACACCAAACATGAAGGTTAAGGTTGGTTGGTAACACAACTCAAACAGTTAGGTAGGCCTGTGGCCTTGACCCGAGCATATATGTCGTTCAAGTGTGCGGGCAATGGGCCCATAGAGTACCAATCTAGGGAGGGGTCTGGCCAGAAGTCTCTCCTGTGCAGTGCGAATGCGATAGGTGAGATGTCAATGTCATTTATGAAAAAGTCAAACTCACACATGTTACAGATTGTGTCGAAATCAGGGTACAAGGGTGTGATGCCATCCACTAATATGGGATTATGGGTGTGTGATGGATGACCGGCAGCTGAGCTGTGTATAGGTGTGTCATAAACAAGCCCATGTTCAATTGCATTTGTGACATCATGTGGGTGGCTCTGGACCACCTGAGAATATGTATGCAACCTTGTGGGGGAGTCTGTATGCGCTCCCTTCAGTGACCCTGTACATGTGTCATGAGATATATGAATTATACTACTACTAACCTCTGACACTTTATGGAGTGTTCCCATGCTGTCACTCATGCATAGGGCACTCTTTTCTAGTTTTTTGAAGGAAAGAATGGCGGTGCCTGTAGCCTTAATGCCATGTGCTGGGGTGGCGGTGCAGGCTGCTGTTGTTGTGGGTAAGCCAGGTGTGACTGGAAGTGATGTTGCTGTTGGTGCTGTGTGGGCCACTGCGTGTAAGGTTGTTGTTGTGTGTAATGAGGTGTGGGAGGCTGAGGATGGTGTGGTTGGCTATGAGGGAATACGCGCAGAAATGGAGCAGACGTAAGTTTCCATTGTCTTGGGTTTCCCCCTGATGGCAGCCCGCAGCCTATCGTTCTGAATGTACCCTTGATATTGATCCCAGCCAATATTTTCGGACTCCGTTGTGTCAAACATGCCCTGGGACCACGATTGAGCTACATCCGGGTCGGTCATAGCATCTTCAAGGACATGTTCTAAATGTAACAAGTATTTGGGTCAAAGGGGCTGGAGGGCTGCATGTGGATCACGTATCATACGCACATAGCAGGTAAGGTATTCGATAATCTGCATACTGTCTCTTTGCTGAAGCTTCTTGCACATGTTATGGACCCCAGGCCTCCTTATATACATGTACGGTTTAACAAGCTCTTCATTTATCAATGAATCGGATAATATCTCATCCTTACCAGTGGATCTATCACAAAGCGTTCTGCCCTCAGGGAACTCTCGACAGTCTGCTCGCGTGTGATGGGAATCCTCCCGGGGCAAGCTGTGGCTGCTGTATTGTAGGTACCGTCGGCCAGGCATGACCCTACCGTACCATGTGTAACCTCCGTAACAGTGTATGGAGGCTGCATGCCTCCGTCAGGGTAGTGTGGGTCAATAAAAGGCCTTGGTGTCACTTCCCTAGGTAGTGAATCTGGATGGTGGCTGCCATTGTCTGTTGACGTATGGGCGCCGCCATATTGTATGGAAGTTGACGGGGCGCCATCTTGTGACGTTGTATGGGCGGCGCCATCTTGTGCAGGGGTGGCCATTCTTCCCACCATCTTGTTTACTGTTTGTGGCACCAGCTTGTGTCTCCATGAGGCGTAACAGTTCATCAAAATGTTCTGACACACGTGAAACTGTTATTTCCAATGCTTGTAAGCGTACATTGTCCCCCTTTTCAGTAGGTTTGCCCTTACCCTTCTTTGCTGAATATGTTGCGGCATAGCGATTCGCCCGCAGGATGCAACTTGTTACATCGGACTATGCCCTAGGGGCATACTGATTGCCGCGTGGGAGTGACGCGAAAATTACGCGGACAGCAGCAGCTGAGGCATGGGCTTTCCCACACTGCCCATGACAAGTCTGGGAAAATGCCCCCAGGGCATCCATGGTAAGGATGATGCTCCCAGGACATGTAGGCCTATATAATTGGACTATGCCCCAGGGGCATTGTTTAGTACATGGATGCCCCCAGGGCATCATCAATTTTTTTTATGCATGTACGATTATCTAAGCTTACTATGAATGCCCTGGGAACATTGTCCCCCATTGTTCTCTGTACCATGCCCCTGGGGCATCCATAATATGGATGATGTGTGATGATGCCCCCAGGGAATGCACTAATAGTCATATGAGTCGAAGGTTGGAGAGTGCCCCAGCCTAGTAGGCTCCTAATTCCCCCCCTGATTAGCTTAAAGTCCAATATTCCCTGAGGGCATGCATGGATGTCCCAAGGGCATACCCTTGTTTAATACTGCTTCATTAATCATCAACTTTATGCCCTGAGGAGTAACATTTGTAGACTGTAGAAGGAACCCGGGAGAAGGAAGATATATGCCCTGGGGGGTATGCATACTTAGGCCCTTCTTGCAGCTAGCCTACAACTTGTGGAATTGTACTACATGCCTGGAGGGCATGCTTTGGTCAATCATGCTTTAAAGAAGCAAGAAATATGCCCTGAGGGTATGTTGCCCTGAGGGCATGTGCATGTTTTTCTGGTCAATGCCAGAACGTCTAGATCTAGAGGTCAGGAATGGTCCTGTGTATGCCTATATATGCCCTGAGGGCCGATACACGATGCCCTGAGGGCATAGACTAGCATGGGTAAATTGCTGATTTCTGGAAGGCCAGCAATATGCCCTCAGGGCATGCATAATTCTGCGCGGCAGTCCCGAAAATATACGCGTCACCACAGGGGGCGGCACTGAATGCCCCCAGGGCATAGACCGATGTAACAAGTTGTATCCTGCGATTCGCCCACGGGCGGCCCGACTGGTCATGGTTAGCACTGTCAAATCTCCCGTCATCGTCGCTGCCAAAATTATACTGCATTGTAGAGTTGGGTGAATTCTCCTTGGACCTTGAGTGTCCCAATAGTGAGCCATAGAACCAATTAAAATTATATCCGATAAGAAGCCACCATGGGCTGTGTACAAGGTATTGCAATCCGCTCCATAGAAAAAGTTGTGGATGTGAGGATAACTGAAAGCTGAATGTATGAATATACGTAGTTGATAGTTATGTGGACGCACCATAGGTGGCGCTAAGGGGGAGGGAGCTGGTAGATCCGCCGGGCAACAGCAGCGCAGAGCAATGACCCGCAATCCCAGAATAGGATTACAACACATAGAATTTTTCTACCTGGGATCCATCAGACACCATTATTGTATACAAAATTACTGAAAAAAATTATTATTCGTGTACAGGACATTGTGTGATGTATCTAACATTATAAATTCATATTCCACTAGATTAAATACCCCCCGTTAAGGGGAATTCATTTTGAACCATGTATACGCAAAGCGCCAAGAGACGGAAATTATAGAGGTGTGGAAATCATTATTTATGAAATAATCACTTTTGAAATAATCCTTTGTGATCCCTTTATATGGCACACAAAAAGGAAAATGCATTGTTTCCACCATCATAACAGTCATGTTACCCTATTCTTGCTTCAAACGATGTGTATTATACGGCTTATGTAATCTCACATAAAACCCCATCGTTCCCTACTAAAAAGAGAAAACCCCAAAGTTTTTGCACCTTTGCAAACATAAGTTTTGTTTAAACGTTCACATAAAAAGACTTATCTTAAGGCATTTTTATGTTAAGATATGTATCAAAATGTATAGAAATCGCGCCTCTAAGGCTCATGGAAACTGGCAAGAAAGCTTTTCCCCGTCAATGTTTTTTAATAGTGAATTCCCATTAATAATGCACAAAATTTTCCAAACATTTCAATTCGGCTGAAGTAATTGAGGCATAATAGTTTAGGTAGCCCCAGACGGCGATAATGTATTATGTGCATCATGTATATACAGCAAAATTCCTTTATTACGAAGTGTTTGGGACAAGCACAAAATTTGTTATAAACAAATTTTGTTGTAACCAAATCATACACTTATGAGAGCATTAAGATCTATATATCATTTCTCAAACCTCCCTTACACCTTCTGATACTGAGAACCCAATGGACACTAATGAAGGAGCCCTATACCACCCCTCCACATCCCTCCCTTACCCCTCCTGCCGCCCAGAGCTCAATGGAAGGAGGTGAAGAAGTCCTATCACACCCTTACACAACCCCCCCCCCCCGACCTCCCTTACCCCTCCTCCGGCCCAGGAACTTAATTCAAAACATCCTGGGATCCCAACCCCAGTGATCTTAGTGTAGGCACATATCATAAGACCTGGCTGGTCTACCCTATGTAATGCAGTGGTTGCAGGCCTGTCCAGAATAGCTAGTCATGGGATCACTTCACTATTCCATTTCCACCACTAAGATCACTGCAATCTTAGTGAGAGAAATGCATAGTGGTTTCACCTGAGTACAGGAGCACTTACAGGGAACACTCCTGATCGAAAGAGTGAATAGCCTGCTGCATACATAAAGAGGGGAGGGAGGACGTTTGCTGAGTGTCCTTGAGGGCTCTTAGGGCTACTCATGCATTAAGTGCACTGTAAGGTAATTCTTCCCTTCTCTCTCTTTGTCGTGCGGGGAGGGCACAATGCTTCTAATAGGCAAGCATAAATCATACATTCATGGGAACAACTCTTGAATACTGTACGGGGGTCAACTGCACCCTGTGCTCTTTTGTTAGCCCATATGGGGACAGGAAACAATGGTATAAGCACTCTTGTGAAGAGTGACTCCACAGCTATTCCTCCTGGAGCTTAATTCAAAACATCCTGGGATCACGACCCCAGTGATCTTAGGAATAAATCAGCCTTATCCTATTAAGCGATCTTAAGAGTTGACTGGGTTCACATATCCTAGCCAGCACTAAGATCGCATCGATCTTAGCCTCAGCCCTCCTACACTATTCCAAGAAGAACTGACTAGGCACAGGGGTAAGAGTCCCAAAATAAAGGAATTGCTGTGGAGTCACTCTTCTTTACAACAGTGTTTATACCATCGTTCCCCGTCCCCATATTGGCTAACAAAAGAGCACAGGGTGCAGTTGACCCCGTACAGTATTCAAGAGTTGTTCCCATGAATGTATGATTTATGTTTGCCTATTAGAAGCATTGTGCCCCCCAGGACAAAGAGAGAAGGGAAGAATTACCTTACAGTGCACTTAACGCATGAGTAGCCCTAAGAGCCCTCAATGACACTCAGCAAACATCCTCCCTCCCCTCTATATGTATGCAGCAGGCTATTCACTCTTTCGATCAGGAGTGTTCCCTGTAAGTGCTCTTGTACTCAGTTTAAACCACTGTGCAATTCTTTCACTAAGATCGCAGTGATCTTAGCGCTGGAAAAGGAATAGTGAAGTGATCCCAGGACTTACTATTCCTGGCAGGCCTGCAACCACTGCATTAGATAGGGTAGACTGGCCAGGAGCTTAATTCAAAACATCCTGGGATCACGACCCCAGCGATCTTAGGAATAAATCAGCATTATCCTATTAAGCGATCTTAAGAGTTGACTGGGTTCACATATCCTAGCCAGCACTAAGATCGCATCGATCTTAGCCTCAGCCCTCCTACACTATTCCAAAAAGGACTGACTAGGCACAGGGGTGGGAGTCCCAAAATAAAGGAATAGCTGTGGAGTCACTCTTCTTCACAAGAGTGCTTATACCATTGTTCCCCGTCCCCATATGGGCTAACAAAAGAGCACAGGGTGCAGTTGACCCCCGTACAGTATTCAAGAATTGTTCCAATGAATGTATGATTTATGCTTGCCTATTAGAAGCATTGTGCCCTCCCCCCAGGACAAAGAGAGAGAAGGGAAGAATTACCTTACAGTGCACTTAACGCATGAGTAGCCCTAAGAGCCCTCAAGGACACTCAGCAAACGTCCTCCCTCCCCTCTTTATGTATGCAGCAGGCTATTCACTCTTTCGATCAAGTGTTCCCTGTAAGTGCTCTTGTACTCAGGTGAAACCACTATGCATTTCTTTCACTAAGGTCGCAGTGATCCTAGTGGTGGAAATGGAATAGTGAAGTGATCCCAGGACTAGCTATTCTGGACAGGCCTGCAACCACTGCATTACATAGGGTAGACCAGCCAGGTCTTATGATATGTGCCTACACTAAGATCGCTGGGGTTGGGATCCCAGGATGTTTTGAATTAAGCTCCAGGTCTTATGATATGTGCCTACACTAAGATCACTGGGGTTGCTATCCCAGGATGTTTTGAATTAAGCTCCAGGTGTTTATTCTCTATGTTTTACCTTAATCGTACTGATGTATAATCATGGACTTAAAAACACAGGTCCGTGGTATAATCGACTGGTGATAACTTAGAAAGTCGAGCTGGCGTTCGTACATGTACTATATCAATTAGAGCACCACTTACTAAAAGAAACAAGCGACAAACAAATAAAACTGTCTCCACACCCTGTTAATTCTATTCAAGAGTGCTTAATAATTAGCAAAAAAAAAAGTAGAAAAAAGAGGGGGATCGGTGTTAAGGCGAAAATATTTCTGGAGACTTTTTTGGCTCCCCCGACTCAGGAGTCAACTTTGCGCCCCCCACCCTATTTCCTCTCTTTTGAATAGAACTCACAAAGATATTTAATCTTGTATGTATGACCTCAATATGGGTGGTTCAGCTGGGAGTTACTGTTACGCATTTCCGATGTATGAAGGGGCCTTTTCCTAACAAAGAATTAGTACAGACAGGAATAAGAACGGAGGAACAAAGGAAGAAAAATGATATGAGAAAGGATCTATTCAGCAAAAATGCCACGATGTGGATTATGCGGAAAAATTCATGCAATTTAGTGACCTGTGGCAATTATATTATAATCAAATTCCACTGCTGCAATTTGCTGCGTTGTTTGGCTTTTCGGCGAATGTTGTGGCCAGTGCTTTGTATCCAGTCTGTCAGTTTGCAATAAAAGAGAAAGTATTGTAGTGGTCAGCAGAAAATGTCATGGAGAAACTGGGACTCGAACCTGGGACCCTCCAACTTCGAAGAGGAAGGTCTACCCCTAAGCTACTTTCCCTGGCCTGACATTCTTTACCTTCCAACTATCCTGGATCGGTATGGTATACATAGGGGCAGTGAATTCTTCACTCACACAGGTTTCTCACTATGAAGTATTACTTCAACCATATGAATGCACATGAAGCATAACATTTATATAACAGTTAAACATTTTATGCCTAAACTCAATTCAAATTTAGCAAATGAATAAAGCCAGCACCCACTTCCCATATAATTATTATATTCCTATCTGTGTGACTCATTTGAAGGGGATAGCTAGGGCCTATGTGGTTCAGTATCTCAAAGAAGTTGGCTGTTATGACAGATATGTATCAGTACTCATAGGCGCAGTATGAAGGTGATAGAATCAAACTGAATGGACTTGCAGTAATAATTCACTCTTTTATTTTGCAGATTAGACTGACCCCACTTTTTTTTTTACGTTGTAGAAACTTTTTTTTTTTGCCAATGTAAATACGTTCTTTTCAAACATAAAAAAAACCCCGCTTCTTTAGCAAGTGGGATATGGGTCATTCTCATGAACTGTTAGCAGATCAGCATTTCAGCCTTGTTATGTTATAAATCTCAGAGGATTGCTTTGAATTGATTTTCACTGATTATATCAGGTCGGAAAAATGTTTGGCTACATTTGGGTATATATTTTTGCCTCTCTATGGACAATATTAACTGCGTGAGAAAAAAAAACCAGGTGGAAATAGCATATTTTCAGGTATTTTTCCTTAGTAAGAGAATGCTCTTTGGCACAAAAAAAAATGTAATCAGAAAGGAAAATGCAGCCAATTCTTATTATTTTCACATAGATTAACAATGAATGAAATGCTGGAGTGCTTTAAACCACTCATTAGTTCGTAAAATACAGGTAGTGGGCATTAAAATGAGATTGTGTAGTTTTTTGAAGCGTTGACTAATGCAAAAATAGATGAAAAAAGAACCCCTATAGCTTTTGCCAAAATTACAATAAATGTCGTCTAGAGGTTACTATGTACTCTTTCTACCTATACACATATGTATTAAAAAGGGATTGGGAAAATATGGAAAACACTTGCCTCTGTAGCCAATCAAACATTTTCATGGTATATTTGCGTAATATTCCTGAAGTGTTGACTAACCTAGAAACAATATTATTTATCTCTACATCCCCCATGTTAAGCATATTTAAGTTTTCATTTTACACATAGATTTTCTTTGTAATAATGTAAGCAACATATTGAAATGAGAGAGATTTGCTATACATACATAAGCTAATAGATCCAAGGTACATTGCATGTAATGTTGACTAACAGCAAAATTCTTGAGGCGTTGACTAACGCATAAAAAAGAAGAAATATCTACACAGCACCCATGTTGTGTGCATTTACATCATTATTTTGCACATAAACTATCTCTTTCAATTAATAGAACAAAATACTTAAACAATATAATGGGTGACATAAATCCATGCAGCATAGTGTGTAATGTTAACTGACACTTTAATCTCTCTGAAGCGTTGACTAATGCAACAAAGTTATGTACAGCTACACAGTTCCAGTGCTCTGTATATATCTAACTACCTTAAACCCTCAACTACATATAATTTCTTTTTGGAAATTTTGATGTCTATTTATCATTGAATTCAATTGTTTACCACATGCTCACAATTGGGCTATAGGTCAGGCTTTTTAATTATTACCTCATATAGAGAAAAAGAAATACATCTAAATTATGTTTATGCAGGTCAACATATTCCCTTCAAAGTTATAGTCCATGTATACATGAGGTTAGCTTACAGCTATAATGTTATGGTAATCATCTGATGCATGAATTGCCACATCGTCAAGAAAATATCAAATAAAAGGTAGGTCTGCTGTACACAGTTTTTCAAGTAAAATGGTCATGGTACAGTGGGTGATGTTAACCAACAGCTAAATTATACTACTTATGGGTGTTTGATATCCATATTAATAGTGCAATCAAGATACTCTTTTCCTACTTTCCTTTCAGCAAAAATATTGAGTATATACCGCTTCTGAAAATAGGAGTGTCATTGATACCAATAGGGCAGCTGTTGTCACATCTTTGAAAACTAAGGGCAAGAAATACAATTCTGAAAACGATGGAAAATCAATCAGCCTGACCTGGTAATAGTATGTGAAACTTTGCCTGTAATCATAGAAGCACTGGTTATAGCGTTATGGTCGCTGAGATGGAGATAACAAGGAAAAAAGTTTCCTACCAAGGTGGGCGAGGGCGCAAACACAGGCGAGGACCGACAGCAGATGCAGCATCGTGTTGCAGGCAGCAGACAACCAATGTCATCTCTGCTACCTTGTGTACGCTTTACTTAGCCCCCAGGAGGCCAAAGATACAGGGTGGGACAAAATCACAGAATACTTTTCACAAAGTTATGCAAAATACGCCCCACTGGCCCATATATAAGGTGTCTTTGATTATAGCCGAATACATATGTTTACACTCACTGTATACGTTGTACACTATACATACATGGTGCAGTAGAATCACTCTATTCTTTATTCAGCCCTCTCACACTATACAGGGCCGATCAGGGTGAGATGAATACTTTATTTACACTTAGATCCTCTACACTTAGTATATCCTCATGTATGGGATTGGGTAGAATCACAAAAAAACCTCACTTATGTATAATTAGACCTAGATCCTGCATAGCTTTATCCCAGCTAACAAAACTCATAGTTAGTCATGTCATATTTACATCTTGTGATGATCCTCTCTTACATGACATTATCACGCGAATTATGTGGAAAAAACCATTTGATTATGATATGTGCAAACCATTTTCATGTCACTATGTGACATCTTTATGCAAACATATCATATATGTTAATATGATGTACTTGAAACTCATCAAAAAGATGTCAATCTTGACATGTAAGCTGGCTATGATTGATGTCATAAGCAAAGTGTTACCCATAGACATAATTTCAACATAATTATGTGCAACCATGCAAATATGACATGATGTAAAGATTTCATCATTACATGAAATATACTATTACGATGGGAATACTAACTACAAAACATAGTCAGATAGTAAACCTCAATGAGAGATATCTTAAGACATAAGAATATCATGTTTATTAGATGTAAACATCCTTCATGGACACTCTGCAGAGGAAGTACATACAATACCTGTTTATTGAAAGGTATTAACAGGTATTTTATATCCACAGATGGCAATACACATTTATCCTAGCCCAGAGGCTAGGTTGCGATGCTTGCCTGGAGTCAATATTGGTTCTTATATATTTCTTTAAGGCCTATAAGAGGTGTCCATCATGCATATTGTTTGTCATTAGTTCTCCTTTGAATTTCACAGGAACAACAGAGTACATATTGAAGAAGACTTTTTTTTCAGTTTATTCAAATAACTACAGGCACTTTGATCCAACTTTTGATTATGAATATGGCAATGAAGATCAGAGACCCCTTGTGTCTGATAGAAGAACTATCTAGTTGATATAACCTTGATGTCATATCCTGACAATGATACAACAGCTTTAAATTCATACCATAATGACATAAATAGATGTAATTCTGTACTGTACAAAGTTAAACTAGATTAGGATGTAATTTAGACATCACTTATCTGTCACTTTATTACACTGCAGAATAACTGCTACAAGATATATTATTGACATCAATTGGCACACTTCTTTTTAACAGCTCTAATATCACAGGATATTGATGACAGCATAATATGATGTGTATGGTTGCACCAGATATAGACATAGTTATATGCTGTCCGATAAGACATGTTTTTTTTTTACATCCTATGTAGGATATATCTTTTACATCAACATCTAGTAAAATATTAACCTCCTAATGACATCAATCTCCTAATGACATCTGGATGGTTTCAAATAATAACATGAAAATGACAGGTTTTGGACAATTTTTACGTAAGGTGCTACCTGGGATGCGCAGTTCAGGGCAGGGGGGTTCGTCGGTTCCTGATGGACCAAAAATGATCCACCCTAGCCAGCCTAAAAGTCACATGATTAGCTACATGTCAGTTTTCGCGGCTTGTAAATCGGACAATTATTAAGGATCTTAGAAAGCAAACCTTAAAATTGGGAAATTTTGCTTCATATGGCCCATCACCATTACACATCTGTACAAAAAATAAGGAAATTTTAGTCTTTTATTCTACCTTATCAAAAATCGAACCACCCCACGAAGAGGGCTAGTTACAGGCCTGCAGGGGTAGAATCATAGAGTGATGCACACAAGGTCCCGGTGGGCACAAAACAATGAATCAGCGTTCACAACTGGTGGATAGTTGTTGAAAGTGTTGATAAACCTTTAGTCAACACTTTTTCAAGGATTTCATTTCAATTTTCTCAACCATCACCATTTCAACAACAGATCAACAATTGGGAGATCAATGTTGAAACACCGTCAATTCAGAATCACTCCCACAACTACATGTATCAACATTGAAATAATGTTGAATCAAGATAGACATACAAACATTGAATCAGTACTGATGGTTAAACATTAAATCACAGTTGATTTAATTATGATGTGTCATCTTTCAAATTCAAATATATTTCAATCCTGAATCAATAATAATTGTTGATATGCAAACATTACAAATGTTGACTCAACATTAAATCAACGTAGGTGTGCCCACTTGAATGGGACAGATTCACACCAAATACTTGGCTTTAGCACATTCCTATTGAAATTGAATTGATATCCTTATTGTGCAATCAAGCAATGGTGTCACCCGCACGATAATTCCCTCCACCTTGCCTGGTGTATGTTAGTGCTTGATTTGACAATTGGTGAGATAAACAGCTGTCCTAATGGGTGCAAGTCACCCTGTTATATCTTGTGCAGTGAATCAGGGGGAGAATCTATTGCTAGAAACTTAGTACTACCTCCATGGTCTCATTTTGGGAGCTTGTTGCATCAATGCAGCTCTGGCAATACATTGATGCATCATGCCTATCCTATAGCAATGTATCAATCCCATGGTTGTGTAGATAAGGCCACCATAAATACCAGGGTTGCATCATTATATCAGGATTCTTTTTTCTCTTAGTCCTATATTCCAAACTCAATTGTATTACAAAGGTCCATAGTTTATAACACACACACACACACACACACACATATATATATATATATATATATATATATATATATATATATATATATATATATATATATATATATATATATATAAGTTATCTCGCTACCAGGGAATAATTATACCGGTAATAAATGGATAGGATAATAATAGATACCAGAGTATACCGGTAATAAAATGTATCAATAAATATAACATGTAATAAATGATCATATCACAGACACATGAGTTTGGTGGGTTACTGACCTTGGGGCTATCAGCACCATACATGCCTTTATTAAACAACTATAATAATTAGTTGACAAGCATAGTCAGTAAAGTGTAATATAATAACAATAGTATAGAATAACAATAGTAATAACAATATTAACAACAATAGTAAAATTTAAAATTCCAGGGAACACCCAGCGTGGTGTTACCTGTACAGGTGAATACAAGCCAATTGACGGTTACTTTGAACCCGCCCCCTTTTATACCAGTGGAGTTGTTGACCATGACGTCACACTATGACATCATTGGTATCCTTACGAGCTGCAAGTAGTCCCTAACCGTCCGCGGCTAATTATATAAATATACACGAGTGTATATAGTTCCATAAGTTATCTCGCTACCAGGGAATAATTATACCGGTAATAAATGGATAGGATAATAATAGATACCAGGGTATACCGGTAATAAAATGTATCAATAAATATAACATGTAATAAATGATCATATCACAGACACATGAGTTTGGTGGGTTACTGACCTTGGGGCTATCAGCACCATACATGCCAAACACCTAAACACGCCAAACACATGTGAACAAACACATACCAATCAGCAATGCAATTGAGATTGGCAACGTCTATCTAGTTCCAAAAGTTCATTTTTATAGTTATGCAAATACGTAAAAACAGAGTTAGATTTCCAATTTACCTTCTTTTTAATAGAATCTATACTAAGTCCTGCGTCCTTTAACATAGTAGCACCACCATGCCTAAGTGAGTGAGTGGAGACTGAACCTTTGATACCAGCACGTAGAGATAAAGATTTCAACCTCGAATTAATATATTGGTACTGTAGAGGAACACCATTAATTTTAAATAACAAATCAGTCACACCCCTACCTATGCACAATTTTTTTTAATCTCTACAAGGACATAACAGTGAGGTATCATCCCTACATAAGTATATGTTAAAAGAATGGACACCCAGCTGGTCAGTTTTAGAAGTATTAATATGTAGACTAGCATAACTTTTAAATATTTTAACATCACCTACCCTTAGTGTATGGGGAGAAGATACAACATGTCCTATCCTGAGGACACCTCTATAACACAAGAGAATAGCTAACCAAAATTTCAAGTCTGCCCTGCTGGAGAGATCCAAATACGATCTAATACATAACATTTCTTTTGGACTCAATGGATGAATAACCCTAGTAGGAACAGCATAATTTCTACCAATACCATCCAACACCTTCTTTAGCATGAAATTACCGCTATGGTCTAAGCCACCCCTAAGCTTTTGATGATACCAAATGGATGATAAATAATTCCTTACAGAGGAAGGTTTCATAAATTCGGATAAATATACTGCATATGTGGCAGCCTGCGAGGGAGAACAAGGAAAATTAGATAAATTAAATTTATTACAGAATTTTTTATACCTGCTAAGTTGTTGTTTCCTTGTTCTCCTTGTATTTTCTGATACACCCTTCGTCAAAAGACACTCTTTTCTTTTTTGTAACCTTTTCCATTCTGGAAGTAAAGCAGCACATATTATTATCCTGAAGAGTGTGAATGCATTTCTCCACAGTACCTTTATAGGATAACCTAGACAATTGGTCAGCTAGAATATTATCCTCAGATCTAATATAAGTGGCATAAATTTCAACATTGTTGAGGAAACACAACCAAAATATTTCCCTTAACCACTCCATACAGAGTTTATTTTTAGATCTACCGGTATTTATCATAGCTAGCACTTGCATGTTATCTGTTATACAATGTATTCTTTTGTCTTTATAACTAGAAATCCAGCGCTTCAAGCCCATCATAACAGGATACAATTCATACACATTAATATTTCGATGATGGTTTTTTAGATTATCCAATATTGGAGGGAGAGAAAAATGGCCTGAACCTAGGTTGAATTTATCATGAGATGTCCAGTCACCATATAAGTAATATACACCCATCCAAGCCCCGAAGCCCTTCACGGAAGAATCGGAATACATAGGTACATCTACCAAATCATTCAGGATTAACCTCTTACAGTTGAAGACTTTACAAAAATCCAGCCACCACTGCATATCCTGTTGAGTACATGCTGAAACCTTAATGTAACCCCCTGGTCTGGCCCGGGCGCAGAGATCAAAAATTCTTCTGCTAAAGGTTCTACCACCCTTAACCACCTGCGAGCAGAAAGACATCAGGCCACCTATCCTTTCAAGATTCTTCTTTGAAATAAATTTCTTGTTAATATTCCCCAATAAAATATTTCTCATTTTTATCACCTTATCCTCTGGTAGGGATAATTCCAGATTAACAGAGTCTATATTAATACCAAGAAATTTACAAGTTTGTGAAGGTTCCGTTACTTTTTCTCTCGATACCACAAACCCCATATGCTGCATGCATTCCATGAGGATATTCCTTTGACGTAGACATTCACCATGAGTATCAGCAATTATTATGAAATCGTCTAGATAATTTACAATCCTTTCTACACCGTAGAATTTTGCTACCTCCACAATAAAATCAGAGATTCTATTGAAAATATACGGAGCACATTTCAGACCAAAGGTTAACCTGTTGCTCACATAATAATCCTCACCATGCCCAAAATCCTATCTGAAACCCTGCATGGTCATGTGGGGTGCATACACATTTATAGACCTATACGCTGACTTTAAGTCTACCACACTCATGAAGTCGTTCTTATCTAACTGAGCAGTCACCGTGCTAATATTATTATAAGAAAAAGTTGAGGTAGTGGTCTCCATAAAATTGGTAATAGATATTCTATCAGGCATACTGCAGTCAGTTATGGGTCTTAACTTGCCATTTGATTTTTCTACACCACCTAGAGCATGGATACAACGAGGTTTACTATCACTCTTTGAGACTAGACCCGCTTCCAACTCGTCTAACAAAGTACCACAATATTCATTATAGAACCTCCCCTCGAGGATTGACTTATAATTTTTACAATCATAAGTGGTTAGGCAGTCCGGATCCACAATTTTAAACCCTTGAACAATACCATGCCATAGAAAATCAGCCTCAGTGCTACTAATATCAATAAGACCGTTTTGTTGAAGGAAAGAAGCTACCCTACATGGTAAAATTTGAGCTCTCTCCCCACCAATGTAATGAACACACGTACATGTACCCTCTATACACTTGTCATATACCCTGATGCTGGGTGAACCTGTGACACTAACAGTAAAAAGTGGTTCAATACCAACCTGTATTAAACTATTACAGGTAACATCTATATCATTTCCTAAAGAATTAAATTCTTGGAGAATATTTTGTTCCGCTACGGACTCAGTCGAAGGAAACAATCCCCAACCATCTTCGTATCATTCACCTCCTGTACTGGAGCTTGTGAAGGTGAGTCGACATCTACCACACCTACCATAACTTGGTCCGGCATCAAACAAATATCATTACCAGCTATGGGACATCGACCACCTGCAGTTTCCTATTCACTCCTGGACTTCTGGCATTCAGTTTTACCATGCCCAGAGGAACCGCAACCACTGCAAACATGTTTGTATTTACAGGGGTCCCGTACACAACCTTCTGCTCTATTAAAAGCATAGCAGGAGTTATTTGAGATTTTTTGTTTGATACCATTCCTAGTCTTGGTGGCATAAGCCTTCTGTGCTTGAACAGTACCATCATATGATAGGTGTCTAAGAATGTCAGAGTTGTCTATCACTCCAAAGGCTTCTATCCCATCCTTATTTGCCCTGGTCCTAACCGATTTATCGTAAGCCAATAGGGCTGCTACTGTATACATTCTTGTCCCAGCTTTTTCAACCAGGACTTGGAGATGCCTTAACATGCCCTCTACATCACTGTTATCTTTGTAATAATCCAAGACAAAATTCAAGTTGACTAGCATCAATTTCTCAACGGTGTCGATCTTTTCCCGTTTTTTTACATATATTTCATGATCAAACTCACCACATTTGGTATTGGTGTGAATCTTGGATGTAGAGGAATCCATTGACGACCCTCTTGACGACGACCGAGGTCTGTGACGAGCGGAAAAAGATCTTCTGCGACGACCACGATGCCCGACATCGTCCCATTTCGAACCATCGCTAAGGACGCTGGGAGACCGCTGCCTGGATACGTGGCTGCGCCCTCGGTGAGATGACGTCACTGGTCGTTGACAAACATTCGCACGTGCATGCTGCCACGCCCCCTTGGTAGATTTCGTCTCGTCTTTCTTGTCCTTTCCAGCCACCAGCTCCTGCAGCAAGCCTTTGATACTGCACAATTCGTCTTCCAACGACTCCAATCTCTCCGTCTGGTCAATGAGCTGTTCCCCTGCTAAACCCTTAGTGTGGTCGGGTGAGATGGATCTCCGATCCAACCCAGAAGAATCTAGCTCACTCGCAAATCCTGAATTTACCGATTCCACCGTTTTCTTTGCCAATTTAGCCGATTTTTTAGAAGCAATAGCAGCTTTGGCACCTCTAGTTCATTTTCTCCCCATATTGATTCGAAAAACCAAGAAAAACCGTTAAAATTCCAGGGAACACCCAGCGTGGTGTTACCTGTACAGGTGAATACGAGCCAATTGACGGTTACTTTGAACCCGCCCCCTTTTATACCAGTGGAGTTGTTGACCATGACGTCACACTATGACATCATTGGTATCCTTACGAGCTGCAAGTAGTCCCTAACCGTCCGCGGCTAATTATATAAATATACACGAGTGTATATAGTTCCATATATATATATATATATATATATATATATATATATATATATATATATATATATATATATATATATATATATACATATATGGCTCATTCCAAGATTTACTGGACATGGGGGGCCGGGGTCTGGAATTAACAAACTCAGTATTTCTTAATAACATATTTTTTATTGATAGCCCTATATCTTGGCTTATTAAAAAGTTTCATTCAAGGATCAAACTCCTAACATGTCAGTTTTTATCACAGATGCCGTAAAACCTTCTCAAAACATGAGGCGTGAGTGAACAGAAACAGTTGCAGCATGATTATAACTACTAAATATAGGTCTAGCTGCACCAAATTATGTGTACAAACTGGTACAATATATATCCTTATGTATACCAAAAAGTTAGACTTAGAGTTGGAAACTCTTGAAATTACGCGTCGGCGAAAATTTTGGAAATGCTGAAAAATTAAGAATTATTTCTCCAATTTCCTAATTTTAGCCTAGCTCAGTAATAAACACTTATACAATCATTATAATAGCTCTCCATTGTCTCCAATATGTGTACTTTATATAACAATGGCAGTTTACCTCCTACATAATACCAGTACTGTGTGTTCAGCACCTGCGTTGAGACTAATATATTCAACGAAATTCACTCACGCCTCACAGTTCATCAATCTTTACGAGAGTAACCACAACTCAGCAATACACCATCATATACCATTAAATACACTCAGATAATAAATTAAGAGGTTGTACTACCTATCTAGAGTCATTTAAACATATATAAGGACCATCTTCAGTGTCCACCATGACTTTGGATCTAGTTTCTGACCACTAGTGCCTACAATAGGAAAGATAGGTTAAAAGTCCTGTTGGTATCTTTATATGGAGGATACTCTAGTTTTGTGGAGAAAAGGCTCCAAATTCTGAGAGCAGATTTTGAATATAAAGAAAAGGGGTCAAACAGATTTTCTTCTTGTTGTTTTGCAATATAATGGAAAACTTCACTCATTCGACTTTGATATCATTACCAATTTCCAGCTCCATAGCCGTTGGGACTTCAGGATCGTGTTTCAATAGTTTCCATGACGGGATGGCCTCAAATCATAGTGGGAGGTATAACAAATGACTCCATACCAGTGACTTCATAGTGAGCTTCACTACAGGCCTCTAAATAGGAGCTGCTATTTATTCAAGTGCTCACTCAATACCCACCACTATGAAGTCATAGTACCCAGTCGTAGGAGCCACTATTGGCTACATTGTGACCAGTCATACCTCCTTTATGGTCTAATATGCACTCCTGTGTTCAAATGAGCATAGGGCTGCTGTAAAGGATGAGTCATTTAATCCCAGGAGGGAGGGCAGGGCAAATATAGGGGGTTTATTTTGAAAAGGACTCCCTTGGAGGGGCAGGGCCAAAACCCAATAAAGCTTCACACTGGGGGGAGGGGGGGACAAAACTAAATATGGGCAATTCTAATACCCATCACAATGCGTCATTCCATGTGTGTATCTGACTTTCGGTGGGGGGGGGGCATTTTGCAAAATCAGTTTTTAGTTGGGGGTTGTAATCATTTTTTTCGGAAAAAAATTTTGCCTATGCACCAAAATCCACCAAGCCCCACCCCCCACCTGTCAACAAATGACTCTTCCCTAACTATATAAAGGTGATCCGACCTGGTTACAAATGGATCATAGTTTTAAATAAGGTCAATAGACATGATTCTGCATACTGCTTATGTTTTCTAGGAGCCCATATATATAATGTATGACACAATTAATTGTAATAATCTTGCAAAATCAATGCATAGGCTAGATAAAAAAAATGCATAGATGTTATGATCCCACAATATCTCCTAGATGATAATTGAGGTAAGGGATGCTAATATAGGAAGGCTCCCAGAGTGCCCTGGGGTCCTTTTGGATCATTAGTCTATATATTCTCTATATATTCCCCCCCCCCCCATATTGAGTCACTGCTCTGGTGGCTATTTAGCCAGTAGGCAGTACGATCACCCAGTAATGTAGCCAGCTATTTGGTCACTATGGGCAAAATGCTAAGATCACCTGGTAAGATTTGGCCCATCTCCCGTCGTAGCTGGCTGAACCTGTCGTAGAATCTATTGAAACAAGGTTCTATACGTCTTTACGTTGACACATTTTAGGTTGTATTGAAGAAATGCAATAACTGTACATTCAGACACAAAGCAAGACAGTATGGCACTGAATCGTTTTTTAAAATAATTTGAAGATATTGCTTAAGGATAACCTATACCCCCCTATTTTTTTAACATTTTCTGAATATTCAATTGCGTATAAATTCATGAATTTTAATCAGAGATTCACAAATAATACCTCATTGTGACCACAGATTTTATTTCTTTCAATTACCTCGCATTAGAAGGTTGATTGCTAGGGACGGAACAAAAACATTATTTTTCACGTCACCTTTTTTTTTGAACGGCCATATAGGCTTGAATATCCTCAAAATAGATGGTTCTGATGATTTGAATGTAATCTAGAGATAATTTAGCAAGAAACGGTATCTCAGATAGTGGATAATTTCAATTATTAAGGTCTACATGGGTTGCCAAAGGAAGAAAATCCTCACTTTTTTCTGGATTTTGTGAATTTCCTCATTTTTCTCTCGACTTTATCATTCTCTGTAGACCTAAACAATTGACATAAAATGAGAGGAATAAAATCTGTGGTCAAAATAAGGTATAATTTGTGAAACCATGATCGAAATTCATGAAATTATATTCAATTGAATATTCAGAAAATGTTAAAAATGAAGGGGGTATAGTCTATCTTTAAATGATGAATGAACTAACTGTATCCCATGATGCACTCCATCTTCCCTGCTACAGCTTTATAGCTCTCTGTAAGTACAAATATTTATGTATATTTAGTCATGGAAAGTTGTATTCTCCAATTTCCTTTGGGCTCGGCACCTTTTAGATGCTGTATTAGTATAGTTGAATATGTAATCACCAATTGAACCATCAATCCACAGTGGAAGACCTTTCAAATGGTATACAGAATTATACTCCTCTAAATTCTTCAGCATTGTAAAGTGAGTCTAGGAGCTCTGTGGGTATTAGGTGGACACTGATCTTCAAACAATAAAAACACATTGGGGAAGAGTTAATATTTTATGCTTTGTTAAATCTATACACTGTCGTGGTTATACACCCAGCTAATACACAGGACACTGCGGTGTGTTTCACACAACAGTCATTTATGGGTATAGAAGTCTACCTGAATAGAATCACATCTGGAGCCTAATTTCAAGCAGTATAGTAATGATTCATGTAAATTTTCCTTGCCTATGGAAAGTGTAAACTGACCCACATACATTTGTAAGCTCTGTTTAAGATAAAGACACTTTTGTCCCATAAGCCTTCAAGTGATGGCTAGGGGAGATTGTTAAAACCTGTCCAGGCTTTACTTTAAAGTTAACTATCTCTCTGGCTGCTTAGAGGTCTAGAGGGGCAGGAAGAAGCCTGGTACTTGGTCCCTTGAATGTTCACTACCGTAATCTCCGGTGTATAAAGCGCCGCCCGCATATAAGGCGCACCTAGAGTTTAGGAAAATTTTCAAAAAAATGAAAAATTCATAACTTTGGTTCTACTGAATGATTTTTCAAAATTCAAAGACCTATGGGTAACTTGGGCCCCATGGACCCCCCCTAGGCCCCCATATATCCTGTTATGGCTAAGGGGGCATGTAACATATCAAAAGAAAGGTCTTCGAGTCCCCCTTGTGGATGCAATGAGAACTTAAACCCCCCGTATAAGACGCTCCTTATATGCGGGAGTTTACGGTAGTAGTAAAGATGCTCTTGGAAACGAAGGGGCAGCAAAGACAGTCTGATTCCTGTCCTAACTTCCCTATGATGTCCAAAATTACTGGAAGATACCTGTAGCTGGGTTCTTCATCACCAGCTATTGGAGTGAACATGTTTGAACATCAGTATTAGAGGAGGGTTTAGGGAAGGGTCTGCAGTTGATACCTAGCACAGATCTCACATATTGATAGGCCAGCAAACCTTTGAGGAGACTAATTAAAGTTTAACCCTTTAGACCCTAAAGCGGCCAAAAAACAGCTGTTCTTGTCTGATAATGTTTAGTCAGAGAGTAAAAATCTTGTTATCATCTTCATTTCATAAAGGTTTAAAATGTGATTAAGTCTGTGCAAAAAGGGCCAATATTTGGGCATAGTTTTGAGGAAATGAAACACTACTTTATGCTATTCTTTAGAGCCTAAAGGATTTCTGAAAGCCAGGAGAGGTGTGTACAAGTGGACAAATGCTAAGGTTATGAGAGAGGAGGCTCAGTAAGAGGCTTGTGATGTGAATACCTCAATAACCTTAGAAAATAATATATATCCAGCCCTAATAATGACCACTCCCAAGAAATCAGTTGGTAGAAAGAGATTGGGGTTTGCCTGCCAGCTACATGGACCCCTGGCTATATAGCATGCATGTGTGTACCCATGGTTGTCAGTGGGGTAGTCTTTGCAAGTGAAATCTGTGCTAAATATATCCACTTGCACATACAATAGAACTTTGTTATGGGACTATATACATGCGTGTATATTCATATAATTAACAACGGCGAGTGGCCTGCCCATCCAGAACTACTTGTTGCACGCAACAATACAACGCTCCTTTGGTAACTATGGCAAAGATACCCTCCGCTATATAAGGCACGGTCCTACAAGTCGTTTGCCAGTCGGGCTCGAGTATCCATACAGTGCACAACACCCCTGTGCTGGGGGATGGCACATATTTTAATTTTTTAACGGTTGCCAAGGTTGATTGGGCTTCATCAACATTACTTTTCATCTTTTAACCTGAAACTGAATAAGAAGACGATAGAGCCTGACTCAGGACCGCCGAGCGGTGTTAGAAGATCTGTCAGGAGGCAAGGGCCTCCTGGGTCGTCCGTTACAGACCTGCCCACAGATTCTCTACCCGCTGATGGGATGACAGACGCTATGACTGAAGAGCTGACTGATTTGAAGATCTGGACAGGGGCCGTGGAAGAGAGCCTGGCGAATTAATTTTTAATAATTATTCTTCCATTGATTGTTAGTTTTAAGATTTTAGTCTAGGTGCTGATTGTAACCTAGGGTTCACTTTTTATTGACTGATGCTGCTTTGAATAAAGCTATTTTGTATATAGAAGGGGTCGTGGATTATTAACCCGTAAATCCACTCATGCTTTCCCATAACATACATTAAAGCGTTTATCAAACATATTTCTCCATTTTGTATCAATTTCTTACCTTATAACCCAAGATTTAATCCAGGAGTAGACATTTTGTAAGTGCATGCGATCCGCTCACTTTGCCAACCCGCCATGGCCATGTTGTCACTCTGTCCGACATACCTCCACCTTTACACTCATTTTTCGGGTATAATCCAATAATGTCAAGTCCTGTACTTCTAACACCGCCAAATATACGATCTCTAGTTGGTGTTCCCCTTCATTTTGTCTCCATTTTCTTCGAAATAAATAAGAATCCATTGATTTTCCATACCGATCCAACGCACACGGCCCGGTACACGGAAACGTATGGAGGAGTTGACATTTTATACTTCTCCAATTTATTAACATGTCCGGATTGAACCTAGCAGCCTCTTGAAGACGAAGAAAAGGTCTCAGAGTGCGTTATGGGTGGATAAGGAACTGGGGTTATGAGCAAAAAAGCACTGTTGAGGCCCAGATAGTTAGATAATGGATAATATACTTACAACTTGTCTGAGCTTTTCACATTTAGGCTGAAGAGTACAATGGGAACATCCAGTCTGTCCAGTCAGTCTGTCCTGTAGCTTGGGGAGAGCTTTTATACATGAAATGAAATAAATCTTTACCCAGATCAGAGTATGGGAATTGTGAAAGGAGCAAAATTTAAATTTGAAGGTAATTAATGAGCTACATCATATTCATCCACCACTGGATCCTTTTTACTAGTGACCTCTCTTGTCATTCCTTATGTCCAACCCTCCTCACCCCCAATGCCCACCCACTGGGCTATTGTGAGCACATGGGACTCCAGTTCAGAATTTACCATGCCAATGTTGTATTAGCAACAGCCATATCACCCTCCGAGCAGAGCGTGTCAGAACTGTGCATCACATTGCCAGCAGATTGTCTCGTTAGATTATGTTTTTTTTGGTTATTTTTTTTTTCTTAGATTAAGTATTTCCTGCAACTTGACTTATTGACAAAACAAAAATGCATGTGTCAGATCCTTGGAATATAATACACGTTAATTTTAAGAAGAATCAAGTTAACTGAAAAAAAAAATAGAGCCTCTTTTGACTGATCTTGTACCGGCATAGACTATGGCTAACCCTATCAGTAGACATAGCAGCAATGAAACAAAGCTGTTTTTTTATAATGCACCCCCTATCTTGCTAAAATGTCATGTCCAGTACACACTAAAAACAGGTAAGCTCTTGGTCTATATATAGACAACCATGGTCCCATGCCCAACTGCTACTGGCACACCTCCCTTCTAACACAATATGTAGAAATCCGTCTCATCTACCAATATTTTGACAATATTGACTGTCTATAGGGTGCATCTAGAGACATATTTTGCCCATATGTATACTGGTTTCTAGTTTTACATCCTCCATCTTAAGGTACATCCCCAACTTCGGCTGCTTCCAGGGATTGTGCTAGGGTGTTAGAGTCTGAGACTTGGTCAGTCTCAGCTGACTTCTCTGGTCTAATCTACCAATGTAAATTGCCCCAGTTTAAAAGGAACAACATGGCATAAGATGGTTTACTGAAAGGAATGTATTGTTTGATGTGTCAGGATCCCTTTATACCTTCCATTATAATTATGACAGGAATACATGATCTCTGCCACCCAGGAGTAGGCATGGGGACACTATAAATAACTTGCAGTGTAGGTACTGGTCTATGTAGCCATGGTTTGCAACCTATGGCCTGGAAGTAATTTCACTACAACCATTTAACCCAACTACTGAACCAGCCATAGAACGGTTCCCTCACATTTGCACTACTCTTTCCCAGCATTGCCTTTCTTGTCAATGTAATGCCTGAATGAACAGTTATGCAATATTCTTTGAATTCTTATCATCGGGACATGGTGTACTATCATGCTTTCGCTGAATTTGGTGTCCCATTATAGTAGTGGTAAATCATAGAGTTTGTACAGACTTTTGAAATGTCTCTTCCACCACACACATCCAAGAATAGGACGGTGATTTTGAGGAAGACATGAAGTCTGGTAATAACACCATAACACGATTAAATGAACCCTGGCAGTTGGACCCAAATTCCAAGACTGAAGGACCCACTGACGGGGGGGGGGACTGATTGACCCAACCTTTGGACAGATGGACTCACATGTATAAGAATGCATTAATTACCTCTAACAATGTAATTTTGCATCAATAATGAGTTAATGAGTTGTTGACCTCTTTTCAAGTCGAAAATCTATCTAATTTACTAATTTATCACAAATATCACTCTGTTTTCCTATGTGTCAACACTGCGCCCCCCCCCCCATAGTTTCAAGTGGATCAATTGGGACATCCTCCTTTAACCCTCTAAAGGTGAGTGAAGCATAAATGGATGATGCCCATTGGTCATTATGATGCATAAATGCAGGCGTGACAGGGCTTGGCTGCATTTATAGGACCATTTTTTCGAATTGCACCATGGTTGATGTCTTGATTCTTTTCAGGTGTTTCTGCAAATCCCCTAGAAATTTTGAAAACCGAAAGTGATGTGCAGTGACTGGGGGAGACATTTGGTCAGATCTTACCCCTCCTTGATAATACTGTTTTTTGCTAACCAACATATAAACTGCTGTACATCTTTCACATTGACACACAAACCAATTGTGTTGATTTGGAGACACAATAATAGACCTCCTCTGATAATTCAAATAGCATATTAGAGCTGGGGATTAGATCCCGTGTACCTCTGTGTGTGACTCCTAGGTTGATTACCTGAACACCAGTCATACTTGTTTGCGCACACATAATCACCTGCCACAGGACCGTCTACACACTGCATACCACTACCTAGTCCATTTCCTGCTTGCTGTTCCCTGAGGGTGGTGGCTTGACCAAGGCACTCAGTTCAAGGCATACAATGGTGAGTACTTCAAACTATCCATTATCAATATCACTTTCATAACTTTAGTTCTATGAGGAATGTAGCACATGATGTAAAACATTGTTACAAGTAGTTTCTAGAGCATGGTGTCTTGTAATAGTGAGCTCTTCACAAGGCAAGGATCAGGAGGCCATTTTAGTAGCAGTTTGAATTGCTGGTGTCCAAAAAATAGACATCCACTATACTACTAGGGTCAGTATGTATACATATTCATAGAATTCATAGAAACAATATGTTCATTAGTGTGTTCAGCCCACATCTATATGATAGTTAGGAATACGTTTTCTCTATAGTGTATGTTCTAAAGGCCCTTGCATCACTCTCCCTTATATGCTATATATAGCTACACCTTGAATGGCTAGTTGCATTGTACTGGACTAGTCCACTGAACCTGAAGGGCCCATAGCACTAATCAATACAAACTAAAGTGGACAGTCTAATACAATGGATATGAATAGATTAACTGTCCACCTATTCGTTCTTTACTCTATATAGGTGTCTTTTACCTTAGGGATTGGAAAAGTGAAAAGGTTCACACTATAGTTGGATAAAGATCTATTATGGAAGATAGGGAGCGATGAAAAGAATGAGTAAGGAAACTAATGAGGAAATAAGTGGCAGTAGGCAAGTGACAAACTCTGGGGTTAGAAAAATAATTGAGGAATTGAGTGAGGGAGGGAAGGGGAGAGAGTGGTTTAGAGAAGGAGTGAGGAAGGGAGGCAGGCAGAGAGGTGATGATTAAGGGAGTGAGTCTGTGAGTAAGCAAAGGGAGTGAGGGAACCCACTCAACCAAAAAACGTTATTTAACGTAAAAAAGGTTTTTAACGTTTTAAAACATTTGGTCATGATAAGAAGCCATAGGGAAACGTTCTGAAACGTTTTGCAATGTTATTTGTTGAATGGGATGGACTGTGTCTACAACACTACCAATACACACAGCAGCGCGCAGACACAAAGCTGCGGTTAGGTCATGTAGTGCTAGAAGTAGATATCTGACTTTATACCACTATTCTGGCACCTCCCTTACTGTTATGCCCTCTCCTACCAGTGCATTATGAGAGCATATACGCACATATAAGAGAGGTCCTGAGTTCAAAGCAGACATTAGGCCACAAAAAGTCAAACATGATATTATTTAACCCCCTTATGAGACATAAAGAGACTTTGGGAGGGTCCTATTAGATGCATTTAGTTTAAGTTTCATGTATAGGCTGCAAATTATACACAAATTACTAAGTAAATATTGTAATTCTAGCTGAGCCTTTTCTTCATAAACTACTTGCAAACCAACACCACAAAAAAAGACAGATCCTTTTACTAAGACACCCTCCCCCTATATAAGTGGCGAAGTATATCATTAGATTTGTAAAAATCACAAAATAGTCCTAGTGGGTTTGAAGAAAAAAAGAAACACTAAGACATGCTTTTTGGAGAGGGGTTACATGCAGAAGAGGCTCTCTCACTCTTTGACATACACAAGCTCTCGTAAGGTGTGTTTTGCACGAGGTGGATGCGGAAGGGCTTCTGCCACTCTTTGATGTCCATCCTCTCATCATGGGCCCCTGTATCCTTGAGGTCCATTTATTCTTTTCAAAGGTGGCTGAGAGAGGGAAACACACTTTGAGAAGGGGTATCTTACAATGAAATGAATATAAAATGTGTAGAGAAAGGGTGCTCCGTGCTAAAAGCCAACTTTAAAATTCAGATCACTAGCTTTCCAGTGATATATTGCAAGAGAAGATACTCCTGTTAGTTTCAGGGGAATGGTTTGCTAAATATGGATAGGTTTGACCATTTCTGAATGGCAATAAGCTCTACACCTAATTGGTTCATTCTGTTTTCACCATAGTAAATCTGGTGAAAAATTCATTTGAATGGGATCATTGATTTTCCTATTTAGAATGGAAATCATGTTTCCATGGTAACAGAAATCAACAAAAATACCTATTTAGGCCCAAAAACGTTTTTACACGCCTAATTTGGAACCTTTTCACCCAAAATATAACATTCTATCAAAAATCATTGAATTCTCCATAGAAAAATACCCTATAATTGTTTTAGGTATATCTTTCCTATTCTAGCCCATAGTGGTGCCCCCTGGTGGCTAAAACAGGTACTAAATCCCACAGGAACCCCCTCTTTTGCTTGCTGGCTCACAAATGTTTTAGTCTTTAAAAAAATGTCAGGATTGATTGGGTGGCCAAATTAGAGGGGTGTCCAATGAGCAGGTTGACTGTATTACCTCAAAATGATGTTTCCATTGGGCATTAATTGTTCGAATAACCAGACAAACTGCAGGACTAGAAGGAAGAGGTATAGGCCACCTTAAAGGTCTGTATGTCTTCTTTCTACTCCCTCAGTGTGATATCATGCATGGACAATGAAACAAATATTTCCCAGAAGATCCTATTCCAACTGAAAAACTAGTGATGCTAGAATGTATGGAGACTGATACTTTCCACCTTTATATACCACCTAACTACTGGCCACCGCCTCTCCAGAAAGATGATATATGTGGGACTAAATGGTGTGTGAGGGGGAGGACTTTCTATAACTCTTGAATGTGCAATTATTTGGAGAGATTTTGTGTGATATAAGACTATACTTTATCTAAAGTTTACTTGGTGTTTCTTATGTGATTCTCTTTTTTTTCAGGAACATCAGGAGGACCAGCATTGAAGGATATAGCCTCTCATAAGTTTTGTCTGTCATGCCTTTGATAAACATTTGATCATTTTTCTAATAAACATTTACATACTGTTAACTCTGTGTTGGGTTTTCATTTATGCTTCATAAAATGGCAAAAATTGCTTTTGTTGTAGTATTTGAATGAAAAAAAATCCACATCAGATATGAACCCGATTGAGAAAATAATGATTGATAAAGCCAAAGATTAGCTAAATGCCAAAGTTCAGGAATTTTGGCTCTTTATAATAAAATTGCGGGATTTAAGTCAAAGTGGAAATATTTTGGCACCTTGATCATTACCATGATTTGCAATTTTGTTTCATGTATGTCAAATTACATTAAAATTCATCATAAAAAGATGTAAAATACAATTCTCAAGACAAAGACATGAGTTGAGATCCCAGCAAAATCACATCAGGCAATGACGTAAATTCACATTCTACATCTAGTGGAATGCTTTTTGAGAAAGACGCATCATAATATCATTCAGGTGATGTTAAAAAACATGAAATTACATCTGTAAGGTCACGTTTATACACATTACTCCTTTACGTATATCTATATATATAAACATACAATTATTTTCAGTAGATGCTTACCAGGTAGATGAAAGAATTATGTTTCTATGTCAAGTTTTGTAAATATATGATATATTTACATCTCTGAGGTTACGTTAATACACATAAATTGTTTTACGTAAATAAACATTTGGTTATGTTCAGTAGGTATCTACCTGATAGGTGAAAAATGATTTTTTACGTTTAAGATATGTAAAAATATTATATATAACGTAAAGATCATGTTCAGAGAATGTTCTGCGGATGTAAATCTATGTAACATTACGTTCAGATACCTAAAAAAAGCCTTACATTTTTACGTTCAAAGAACGTTCAGAAATTACGTAATATGACCCCTAAAATTACATTCCCTGAACGTTAATAAATGTAAGTGTGTTTACTGGATTAAAGTTCACGACAGGGCCAAAATTTCACTGTACAGGCCCATATTGGGGGGTCATCTCAAAACACCCAAACATGGCCAAAGATGCATCTTACACGCGTAGGGGACTCTATTCTAAGGAATTATCATCATTTTAGACCCAAGCATACATAAATTGTACCATAAGAAGGCAAAATCTGGCCAGGGAAACGATCGTTCACTCACACCTCACTTTTCTGCAAAAGGAAAAATCTTGCCCCGATACATCCAAAATAGCCCAAGCGATATCCAAAGTGTCTCCCGGTGGCACATTTTACTCCCTAGCACCTAAAATACATCGTTTACAACAATATTTTGGGGCAATTTCATCGAATTTCCTTATGATCATAATTCTTTTTCAGACATTATACATACAGCATAAAAGTGTGTATAGAGTACAAAAACTGTATGTAGTAATGAAATTTACTTCTGTTTAGAGGTAAAAGACTGAGGCGTGAGTGAATTTGGCATGCATTGAAAATCACTATTATCTACCTGGCTTGGGTAATTCTCGAAGTACATAAAAAAAATTTATATGGAGGTTACCCCCCTAGGGTACCTCTTGATTGTATATAATAAGAAAAATTGTGCTCTTTTGTGAGGGCCTGGATGGTCACTTTGAAAAAAAATTCACTCACGCCTCATCGTGTAAAATTCATGTTTGAAGGCATATAGAAGGTAAATTATGCCCCAGGACCCACACAAACCATATGGAAATCTTAGCTATGACCCCCCACTAAGAAATAAAAATATTATTGGTGGTGTAGAAATATTTCCCTTCTTCTCTCTCTCTAGTTTTATGTAAACATGATGTATGAACATGAAGATAACCGGTAATGTAAGTACTTTCTTTCACCTCGATATAAGGCACGACACACCACTTATCCACTTATATATATATATATATATATATATATTATATATACATGTATATATATATATATATATGTATGGGACTATATACCCCTGGTATATATATATAATTAATGAGTGATACTGTTAACGGACGGTTACATGTGGTGAAGTGAATGTACATGGAATCCAGGGAAGTTAATTTATCCTTTTATTGCATAGCTGACATGAGTGTTTCATAAAGGTGGTAACAATGATAACACTCGTCAAGATCTAAGCTCTGCCTCCGATCCTATAGCTCAACCTGTCGTAGGTTCGAGGTATAGGTGTAAGGTGTAAGTTGGGAGAGATGATTAGGAGCTGCTCAAGCTGCCTTTTATATGAAGGGCTTGAGCAGCTCACAGTATTGTGAAATATTCTATACACGTGGCTCAATGAAATAGAGATACGTGTCATAGGGAGAGATTGCCACCTGTGGGTTAATCATATTGATGAGGATTGAGAGGAGATTGTGAAATATCCTCTCATTCCAAATATGGCACCACAGGTGGATCCCACATCCTCCAGCGGGGCTGTGTGGGTGTAGATATGATTGGAATGTTATTACATCCGTCTACATTATGTCACTGAGTCTCATGGAGGAAGTGAGTTTGTGATAACTTATGGATCCTGGTTCCTGTTGGAGAATACAGGAGATTGTTGAGTATGGATCGTGAGCAGAGCTTGGGTTTTATATGGCGAAGAAATTAGTAAATATGAAAAATAATAATAATACCCAGAATGGTCCATTGACAAATCCCCACATTCCTACTCGTCTCTGCACGAGTGTAGAGGGAGAAAAATAAGTAGAAAAGATGAGGCTTTGCCAAGTCCATTGACAATTATGGGTATTATGATGCAAGGCATCTGTGAAAACCTGATGGGTTTGACATTGTATGCGGTATATAAAAAAGATTCCTTTATGGAAATACAAGAATACAGTTTGTGTGGATCAAGTGACTTAATCTATGTACGCAGGTTATAAATGCATGAATATGTACAATTTGCTTAAAAATATATATGTACCGGTTTGGTATATTAAAAATGTAATGAGCTATGTCCAGATGAGGACCAACTAAGTTTGGTGAATCTTGGTATCGTGGGGTCAATGATCAACACAAAGGTGGTGAGTCTTGGCTCCACGTTACCAAGGTTCATGACTGAAGTTGTGTAAGGTCTGTACATAATTTGGTATAAGGTATAAGACAAGGTTGTATTCAGTGTTACTGTTGACTAGAAACATGGTAACTTTTACAAAAATATACAAAAATGGGATATATATGGAACTTATAGCTATAGGTGACTAATTTGACTAAAACTCATAAATACATGTCATGGCTGAGTTTGAAAAAAAAACAGTGGTGAAGGTGATGAACCTTATAGCGCCTAGAGACATAAACCAGAAGGCCATTTTGGTTTATGTCTCATAATGTTCATTAAAAGGGGGAAATCTTAAACTAATATATACATTTGGCCTAAGGAAAACAGGCTTTTTAAAGAATCCAGTGAAAAGGATTCGACGTGTCGAAAAAAATTTTTTTTTTACATTCTCAGAGAACAAGTAATACGTATAGGCATGGGGGGGGGTTTACAATCGTGTCTCAGTGGCTAGGGACCAAGAGTGGTAGTACAAAATTGATTCTGTGAAATGTCTATTTGTGTGTTCTGAAATGTCGATTTGGGTGTATGCTGTTTGGAGGTAGATTTTGATGTTCTTTGATGTTGAAATTTTTGAACCTGCCCTCAGCTTTACGATGGGTCCTGGATCTGATGGGCCTGAATTTTGAGATGGTAATGTCAGAAAAATCTAAGTATACTGAATCTAAGTCACCAGCTGTGGCCACATCTGATCCGTCTTCTGAGGCGGTATCTGTCTCTGTGGTAGGGGTCGGTCGAGGGCATGGGCTTCCACATGGTTTTGGGTGTAGATCTTTGCCTGTTGCCGCTTGGCTTAGGTTTGTCGTCATAAGCACAAGGGCACAGGAACCCATTTGGTTGATGGTAACATGGTATGCAAAGTCTGGCAGTGGATACCTGCCCATTAATGTGGCGGCAGTAGTTGTTGTTGTGCCTGTAGGTTGGTGGCATGGGTGTACCAGGCCTGCAGGCTGCCGACACATAGGTTCCCCTGGGTGTTAGAGGGGGCTTTCTAGCTGGCCCCCTCCACTGGCTGGTGGAGGTTGCTGCTGGGGCTCGGAGTCCGTGGCTGGTGGTGTTGGATCTCGTTTGACCTCTTTCCTCCTGCTCTTTCCTTCTGTTGCCCTCTTTGACAATGATTGCCCCGGCCCGTCTGTGCACTTCAGGGCTGGAGGGCCGACGGATGGTGGGTCTCCAGAGGAGGGGTCTGTAGGGAAGAGAGCCGTGAAAACAAACCATTAACATAGGTGTAAAATCCTGCTTGGGTCAGCTGCTGGCCTTGTCAATACAGGATAACCAAAAAGTGCGATAAATTTCTGCTGTTTGACACACAATATTAACTTGACAGAGCTCAATTTGATTGTAAGAATAGAACGCGGTAAGTGTAACTAAGCAAGCTTAGTTGGTTCATTTGTACTACGCTGGGTGGCGGTACCGAGCTGTCGCTTCACCGTGCCGAAACCTGATTATTCAGATAAAAATTCAGAAAAATATTTCAAATAGTGGCCTAAAGTTCCATAAAAGTGGTTGAAAGGTCTCGAAAAGGTTTGAGTTTTGGCGTTCTGGCATACAATTCGCCAGTTGAACTCTAAAGGTGAGGGTTGCGAATTTTGAATTAAATTTTGAGTTTTGATGCCTATAGCCTTGGCCCTATATAAGGATGGGTGCCGGCTATCTTATCAGTAGTTACGCAAGATGGAGATTGTGCAGGGCATCCTGCATTTCCCTGATGGTCGCGCTCTGCTGATCACCATCTTCATCAATGAGGATGGGACGTAAGTAATTTTGAACAAGTGGCCGTGTGAATTTTACTTGGAATTTTGAATAAGATAATTTTGTTTGGAACTTTTGGTAACTTAATTTTGGATTTGTTTCCTTGTAGGATTCATCAGGTCACATACCTATTGCTGGCGCCTCAGGTGCCGGCAGTGAATGGTTTTTAGGAAGGACGTGGGTAATCCCTTTTATCATGATGCTCAGGTTGTTTGCATGTGTTGATGTTGTTGTTTTCAGCCAATGTATCAAGTCAGAACGATCATGTGACCGAAACTAATCGACATTTGCATATCACAAAGCCCTTTAAAAATGGCGACGCCGGGTCGCGACTGGCGCGAAAATTTTGTACAGACGCTGTGATTGCGTTTATGGGTTGTAAAACGGATTGCGTCGTCATTGATAAGGTTTAGTGAGGTATAAAATGAAACAACGGCGGGGTATTGCGACTTTTAGGTATTAGGTTGGGATGGGGCCCTATGGGGGGTCCTTGGGGGTCTCGGGGGGAATCTCAGCGGATAGGAGGGGGATCCCCACATCAGCGTTTCAGGGCTATCCGGTCTGTTATACAACGCTTGTTCAGCACCTGCCATCCCCGCATAAGGGTGGTGGTACCGTCCAGTGTTGGTGCCGGGCCTGTGGGCGCTGGGGAGAGTCCATTATGGGGGGAACCTCGGGGGGTGGCTGGTGGAGGTCGCTGAGGATGCTGAGCATTCTCAACAATCCCCACATCAGCCGAAACTAACGGTTTAAAATATGAAAAACTACCATCCATGGGGTTAATGGCCCTCTCAGCCAGTGTAGTGTCGAATAAGTATAGGTCCTTGGGTGGTTGGGTTTCTCTGAATTGTAGCAGGGCCATCTCTGCTGGAGTTGTCCCACTGGTGGAGGCCTTAGGGGCCTACTCCCGCCTGAGTAGGTCCTTTCTCCGTGTCATAGGTGGCACTGGTTTGAAGCTGGCAGATAGTTCATATTCACTTGGTGTGAGTTGGAAGTCAGGGAGGTTTTCCTGTACGATGGCCAGGGTGACCGTGTGGGGTCTGGATCTGAGGATGATTGCGAGGGGAATGCGCCAGAGCAAAGGGCAACTGGGGTACCTCTCCAGCTTCACCGTCCTCAGTCTTCCACCAATGATCATTCCGACATCTGACTTCCAATGCGCATCAAGATGACGGGCTAGTGGGAAAGTTAACCTGGGTGGTGCTAGTTTGGGTGCCAAGATGGAGGCTGGCCAAAGGTTCCGTCCATACACCATTAATCCCACTGGAAAAGCATTTGTGTGCCCTCCAGAGTGTATCTTCAGCACGAATCTTGGTGTGCCGGGGGCGGGGTCCTGTCTGCCGTAGGGCCAATGCCTAAGACAGCGTCTCCCTGCCGCTCTGATAAATAGCAAGCTGAGGATGATGCCTAGGAAGGCAATCATAGAGTCATACCTTCCTGGCATTTGAATCCAGTCAGGTGTTGTGATCTCCTGGGGTGTGGTCCACGTAGGCCAATTTTGGTTTGTGTTTTTGATCATTTCTTTTAGCTTGTTCCAAGACGCTGCGTCAGCCATCGTTGCTCGACTGTGAATGGTCATTAGTTGACCTAAGTATACTACGCGCATGTGCACGCGACACGTGATCAAGCAGCACAAGATGGCGATGGCTGGCAACAACAGGTGTAACCAAGGGGAAAACTCCAGGTGATATCCTAGATGTATGAGTGAGTTGGTGCTCAGGATGGATGATTTATCGTGAATTTTAGTGGCAGCGCTTTTTAGGCTTAAAATGTCTTTGAATAGGGGTAGAAATTTTTGGTTGTGAAGGCGCTTCAGGCGCTGAAAATTTGGTAAGTCTAAATGGGTCGGGGTGGTTGCTATGGTTACTCCTGATATGTTGTTTGGCGGGTTACCAAAATGCCGCCATAGTGGTAAATTGACGGGCACTTTGGCGATTGGTTCTAAAGTAAAATTTTGGGCGCACGATAGATCGGAATTAATCATTATCATGCCTCTGTTTTTAAGTGAGCAGAGGCATGGTACTGAAATAATAGGGTAGGCTGCGTTTTTGATTTCGATTTATCCTGAGTCAGAGCATTGCATGATTGAAGATGAAGTGCTAGTGATCAGCATGTAGGAGCTTTGGGAGATGGGCTTAACAATGTTGGGAATTTGTGCTGTCATGTGGGCATGGAAGTTGCAGGTATGATGTACAGCGTCTGGTAGGTCTAAAAATAGGGATAAGCTGCAGGTGGGGTACCTGGGAGATAACATGGGCAGGGGCAGGTTGCATGTAATAAAAACATTTACATCACATAGATCTAAGTCAGAGTGATCAAGTTCAATGTAGTGTGAATGGGACACAGACATAGCTATGTAATCTGGCAAAGGCTGTACTTTTGTAAACCCAGTAGTGTTTACGTTGGTCGTATCAAAAGAGACTGGAAAAGCTTCCGCCCTATATATGGAGTAGATGTTGTCTCCTAGCCCTATGGGTATAGGTACTGTGATGTAAAGTTTGTTTTGGTCCTGCCAGTGCACATGCACTCTTCTCTTGTAGTAGAAGCCGGTGGGTACCTCTAGAATCGAGATGCCGTTATGGGCCTCATACAAGGAGCTTGATAGATTATTAAGTCCATCTTCCATGATTTTATGGGGAATTAGTTTTGGAGGTAACTCACCTTTCATTAAAGTGGTTAGTGAGTCTAGAAGGGTGTCTAAATCATTTTGCAGATTCATTAGCGCTTCAATTTGAGAATTAGCTGCGGTGAATAACATCGAATAATAGGTGTCCTGTCTGTTCTGTTGTTCCAGGTTGAATAATATATTTGATACATTGTTACTCAAGAGCTGGAGGCTGGAACTGAGCAGAGACAGGGCGTCATCCGTGTTATTTTGTATGCTAGAGAAAACGCTCAGAGATTGATAATTAAATTCAGAAATGTTCAAAAGAAAATGTGTGGCTAATTCTACCACATGCATTTTGGTAGCCAAGGCTCTTTCTAAGTCGGACATTTCAGAATTCAACAAGTCTACCTCAGATTGCGTGCTCAAGCCAATCAATGCTCTCAAAATATCACCTATGATCTGTCCTGGGGCGCCTCTGGGTATCCTGGTTTGGGGATGCTCCAGAAATTTTATTAACAGGGCTAAGGATTTTTGAGATTTCTGGTAGAGTTTTGCCAAAATTAGGTCTAAAGATTGGGCGGTTTCCAAGATGAAATTTGGGGCATTTCTGCTGATTAGGGAGGTTAATTTGTCGGGTCGCTGCAAGGTTTGATTAAAAGATAGGTCTAAAGCGAAAACTAATGGGTAATCCATATATCCTGAGATAATTTTCTGGGGTATTTTAGTGAATAAAACACCATAGTTCGGCCTGAAGATAGTTTCTCCTTTGGTTACAAAATCCTGTGCTCCTGACTGTTGGGTCTGGGCGCACGTAATTAGGAAGAGTGCTGCCAAGGAGGCTGCTATCCTAAAAATAGAAATTTAGATAAGCTTGTGAGAAATGGTTCATATGAGACTGAGATAGGACTGTTTGTTCAGGGTGGGGCGGGTCTTTAAGGGGTTTGGGTTGGGGAGTTGGCTTTGTGTGAGGTATGTTTGTGTTGATTGGGCGGTGGGTGTCCTATACATGTGGGGGGGGGGTCGCTTGGGTGTGTGCGGTGTGATTATGGCGCTTTGGGGACGTGTTATTTAAAAGGGTTATCAGGTTGCTAGGCTGATGTCTTAACTAGCAAGGATGTCTCTAGCTTAGTCATAAAAAGAAAATTGACATGGGAGAAAAGAAAGAAAGAAAAAGAATTTTGGAGGAATTTGATTGATTCTTCACATTGTAATGTGCAGGGGGGGAAATGGGTCGATTCAGGGTTGATAGTTATTGACTATATAAGGGGCGTATTTGGCCATTTCGAACGCTGCCAGCTGGGTCTGAAGATTTGTGGATTGGATTATGACATTGTATCTGCTAATACCTGTTTCATATCTTGGTAGCTCTTTTAGTGGCTTCTCTGAGGTAATCAGAGTTCTGGCACATAGGAGTGCAATGTAGCTTGATGTTTCCTCACTGAATCTGTCCCACAATGGGACTGTGGGGAAATCTTTGCATAGATCGAATATCATGGCCTTGGTGGCCGATAATACAATGGGGTCTTGTAGGGTGAGCTCCTTTTGAACTGTTTTGTTGTTTAGGTATACACCTAGGTCTTTGCTGGATATACGTTTGATCATGTCTTTGTGCTCCATGATAGTTATTCTGATCTCGAACAGATCCATGGGCTTACTTTTGATGCCGTTTGGGCCTAAAAGACGGTGGATGGTCCACCCTGAGTTGACTCCATGTCTAATCTCTGGGGCTCTAAGGCTGTGTGAATAAATGGTTTGATAGGTTTGCGGTTAGACTAAGGTAGATAAATGGGCTGGTGGGGGGTTTTGTCAAGAGGTTGATAAATAAAGTTGTGAAAAATCAGGCTGCCATACATGGTTTTGAAAAAGGACTGCAAATTCAACTATCACATTTTACAAAGCACTCTGGGCGCACACTACCATTGGCATGTAATGGGTATCTGGGCAACATGATGGTAGATTCCATCATTGTCATGCTAGAACGATTGATGACGCTACTAATGGACACATAAGACCAATCCTACCTGGGCTTGTTGCATGGCAGTCCCGACATTTGGGTCCTGTGGTCTCCGGATGCTTGCTCCATAGCGGCTGGATGTGGTGAGTTTGGTGTATTTGATAAGAGTGGTTAAGATGGGGGTGGTGTGAGGCTTATAAGCACATCATGAGGTTGGCTAATTCCTCATTACATGCCTCCCGATGAGGTATGTCTCACCCATATATGGCACGAGGCCTAGCTATTGGTTGGTTTGCATGTGTTACGTTTTATATGCAGATTTAAGGGGCCTAGGTATGGATGATCATTGGATGATCTGAATATTGTAGTATGACTAGGAGGGGAGTAATGGCTGTGGCGCTGAGATTAGTCAGCTTACCAGGGGTGCACTTGTTCCTGTTATGATAACACAGCAGGAAACCGTGCTGAATTATTTGATTAAGTGTCTCACCAAACATTCTAGTGCTCATGGTAAACAGAGGCGTAAACACGGATCAGGATGTCTAGGTGCTGCTCTCCTACAATAGGCGGTCATTTGGTAATACTTTAGGGTATAGAGGAGCCCTGAGCTTGTAACAAACCGGCGCATGCGTGTTCCTGAAATTAGGATCCACGAACCGAGAATACGCTGTGACCTTGGGTAATTTATGTGGCATGCCAACCTTAATCAATCATTATATGACTGTCTGAGTCTCAAACCCTAGATAAAATTCTTGACAATGTCCCATCAGTAAAAAAAATAAGCCAGAAAGCTTTTGGGGTTTATGTAGGAATTTTGAACGTTAGGTAGTTGGTATATGTTTTAGATGATAAAAAAAAAATAAATGATGCGAAGAAAGAGAAAAAAAAAATTGTGGGGGAAAAACATCATTGCACGAAATAACATGTGGCCAAAACTGCCACCGGTTGGAGGTAAAGGTAGAGAGGTATGTGTAACTGCGGGGGGGGGGGGGGGGGTAAGGTGGGGGTGGGGGGGAAAGGAAAAAAAAAATTGTATGTTTTCTGAAAATCTATTTCTTTTTCCTGGACTTTTTCTTTGCCTTCTTTTTTGGGGAAGGGGCAAAGGTGACAAGTCCTTTCTTTGCAGGTCATCCTCTTTTCTTTTTGACTGCGGGGGATTCTGGTTCACCAATGTGGGTGAAATCTAGATCAGGGTCATACAAGGAACTAACTGGCCCAGACTGCAGTCTTTTGATTACCGCTCTGGCGCTAGCCTTGGTGATTGGTCTCCTTAACCTAGATACGTGTATTGATTTTTTCAATACTTTACCATCCTGTAGCCTTTTTAACTTTGCAGTTACTGGTGAAGTCATTTTCATGATGATGTATGGTCCACTATATGTGGGCTGCAGCTTCTTGCTCGTTTGCTTGACCAACAGGTTAGGTATGTGTAAATACACAAGCTGACCTGTGTTGTAGGTGCATGGAGAAGCAGTGGCGTCATATCTGGCTTTCATCTTTTTATGGTGTTTGACCATACTCTCAGCTGCCTTAAGTTGGATGTCATCTCTTAAACTGAGTAAGGCGGTAACCAATTTTTCCTTGTCTTTGATCTCTTCAGTTTGTTGGACCAAGGAGAGGGAGGACTCAGTTGGGAGATGTGTTTGCCTTCCAAATACTAAAAGATTGGGTGAGTATCCTAGCACGCTGCATACAGTGTTGTTTATGCTGAATGCTATAGCCTGTAGGAAGGTTGACCAATGTTTTTGTGATTTGGAGACAAAGGCTCTGAGTGAAGATTCTATTATTTGATGTTGACGCTCACATAGACCTTGTGATTTTGACCAATGTGCACTTCCTGTCACATGTTTGATGCCGAATTTTTCACAAAAAGATGTGAAATATTTGGACACATACTGTTGTGCGTTATCTGTGTTCAGGACTGATGGGGTCCCAAAAACACAAATAACTCTTTGGAAAAATCCTAGCGCTACTTCAGTGCTGGTGTTATCCTTTGTGGACCAAACAGTGATGTGCCTGGTAGCATGGTCTGTGACAACATGAATAAATGAGGATCCATCCACAGCAGGTGTGAATGGACCGATGGTATCCATGGTAAGGTGAGTGTAGGCTGTTAAAACAGGGTCTCTCAGGGTCATTGGGGTTCTCAAGTGTTTTGGTCTTTTCTTTGTTGTGAGACATGTGTGGCAAGTGCCGCAGTAGTCAAAAACATGTTTGAACATGGAACGCCAATAATACCTGGATCTGATTGCTGCATATGTTTTAGTGGGACCAAGGTGTCCTCCTAAAGGCGAGCAGTGTGTGGCCTCAATTAGTGATTCTGCCCACTTTTCTGGCATCACTATTTGTAGTGTAGGCTCTAAGCTGTCTCCTTGGTTGACTTGGTGATCCTGAATAAAACTTCGTCAAAAATCATGAACTGGTCATGGTTTAGCAGTATCTGTTTGCTAAGGCTGGGGTCCTCTGGTAATTCACCCTTATTGATGTATGACAACATGGAGTTTGAGAAAACATCCTCCTGCTGTGCCTGTATCAGTGTCTCCCTGGATGGGGATAGGGAGTGGTGTTTACATAGCTGGCTTATCGCTCGCTCAGCCATGGGTAGCACTTTGTGTGATAGCTTAGCCCTTCTGGTGTTAGCTAATTTCACTGATACTCTGGGTGACCTGGATTTGGGTGGTCGGCCCTTTGGTTTGGTCTTGGTGTCCTTGACCTTAGGGGGTGGGTCTGTTTACTTCTGGTTGATTTGCTTGGCTGAGGGGGTGTGGCCGGGTCTGGTAGCTTGGCTTCAGATCGAGTTAAAATGCACAGCTCGGGCTCAGTTTGAATGGAGCTGAGTTTTTCCCTCTCAGAGCTACTTTTCTTGGCAATCACACCCTTTGGCTTCTTTGAAGTGCTACCCCAAATCTGTCCTCCTTTTAGTATGGACCTAGGTGGTCCCATGAGGACTGGATTTTTGGGAACTGGGTCATTAGATTTGAAGACTTTGGTCATGGTAATGTCAGAGAACTTGACTGATTTAGGAGGGAGTATTATTCTACCTTGAGACCTGATGGGAATTGGGTCATCAGAGCCGGGCGGGTATTTCCTTCTGGAAAGAAAATCTGCCACAATATTGGCTCTGCCTTGCAGGTATCTGACTTCAAAGTCGTAGGACATGACTGTGTCGACCCACCTGGCTAACCTTCCATTGGTTATATTTTCCTTTTTATTAAAAAGGGAAACCAGGGCGGTATGGTCCGAGTAAACTTTGAAGTGAGTTCCATCTACATAATGGTGGAACTTTTTGACTGCAAAAACTATTCCCAACAGTTCTTTATCAGTTATCCCATACCTAGACTCTTGAGGTGTCAAACCTCTCCCTGCGAATTCAATTCGTCTATAGAAACCATAGTCGTCTACCTGAGTGATTACAGCTCCTAAGCTGAGTCAGTAAAAATGACAAAAGGTCTGTTATAGTCCGGAAATTTCAGCACAGCTTCAGTACAGATAGAAGCTTTAATTTTCTCAAAGGCTCTCTGACACTCAGTGGTCCATTTAAAGGTGCTTTTTGTCGCCTCATAAAGGGGCTTCATGACATGAGCAAAACCTCTGATGAACCTCTTGTAAAACTGCGCCATACCATTGAAACATCTAAGATCATGGATGTTCTTAGGTGGGGGGAAGGTTTTGACAGGTCCTATTTTGTCCGGGGATGGGGACAAACCATGCTGGTCTACATTGAAACCCAAAAATTCCATTTTGGTAGTTCCAAATTCGCATTTTTCTGATTTCAGTTTGATGTTTCCTCTGATAAAAAGTTTCAAAACCTCGTCTAGATCTTGTAAGTGCCTTTCCCACGTGGGGCTGTAAATGGCTACATTGTCCACATATGCTACAGCATTTTTATACTTGCATTTCATGAGGAGTTGTTCCATTACATTCATGAAGGATAGGCCTGAAGTTTTGAGTCCCATAGGGAGAACTTTGGCCATGTATCTCGTGCCATTGGCAGAGAAGGTGGTAAGTGGCCTAGATTCTTCTGCTAGGGGAATCTGGTGGTAGGCGCTGTAGACATCCAATTTGGAAAAATATTTGGCGCCTGTTCTGCCTATCTGCTGCATGAGGTCGTCGGCTCTGGGGAATGAGTAAGAGAAGGTTTTTAAATTCTCATTTACCCATCTGTAGTCAACTACAATCCTCCAGCCAGAGGCTACTGACCTGTCACCTTGTGGTTTTGGCACTAAAAAGGCAGGTGAGTTCCACTCACAGGGTTTGGTACACTCTTCTATTATCCCCTGTTCTAAATGTTTCTTCAGGAGTTCCCTTTGAAAAATTTCTTTGTGAGGGGACATCCTATACGACGGTCTGTTGCAGGGTTTGAAGTCTGGTTTTAATTCCAGTTTAACTTCATTTTCTACATTGAGACCTATGGCACTTTCATTTAGGACAAAGGCTTGCCTATTGGCCTCAACGATGTTTTTGATCTGTTGCCTTTGAATTTCAGAGAGTTTTTCACAGATTTTATACTTCAAGGGTTCATTCCCTTTGGGGAGTTGGTCCATGGGATCCTCTCCACAATTGATTGGAAATAAGTCCTTTTCTGTTGTTACACTGTTGAGTGAATGGGCACTATTGAGTGCACCAATGGGTACAGCCTTTTTGATGTTGAAAAGTCTAAATACACCGAGGTTCATGTGTCTTTTTATCTTGATGGGGAAGTCATTTGGGTTAGCTACTGTTACTGGTACTATCTTAAGGTCTGATCTAGGTTTAACTATGGCGTGCTTGATAAGTACCGGTAGGGTAGAACCTGAGTTCTCAGTCAATCCAGTTTTTCACACAATGTTGCTATTCCCTATCACAACCGCATTGAAAGTGGCTCCAGTGTTTGGTGGAATGTCAACATTTTTGTTTGCCCTGATGTAGTTGGGCGATGGGGGAATAGGTCCAAAGGAAATTTTGGCTTTGTATTTGGTCATGAAATTTACTCCTAAAATTAGGGAATGGTTCAGTTCAGGTACTACATGGAATCTGGATCTGAATTCATGGCCACCAATGAGGAATGTTACAGTCATGGAGTGATTTACTTGGATGGGGGTTTTATCAGCCAATAAAACTGTCAGTCGCGCGCGTCTTCCATGTCTGAAATTTGGTGTGTTCGCGATTTTGTCAGCCATTTTTTGGCTAATGAATGAAAGTGAGGCGCCGGAGTCAACAAGAGCTCTATACAAGTGGTTATTTATGTCTACAGAAACTGCACCTTTGGTTAATTCTGTATCAACGTAAATGGCCTTACCTTGCTGCCCATACTGCTCAGATTTGATCCTCAGTCTCAGGATTGAAGTCCTCTGGCTCTGGTCCTCATACTCGTCCTCGTCATCACTGGAGTCTGAGTTCTCATTGGTATTCAAGAAATTGGTATAATTCGAACTGGATGATTGAGAGTCTACTGAATTCATTTCTGCATCAGCATCTCGAGAAGTGTCCTTGGATAATTCCATGGTCATGTTCTGGGTGGGGTCGGGGTCACTAGGTGCTTGAGTGCCTTCCCATGATCCCTATTCATCTTGTGTGTTATTGAGACTGTCATTGTCGGCCTCAGACTGAGATCCTGAATGGCTTCTGGAGTAGTTCCTGCCTGGGGTTGGATCTCTGGACTTCTTCAATGACTGTTGTACCCAATTGTCTGGGATGGTGAAGTCAGCTGGGACCATGAAGGAGACATTTTTGTTGTTATTTGGCTGTCCAGCAACTGGTATGAAGACAAAACTTTTGTTGCTATCAGAGGATCTTGACCTTTGTTCTGATCTGTCTTTTGACCTATCTCTTCCTGGGGACTTATAGTCGGATCTATTTTTGGAATTAGATCTGTAGTCCTTGGGATTGGATCTGTCTGAAGACTTGGACCTTCCTCTGTAACTGTTTTTGAATTTATTTTCATACTGCTTGTTGTAGTTACTACTGGGCAGTCTGTCTTCTTTCTTGTGGTCGCGCTGATATTTATCCTTTCTGGATCTGTTGTCGTCCTTGTTGTAGCCTACTGCAAATAACTCTGCTGAGTTGTTCTGAGCAATTTTTATAGCCTCGAGGTTCAATTCTTGATTTATGGCTAACTGTTCAGCTTCCAGCAAGGTCTTGGGGGACTTAGCTACAACAACATTTTTCAGCTCGGGTCTGAGGCCATTTACGAGGTAGTCCACCTGTGAAGCCTCATCCAGGCTGCTGTTGGACAACAACATGGTCATGTCTGCAAGATAGTCCTCAGTGGTTTCATTCGGCTTCTGTTTTCTGGCTCTGTACCCCTTCAGGATGGTCTGAGGTCGGGGTTGCCAAACCTTGTTAGGAAGGCTTCATAAACTGCCTCCTTGTTTTGCATGATTGGCTTGTCCATTATGTTGCTGAAAAACCACTGAGCTGCCCTCCCTTTGAGAAAGGTGTACAGGCAAGTTGCATGTAGGTCCGGCCTTTTGGCATGCACATTCCTTATGAAAAATTTGAATTCAGTCAGAAATTTTGCTGCAGACCTTTAGGGTGTCGGTTTGTCAAAGGGTTCAGGCTTGTTTAATGAGCCTAACTAGGCAGATGTGAGCTTGTTGCCATCCAAACCACTGGGGGAAGGTCTGGGATACTCAGCGCCATGATATCCTCCCTGGTGCGCTACCGGTGTGGAGTGCGCTATGTGGGGATACCTAGGAGGGTATGGTATCCCAGAGTGGTTATTTGTCTGTCCCTGGGGGCTGTAAACACCATTAACCACATGGCCACAATGTTGACTTGGATTAGGCGCTGTGTTATATGACGCTGTCGCCCCCTGGTGGGCGTTCAGTGCACTGGCTGCTGGAGAATGGTATGATTCATGGGAGGTTGAAGGAGCGGCGGCTGTGTTCTGGTTACTGCTGTCCATGAAGGTCTGAGGTGGGCTCAGGCTTGTCCCTGTCATATCATTATGACCGGGGCTGTTGTTAGGTGCCGTGGGGTAGGGGGGGGTGGACTGTATGGTTCCTAAATTGCCCTGGGTGCTAGTGGTAGTTTGGTTGGAGCTAGTGGCATTGGCGCTGGTAGACTGGCTTTGAATAGCTCTCATGAGGTCAAGCCTCATTGAGTCCCTGTTTCTGCTAAGCTGGTCAGTCATTTGGTATGTGAAATCCTCGGATCTTCTGAGAACTTCCATATTGCCTTGTTCTGCCTGCCTGAAGTTGTGAGCGGTGTTACTTTCCATATGCTCCTTCCAACGTTCCATATCATCTAACCTGAGGTGTACTCTAGCCAACTGACCTGAGTGTTCCTGTCCATGATTTTTAATCTCAGTGGATAGGGTGTTCACATGTTTGGCTAATAGCTCAGAGAGAGATTCACTCACGGCATTAGTACAGTCCCTGACAAGACTTCTCCTCATGTCCTCCTGGTCGTACTGAGGGGGCTGACCTCGGGACGTTGCCATGTTAGGTCGGTGGGGGAAGGTCACTTCAGTATCTTCCCCAGGTGAAACGATGAGGTGAGGTGAGTTGTATGGCGTCCTATTGCCTCTATTGAGTAGCAGGGTTGTAGCTACGAGGTGAGACCTGCTTGTAGCTCCGTCCACACTTCTCAGCAGTCTGTAACCAGTGGGGGTTCTTCTTCTAAGAGGTGAACTTGATTGGGCCCTCCTTCTAAATCTAGAGCCTTGTCTGGATGGTGAGTCCACTGACCTGGTCCTAAGTGGCTGTGTAGGTGTGTACACAGGTGGGGGGTACAGGTCCTCCTCTTCAGAAGTGGATTGGTATCGGTTTGGCTGGGTAACAGTAGGGTCAAGCCACTCATCCAATAGTCTGTTAATGTTGAGTGAGAAGTTTGGATTGTCTCCTACCGGGTGTCCAGAGTCATTATTGGAAACCCTGCCTACACCGTTTTCATAGACTGCTCTCCACCTAGAAACTGCTGATCCTAGTCTAGTTTGTGCTGCAGATGCAGCTGCACTAGGTGTGGTGGGTTGTGGGGGAATGATATCCTGGAGGGTAGCTTGAAGCTCTGGTGGTCTATCCTCCAGGTGTGGATCGAGGTACAAGTGGTCCTGCGTATTGTCCACTGGTACTTCAGAGGCTGGGCTAGTTATACCAGAAAGTCTTAGTGGCGGTGAATTTACTTGTGAGTAACCAGGTAAGGTGATGTCTAATCCTGGTGCAGGTAGTGATACTGGCATACTGGTGTGTGCTCCAGTATTGTGGTCCACTATTGAAGAGGAAAATTGCTCAATACCAGTACTCACAGGTTGTAATACGTGGGCCTGCAGTGCTATAGGTAAAACTGGATCCAATGTCAATGCGTCTGGAGATGAAGTTTGCCTCTGGAGGTGATGTGTAGTATCACTTGTGGATTGGTTGGGCGCGTCTAGCCCAGGTGATGTAAAGGTGCGTTGTTCTGAAGCTGGCTCCTTAGGTGATGTCTCACTATTGCTCATGTTTAATGAGAGGTTGGTAGTGGGATATTCTTGGAGGGTTCATCCACCATCGTGTCAACGGACGGTTACATGTGGTGAAGTGAATGTACACGGAATCCAGGGAAGTTCATTTGATCCTTTTATTTAATAGCTGACATGAGTGTTTCATAAAGGTGGTAACAATGATAACACTCGCCAAGATCTAAGCTCTGCCTCCGATCCTATAGCTCAACCTGTCGTAGGTTCGAGGTATAGGTGTAAGGTGTAAGTTGGGAGAGATGATTGGGAGCTGCTCAAGCTGCCTTTTATATGAAGGGCTTGAGCAGCTCACAGTATTGTGAAATATTCTATACACGTGGCTCAATGAAATAGGGAGAGATTGCCACCTGTGGGTTAATCATACTGATGAGGATTGAGAGGAGATTGTGAAATATCCTCTCATTCCAAATATGGCACCACAGGTGGATCCCACATCCTCCAGCGGGGCTGTGTGGGTGTAGATATGATTGGAATGTTATTACATCTGTCTACATTATGTCACAGAGTCTCATGGAGGAAGTGAGTTCGTGATAACTTATGGATCCTGGTTCCTGTTGGAGAATACAGGAGATTGTTGAGTATGGATCGTGAGCAGAGCTTGGGTTTTATATGGCGAAGAAATTATAAATATGAAAAATAATAATAATACCCAGAATGGTCCATTGACAATACGCTGGTACTACTTTACCCTGGGCGCATGGGTTTCTATGACGTCACACATAACATTTCCTCCAGTATATAAGCTCCAGCAGTTGAACTAATGGTCAATTGGCTTCATACACTCGGACGGCACACACCACGCTGGGTGGTGCCAAAAAATTTAAACTGGTTTTCCAGTTTGTCAAGTAAATACTGTATCTACCTTAACACTATGGGTAGGAAAGGAACTGCTGGTGGCGGACCAAGTTCTAAAACCAAGAAATCTCCAAGAAATTACCAAGAAAACTAAAAATTTAGCCAATTCGAGGAACTCGAGCGGTGTGAGACCCAATGGGGGTGGCCAGGAGCTATCTTCCCCAATTGCTACAGGGGTTACATTGGATTCAGTCGTTGACCAGACGATTGGAGAGTTGGAGGATCATACTGCTCGTATGGAACAGGAATACAAGTCATTTCAGACCCAAAGTCATTTCAGACCCGGTCATTTCAGACCCATAGTCATTTCAGACCCGAGTCATTTCAGACCCATGGTCATTTCAGACCCATGGTCAGTGATAGTGGTATTATATGATTTGGGATGAATAGTTAACCAAATAATCAAACTCCAAGATCTAATAGAACAAGAAACAATTGAAGGGCTAAGGATACAGCCCCTACGCCATAGAACTAGAAGTCTAACAATAGTATCTGTGCTCCCTCCATCCCTGGTGTCAACGTGGAATGTGGGAGAGGGCTGCAGGCACCGCTGGAGTAGGCCAGGGGGGAAGGTTGTGATTATCATTGGAAAGTTCATGGCCTGAATTTAAAAATTGACTTTTTCCCTGGGGGACCCTTTTTGCTTGGCTATACACATGTAAGACATGTCATATAGGTCTGAAATGACTTGGGTCTGAAATGGACATGGGTCTGAAATGACTTGGGTCTGAAATGACCATGGGTCTGAAATGACCGGGTCTGAAATGACTTTGGGTCTGAAATGACCTGTTACCTGGAACAGCAGCTGGCTGATATCAAGTTCCTATTGGAGGGGCAGGCGCTAAAACGTACAACTACTACAGCAGTGGGTGGCGAGCATATGATGGATCGTGCACGTGGCGATGTTTGTAAATATTCGACTGGAGATGCAGTAACCAAGCAACGGGGGCGTGGCCAGCAGCGGTCACCTGACAACTGCGGGCTCCATAGCGACAGGAAAACGCGGCGCCATCTTGGATCCACCAGCCAGTCTTTGTCTTACCGTAGTAATTCATCAAGTTCCTCGGCTTCTATTGATTCAACCTCCTCTAGAAGTGGTCGTCGTCGTACACATAGAGCCAGAGGTATGTTTGATCAGAAGAACTTTCTTAAAAAGGGAGAAAAACTTGATAGCATTGAGAAATTACTGTTGGTTAATGTAAGAATGATGAAACAATTGATAGAGGAGGGGGAGGATGTTTTCGATGTGGTAAAGCACATAGAGGTGTTGGTGGAAAAAATTAATCTTCAACTAAGATATATACCCTCAAAGCCTTAGTGGCATACGATTCATCTGTTAAAAACAGGGCAAATTCTGATGGTGTAGAGTCTTTCAGTGATGTAAAGAATGAAGATATTCTTAGGCATTTATCCTATGACGGAACAATTCAGGCCCAGAAGGCAGGTGTAGTCAAACCAAAAAACTTCAAGTCCAAGCAGTCTAACCGCACCTGCTATGCTTTTAACAGGGCGGAGGGGTGTAAGGAGGACCCATGTAGGTATCGACATGCCTGTGATGTTTGTGGTTTGTCTAGCCATGGCAAGGATAGGTGCCAGAAGAATAAGAAGGACTACAGTTTTGGTCTTAGGCAGGATCCTATGTTAAAATCTGATATATTGGTGCCTGGTTTTGATATAGTACGTACGGTAGATCCTCCTGAGCCCCCCGTTCCTATCATTTCGGGTGAGAATAATAAAAATGATATTCATGAATCTGGTGTAGATATCAAGAATCTTTTTATGACTTATAGCAGCCCAGTACAGGGTGAGGTCGATCCATTGTTTTCAGTGGAGTGTGTTAATAGACCCAGCATCAGGGTTTATGATAGTTGTGTCAATGGTATTTGCAAGTGTGAGCATTTCATTTATGGTAGAAAAGCTCAAATTTTACCTTGCAGACTAGCTAGTTTTCTGAGGCAGTCGGATATTATTAATATTAACCAGATAGACTCAGATTTCCTATGGTGTGGCTTTACAAAAGGGTTCAAAATGGTTGACCCAGGCTGTGATACAGCTTATAATTGTAAAAATTATAAATCTATTGTGGAAGGTAGGTTCTATCACGAATGTGTGATATTATCAGGGACGAGTGGTCCCAAGGCTTGGTTACAAAGACGGGTTATAAACCTAATTGTATCCACTCGTCAGGTGGTGTAGAAAAATCTAATGGTAAATTAAGACCTATCACTGATTGAAGCATGCCTGCAGGGATATCTATTAATAACTTTATGGACACTACGTCAAAAAGCTTCTCTTATAACTCCATAAACACTGTTACATGTCAACTGGATAAAAATGATTATATGTGTGTTGTAAAATCTGCCTATAGAAGTATCAATGTGTATGGTCCACATGTGGGCTATCAAGGTTTCAGTTGGGACTTTGGTGATGGAGAGGAATTTTTTTAGAGTAATACGCTGGTACTACTTTACCCTGGGCGCATGGGTTTCTATGACGTCACACATAACATTTCCTCCAGTATATAAGCTCCAGCAGTTGAACTAACGGTCAATTGGCTTCATACACTCGGACGGCACACACCACGCTGGGTGGTGCCAAAAAATTTTAAACCTTACTGTGATATATTGTGATTATTGTTTATATTATTATTATATTGTATTGTGTATTGTTTATATGTCTATATATTGCTGTTATGTTGTATTGTGAATTATTGTCTTATTTAATAAAGGCATGTATAGGATTGATATTGACAAAGTCAATTCTCACCAAACCCAATGTCTTCTTAGTTATTCCATATTTATTGTGATAATTATTATAATGTCTTGTTATTAATTATTACCGGTACACTCGATCAACGCATTAACTTATATATATATGTATATATATATAGATATATATATATATATATTTAGTCCACGAGATTTTACCACATAATACCTTTAGATCTTCTCTTCGGGGATGCCATGTTATAAATAGCACATAGGGACACAACACTGATTTCACTTAACCTTGCATATCTTGATGTTAAAACTTAAACATTAAAAACTCAATGATCCCTCGTTGATGTCAAAAGTACTGTCCCATTTCCTTCATCTGGATGTTAGGGGGGTGTTTCTAGACCGTGACCCAAACTCTTTCTTATACACCACTCTCTCTCTCTCTCTCTAGTTTTATGTAAACATGATGTATGAACATGAAGATAACAGGTAATATAAGTACTTTCTTTCACCTCGCTATAAGGCACGACACACCACTTATCCACTTTTTTTTGGACATCTTAATTATACACTGTATTCTGTTTCACTTTTTCTCTCTCTAGTTATATATAAATATGATGTATAGAATAGTCAAATATTACTTAAAGTAATCAAATTATTGCCAACCTAGGGTTGACCATTACACAACAACTAGGCACAAGAAACTGCCGACCTCAGACATGCTCTTTGTTGCTGGCCACTCTCTCCCTGCCTCTACCTTGGATGGATAAGTGACCTCACCCCCCTCTGTAACTGTGTGCCCAAGGAACATCACTCTTCACAATTAGATGGTTTCACCTTTAGTCCTCTTGCAATTTCTTGATATAGGACCTAAGCCCATGGATTTAGCCCTGCCAGGTAGATAAATTAAAAGAATGCCTGTTGCTAAGCAAAAAATGACCATAGCGTGAGGGGAATAATAGAAATGAATTTCACAGACTTGAATTCGTGGGAGTATTATACTGACATCGATTTGACCTACTTATGAACTGGAAGTGACTTAGTTTTAACCCAGATAGCCCTACTGTCCTACATGTAGGATGCCTAAGTGACATCATGGGAAGAGGTCTAAATCCGCAAGTAAACTAAACAGAAATGGAAGTAAATTGTTGCATCCTTGCATAGTTCTAGGCCCAAGGCTTCCAAAAATGCTCCATACGGGTATTCTCAGGTACTTTTATGGCATTACACACATGTCCCAAAATACCTACTACTTAGAAAATTACCCTCTGGTAAAGATTTGGACCTTTTCAGAGGAGACAGACGCCCAAAGTCCTACTGTCCTACATGTAGGATAGTGCTAATCTCTGGATCCGCTATAGCTAAAGCATTGAAATTTCTTGTTTGGCATAAATGGCCATATATAAGCTTATTTGTCAGTTCCGGCACTCTCGTACAGGAATTGTGGTTTCCATGGCAACCAAAAGAACACAAATTTCAAAAGACAGTAGTCTAAGTCCTACTGTCCTACATGTAGGACGGTAAGCAGTCCCTCATATCTCTGGACATGGTGCAGATAAAGGTCTGAAATTTTGAACAGGGCATATTTGGTCATATATTAGTCTACTTATCAATTTTTATCACTCTGGGACAAAAATTGCCACTTTAGGGTTATCTGGGTTAAAAAAGGAACTGACTATATATGGGCATGTGACCTAATTTTCTTTTTACTGAGAGCTATGACTTCATCATGTGATGATCACGTGATCACAGCAGAAACCCTACTCTACCCTATTTTACATACCTACATACCTACTTTACTCTAGTTTACCTTTGGTTATTTATTTTTTATGTTGTGGTGGGAGAATGTTATGATGTAGGTGCTAAAAGTTAACACTTTTTTCTAATTCATTTTGCATACGGTGATGTGTAAACTTTAGTTTTTTGCTTGAGAGTCTTAAATATGGTCTCAGTCATGGTCTAAATTCCATGTGACTGGGTAGTGTTAAGCACAAACTATGTGCGGAATATATTTTTTGCATTTACATCAACATAAAGCAGGGATGAGTCCTTTGATGCACTGTCCTCAATTGGTTCTAAACTCCAGTATTTAAACAGCAATATACTACTCAACCTGGAACTACAGACCAAACAGGATACCTTCTACTCAATGTTTTTTTCGATGGGTAATCTAGCCTGTAAGGGTAATCCCATTTGCCAGAGGTTGATGCATGGATTTCCCAGTAATCTAATATTCTTTTATTGGTATATGTATAGGATGTTGGGGATCAATGCACTGTACCAATGTATTGGGTATCAATAGTGATACATGTATGTAATAGTATGTAACATTAACATTCCGCCACCAGGTTTCAGGGAGCCTGCTGTTATATGTGTGTAGGATGTATTGAAAGTATACATGTGCATTCTTAGAGTCTAGTCTCAATCATCAACCTAGAACAGACGTTAGGCCATGTTTTTATATTTATACCATATCCAAGAAGTATGCTCTACTCATGAATAGTGTGCCTTATACACAGGGTATTATAGTTATACCATAAATTATAGCTTTAATCAGAGTAACATCATAAATCATGTCTAAACCTGAGAACACCATGCTTTTCATCTGGCTTGTGCTAGCTCAATCTTACAAAATAAGTTTAGATTTAATTGCACTAACCACCAATGACTCCTTATAGATCTCTCATTTCATATTAACCTTTCTGAACAAAGGTATGATGCAAGGGTTTAACAGGGACAGTTATACCTTTTGGTGATTTGGCTTTCACAAGGTTATAAAATGGTATGTACCCCCTGCATATCCCAACTTTTCAACTTGAACGTCACACCCCCAGCTAGCACCTTACATAAAAAAGACGTCCAATACTCGTCATATTCACGTTATTACGTGAAACCGACCAGATGATTATGTCATTAGGAGGTAAAGATTTTAACGTGATGAATTTACTAGATGTTGATGTAAAAAATACATCCTATATGGGATGTAAAAAAGACGTTTCCTATTTGACGTCATAATCATGTCTTTGTCTGGTGCAATCATACACATCATATGCTGTCATAAATATGCTATGGTATTAGAAATGTTAAAAAATGTGCACCAATTGCTATCAATAATGTGTGATATAATGCATTATATTAGTATTAGTGAGGTACCGGTATTATTTCTCGCTCCTGCACCCACTGTGGTGTCTCCACCTGTACTCCACTTGTCTAACTAATTCCTACCTGGTTAGTTACACTGTTGTAGCAACCACAGTTCCTCCACCTCCTCACCCACTCAGTATGTACTGGTGTATTGGTGTCAATTTGTCTAAATAATTAGACAGGATCGGTTATGCCAGGTGAAAAGTTTGCTTTAAATGTGGCAAGCATCACCTAGGCCCAGTGGGGAAAAAACTGCATAGGCCCTATTGTAGGAGAATTACACCAGAGAACTAGCAGGAGTGGGGTGAGTGGACAGGTAGCCCAGTTAGCCATTGTCCCACCTGGAGGATTAGCACCTGCACCGGTGAGCCGCCAACCTACAGAATTTAGTATGGCTGATAGCATGGAGGACATTCCAGTAATCCAAGATGAGGAGGAAAAGGAGCTGATCAAGCAGCTACAGCAGTTACAATGTGATCAGCGAAAAAAGGCCCTAAAAGAGAGACTCAGACTGATGGAGGAGCATGCAGCTCTACCGGGAGGTGGGGCGCTGGAAGGCAGCCTACCTGGAGGTGGGGCGCCGGGAGGCCTACCTGGAGGGCCCCCCAGAGGTCTATCAGCTGATGAGTTGGAAAAGGAGCGGAGTAAGTGGAGTTATACTGATCTCTTTCACCCCCTTGTAAAAAAGGAGCCCACTTACCCTGAGTTCATGGTCGCTGCATTGTCTTGGGGCTCGGAGGCCGAGGAGGCAACGTCTGATGACCTGTGGGGCTATTTGGCCCACTTGGCCTACATCGCCAAGAAAGCCGCAGAAAAGGATGCGTATGTGGATGGCTCTCATGTGGAATACGATGCCGGTGTAAGGAAGAAAAGCTGTTGTATTCTTGTAACAATATGATGTCAGTGATATGTCACGATTATATCCCCTAGATAGTTCTGGTATCAGACACAAACGGTCTCATCTAGCACTTTACTCACTACCTGATTTGCATTGCCACATAGTTGGATCAAAGTGAACCAACCGCCTGCAGTTATTGAAATAAACTGAAAGAAAGGTCTTCTTCAATATGTACTCTGTTGTTTCTGTGACATTCAAAGGAGAAATAATGACTAAACAAACAATGCACATGATAGACACCTCTTTTAGGCCTTAAGAAAATATATAAGAACCAATATTGACTTCAAGTAGAGATCACACCCTGGCCTCTGGGCTAGGTTTAGTGTGCAGTGCCCTCTCTATGGATAGAGAATACCTGTGAATACCTTTCACTAAACAGGTATTTTATGCATATCCTGTGCAAAGTGTCCATGCAGGATGCGATATTCTTATCTAATAGACATATTATTCTTATGTCTTGGGATATCTCTCATTGAGGTATCCTAGCTGACTATGATTTGTGGTCAGTATTCCCATTTCAATAGTATCTTTTATGTAATGATGCCATCTTTATATCACATCACATTTGCATAGTTGCACTGATGTGGAAATTACATCTATGAGTGACATCTTATTTATGACATAAACATTAGTCAGCTTACATGTCAAGATTAACATCATTTTGATGAGTTTCAAGTACATCATATTGATGTATGATATATACATGCAAAGACATCTCATAGTGATGTGAAAATGTCTTGCACATACGATGGTTTTTTTCCACAAAATTCGCGCGATAATATGATGTATGTGAGGATCAGCACAAGATGTAAAAATGATGGATTTACTATGAGTTTTGCTAGCTGGGCCACTCATACCAATATTCCGCCAATATTCAAGGGGGGTAGGCACATCTTTAAAGAATGTTTTGTTAAATCACGGGTAGAACGAATTATAAGAGTTTCTACTAAATCTGTTGTCAATGGACTATTCTGGGTATTATTCATTACTTTACACATTTATTAAATTCTTCGCCACACATGCTCAGGCCCTGCTCACAAGCTTACAGCTCATCCCCCCAGTGTGTACAGTGAGCTGCTCTTACATCACCCATACCAGGATGTTATGAGAGCCGGACCCATTCCATTTCTGGGCACTGACTCACTGGGAGTATCACAACATACCGACATACCTGTGGACGCATTTCTAGGATGCAGGGAAATTCATCCTGATTGGTCCACATATAAATAGTATCATTATCAGGTATGACGATGCATCAGATCTGACCAGATCCAACCAGATCTGACCTGCTCCTACCGGTACGTTTCGTCACCCTGTGAGCTGCTCACCTAGGTATATAAGACCCTATGAGCAGCTCCCAGATATCTCTTATTCTACACACAACCTCCCTGGTATCTAGAACCTACGACAGGTTAAGCTACAAGCTTAGGGGCAGAGCCTGCACGCTGGCGAGGGTATCATTGTTACCACCTATATGTACATCTGTCATCATACAATAAACAAGGATCAAAGAACTTCTCTGGATTCAGTGTTCATAACAACATCGACCTGTAACGGTTCATTGACAATGGTGGAGAACTCCTCAGAATATCCCACTTCATAACCTCTCATAGCCATGAGTAATAGTGAGACTACACCCAAGGAGCCAGTTTCTGAACATACCTTTACAGAGAGAAAATTCATCACCTGACGCCTTCAAAATGATCCAGCTATACCCACTAATCAAATCGAGGGACCCTACCCCTAGCAATTCTGAAGCTGAAGATCAAGTCTGATCAATATGGACAGCAAGGTAAGGCCATTTTTGTTGATACGGAATTGACTAAGGGCGCAGTATCTGTTGACATAGATAACCACTTGTATAGAGCTCTTGTTGATTCTGGCGCCTCCCTGTCTTTTATTAGCCAAAAAAAAAAAAAGAAAAAAAAGGCTGATAGAGTATCAAACACACCCAATTTCAGACATGATAGACACTCTAGGCTCACAGTGTTACTGGCTGATAAGACCCCAGTCCAGATAAGTCACTCAATGACCATAGACTTCCTCATCGACGGCCATGAGTTTAAAACCAGGTTCCATGTGTTTCCTGATCTAAATCACCCACTCATTCTAGGTGTAAATTTCATGACTAAATACAGAGCAGAAAGGGAACAATAACCTTTGCCCCATCACTAACCAGAAAGGCAAAGAAAAATCCCTCCAAAAGAAGATAGAGGTCCTTTTCCCCAAAAAGTATCTTACAATGTCTGTATTCAGAATTCAGAATTTTTTTTTTACCATCCTTAAAACGGACATACAAACACTACCCAGACACTATAGGCATCTTTTATTCATGTGATAGATGTTTTCTCTCCATTTCTCATGAATTTTTTTATTTTATTTCTTTCATAATTTCCAATTTTTATACCAACACATCACTGCAAGTGATCCAACTTTACAACCACAATTTAGTGAGTGACATTGCCAAACTTTATTAAATTTCCTAAAGGCTCAAGCAGCCATAAACTGGATGAAACTGGTTGGCACGCCACATAAATTACCCACGGTCACAGCGTATTCTCGGTTTGTGATCCCATTCCTTTGGCACACGCATGCGCTGATTTGATACAAACTAAGGGATCCTCAATACCCTAAGGTATTACCTAATAACGGCCTACTGTAGGAGAGCAGCTCTATTGCATCCTGATCTGTGTTTATACCTCTGTTTACCACTTGGTACTGGAATGTTTGGTGAGACACATAATTACATTAACATCCTTAATTCCTGCACCACAGGTGGCCAGGATGACCACCAACACGATCTGATTTCATCTTCAGGATTTCATATCCCACCCACCCATACCACAACAATATTGTGTCATAACTGACCACTCCATCCTGAAAGCTACAGGATCATAATTTGCATAGGACCGACGGGTCCACTAGCATCCATCCAATAGAAAGGCTCCATGCCATTTTAGGGAAGAGACATACCTCTAAGGGATGCCTGTGATTGAGAAATAGCCACCTCATGATCACCAGATAAGCCTCTCCCACCCCAATCTTATCCACTTCTCAACAATACACCAAACTTACCAAACCCAGTCACCACATGGAGCAAGTATCCAGAGACCACAAGGCCAAAATGCAGAGGCTGCCATGCAACCAGCCCAGGTAGGACTTGTCTTATGTGTCCATTTAGTAGCGTCATCAATCGTTCTAGCATGACAATGGTGGATTATAGCATCATGTTACCCAGATACCCATTACATGCCAATGGTAGTGTGTGCCCAGAGTGCTTTGTAAAATGCAATAGTTGAATTTTACAGTCCACTTCATGCCTTTCTAGAGCGGCCTGAAAACTTTAAGTCCTACTTATCAACGTTTTGGCAACACCCCACCCACCCCCAACCCACACACAACCTATCTTACCTTAGACTAACTATTTAATTAATTTTATTTAATAAGCCTTCAGGCACCAGAGATTAAACATGAACTCAACTTAGGGTGGACCATCCATAGCCTTCTAGGCCCACATGGCAATAGGAGCAAGGCCATGGATCTGTTTGGGCACAGCTATCAAACTTTAAGTTTTTGAGTGTGCTCCAAATATCAGTCCAGCTGCCCCCACCACTGAATTGAACCGTCTCAGTTTACTAGTCACTAATCTTCATTCAAAAAATCGGGGTAAAACACATCAATTACTAGTCATAGATTAGCCCAGCAACCTAGTCTGTTTGAGAATTATGCCTATAAGTGTCCTAGAAACAAATACACCACCCCACACAAGCACAACACCCCCCAAAAAAAAAAAAATTTGTATGAATTTTTCCTTTTTTCCCAACCCCAAATTCACCAAACAACTACACCCTACACACCTTCCCCTCACACAAAGCAAAGTAAACACCCCCTCCCCTACTCACCCCCCAAGCACATTGAAACCCTTATAAATATACAAACCGATTAAGATTCCCCACTAAACTCACTCAACTCCTTGATGGAGGCGAGCTCCCTGTTAACTTCATCCCTCATGACACGTTGAAAATGGGACTTAATAACCTATCTGATGCATCCCACACCGCCCACAGGCGCTATGGTATTAGTGCACCACTGGATTACTATTGCAAGAGGAGAGTACACATGCACTGGCAAAATCAAAACAAACTCCGTTTCACTGTACCCATACCCTTAGGACTCGGGGAAAGCACCTACTCTATTTATAGAACAGAGGCGTCCCCATGCCGTGATCGTGATTCCTCAGCGAGTCTCGCCCCGATTTTGCCCCTTCGACCCAGGAGGACATATCGGAAAGGGGCGCCCCGCCCGTCAGCAAGCAAGGACGACCACACTGAGTCGGCCCCGCTGAACCCTAAGGAGGCCCAGCATCCAAAAAATCTACATATGTTTAAACCCGACCTGGCTGAGAGGGCCACGAATATTGATAATAGTAGGTAAATTTTCGACTTTCAAATCAAAATGGCTGGTTTCGATATGTAATGGGATCAACCGAAGTCCCTACCGCCCTAACCTCATCAACTACCGGCCACCCCCACCACATATGACTTGAGACCGTCCCAAGGTTATATCCAAATGTCAGTAATGCTTGGACGATACCATCACACTTATGTGGGGATGACAGGTACCCCTTACACACAACGTCGGATAAGATGACGGATACCGCCATGAAGATGCTGATGTGGGGATTACCCCCAAACCAATTCCCCCATCAGCCCCCCCCAACGTGAACCCCCACCCCAGGATATTGCCCAAAGCACACCCACACACCGCTTAACACTAAGCCCATTAGGCTACATAACAACATAGCAATAGATACGCCTAACTAACACAGTAGATCGGCTTACACTGATGCTTATCAGCGTTGACACCAACTGCGGCATCTGGCCCGATAACTTTCACGCCACACGCAGCAGCCCGGCGCCATCTTGGTTTCGCATCAAAAACCGAAACAGACACCTGTCACGGCCATCACCATGACTACCATCGGTCATGTGACACCCGCACATGGTGTGTCTGTCACAACAACAACATCAACACATGCTCACACTTCGACTCGCTCAGATCGGACTTACCTCAATAGCCATTCGCCATCCCGCCGGGCGGGATGATGACCCACTGGATCTGAAAGATGCTGAAATATAAAAAAAAAAGATTTAAAACAGATTAGACCAATTGCTCCGCATCTTGAACCCCAAAATTTTAAAAAAACTCAAGAATCACCACTGAAAATCAAAATATACTTACAATCCGCCTGACATAGTGATGACGATATGAAGTACCGTGCCGTTGGGAAATACGAGGTCTACCTCAAACACCTCCATTATGTAACATTATGACATCACAAGACAGACAGGTGCCCTTTTATAGCACCCGGGATCAAAACTTTGGCGACACAGGAATTTTTTTTCCCCCACCCCTTTTTTTTCAGACCAAAATAAATTTCCCTTGAACCAGCATCAACATAGTCCTTTTTAAGACACATGGAATAGGTGGGAGTCGACCTGAGCAGGTCAAACCCATATTAAATCCCATAACTTACCTGCCTTTTTCGCCATCATGGTACAGCGCCAGCACACTACTACCACCTAGTGGAGTTTAGAAAAACTAACCAAAGCGTCCCTGGATACAGGACCCGCGCTAAGCCAAATGAATCAATTGAGCTCTGTACTATGTGTTTATAAGTTGACAAAATACTATAAACCCTGCGTCTTTTCTGTGTTGACAGTAGCCTGTTTGCAAACCATGACAGACAATCTGTGGTTGATGAATTGTTTTCTATTCCTGTCGTTTTCTCAGCAGGCCCACCACCAGACACAGCTACAATCCCCTCAGGACCAGAGGCTAAGCCCAAGACAGAGGGACCAGTACCACCAGGTCCAGAGGCAACACCATCAGCATTCCAGGTCCAATAATACCACCACAACCCAAACACCTCGCCATACTACCGCTGTCGGGCACCATCATCACTGCATCCTGTAGGCCCGGGACCCAAATGCCCACAGCATACAGGATGCACAACAACAACTTCTGCACACATATGAGAGGGCAGACATCATTTGCAGCCCTCTGCACTCCATGCCACCACAGACCTGATAGTTTCACCTGCCCCTGTTCCTACAGCAATATGGTCCCCATTGACTGGAGGAACAGAGCAGTGTATTCCCCCCCCCCCAAAGGACAGCATGGAGGCCCAACACCTACAGACTCAGGCAGTGGAGATTCAGCCATTTCTGAGGCTGGTAACCTAGCCTCAGTAATGGAGGATTTTGCAGACCTCGCTCTCTCCTACAGACCCATCAGGCAGAGGACTAAAAGAAGAGCTGAGGGTCGGTTTATGAAAACCAACATCAAACAGCATGGCAACCTACCACCCAATAGCTTCCATGCTGGAAAGCATTTCAGGAAAAACAAGTGACAATATCTCCATAGCAGGTATAAATTTTGGACCTTTATAATGAGTTTGTGGAGACACAACCTTCCCCAGACCCCCCCCCCCCATACAACCACCCAAGATAATTATTTTTGGATAAAAAAACAAACAAAAACTGACTCTATTTTTACTCTAAACAAGGTTTCTTTCCTGCAAGGGATTGGCAAACTTTTATGATCTTATAGGTGATATTTATAACGTGACCTTTATAATATCAACCCCATTCGTACACCTTTTCAAGCTGAACTATGTATTGTATTTATGAGCTTTAGTCAGTAGTTATTTTCCATTTAAGTTTTTAAGCTTGGCACAAAACTATATAGAGCAGGGCCAACAGTCACATCGAATACGACCTTGACCCTGCCCTACATACAATTTCAAATTTTTTTTTCCAAACAGGATCGACAGCCACATCGAACACCACCTTGGTCAATTTTTATGCAAATGCCTGGCTGAATATGTGCCCTTGGCAGCTTGAAGCCAAATCTATCTTGGGAATTCTCCCAACCTTGATTCAACTTCGTAATGCCAACTCCACAAACCATGTATTCTTCCTTTGTCTGTAGATTATATTTGTAAATACTCCAAAAACCTGAGCTTAAAAAGAATGTATTTTTATAGCCCATAACAAGCTCAGGTACAAAAAACAGTATTCACGACGTGCCAAAAACATTTGTACGCATTATTCTTGTAGCAATAAGCATTTCTTTGATCCAACAAGGTACTAGCATGCTACCTATATTTTACAGTTCCATAAAGGAACCTCTATATATACTTACTTATATATATGGTATTCTCATACCGGACACCTACTGTACTACGTATGTTATATGCATAATACCCAAAATTGTCAATGGACTTGGCAGAGCCCTTATTATTAATGATTTTCCTCCCTTAAACCTCATGCAGAGACGAGTAGGAATGTGGGGATTTGCCAATGGACTATTCTGGGTATTATTCATTATTTTACACATTTATCAAATTCTTCGCCACACACGCTCAGGCCCTGCTCACAAGCTTACAGCTCATCCCCCCCAGTGTGTACAGTGAGCTGCTCTTGGTGTCACAGTATTAATAGGGCCAAGGAGGTTCTGACTTCCCCCCCATCTTCCATCAAAAAATGGCGTCAATCGGGTTCTAATTTGATGGCGTTCATAAATAAAGGCTTAAATTAAAGCTGAAGTCATTCTTGATTTTTTTAGCATGGTCAACCATAACGGAGTCAGATCCGTTTTTTGCACCAGTTGCCATTGAAACCACCATGTTGAATAAATTAAATGATACAGGCGCCCCTGACAAGTCACAAATGTGACCTTGGACCCCTCTCTGACAAAATAGGTTTCCATGGTGACCAAAGATTTTTACCCCAAAATCGTTACCTTTCTTCTGCTACCAAAATTATTAATCTGCGATAAAAATAAGCTCCCCTGGCACTGATTATACCAAGCAAAACACTGTTTTTAGTTGGGACTATTTAGCTGTCCTAGGCTGACCAGGGCGGATTACTACCGTGACACCTCTTACATCACCCATACCAGGATGTTATGAGAGTCGGACCCATTCCATTTCTGGGCACTGGCTCACTGGGAGTATCACAACATACCGACATACCTGTGGACGCATTTCTAGGATGCAGGAAAATTCCACGATCTCCCTTCATCCTGATTGGTCCACATATAAATAGAATCATTACCAGGTATGACGATTCATCAGATCTGACCAGATCCAACCAGATCTGACCAGATCTGACCTGCTCCTACCAGTACATTTCGTCACCCTGTGAGCTGCTCACCTAGGTATATAAGACCCTATGAGCAGCTCCCAGATATCTCTTATTCTACACACAACTTCCCTAGTGTCTAGAACCTACGACAGGTTGAGCTACAAGCTTAGGGGCAGAGCCTGCACGCTGACGAGTGTATCATTGTTACCACCTATATGTACACTCTATCATCATGCAATAAACAAGGATCAAAGAACTTCTCTGGATTCAGTGTTCATTACTACATTGACCTGTAACGGTTCATTGACACTGTCCTTCCTTCCCAGTGCACTGAAGTCTAAAACAGTATTTGGACCACCTTGAAATTTAATCTTTTTCCAAATCTTCGCAGGTAAATGCAGGCCTAAAAGTTTAAGTCACATGTCCGGCTTATCTAGTAAAATTAAAAAAAAAAGACTAATGGGTAAAAAACATTATATGCTTGAAACACAATAAGACATTTATATGCGTTCATGCATCACACTGGAGCTTAATCGGGGTACACAACCTCAAAAGGATGAGGTTGTTATTTTAATAGAGATTCCTTGTTCCACCATACTGCCTTCTACTGCCTACACTGACTCCCTGCATAATAATTACAATGGTTCACTATTCAGTTTTACAAAGATCCCTGGTAGATTCAACAGTGTTATTTTTCAGTGCAGTATCTTCATAAGAGGCTATCATTGAGTGCAATGAACAATTCGGTGTATATCTACCAAATACATTAGTATGTGATGAGAATAGGAATTGAACATTTTGGCATGTTAAAGGCATCCTATTTGCCTAGAATGGCCATGTTTCATCCCCCTGTTCGGCACTGATATATTTTTCGCAGTCAGTGTTGAACATAAAGCACTGCCAGACCTAAAGTACATGTATAAGCGAGTGTCCCACTTTACCCAAACCAGTGATCACCTGACTACTGACAATCCTACAACATGGGACCTCTACTTGTGCTCACATGTGTGATAGTCCACATAGGTAAGTTTTACATTTAGTTCTGATTATATAAACGAAACAACTAAAATGGCAAAAGTTAAATTTAATAGGCTTTATCATAGGCATCATATTGATCACATTTCAGTCTGTAATACTTTTAGTTTTAGTATTGTTTATCTCTAAGACAAAAGACAGTCTGAGGATGGACTTGAATGTCGTTTATCTTGGACCACTTTAAACCTTTTGGCAAAAAAGCAATATGTTTTCCTCAATGCAAATAGGTCATGCCAGAAAATGAGTATTCTAAAATTCAGGCCTACAAGTAGTATATGCATGCAAAGTCAGCGCAATGCTTCAGCTACTAACTAGGTCATGACCTACTGGTAGACCAGAAGTGACCTAATTTTAGCCAATCAGAGGGCTGGATTTGACAGGAAGTGATGTCATAAGGTCATGACCTAGTTTTTTCGACCAATCAGAGAGCTGGATTCCATTTGACCTAGTGACCTGACCTAGTTGCATAAATTAAGAGAATTGCGCAGTACCTAGGATTGACCCACTTGCAAACCGGAAGTGACCTACTAACCTACTTGCAAAAACGTATGCCCTACGTATGAGGGTGTATTGCGCAATGCTTGTAAGAATTTACACAATGTTCTGATGCAATATTTCTATGGATTTACGCAATACTTATGACTCATTTTGTTATCTCTCTTCATTTCATTCATTAAAATAAAACACAACTCATCCATTTCACATAACAGATTATATTTTTATTAGACACAATATTTACAGATGAAGACAGATTTTCCATTTCCGGGGCGTGCACATATACTACAGAAACATTTGTTGTGTGTGAATTTACTTGCTTGATACCAGCTTTGACCAGTGAGACTAGTTTTCCATGTGTTGTGGAAACAATAACTGTTAAGTTTGGCTATGTTAGATATAGCATGCTCGAACAAAGCCTGGGCCAGGAAGTAAGTTTGACTGTTTTTGGGTCCAGGTAAAAGACCAGATAAAAAACCATCCTTAAAATTTACCTCGAAGGAGAAATGATTTCTCACTCCAGGTATACTTAAGGCGTGAAGTTCCAGTGAGACCTGCAGACATGTGAAACAAATAGTTTTAGCAATAGCAGATACTTCCAGTTTACAGTTACACTGACGAAACACTCCTACTATGGGATTACATTCTAACTCTTGGAGAGTAACAGCAAACTTTCTTACACTTCCTAAAGTGTACCTTGTGTAGTGTCTTGGGCAGCCAGGTTCAGTGTGCAATTGATATACTCCTATACACCAATCATGCAATATCAAGTTAACTTTTTTCACTCGACAATAGTACATGCAGTTTCTGTAGGCGTCCCAAAAAGCTGAAGAGAAATATTTGTACATTTTAACACTAGTTATACAGTGGTCAACAGTGTCTGGTTCAGCTCCTCTAAAATAACCAATGTTTTCTGCAGGAAAAATATTTCCCAAAAGAAATTCTCTGAACATCCACATGCTACACAACTTATATCATTGTCAGGTGTTATAGAAGAAGCTTGATTATATGAAGCAACACTTTGTAAAACTGGACGCATGTAATAGTCATAAGGTGGAGTTTCTGTGGTTTGCTCCACTAGCATAGCTTCTAAACTTTCCATGTGAAATGGTCGCTTAAATCTAACCAGATACTGATAATCTGGTGAACGTGACGCTATGAGTGAAGAAATCTGGTACCACTTTTTTCTGTTCCAACTTAATTTCTTTAGCGCCGGATTTTTTATTTTTTGTGGCGAACATGTACAGCGTTCACTTTTGTGAAAAGTTTTTTTTTATTTTTTGGGTGATACAGTTCACTTTTTTTTTTTACTTTTTGTCAGTTTTTTTTCATGATACAGTACACATTTTTTTACCTTTGTTGTTTATTTGAAAATTGTTCATTTGAACAAAAAATATTTTCCAGTTTAACACTGTTTTCTATGGGGAAAAATGTTCATTTGAACAAATGTTCGTTTGAACAATTGTTCAAATGAACATTTTCCAGTTTAACACTGTTTTCTATGGGGAAAAATGTTCATTTGAACAAATGTTTGTTTGAACAATTGTTTAAATGAACATTTTTCATTTTAACACTGTTTTCTATGAAGAAAAATGTTCATTTGAACAATTTGTTTAAAATTTGTTCTTTCAACAAAATCTACAACTGGAAGTGAAAATAGAAAAAGAAACCATTTTTTATATAGAAAGGGGTAGGGTGCTTACACCGTCTTCACATACTTGTCTCTTTATGTACTAATAGGTTAGACCTTGTTTCCTTTGAGAGTAAGTGGTAACGCTGTGGTTAACTACTCTAAATCCTTTGTTGACTACCGTGACAACATTTTCACTGTCCAGTACTTCTTTGTACTTGTCAGTGGTTAGGGGGTTTTGTTTTTGAATTACACCTTTGCAACTCATTTTAACGGGCACATTCACGCCTGTGCCTATGTAACATTTGGAGTTCAAGGCAATCATTTCATCACCTTCCCACTCCACTTTGAACAACCCGGGGGTTCTCTTGTCAAACGCCAGGCGGCTCTTACAGCATGGTTGAGGCAGCCACAGCTCACCCAAAACTTTGGTTTGAACATAGGTCTCTCTGTGGTGACTGTTGTCACATGATTCAGAGGGCAACCATTTGTGACGTTCTCTGAAGAAAGCTTCACGTTTCTCAGGAATAATTACGTCTTCTATGTTCTCTGCACTTAAAGCAAAGTAAAAACTGTCAGTGTCCATTTCACACATTTCAAAATCTTTCTCGTCTATGTATTCAAGGAGAAAGTCGTAATAGAAAGCCAACATTTTAAGTTTGGCATATTGGTATACCATGAAACCTATTTGAACTGGGAGGTCGTAGGTGATGGAAGTGGGCAAACAGGACAGTTCTACCGTGTTGTCACTGATGTCTTGCACATCTTGCACTGACCAGTGCATGGCCAAACATCTTGCCTTAGAGGGGTGAAGATACTTTGTTTGAACAAAGTTTTGTTTGTTGCATATGGTTTTCCCATACGAACCATTTCCCAAAAGTTTGTACAGATCTGACAGAATCTTACAGTCTATGTTTTCATCACCCTTCCTCCTAGCTTTGGTCACTTCGTCCATGAAGGGTAAAAAAGTCTGTTCTGGTGTGTATTCTATCAGAAGGTGTACTGTCGTAACTACCAAACCTTTCTCCAGGTACCACTTCAAGAGAGGAGTTCCCAACAAAATTCCCTCTGCGTGGTAGCTGCCTATAAGTTGGCGTTGTGGTTGTTTCAGCTTACCTGCTGCTTCCAGGTAACGTTTCATATGTTCACCTACGTCATTTTTTCCTACTTAACAGTTTTTGAATATAGGTGTCATTTCACTGAATTTTTCTTTCAAAGATTCAGGTGTTTCTATGTCTACCTGGATAAGTCCAAAATTTGTTCCTCTTAAAACCCCTCTCAGTATTTCATCCTGACTTTTTCTGCCTTGGCACGATGGTCTTTTAATTTCCCATTCACTTGTTGTTTTTCTGCAAGAGCTTTCAGTTTTTTCTTTCATCCACATACACTCATACTTTTCCTCTACTTGGTAACCTAACGACTGAAGATATAGGGTAGTCAAAATGGTATTTTGGTTTTTTTCTTCTAACCATGCCTTTCCATTGGGGTCTCTCAAAACTGATTTAGTGAGGTGACATATGTGACCATGCCAGTAGCACCCGTGAAACTGGTATACTTTTTTTGAAGCTGGATCATAGCCGTCCACTTTTATCTTCCTTGAACCCAATACAACTTCCCCGTAGTTGTATTGGTGTAATATCTTCACTTTGTCTGTCACAGTTTTGTATGGCAACCATTCTGTGGCTGAGTAGCTAATCTGTTGACTGCAGACAGCTTGAAAATCGTTTTCTTTCCTGCGCACCACATAATAACCTGTGCAGTGTTCTTCACCCATGCACTTGAGGTACAAGCTGTTAGCATCTACCCCTACTATGTGTCTGCATACTTTGCTTTGTGGCCCGTATTTTTTTTGTCTTATTCTTGTTTCTCCACTTTTGTGATGTCTGTAAAATATAATAGAGGGACCCCTAACTAAGTTGCGTCTGAGTAAGGAGTGAACATCCTTTTCTTTCTCACCAAAAAGAATGTAAGGTGTGGCATTAGGTGCAGTGTTGTTGAAAAGAAACTTCAAGGTCAGACCTGGCAAAATTAAACCGTCTTTGAACATGTCTACCCCACAGTCTATAAAATATTTTGTGTGCTCGTTTATGGCTAAAACAAAGGGTTTAATGTCCAGGTTGTTGTAATATATCAAGTAGTCCTTCATAGTTTTCATTTTGTTTTCTGTCCAGACCTTTTTACATTCAAGATAATCTTCTTTGCTTATTCCACCACCTGACAAAGAACTGTAGAAGCAGTGGCGTGGAGGAAGAGCTTTGTTGTTCAGTTTTCTTATGTTGTCCATCCACTCGTAGGGAAAAAACCCTTTTTCAGCTTTCCCTTTAAGAAAGGCTTTCAGGTAGTTTGCGTAGGAATAACCTGGTGCCAAATAGTTGAACATGTCAAGGAATGTACACTGCTATGTACTTGTTGCATTTTTTTATGGTTTTCATTTCTGTCTTGTCTGTGTCTATAAAAAAAGAATGAAATTCCTTTTTTATCAAATTCATGTCATACTTTCCAGAGTTGAAACCTAGGACAGGGACTCTTTCTATGTAGGTAAGAAGTTTTTCCTTCACTTCAAGAACACGGGAGATTTTTTTTTGGATTTTTTTTGTTCTTCGCTGGAAAAACTTTGCTAGCTTTATGTTCTAATTCCTTTTGTTTTTCTTCTAAAGAGTCTAGTTCGTCTAAAACATCTCTAAAATTCTCTTTCACCTGTTCTCCTGCCCAGGAAAATCAGAAGCTACACTGGCAGAAAGGGGTATGTGAGTTTTTTCTATCACAGTGTTAGCATTTTCTGGGGACGAATTTTCAGGTTGGACGAAGTAGCTTTCAAAGTCAAAAACAATTTTATAGGGGTATATTTTTTTCTCAGGTGGACAAACTATTCCCAGTTCCTCTAAAACTTGAAAAACTGTTTTGGATGGATTGTAAGCTCCACCATTGTACCTGAAGCTGACTTTGGTGCAATCTTTTTTCACCCCATTATGTTGTTTCAAAAGGAAACTACAAGTGAAAACTTTATGACACTTTTCACAGGGGTACATTTTACCATACAGTCCCATGTTAGTTATTAAACTTACATGGTTCCTGTGTAAGTTCAAGTTCATGATTTTTTTGGATGAACACATGTTTGACCTTATAATTTTAGGTCGCCCCTTTTTTTTACCAAAAGAGGGAAGGTAAAAAATTCTTATGTTAACTTCAAACAACTTTTCTAACCTGTCTAAATCTTTTATGTCAACGCCCTCAAAAGTCTCCTTGTTCACCCCTGGATAGGCTTCAAGGAAAAGCTCTTGAGTTTTTTTCTAAAGATCCATACAGGAAGAAAGACAGACATCTAAAGAAACACAAGTTGTCCTTGTATCCCCTTTTGGTTTTAGGGTCTCTGTGAAAGTGTTGCATTCCTCTTTGCCTTAAACCTGGTGGAACAGTTTTCATTTTACCTAAGAGATATTCTCCTCCCGTAGCCCTTATGAGGGTAATGTTGGCGTTCACGTTGCCTATTACACTCCATTTAGTAGAGGGTCTTTGAGTGTCTTCTTTAATGTTGTTTTCAATTAAATCTAAACACTCTGCAAAGTCTTTGTCGTCCTTTATGAAAATGTAAGGGTCTCTATGACTTTCACTCTGATAGAACAAAGACGAATTGTTGGCAGAAGCATGGAAGTACATTACTTTCTCTTCTTCTTCCTCCTTAGAGGAAGACAACAACCTTCCAAAAGAGACAGCCACTTTGTAAGCCATAACTTGATTTCTATGAATAGAGGTAAGAGCCTCTATTACCTGTTTGGCTCCCAAGTCTTTGTTAAAACTTGTCATTCTGACGTTGAAAATGGACTGAAGCTTACCAAGCACAGCCAAACCTGAAGCTATGGACTTGAAGTTGTCACGGTAACTGCTTTTATGCAAAGAATTTATTTCTATTTCTTTTGGAATTTCTAAGCTGTCGGAAAAAGTTTCTCTCTTACAAGAATCTGAGTTACATAGAGTTTTTCCACTGTTTTCTACAGTAACCAAACGTGGAGGTCTAGGGGTGTTACACATTGGACAGTTGACGGTGTAAAGTTGTTTTACCTTTTTGGGAGGCATTTTTTTTTTTAGGTTTCTTTTTCTAGTTTCACTTTATATTCAATATACAACTTATAACTAAAACCTGACCTAACTATACATGGAGTACATTTAGAACTTAAACCTACGCTGGGCTATGTCGACTGAACATGGAGTACATTTAAATCTAACTACGAATCAGCTGATATACATTCTTATAATGTGAAAGCACTGAACAAGGAGCTGTTGACCAGACACTATACAAAGTTGACCACTTACCCAGAGTAGAAATCGGTCGTCTCGTCTAGGAACGGACCAACTCGTGATTTTATGTCCTCCAGAATGAAGGGGGACACAGTGTCTCCGCAGTGTGTGGCTGAGGGGGGCATCCTGTAGCTGGAAGGCATTCATCTCCTCCACGTAGCTGGTTGCTCCTATATGAACTTTAGGAGTTCCCTTGTATAAGTTCACCAAAATAATAGCCCGGCCTCCACTGGGGTCAGTGCAGTCTTTTTTCAAGGACAACAAAAGATTATCCACCTTCCTCTCTCCAAGGGCAGCTAGGCGGTGTAACTCCTTGTACTTTCCAAGGATGCACTCTATCTGGTCCACTAAGTTCCTGAACTCACGCGCCTCTAGGTTTAAGCACCGCTCGTAAGGTTTGTCCAGGTACGTCCTCAAGCATACTCCCCTGATGCTAGGTTCCCTGTATATTTCTATGCAGGCGTTATTATCCCCTTCCGGATAAAAAACTTAGTCGGGGGCAGGTGACTTTTCTTGGAAACCAAATCAAGCAGGCCATTTCTTGGCCACCAAAGGCACTGACCTGAAGCCCACAAGCTTGCTTGAAGAACTGGGGGCAGTGCCCTCCCCAAACTTTTGCCTGTGTGTCTTGTCTTTAGAAGAAGGAACACCTGGGGCAGAACCAATTGGCTCGGCACCATAGGATGAAGTCGCTGAGGAAACTGAAGCAGGGGCAGAGACAGGGGTTTTCTTGTTGTAGGCGCGTTTCTGTCTTTTCTTCTTTGGCTCCCCTTCTCTCTCACCGGGACAGGTTCTTTTCTCTGGCGGGGTTTTAAGGAGCTCCTCTACCGGAACCGGGAGAGAGTATTGGGTAGAAGGGCCAGTCAGATCTATGACCTCTACCTGTGAATACCCCCCTCGGTGAGCAGGTGAAGGTGTCCCTTGTGTTAAATCCACCACTTCAATGGGGTTGACTGCCGGTGATGAGGATGTGAAGTCTATGACCTCTATTGGACTGACCTGGGGAGAAGGTTCCTCTGGAGTTACTGGCGAGTAAGAGGCGGCCGTAGGTGCTTCAGTGGGGGGTTGGTAGTTCAAAGGTGCTGGGGGATTGATGAATTCCCTGATGTCAAAATCGCCGTCGCCAGCTTCCTGAGGAGTGCGATCCCGGACGCAATCCAGGAAATCAGTGATTTCGCCATGAAGAGCTGCAAGAGCGGCTTCCTGTTCTCCTGCATCAGGCACTTCAGTTGGAAGCGGAGCAGGAGTTGCAGGTGGTTTATCAGCTGAGGCTGGAGAGGTAGGAGGAGGGGCGATGCCCGACGTCTTTTCCACTGTCTGTTTAGATGTTGTAAAAGTCAGTGGAGCCAGTTTTTTAGCTCCTCCTCTCCTGACACTAAGTCCCATCTTCATGCGACCAGGCATTGTTCTCCTTGAAGATGAAAGGGTGGCAGGGCTGGAAGGTGCAGGAGCAGGACGGCGAACAGCAGACAAACGTCAGAAAAGGTTTGATGAAGATCGAGCAGCTCAAGCCTTCTTTATAGTAACTATCCTGATACGATCCTGGGACGTTCCCTTGTCGTTCAGATAACGTACAACCACGTCCATGAGTCGTAGATAACCATGCTTTTCCATTCATAGTATGTTTTACGCTTAGACAGCGTTGTTTTGGAAAAAAGTAAAAAGCTTAACTCAAATAAAAAAAAACGTGATAACGCTCAGTCAACGTTCAGGGTGAGGCGTGTAAGACGAATCTTGTTGTTACCGTTTTGTGATTAACGCAGACCATTCGTCATTTATCAGAACGAGCTTCTCTCAAGCAGACATGGCTAACTTTTGTCCTTTGCCTTTGTCTTTGACCGTAGGTCACAAAAGGTGTCAGGAGGTGTTTATTTCAGACATGAGGAGGGGCGTAGAAGAAGGTAAGGTGTGGGCTGTGTGGAAATTCTGTCCTGAAAATTTGAACAGGGATCTTTACATCCCTCCTAACTGTAACTTCAAACAATGCTTCTTGCACAACCAAACCACTGCATTGGTTCCTAGTGGGCCCTCTGTGAAAAAATTATCCCAGAAAATGGGGAAAGTTTTTTTTCAGGTGTTCTTTTGGGACATGGTGCCATGGTACACTTGATGTCGAGGCATTCCATTTCCTCTGGAAGTTCAAAAAAATTCATCTCAGACAGACAAAAACCCTTTTTTTCTCAGGGATCAACCTTTGGGGGGAGGCCCTGGTAATTCAGTTTTCATCGATTCTACTATGGTGAAGGCTTTAATTAAAGCCACTTTACTTCACCCAGACAAAATTACACACTCTCTAGGTTCAAAAATTTTCTATGAAAGAGGATTCAGGACAGAGATTGAACACAATTACCATGGGTGCTGTCATGTTGTGAGAGTTATAACTGAAATAACTGCCTCCCATGAAAAAGGTCAGCTTAAGGTGGTAACAGCCTACCCCGTATCTCATTTTTGGTCCTCCTAATAAAACTGAACAGAAATAAACGATGATCCTCCGGGTAAGGCCCCTGGGCTAAACCCACCCTTCCACATGTTTTCCCCTCTTTTCAAAACGCTTAGGCACTGACCCTGACGTTTGTTTGGTCCTTGAGCAATAAATCATTTCAGGAAAGTGCGATAAGGAAAGACTGACAGGTTTCCTATAAAGGTTAAACGGGGACTTAACCATCATTATTTGACACCACAACCTTCGCCCTACCATGTCGCGTTACTCCCTGCAGCGTGTATTAGAACAACGTCACCCCGACGACACTCAAGTTCTGACGTACGTCAGGGAAAGAAAGGAAATTATATGTTGCTCTTCTATCTGTTTCAGGTATGTGTGCAAATACTTGAAAGAATCTGTTCTTCACCGGAAAAAATTATACTTAGTTTTTTCTTCAGTTGAATCAAGTTTTACATCCAAAGACAGAAAAACCTTAAGGAAAATGGTTTTGAGTCATAACTTGTCAAAATTTTCAGCGGTGGAAACCTTGGGTTATGCCCTGAAGCATGGAAGAAAGGGAAAGGGCCCACTGAAAAACCCCTTCCATTTGGAAGCATTGAAAGCGGCAGAAGAGCATCACGCCAAAGAAAATCCCCGCCAACTTAACCAGCGTCTTGATTTCTTCATGTCTATTTTGGACCTTCTAGCTGAGTGCTTAGAAACCAAAACTTTGTTTTCCTCCTGCCCCATATCTCACATCCCATCATCGTCCCTGGATCGTTTCAGTGTAGAGGAGAAACAAAAAGTCTGGTTTTATCTGGCTATGTGGTGCACCCAGCTTATCTCCCTTACTCACTGTTTTCACCACAATCAGCTCGCTTTACACTCCACATCATAACAAATTTAAACGAATGAAGAACGATGTAACAGGCTGACCTAAAGAGGGGGAAGGTAATGGAAGAGATATATAGGATAGGGTAGAATAGGGTAGGATAATATAGGGTAGGGGTATGGTAGGGTAGGGTAGGGTAGGGTAGGGATGGGTTGGGGTGGGCTTAAAAACTATGGGGTGGGGCGGTGGGGGCACCCCTCAAGTATGGGGGGTTTGGGGCTTGTTGGCCCGGGCTGGCCGCCCAAATAACCCACCTAACCCACCCACCCACCTAAACTACCCACCCACCTACCCTACCCTACCCTACCCTACCCTACCCTACCCTACCCTACCCTATACAAGTTTACTGTATGCTTTCTAGCCTCTCATAACCTACCTACCTACCTACCTGCCTACCTTACTTTTTGGACACCTTTTTTTTTGGCTGCTATGGAGTTTCACCTTTCGGACGAGTTGTTATTCAAGATCAGTGAAAAAATATCGGAAAAAGACAACCCTCGATTAGGGGTTTACTTAGGACTCAGACTAAGTTTAATGGATTACATGGAAAAAACATGTTCTTCGTTCTATGGGGAGAGAAATGCTTATTTCATGGAGCAGAAAGAACGTGCGTTGCAAGTGGATGGTTTTAAGACATGCATTAAGTGACATAGGTCTTTACGATCTCACTGACTATTGTAGATGGTACATGGGATATTACAACATAGTGGACCATTGTGAAATACCTCCAGAACAGTGGAAAGTTGATACTTTGTTCGTAAACCTGGCAGACAAGTTAAGAATGCTTGACTGGAGGAAACTGGGAACTCAACTGGGATTGACCGACCACAAACTTGACGTCATATCCACCCCTGTTCCAAGGAAAAAAGGTGTCACAAATCCTGTTTTCGAAGTCCTAATGGTTTGGAAACATAGAGAAATATCTCATCCAAGCTGTCTTATAGCCAGTTTGAACAACATGGGACTTTTTGACGTAGCTCTTTACGTGGAAGGTTTGAACGAGGGTTCTACTGACTTAAAAGAGGACGAGGTCGCTCCTTTGGTCACTTTGGTTTAAGATTTCGTCCAACATGGATCACAAGGAAAAGGAGATTATTTTTGACCCAAGTCTACAAAGCCCCTTCACAATGATCATAGCTGGACCTACTTCTTGTGGAAAAAGTCAACTTGTTTTCAAGTTGATTAAAGGTGTAGACGAGCTTGTAACTCCAAAAATACACGACATATACTACTGCTACAGTCAATGGCAAGATGGATTCGACGAAATGGTAAAGTTGGGGGTTAAGTTCAACAAAGGTCTTCTTTCAGAAGACTTTTTGTTTGAGGATAAAAGAGACGTCACTAAACATGGACTGGTCATAATAGACGATCTCATGGATCCCGAGTATGTTCCCACCATAATGAAACTTTTCACTGTGGGCTCTCACCATCACAGTTTAAGTGTAATTTTTATTACTCAAAACTTGTTTTTTAACAATCCTGCCTTCAGAACTTTGAGCTTAAATGCACACTACCTAGTTGTTTTTAAAAACCCTAGAGACATGAGTCAAATAGGACACATCAGCAAACAGGCCTTTCCAGGACAGAAATCCTTTTTGACGGAGGTATATAACTCAGAAACCAAAGAGAAACATTCATACATCCTATTGGACTTTAAGCAGAGCACACCTAACAAGCTCAGGGTAAGGAACAGCATAACAACTCCTTGGAATACCTTGGTTTTCATTTCTCAAGCTTCAGCTTCGAAAAGAAAAAGATAGAATGGTGACCAAAAGATCTGCTTCTGGAGGAAAATTTAAAATTATAAGGAAACATTACCACTTGTTGAAACACATATCCAAGTGTTCCTCGGCAGAGTGTTCCCACATTATTAAAGGTCTCAGCGATGAGGTCATTAGGTTGATGAGTCAAATTTGTGTCAACGTGATGAACAAAAACCTGTTGCGTAACGAGTCAGAAGCAGTTAAATGTTTATCACCCTACAAGAAAGAACTGAAGTCAGTCACAAGGCACAAGGCTACCGTTAAGCAGAAGAGGAAAACCTTTGAGCAAAAGGGTGGATTTTTGGGAACCATTTTGGGTCTAGCCTTACCCCTGATAACAGGTCTCATAGGAGCACGTCGATAAGAATCATGTCTTATTCAAGGATGGCCCTCGTAAGGGCGGATCTTGTTCCCCGAGAAAAAAACCCTTCTTTTGTTACTCCTACCTCTCCTCCCCAGCCTGGACCTAGTGTTCAAGACCAGTACTACAGCACTCAACTTTTAAGAGAAGGTTTAACTCCTGATTCCAGCCTGGTTCAAGTCCTAAACCACCTTCAAAGTAAAGCACACGAGGTGCTTAACTCTCCTAACCTTAAACTGAAGGAAAAGTTAAGACAGTACAATCAACTTATGATAAAGTCGGGAATTTTAACTAAAAAAGCCAAGGCCTTCGGACAACGTAGGGAAGGTCCCTATCCTGGTCGAGCAGTAGGACAAGGACCTGCAGCAGCAGCAGCTAGGGGTGTGAACAATTCTTTAGAAGACACCGACGACAGTGACGACGATGACGACACTTTCACAGAGACTAGAGACGATCCACAACTTCCTGACGATTCAGACGGAGATAGTGTAGACGAATTCAAAGGGGGGGAAGGTCCTGGACCTCGTGCAAGAGACAACACAGTGGGTATGGACGCCGACATAAAAGAAAGAATACCCGCAACTTACAGAACGACTGCTAAAAATCTCTACAGAGAATTATCTCGTCACGGAAGTCAAATATTGAATTGGAACAGAGACGGAGAAATATATGTCAACGGGGAACGTGTGCCTGGAACTGACATAACAGATTTGTTAGCTTTTGCTGCCAGACCAAAGTCTTTGAAAAAGGACCAACCTAAAGGAAGCCAGGTCTTCATAAGAGCAGTTAAAAGGTTGAACCCCACCTTAAAATTTGTCAAAAACAAGTCGGCTTTTGCAGGGCACAGTCCTTCTTTTGCTGCCAGTCCCTTAAAGAGAGCTTCCCCTATCAAGAAGAGGAAAGTAAGTCAAAAAGGAACTGGATGTAAGTTTATATGGCGCACAAGGCTTTGAAAAAAGATGTCCTCAGGTTTTACACAGATCCTGAACAACCTGGAAGTTTTACCAGTGTATCTAAACTTCAACGTCATCACTTCAAGAAAACAAAGAAAAAAAACATAGAACAAGCTTTGGAAGATGTAGACGCTTACACCAGACACAAACCTTACAAGAGAAGATTTCCTAGAAGAAAAACACAAACATGGGGCATAGACAAACAGTGGCAACTTGATCTCATAGACATGCGAGAATTTTCAAAGGAAAACAAAGGATACCAGTACATTCTAGCGGGAATAGAGGTTTTTTCAAGGTATGGTTTTGGACAACCTGTGAAAAGTAAGAGAGCTGATGACGTGACAGAGGCTTTCAAAAAAATGAGCAAAGAAAGAAAACCTCAACAAATTCAAACTGACAAGGGCAAAGAGTTCGTCAACAAAATTTTCAAAAAATACTGTGAAGATCAAAACATCAATTTTTTCACAGGAGAGAACGACGACGTGAAGTGTGCCTTAGCCGAAAGGTTCAACTCTACTTTACAAGGAAAAATGTGGAGATGTTTCTCTCATTTCAATAACTACAAATGGGTTGACTTGCTGCCCGACTTGGTTAAGTCCTACAATCTAACTTACCACAAAACCTTAGGAGCTGCCCCTTCAGACATAAATAAAGACAACTCTGAAGTCTTGTTCTACAGGTTGTACGATCAACCTCAAAAGAAAAAAGTTCCTGTCCTTCAGTTGAAGAAAAAAAAATCAAGTGCGAATGTTGAAAACAAAGAAAACATTTAACAGAGGGTACGAACCTAACTGGACTGAGGAAATATACACAGTCGACGATATTTCGCCAAAGGGTACCACCTCAAAGATCTCCTTAGAGAAGAGATAAAAGGAAGCTTCTACGAACCTGAAGTTCAGAAGGTGCAAGTCCGTCACGGAAGACGCTACAACATAGAAAAAATAGTAAAATACAGAGGATAAGGCAAGAAAAGAGAAGCCTTGATCAAGTGGAAGGGTTATGGAGACAAGTTTAACTCTTGGGAACCTGTTAAGAACATAGACAAATGGCGTTTACCTTAACTTTACCTAGTAACTCGTCTATGAACGTGTTTCCTGACAACACTTTAACTAGTTACAACACAATTTTGGCAGAATACATTAACTCTCCTACTCAGTTAGAGTGTGCTCTTCAAGAAATAACCTGTCCTACCACGTGGTACAACGTCAAAGAAGAACCCATTCTCTTGGCAGAGGGAGAAAACGACCTGACAAACAACCTCCGCACTGTAGTAGCTTTATTAAACAAACGCAGAAGAGAATTTTTTCCTTTAGGAAAACCAGGAGCCCATAGTGTCTTCAGTAGAGCTTCAAGCTCTACATCGAATCTATCAGCCCAATCTGCTTTGAAGAGAGGAGTAAAAATAACAAAAAACCTACGTCATGTCGACCCTGTGGGACCGACTGAAACCATTCCTCCTGCTGGTCCTGAAAGTGAAAGTCCACCGACTCCTGCTGCTGCGACTGAGACGCCATCTGGAGGATTCACTCCTAACCAACCCACGCCAGAAAAGGAGGAGAAGGAAGAGGAGGAGGATAAGGGGGAGCGTGACACGGCAGGCAGAGAGAAGAGGGAAATATCGTCAGCTGTGGCTGAAGTGCTGTCTATGGATGAGAGGGGAAAAAGGTCTGTTTCTTTTTTTGAAGAAAATGCCGTCTTCACAGACTCTGCTCATGTTTCTCCTCTGTCTCCCAGTCAGTTACAGGCTGTGAAAATATGTACACGCTTCAAAGAAATTAGCAGATACTTCTCTAAGTATTACTTCAAGGAAGGAAGTACCTACAATATGTTTGCCTTAGAAGGTGTGAACCTGGAAAGCAACTCAGAGTTGATAGGATACTTGAACAAGCCCATAAATAAACTACAGAGCCTGTTGGTAAGAAAACTAAGAAACTACAGGAAAAACAACAAAGCCACCGTGTTTCACTACAACAGATATGCAATGAAAAGTGTAGTTTCCTTGCCTCCTGGTGTGGTCATGCAACTCCCAGAAAACCTAGGGAAACAATTAGGTTTCGATGGAAGTGTTTTCCTAAGTGGAAAAACACAAAGCCCCTACGTGGTAGACCTTCAGTACAAAAGTCGGTGTGCTTTCGTGTACTCTGACATAGTCAAGCACGGTCTTGTGGGTGATTCTAAAGCACCCCTTCTGAGGCAAATCAACATAAATCGCTACAACAGTGACATGCAAACCATAAGTTTTCAGAACTTGATATATCTGCCAGTCACTAAAACCACCTTCAGACAGATAGGGATATACTTAAGAGACAAGACTGGGGAACCGATACCATTTGAAAGCGGATCAGTGTCGGTGGTACTTGCCTTCAGACCTCTTCAAGGATAGGGGTATATCACCATGCTTCACTACTATGGAACACCTCCATACCTGGCCCCTAGGGGTCAGTACGCTGAATACTACAGAAAATCACAGTTTGGGAACGGTGCTTTACCAGCGTACGGCGGCAGGGGCAGACAAAGAGGACACGGACTTGGCTCGTTAATAGGTGGTTTACTCAGAGGAGCTGTTCCCCTCTTAAGTAAAATAGGACGCTCAGCTGCCAAATCTGCAGGCAAAGCCTTGCTTACTACAGGAGCTGGAGTCTTGTCCGACATGGTATCAGGAAAAGGTTTCAAGAAAAGTGTAGTTAGGAGAAGTAAAGCAACCGGCAAGCGCGGAGGACGTAAGGGGCAACGCGGCAGAGGTAGAGGACAAGATAGAGGAAGGACCTTGTTCTAGTCATGAGTCTCCTTCATCCCAAGGGCCAGGTATGTGCAGTAGGTGAACTAGACCTACACGCCTTACCTGTCACTCAAAAGGACATATTAAAGTGTCAAAAAATAACCAAAACTACCAACAATGCCCTCACTCCACACACTGAAACATTTGACTTCACCTTCGAACCAAGCAACCTGTACACAGACCTCTCAGAAACTGAGTTGTACATGGAACTGGAAGCCGTGGCGGCAGACGGAACAACTCACCTTGCCGTCGGCATAGAAGCTGCTCCAGTCAACAACTTGGCACACTCTCTCTTTGCTTCCTGTCAGTTGCTGATAAATGGGGAGAAAGTCACTGGCAACAATGAAGACTATGGTCTCAAGGCCTACATTTTGGACACAATTTGTTGCAACAAAGAAGACAAAGAGACTCGGCTGAAAGGGTGTCAAAAATACATGAAAGACACCTGTGGTCACATGGAAGTCAGAGCGGGCAACAATGCAGGATGGACGGCACGGAGAGCAGAGTTCAGTGCCCGCAACAAACATGCCTTAGTAATGAAGCCGCACCTGGATTTAATTAAACAGTGCAAGGTGCTGCCTCCGAACTGTGAAATCAAGTTCATATTTGAAAAAAATCAGCCCAATTACTACATGATGCAAGCAGCCGATCAAAACTACTGGGTCAAAATCACCAAAGCTGAAATGACACTTCTCCAAAAATGTGTCGACGACGAGGTGGTAAAAACTCACGTCAGCAGTGTCAGGAATCCACATTGGGGCCCTTTCAACTATCACATAGCCAGGTGTAAAGTGACTAAACACACTTTGGACGGCGGCTCACAAGACTACAGTTGGACTCAACCTGACACTACTCCGATCCCCACCAGGATAGTCTTGTGTATGATAAAGGAAACAGCAGCTGCAGACATTTCAACGTGAAGGAAATTTGCGTGAGATATGACGATCAAAAGTTTGAGTTAATGACCGACTTCGAAACAGGCAACTGCATCAGAGCCTACAGTCAAATGTTCATAGACAGTGGGCTGTCGGCTTTGGGGCAAGACTGTGGCATAACTTTGGAAGATTTTAAAGATGGGTATTCCTTCTTTCTCATCAAGCAAGGAAAGCTGGGCATTTCCCTCAGGTTTGCCGCCCCAACTACTCATGCCATATCTGCCGTCTTGTGTTCCTTCTATGACAACAACATCCACATGAACATACCACATGAACTGAGAAAAAAATGAGAACTTCAGACATAACAGGTGCACTGGGAAACCATCCACACACAAGGCGTTTCTACCTGTCCTAAAAAACCCTCTACATGCTAACCGATTTGGGCACAGATCTGTTTGAAAGTGGGCTCACCGATTTGGGCTCAAAGTGAGTTTAACATGGGTTTTTGGTGTGGCCCAAAGTGGGCTGCCCGATTTGACGAAAAATTAGTGGTTACATGGTAAAAATTCTTTTTGAAAAATTTATCCAATATTTATTCTTTTTTTTCCCCCAAAAGTCAATGAACAACAAGTCCTTGAGCTAATCTCACCCCCCCCCCAATCACCAAAGCAGTAAATGCAATATCTACTTGAGAGGAAAGCCAGAGCAGAACCATCCATTTGAATCAAACTCATTCAGCCAACACAAGGCACTTTGATTCATTAAAGTGACATTCTGGCCTCAATCTTCCCCCACTACTTCCCTATGTAGGAGTAGAGAAGAGAGCCTTCAAGTTCATAATGACTGTACCTCTGCATATCTGCTCTTGTTCCAAGTTCAGTGCAATGGAAATGGTGTTGCCATTCCACTACTACTCAACTGACCTTGATTTGCACTTTTGACTAGAGACATCTAAGTATTTCCAGACTATGAGAAAGTCTGCACATTATTACTTTATATCTGATATAGTAGTCTATTCCAGTTGTCCTATGTCTAAAAGAAATAAGTTTTGTATGGGTAGTAGAATTCTGCCTGGAGTGCTGTGAAACCACTTTGTAGTGAGTCTGCCATGGACTGGCCTACAGGGGCAGGGGATATTTTTGGTTTCTCAATTGCCTCTATATATAGTCCTCTTATACCCGGCCAGGTGTGGGACCTGTTTGCCCCCAAACCACAAATACACCTTGCAAACCTACTAGTATAAAGAAAGACATGAAGCTGTTATTTCCAAGACTAGTCAGTGTTGCATTTTACATGAAATATCTGGATCCCCACTATGAACCTACCTGTGTATTAATGATATAGCGAAAGGGGGACTACCTATCTCCTACAGCAGTGGTGGAGGGAGGGGAGGGGGGGGGCAGGGCAGGCCAGGGTAGGGTGATAGGAGGCCAGGGCAGGGTAGGATGAGGGCAGGGCAGTGTGAGGGCAGGGCAGGACAGGGCAGGGTGGGGTGAGAGCAGGACAGGGCAGGTGAGGACAGGGGATGGCAGGGCAGGGTGAGAGGAGGGCAGGCCAGGGTAGGATGAGGGCAGGGCAGTGTGAGGGCAGGGCAGGACAGGGCAGGGTGGGGTGAGAGCAGGACAGGGCAGGTGAGGACAGGAGGTGGCAGGGGATGGCAGGGCAGGGTGAGAAGAGGGCAGGGCAGAGTGATGGCAGGGCAGTGTGAGGGCAGGGCAGTGTGAGGGCAGGGCAGGACAGGGCAGGGTGGGGTGAGAGCAGGACAGGGCAGGTGAGGACAGGGGATGGCAGGGAATGGCAGGGCAGGGTGTGAGGAGGGCAGGGCAGGGCAGGGTGAGGGCAGGGCAGGACAGGGCAGGGTGGGGTGAGAGCAGGGCAGGGCAGGTGAGGACAGGGGATGGCAGGGGATGGCAGGGCAGGGTGAGAGGAGGGTAAGGAAGGGCAGGGCAGGGTGAGAGGAGGGCAGGGGATGGCAGGGCAGGGTGAGAGGAGGGCAAGGGAGGGCAGGGCAGGGTGAGAGGAGGGCAGGGGATGGCAGGGCAGGGTGAGAGGAGGGCAAGGGAGGGCAGGGCAGGGTGAGAGGAGGGCAAGGGAGGGCAGGGCAGGGTGAGAGGAGGGCACAGGATGGCAGGGCAGGGTGAGAGGAGGGCAAGGGAGGGCAGGTCAGGGTGAGAGGAGGGCAGGGGAGGGCAGGACAGGGTAAGGGAGGGCAGGGGAGGAGAGGACAGGGCAGGGGAGAGCAGGGCGAGAGAAGGTGAGGGGGAAAGGGTAGGGCAGTTTGAGGGGAATGAGGAGGAGATGGAAGGGGTAGGGGATTGGTGGGGAGGGCAAAGAAAAGAGGGAGAGGGAGGGGGAACACTCATCACAGAGTTCAGAACAGTCCAGAATATGAGGCTGCCCTGTCCAAACCCACTCTCACCCCAGACTGAGAAGACTTTATGTAGCTAAGCACCCATCTTGGGATGCCCATTTTGAAAGCATCCTGGGCCCAATGTGGTTGACCATTTTAAAGCTGACCAGTGCCCAAACCGGTCAGCCCAATGTGGCCCAGACCATATGCTGAGGACAAAACCCATTGGGAGCCCAACAGGCTCAAGTCGGTTTGACCGATTTGGGCTGCCCTGTGTGGCCCTGACTGGAAACCCAGCATCTGCCGAACCTAAAACCCATGTACCGAATGCTGCCCACTTTGAACCACCTTATCCCTGGTTAAACCAATTTGGCCCCGAGTGGGCTTGCTACATGGGTAGTAGCTAATTCATTGCGCTGACTTTGCATGTATATACTACTCCTACATAATCATTTATTTAGAGAGAATCCATTGATAACTTTGAATTAATCCATTCTAGCTCTGTGGATGGCCTCAAATAGTGATATCATAATTATCATACTCCGTAGGGTAAAGGCACCCTGAGTCGGACAGACACCTAAAGTCGGACACCTTATGGATTGAATTACATAATGAATATCTAAATCTTGCTTATCATATGAACCAGATTTGAAAATTGAACTGTTGTTCCCTATAACAAATACAGTATAACAAAGATAAGTCTTTTCTTTTATGGCTTTATAACATGTTGTGATCTGGACATATTCTGATTATGCAGAATGGTGAGCAAATGGGTAATCTGGTTCAATTCTTCAGTCTCTCGTGCCTTAACCTACATGTTTAGGGGATTGCGATGTATTGCAATGGCAAAATATAGATTATTGCCAATCATTTAATTTAGCAATACAAGATACCTCACTCATATCATATTTTAGCAATGATTCTTATATCACCATTAAATTACACCTAAAGTCAGACACCAATTACACCCTGTATCGGACACAATTATATGAGGGTTTATGTATTTGTACAAAAATAATTTTTCACAAAAAATAAATTCCTTACACTATACCCATACTCCTAGCCATGGATATCTATCATTTTCTTGGTTTCACCTCATACACAACACATATGCTCTATCAGTCCCCCATGTGCCCTGTGGAAGTCATCCTAATCTAAGACTGCAGAAATTTCTGTTACAGGTATGCAATATCAATATTGTACCCTACGTTATTTAGAGTAATGCCACTTGTCTTTAAATGATATTCATATGCAATTTTCCATTATATCAATCAAATAGCAAAGTGTCCAACTGTAGGGTCTTTCCTAGCAAGGACTCTCCGACTTTGGGTGCAATTTGATCCTATGAAGTGGACATATTGATATTTCATTTAACCATAATTGCAGAGCAGAATCATCAAAGTTTTATCAGGAATATAAGTGCTACTATATGATGTTTCCATTAGTGCAGGACGATTAAAAATTCACAACCTTTTGATGTAAAAGACACAAGGACCAATTCTGGTCACCTCTAGCATGGTCAGGAGCATCCGAAATGGGTGACTTTACCCTATCTAATTGTAAGCTAAACTCCAATTAAAGGAAGATAGTCCTGGTGCCACTTGGACCTAGTCTTACTGTACCTATATATGACACAACAGATGTCTCTGTAGCATAGTGGGTGGGGCCTCAGCCAAAGCTGTGTGGGAGGGGGGCAGAATCATCAGATATTTTGTAACTGAGGTCATGAATGAATGGAGACACACAGAACCTGACCCATTTCTGCAACACACACCTTAACACAGCAAGCTATATTTAGAAAGTCAGACTATATGCAACACTGAACAGAACCTTTTGCTGGGGACCTTTTGGTAGTTGTAGGTAACGGGCTCAGAATATACACATGTACCTGATAACAATAAGAATATTGGTAGCATTGGTATTTTGAATTATTCAACAGAGGTCTCCAAAGAATAACTAGGTCATCCATGGGTCGGTAGGGAGGCCCTTGACCATACATCTAAAGTTTGCCTTCTACCTGAGCTAGAGCTAATTTGCAGTTTTATTCATGGATGAATGGAGGCACCCAGAGCCTGGTCTATTCTAGTACCAGACATACACCTATGCAGCCAAAATTGGCAAGTGAAAATTTGAATGATTGTTCCACACTACATAGGAACTTCCTCACTGCACCTATGTACAGTATTGGTATTGGGTTTAGGATGTGTGGATAAATCTAAAATCAATAGGAATATTGTTAATCTTTGTATCTTTCATACCTTTGTTGAAACCTAATAAGGGTTTGTTTGTTTCCCTCTAGATAAAAGTGGTGATGAAATATATAACTAGAGGAAGACTCCCTTACATACCAAATATTTCTAGCATATTTCATAAAACATCCTTCAGAAGCCAACCCCCTAACCTGAGGGTATTAAATGAGCTGAATTTTAACCAAATCAAACCCACTTTTAACTAAAAGCAATGTACTCGAAACCTCCCTCAAAAGGCTACCCCCACTTTACAAGAAATTCTGAATTTTGGGTGGCTACCTAGGGAACTTTAAGCTGATATTTACATCATTTCTCCAATGCGATATGTGGGGGAGGAGAAGGAATTTTAATTGATGCCACATGTTACAGAGCAGGTACAGAGAGCTGGCTGTCAGTACCCAGTCAACAAAAAATGTTGCAAAACGTTTCAAAACGTTTCCCTATGGCTCCTTATCATGGCAAAACGTTTTGAAACATTAAAAACGTTTTTTTGACGTTAAATAACGTCTTTTTGTTGAGTGGGTAGGTCATGTACCTAGTACTCTATGAGACAGTATTTGCTTGATTATTGTTGACTTCTATTTTCATGTGCCCTCAATAATGTGAGGGTGACTAGTGATATGTACACAGAAAGGTATATCTGAGAGATATCTGAGGTATATATGCGTATCTATAGTGTCTTGTGTACCCCAATGAAACATTGACCTGATGATCAGGTAGAGTGTTTGCAGCCAACCTGCAGCTGGGTTCATCATCGCCAGCTGTTGGAGTGGTCATGTTTGAACATCAGTATTAGGGGAGGGTTTAGGGCATGGCCTGCATGCCCTAATATTTACATCATTTCTCCAATGCGATATGTGGGGGAGGAGAATCAATTTTAATTGATGCCACATGTGACAGAGCAGGTACAGAGAGCTGGCTGTCAGTAGATCATGTACCTAGTACTCTATGAGACAGTATAGTATTTGCTTGATTATTGTTGACTTCTATTTTCATGTGCCCTCAATAATGTGAGGGTGACTAGTGATATGTACACAGAAGGGTATATCTGAGAGATATCTGAGGTATATATGCGTATCTATAGTGTCTTGTGTACCCCAATGAAACATTGACCTGATGATCAGGTAGAGTGTTTGCAGCCAACCTGCAGCTGGGTTCATCATCGCCAGCTGTTGGAGTGGTCATGTTTGAACATCAGTATTAGGGGAGGGTTTAGGGAATGGGCTGCATGCCCTAATATTTACATCATTTCTCCAATGCGATATGTGGGGGAGGAGAATCAATTTTAATTGATGCCACATGTGACAGAGCAGGTACAGAGAGCTGGCTGTCAGTAGATCATGTACCTAGTACTCTATGAGACAGTATAGTATTTGCTTGATTATTGTTGACTTCTATTTTCATGTGCCCTCAATAATGTGAGGGTGACTAGTGATATGTACACAGAAGGGTATATCTGAGAGATATCTGAGGTATATATGCGTATCTATAGTGTCTTGTGCACCCAATGAAAAATTGACCTGATGATCAGGTAGAGTGTTTGCAGCCAACCTGCAGCTGGGTTCATCATCACCAGCTGTTGGAGTGGTCATGTTTGAACATCAGTATTAGGGGAGGGTTTAGGGCATGGCCTGCAGTTGATACCTAGCACAGATCTCACATATTCAATGTTATACAAGTAAAGTCTAAAAAGAGAATGGCAAACAAACCTTTGAGCAGACTAATTAGGGGTTAACCCTTTAGACCATAAAGCTGCCAAAAACCGCTGTTCTTGTTTGTTTAGTCAGAGAGTAAAAATCTTGTTATCATCTTCATTTTATAAAGGTTTAAAATGTGATAGAGTTTGTGAAAAATAGTTTTGAGCAAATGAAACACTACTTTATGCTATTTTTGAGAGCCTAAATGATTTGTGAATGCCAGGATAGGTGTGTACAAGTGGATAAAGGCTAAGGTTATGAGGGAGGAGTCTCAGTAAGAGGCTTGTAATGTGAATACCCCAATAGCTTTAGAAAATATATACAGCCCTAATAATGACCACTCCTAAGAAATCAGTTGGTAGAATGACGTTGGGTTTTGCCTGCAAGCTACACAGACCCCTAGCTATATATAGCATGCATGTCTGGGTGACCATGGGTGTCAGTGGGGTAATCTTTGCAAGTGATATCTGTGCGAAATATATCTACTTGCACATGTATACAATAGAACTTTGTTATATGGAGCATTTTAGGTTCATACAACTTCCTCCCTACAGTCAAAGTGTCCTTATGGAACAGAGTAGGCTAGTAGTGAGTGAGTAATAGATGTTTAACGCCATTTCGACAGCTAAGGTCATATTCATGGCGAGAACTACATTACACAATTTCATAGAGGAATGTGTCAGTGCCCACGCATATGTGCACCACACACATCCTGAGGGGATAGGAAAGAGGAGAAATAGACCCTTTTAAGTGGACTAGGGAAGCCCAGAGTAGGCTAGTAAGCCCACTGAATACAATGACCGGCCTATTACAGATAAAGCTAGGAGAAGAAAATCTGGTGCCTATTGACAATACCTCCTAATAATAAAAGCTTCTATTGAGGAGGTTTCACTGTAACTATAGCTATATATAACTATAACTTTACTTGACTTTAAGGTGACCCTGATCACTGACTCTATGCATGTTAACCAGACTGTGACAAAGAGGTCAGCTTACCTGTTCTATTCCTGGTGGCAGCTAAATATAGCCTGGTGCTGCACTGCTAACTTACAAATATTGGCTATAAATAACGTATGTCAGGGGGGTCACTCCTTGTTTTTCTATTCAGAAGCAAACCCTCTGATTCAGTGCCATTGTCATGGATAAAAGACTTGAGGATATGGGACCCATTTTGTGCCAAATAATGCTTATCAAGGGGGGCCCGCCAGATGCTAATAACCCAGAAATGTTATTCGAAATTATTATCTATGGACATATAACACTATATATAGGCCTGGAATTCCCATGCTGCTGCACACAAACGGATAATCCAGACTGAAGTTTGCTCTGTCTATTGTAAAGTTTGTATCTCTGGCAAAGGATGAATATAATAAATGTCCCAGAAACAGCAAACAGCACTCCTATTCAAAAATGTCCCAGAATTGGGCAAACAGCACTCCTATTCAAGGCCCCTGTAGTGGTCACGACCAGGGCCCATTTTGGGCCCAGATAGGACCCCTTTACCTTGAAGTCATGTTTGCACATGGTATCCAAATATGCGGGAGTGCACCCCCCCTCAGGAAAGGTGTGTCAATGCCTGATCTTAGGCAACTACCTTACCCCAACCAGTGCCACCACCTTATTCTGGCTGATACTCTGTCCCTATCCCATGGCTTTCTGCATATCATTCAGTTGAGTGACATATATTCAGGTCCTATTATGATAAGCAGCAAGCTTAGGGTCAGTTTTTATACGTTCAGCCATAGCGAACTTCCCCCTTTAACTTAGACTAATACAGCAGAATATGTACCAACATGTAGTTTATATATCCGATCCCTAACACTCTATAGGGTATTGTATTCAGGAGAGTTCAAATGGAGTGATAGAAGGAGAACCTGTGTGGCCCCAAAAAGATATCTATGTCCTGGTAACTACGCTGCTTATGTCCCCTATTGATTTTGAGAAATGTCGGTCTTCGCACTAATGTAGAGGACCCTGGCTAGATCCAGCAAAAGAAGCTACAAAGCTGGCAGTCCTACATTGCAACATATATTTTATCTATTTACTTATCTAGTTGTGATTCTGAGACTTGCATCAAAGTTTTTCAAGTTTCCACACCAGACCATCAACTCTTCTTTAGAAGTTTTAATACATAATGATTAATATTATTATCTTAAATCAATGAGTTAAGTATATTAAGCTCCCTCAAGCTTTCATGCCCCTTCCCTGTATTTCTAAGGATTTAAAAGTAGGAATGAAACCCTTGCGGCCACAAAAGCCAACATAGCTGGGCCTATCCAGGTCGATAGGAGGCACTTGTTGGCCAAGTCAATATGACCTCTTTTGTTACAACTGGTGAATTCTAAGTTGACATGTAGTATCACATAATAAAAAGCGGTTGCTTCGTTGCTGATCCCAGTGTTTGCCTCTACATTGGTTAAATTCGACACACTGGGCATTTTTCAACATTGCCAATCTGCCATACACAAGTGATATTTGACGACATTATGATTATAATAACACAATAAAATTATATACAGTGATTCCATCATCAAGCTTACAAACATAGGTTTCATAGTCCACAGAGTTTTGTATGCCACTGCTGAGATTATCCAGCAGTTCTCTTCTTCAGTTAAACATGCTTTTTGGGTATAACCTGAGGTACCTTATTTTATCAGTATTGTGTAGTATCCCCACCATTGTGCTCACATTTGTGGGAATTCTGGACCATTCATACAAAGGCCCAGTAGTAACAACTGCTCGTCTCTAGGGGGTTTTACGGGCTTCCCTAGCCCACTTAAAAGGGTCTATTTCTCATCTTTTCTATCCCCTCAGGATGTGTGTGGTGCACATATGCGCGGGCACCAACACATTCCCCTGTGAAATTGTGTAAGTAGCTCTCGCCATGAATATGACCTTAGCTGTCGAAATGGCGTTAAACATCTATTACTCACTCACTCACTCTAGGGGGTTTTAGCTTTGTCGCATTGTTTTGGTTCTACAGCGATCATAACCCCATAATAGTGCAGGATGCTGTGTAATTTCAAGGATGCTGATTTCATAAATGATGCTTTCAGATCAATCTAAGGTCATTTATGTAAGGTCATTTGATCAAGGTCAATGTCATAACTGCAATGAAAAATCAAATTTTAGGAGGAAATGAGTTTTTGATCAACCAAACTAGGTTTTTTGATTATGCTGATTCAGAAAATGAGGGTTTCAGACTGATGCAGGGTCTATTACAAGGTCTTTTAGTCAAGGTCATAAATGAGACTATTCAAAGGGAAAATGGGCTATTCATGATTAGTTGAAATGTTACTGGGGGGTTTTGAGGATGCTCTTTCAAAAGATGGGGTTTTCATATCAATTTGAGGTCTTTCACAAGGTCATTTGATCAAGGTCAAGGTCATAACAGTGATGGAGTGTATGTTTTAGAAGGAAATTTTGATTATCATTACATGCAGATAGGGTGTTGAGGGTGTACGAGTTACACTGAATGCATTTAGGAGAAGATGAAAGGGTTAGGGGTAGTCCAAAACACTTCTTAAAAGCTTTCAAGATAATTCTTTTTATGAGAAGAATTAGGAATATTAAAATAAGGCATGGTCACTGTTGGTTGTGTTCAAGTATGTTCACACATTCCCTACAAAACATATGGTCCGTCCATATAGACTCATAAGGCAGTGACCACTCCTGACTGCAGTGGTCACTGCCATATCAACTGTTTTGACACTGCAAATGCAGTCATCACTGGGAATCCACTCACTCTTTACCCTGTTGATGCAGTTATGAATCAGTGGTCCACTGCCTTCTAACTGAAGCCTCTCTGCACAGCAGTGTGAATGCAGTGGTCATCTGCATTCCGGCTGAAGCACCTGGTCAGATTTCCGAAACCACTGCATTACCACTCTCCCCCACTGATGATTCAGTGGTCCACTGATTTGACACTGTGGTTCTACCTATATGTATACCCATTATTGATTAGGTATATCATATACAAGCTGTTGAACAGAGCGTAGTATAATTAGATACTACCTAGTTAACATTAACAACCAAGGATGCCTACTGTTTTTATCATACTCTATGGTGGAGGATAGAATGCATTTATTTTTTCTCAATGATTCCAGTGTCATGCTTTTCAAGATGCTTGATTTGTTCTTCTAAGATATTACATGAATGCACTCTACAAAATATTCTGTCTTTTATCAAAACTTAAATCATTCGGCGCCAATTATTTTTTATTACATTGGGTGTGCAATCTTAGGAAAGACATCTGATACACTTCCAGTATCCTCCTTTTCCCTGACCATTACAAATCCACTTGAGTCAGTCACACAAAGTAAGATTGGGGACGAAGCACAGTGGTAGAATACTTGCTTAGGTTATGAGGGGTCTAGAGTTTTCCTCCCAGTCAAGCCAGAGTAGATAAGGCCATAGATGTATACATGCCAGAAACGTTCTCAATACATGTAGTTAGATGCACACAGCAGTAATAGAAGTGGTGACTCTTTTACCACTGCCCCCTGTCCCCAGCAGTGGCTGCTTTACCACTGCTACCTCATTTACATATTTTGGACAGGCTGTTTTGTGACTGCATTCCCACTGTCCTATAACTGCTGATTCACTGCTTTATGACTCCATTTCACCCACAGCTTGATGGCAGTCAGTGTGAAATGCCCACTGCAAAACGACTTCATATCCACCGCAACATCACTGAAAAATACATTGTTTTACCACTCTGGGACCACTTCTGGTGCACACTGCATCTTGACTGATTACCTACTACTTTCCCACTGCATTCTGTCCCAGGAACTCACTGTCATTCTTGACAGTAAGTTCCTACTGAGGGTTCTCTGAGTAGCCTCTGGCACCACTCTGAGGTAGTCCCTTTGACCAGCTCACTCAGAAGGAGTGATTCACTAAACCTTCAAGCTCCTCTGTGACTCTGGCCTCTGGCACCACAACATATATATTACATATATCATGTTATGATTATTGGTAACACATAAATGATTAGGGTCTCTGTCTGAGGATAAAATATCCTTAAGATAACCTTTTTCTAATGTGGTCATCTCACTAATGTGGTTGCTTTTAAGAACAAGGAATGGTGACCACATCGGTTGACTCAAACACAGATCTGATGAGGCTTTGTCTCCTGCACATGAAGTTATTACAAAGAGCATGAGACATCAGAATTGTGCCAGCTGGAACAATCATTTCAGTTTTAAAGTCTTTAGATCTAAAGATCTCCCATCAGAGACCTAAGGGTGTTGTCTAAAATTGTAGTGCATATATATTTTACAGACAAATGATTCCAATGGTTTTACTTTATGCAGGAGTTCTCCACCTCCCACTTTGGAAGAAGATAACATAACTAATTCTCCAAGGTTCTAAACCTTTAAGAAAAACACTATCCAATTTTCATGAGGGCTTGTTCTGATTACCTTTCCATCAAATAAAAAGATTCTGGCACAATTATTAAAAATATGTGTCACTATAGAGGAAGGCAGCAGGTTTATCTGATGCATCTGATGACATCACGGTTGACAAAATGCATTAGATGCTCCATTGCTTATACATTGAAGGTGTTGCCAAATGTGTTATATTGATAATAAGAAAAGTACAGGATAATGATACTCCACAAGGGTCTTCTTTTAGGTTATATATATATATATATATATATATATATATATATATATATATACACATATATATATATATATATATATATATATATATATATATATATATATATACATATATATTGATATTTGCCAAGGGAAATAGCAAAACATACCAGATGATAAGCTACAAAGACCATCTGTTTACACCCTAACATTGCTATACAAGCACAACTGTGACACATTTTGTCAATCATGACATCATCAGATGTATCAAATAAACCTGCTTCTCTTCTCTATAGCACTTGACACTCATCTCAATTACCATGCCAGAATCTTTTTATTTGACATAAAGTCCTTCAGAATATGGTATCATGAAAATAGAATAGGGGTTTTCTTTAACCATGAATGAATCACCATCCTTACGCAGACTAAGACATTTTATGTCAACCAATCAAGAGGGTAAACACAACTTCACCAGGGGACCTAAATGCTCATAACTTAATTCCTCTTTACATACTTGAGATACTTTCCTTTGAGCCTTTAAACTCACTCTCAAAGAATATTTGCACAGATATGGGTGGTGATATAAGATATATGCAACAACACTTACTTATCTATGTCAATTATACTTGGCAGTGCCCCATCATGGTGTCAGATCTAGAGCATTCTCTTCATCCACCCTGAATAGGCCAAATTTCTTCCCAAGCTGTTAGAACTTTGGATTTTGAACATGATGCAACAAAGGTTGATTACAAACATATTGATCTGCATTTTCTTTTATTGTTTTACTCTGGTTGTACTCATTTCTATGACTGATGAGTGCTTGATGATCAAGATCCTTTGGGGCTGATTACATGTTAGTCTGGTCTATTATCAGAGGGACACAGGCTGAACATGCACAAGCCTATCGTGATTTTGCTGTTATTCCCAGTGTTTTTTTTTCATATACTGTAAATATTAATCCAGTATGGAACATTTAGTGTAATATTCAGCATTTCAGCCCTTGAACAGTTCTTTGAGAGAGTATTATAGCTCTTCTTAATTGGCATACATTAGGTATGGCAGTCATGACCTTAACGTTGATCAAATCACCTTGGGAACAACCTACAATTGATCTGAAATCTTATTTAGATATGTAGATCATCAAAATTGGCCAATTTCCAACCTGAATTATGAGATTGCAAAACTTTGTGACCTTAACATAACCTTTTGAATGATGTTAAATTGGTTTGAAACCCTCACCGTCTGATTCAGAATCATCAAAATCTCCTAGTCAGACCTATGAAGGATCAGTCAGCCGAATCTATCATAAAGTATCAGAGTGCATCTATGACATTGACCTTGATCTCAAATTGGTCTGACACCCTAATTTTCTGAATCAGCACTCTTAAAAGCCGGTAATATATACAGATCATCAGAATCAGCCAATTTCTCCTAAAATGTATGTCATTCTATACTAGTTATGACCTTGACCTTGATGAAATGACCTTGTGAATGACCTCAAATTGATCTGGAATACTCATTTTCTGAATCAGCATCCTCATGAACCCCTGATAGATGTCTACATCATCATGATTAGCTGATTTCCCCCTCTAATATGCTTTCTTCCTAAAATATGATATTTCATCGCAGTTATGACCTTGACCTTAATCATATGACCTTGTAAATGACCTCAAATTGATCTGCAACGCTAATCTATGAAACCAGCATACCCAAAAACCCCTGTCTTGATGTAAAGATCATAAAAATCATCCCATTATTACCTGAAATATAAGCCAAATTCTACTCAGTGGCCACCATTTTGAAAAGTGTCCAAAAACGGGTGTTAGGAATCCCGGAAAAAAATCAGACCTTAAAATTTCTATGAGTTATGTCATTCTATACTAGTTGCGTCCAGCCAAGGCAAATGGGTCCCCCAATGGGAAAAGTCAATTTCCAAATTCAAGTCATGAGCTTTTCAATGATGTATTACATAAGAAAATATCTCTCCTAGTTTGTGAGTTATGGGTCTATGAATTTGGGTCATCAGTGACCTAGCACTATCCCAAATAAGCTCTTACTTGCATATTTCCCGAGATAACTTGAGATTAGTATAAGTAAAAATAATTATGCAAATAAGGAAAATTATCATATTCTTTAAAATCATTTTCTCATAGAATTTGACCTAGAAATAGGATTTTTATCATTTTTTGAGTACATTCATCCCTGTGAGTGGGGCTATCAATGGGTCTTTTTTTATTCCTCTATTTTGAGTGGAAATCTTGTTTCCAAGGCAACACATATCAACAAATACACTGATTTATGCCCTGAAATTCCCTAAAAACGTTCTATTTGCATTCCAAATTTGGAAGGTTTGGACTAAAAATGGAAATTTCCCTTTAGGACTATTGAAATCCTCATGAAAAACTAGTATTTATAATAGAATTTTCGGTCTAGTTTCCCCTTTTTAAGCCTTAGTCTTTTCTCCCTGGTCAGAATTGGTACCAATCCCCCTTGGATGGTCCTTTTAGCTTGCTGGCTCACAGTTATGACCTTGACCTTGAACACAGCATCCTGCACTATAATAATCAACATTATATTTTACTGCACTGAGCTGCCATTAGAAGGTAAGGCCCCATATCTAAGTATACATTTGCAGTAGCTGGTGGTGAGAGAATCCAGAGAGGTGCTGGTACATCAGTGTTTGCCGATCTGAGTGTGGAAGAGATGAACAGTGTTATAGATTATCTCAACCAACAGACAACCCTCCACCTGGTAAACCCTCAGCAGGCAAGACTATCGGATGCTGCCATCTACCTTGTGGAAGCTATCAGACCTAATAAAGCAGAAGCTCTCCGATACCTAGATGGTTCAGGGCCTCAACCAGAGAGGGCAGCACGTGTCGTCATACACAGGTATGTTGTCATTTTTACAGTTGATCCATCCCTGCATAACAATACTTCTTTCGGTAGGGTTTATTATCTCAAGCAGTTATATACATCAAATTTGATCATGACATCAACGTTTTTTAGTTGTTTTAGGAGTCCTAAAAGGGCAGAATGATAAATAGGCATTAACAGCTCATCTGAGATTTAAGTTTTGGATATCTTTCAAATTTAGTCTTATGTAACTTTTTTCATTACATAATTTCTGTTTTAGGGGAGATCTCAGTGTCCCACAGATTGAGGAATATGCAGTGTCTCCAATCCCAAATCCAACAAGGTTCAAACTCATCAAAAACCCTAAGTGGAGAGACCCGATCCCATTTAATGCACGCTCCTTTGGTGCCTTACAGCAACTGCTATCGACACTGCAGGTCCTAGAGAGGGAACTTGGATCTATCAATGACATACTAATGGACATGACAGGAGGGTTTAGTTATGTAAATTGTTCAGACAGATGTCTGACATGGTACCCAGGTATGCCTGGTGGTAATAGAGATGGAAGCTCCAAGTTTTATTTCAGTATCAACAGGAACATCGAAGGGTCTGATTTGCAACCCATAGGACTGCAATTTATTTTGAACTCAGAAAACCTCAACCCAGATGTCTGGAGAATAGAATACGTTTGGCTTCAAGGCCAAACCTACAATGACATCACTGAAATAAGAAATGCCTATGATCAGGGCAGGCTCACTTTTCAGACAGTTCCAGACCCCCCTGGTATATTTGGTCCTAATCTGGCAACATCCCTGAACTTTCGAGGTGAACCCCTACCATATGTGCCTAAAAGAGGTCCTGTATCATCTATGCCTGATGGACAGCGGTTTTCTATCATTGACCGTCACATTAAATGGATGGGATGGGAATTTGAATTTAGCATGTTGGCATCTTCTGGGATTCAAGTACACAATGTGAGATTCCTGAATGAGAGGATTGCCTGGGAGATATCATTCCAAGTAAGAGCTATTTGATAGAAGAAAAACCTCCATGGCCCTCGGTATTATAATTCAATATAGATAGGGATATTCGATGCAAGCTGTAGTAATAAATTATTGATGAGACTAGGCTGAAATCAGTTGATCAATGATATCATCAGTATTTATTTATTGGTTTATTGGTTATTCATTTTGAATGAATCTACAATTTATTTACAGGAGGTTGCTGTATTCTATAGTGGCGGCAGCCCTCTACCAAGCCATGCCACTTATTATGACTCCCATGTTAACTTTGGTCTCTTCACGTCAGAACTGTTCCCAGAAATCGACTGTCCTAATTACGCTGAGTTCTTTGACTTTGTACATTTCAATTATATTGAGGCTCGTGTGCATAAAAATGCAGTATGCATCTTTGAACAGAACCAGGGTATCCCACTCCGACGGCATTACAAAAGGGATGCATATGGCAATTTAGAATATGCCCAAGGATTGACTAACAATGTCCTCATACTGCGTCATATTCTAACTGTCCACAACTATGACTACATTATAGACTTTATCTTCCACCAAGCTGGGCAGATACAGGGGAAAGTGTCCTTATCTGGATATCTGTTAGGTACCTTCTACACAGGACCTGAGATGGATAAGTACGGTCATGTTGTGAATGAGCCGACTTCAATAGGCAACTTGCACCACCATGTGCTCAGCTTAAAGGTTGATTTGGACATTAAAGGGGAACTGAATAGGTTTCAGACACTTGACATTCAATTGGAGAATATCACGGTTAGTAGTTGCATACGTTACTGATATTTATCCTGCTGTAGCACCATACATTTGCATTAATCTCTGCAACAAAAAAGGTATTCAGGGAGAAATAATCTTTCTTTGAAGAATATGAAATTCTGAGTTCTCAGATTGTTTCCTCTTTTTTTCAAAACTTTAAATCCTTCTTCCTTTGACACAGTGTGTACACATTGTTTCTTCGAAGGCTCGACACAATTAGTTTATATGAGTTGTAAATTAATGTTGCAGGATGCCCAGGGTGAGACGATTCTGAACAGGTACTTCAACCACAGTTTGAAGAAAACTGAACTGGAGGCTGCCTACCAGTTCAACTTTGATGCGCCAAAGTATCTCATAATGTACAATGAAAATTCCAAGAACAAATTTGGTAGCTCCCGTGGTTATAGAATCCTATCTGATGGAATGTCAAAGATGCTTCTGCCAAAGGACTACCGTGGTGCCCGATCCCGGTCCTGGACCAACTATCAGGTAGTATTCTGTTGATTTCAGTTTAAGTCTCAATGCAGCCTATTTGACAAATTGTAGATAAAAATCCACCAAGCCATTCAATTGGAATGTACTGAATTCAAACTTGTTATAAACATAAACAGCCTCTTTTCTTTGTGTTTGGGCATTGCTGATTCCTAATGCTTTCTCTTTTAGGGAAGCACTGCTTAAGTCTTCTTCCAATCCACTTAGGTAGCAGGACCTGAAGTCTGACAGCTTTCTAATACATTAGTCTTGAAGGATTCACCCAATACTCCTATCAGATCTAGACTTCTTTAAAAATGTATACGGGTCTTAATTTTGATTTTCATTATCATACCAATGCAATAAAAATAACTATAAATCAAAAGTTCCAGTCGATATATCTAATATCTATAACTAAATGATAGTGTAACGGATGGGCGCTTGCAGAGGATAATCAGATATGGACAGGATCTTGATGGCCGGGGTGGAGGCTGGAGAGGAGTTGAGGAACGGTGACGAGCATCCTGGAGATGGACAACGCACGGTCACGTTCAGGGAAGGAGCTACAGGATCTACACTGAGAGGTTCAATGGTGGATTGCAGAGAGGAGGAAATTTTCCTGAGGAGGCGGGGACTGCCCAGGACGGACTGGCAGACAGATCAGCGAGGATGGTCCGCGGCGATGGGGGCTAACTGGTCGAGGCTTACTCCAGGGGACTGGGACAGGGAATGGCTCTGGCAGTCTCCCCCCTTTCATGGGCCATGATGAACAACAATCATGGAGGGGAGACGACGAGCTGTTTCGACCAATGATGCTAGTGATCATTTGTAACGTACGTAAGTGTGGATTCGCAAAACGACTTTGGGCATTGTTTGTGCAGTGGACGGTACTGTCGACGACAACCAAGATTTTTTCAGCATGTTGGGGCCATCAGGAGTAGAGGAGGATGGCTGCGGGTCTGACCAACCTTTGTGGGAGAAGGCCAAGGAGACCCTTTTGAATGGGATAGAAGCAGTGTACTGTGATCGGGTGGCCGCCCTGGTGGAGGAGAAGTGGGAGGTGTTTGCCATCAGGGATGTCACCTGTAGTGATAGCTTAAAAAAGAAGGATGGCACTGGATGATTCTGTGTGAACTAGCATTCAAAGACCTGACGGCCCTGATTTCTGCACCAGTGCTAGGATACCCACAGGCAGAGGGACAACTGATCCTGGATTCCGACGCCAGCCATTTTGTTGACGAGGGTGTTGGCCTACGGATGTGGGACGTTGAACAAAGCTGAGTGCAATTACTGCATGACGAGGCGAGAGTTACTAGCTGTCATCTTTGGCCTTAAGAAATACCAACATTACTTGATCGGTTGGCCGGTGCTGTTTCGGATGGGTCATACGGCTCTCAGATGGATCACGTAATTTAAGGAACCCGAGGGCCAGATCCCTCCGTTGGCTCCAGATCCTAGGGACGCACGACTTTACCATCCAGCATAGGCCAGGCAAGGACCATGGGAATGCGGATGGGTTGTCGAGATCACTCTGCCGACACATGAGCTGGCCAGGAAGCGACTAGGATATGCTGTCGCCAGACTGAGACAGAACTATGACAGTAAGACGGATCTGGTCACCTATGAACCGGAAAGGAAGGTGGGAATCTCTCCAAAACTGCAGTGCTTGTGAACCGGCCCATGGACAGTTGGAGCTCACATAGGTGGTCTCATTTACGGAATTAGGTTAGGGCGGAAGAAGAGGGTAGTCCGCTGCGATTTCCTTAAGGGGGCATCGGGGGAGGTCAACAGTTCAATCGGTACGGGCGTGGACTCGGGGAGCGTCCCATCAAACAACAAGCCAATGGGATGGGTGGCATCATTGTGTCTTGGCCACTGGATAACATCACTTAACAACCATGTCGGGGGCGCGAGGGACAGATATAAAGAGGAAGAACGCGTGGTGCTAGGACACACAACCCACATGAGTTCCCCAGAGTCATGGGGACCACCATGGACTACGGATTACGAAAGTGGGTGGCCAATGGTCATTGAAGTGCCTTTGTGTTGAGTTGTCTGCAGGATGACGGTGCTCGTGTCACAACTACTTAGTCGGATTAAGTAAAGAAGGGGGTGTAGAACCCCCCCCCCCCGCATGTTGTGGTTAGTCAGGGCACTATAAAGGACCCTTGTTACTGCTATAGCATTTACCAGAGGAGGTGCGGTGAGGACGATTATCAAGTATGAGTATTCCTGTTCAAGACATTGTTAGTTTTGTGGATCTTCCGGAGGCGGTGGACAGTCCCCCCCTGAGACGTTGTTATATTAAGTAAGAAAGGCAATTAGTTAAGGCATGGGTTAATTTTGTCAGGGGGTTTGTTTAGTGGCAGGAGAGTGTAACGGGTGGGTGCTTGCACCGCCCGCTGCACTCTGGCGTACAAGTCGCACGGATTGTAAAGCATGGATTCCACTGAAGCCGATAGTTGTCCGATTTTGTCATCGGGTTGCATCAGGGACGCATCGGGCAGCATCGGGCACCGTCGGGGACGTAACGGGCACTGTCGGGCTTCTGTTGGGCAAGAATCGGGCTTAAATCGTCTTTGGTGGAAGACCTATTTTTTTTCATCGGGAACCATCGGAGATGCATCTCCGACTGTCCCCGACAGTGCCCAACAGTACCCGATTTTTTCTAACTGATTAGAAAAAATCAGGTACCTGTCGGGCTACTTCGCTATCGGGCCCACAGAAATAGTTCGCTTTTCTCTCACTTGGGGTACCGCTGTCAGGTTGCGTGTCACGTGCAAGTCATGTGACCTTCGCTTTGGTCGTAAACAAACAAGATGTCGGGTAGAGCAGGTTCGAGGCGTCGGGGAAGGGGAGGAAACAAGGGTTCCAAACCCCCTAGAGGTACAAAAGACAGTTCAGACGTAGTCATAGAGACGCAGAAAGAAACCAAGGCTCCTGCGAAACGTTTCACTGCAAGAGGTAAGGCCCGATTGCCCGAGTGGACACAAGATGAGTTGGGAGAAGCTCCCACGGCCATGTCTAAAAATACCGGTACTACTACCAAAAACCTGCCTGTCGTGGAGGATGATTCCGATGAAATTGACATTACAGAGGACACTGCACTAGACCTACGTGTACAGGAACCTTTATCTTCCACTCCTGTGTCTTGTGACGAGTTGGAGGAGTCCACCTGTGCCCGTACTTCAGGTCCTCTGCCCCGTCTGCTTAAAAAGAAGGGTACCAAACGTAACCTGCTGCCCGACATGGAAAAGGGGGAGGGTACAGTCAGCCCTCCACCTTCTCCTCGTTCTCCGATGCCACCTCCTCCAAAGAAGCAGAAAAAGGTCGTACAAGAAAAAGCCCAAGAGAGTTCCTGTTCATCAGGACCTCCTGCAAAGAAGGCCTGTATTAAATCCCCTCCATACACCCTTTCTGGTAGGAGCGAGCAGGTCCAAGATGACAGTGAAGATGAAGGTCAAGGTCAGGGAGACGATGGTGAGGAGGGTGAAGAAGCAGACATCCCCGACAGTCAGGCTGTAGTCACCCCTAAAAAAACTATAGGTGAACTTAAGAAGAAACCTTCTGGAGGAGCTGGCAGCGGGAGGCAGTACTTCAAGGATCCAGAAGTTCTGGAACGATTGTGTGAGCTGTGGCAGCAGTGCACCCACCTTTATGACAAGAGTCACTCCTTGTATAAGGACCCCACTGCAAAGTGGACAGCTCTAGCTAAGATGTCGGATGAACTGAACATTCCAGGTACAAATAATTTCATTATTTTCTTCTGTTGTCTTTGCTACCTGAGTATAATATAGAAGTTAAAATATTTATTCTATCGTATCATGTTTTTAGTAACAGACTGTTATGAATGTTTTTTTTTTTTTATACAGTGTTTTTATCTTTTGGTACTGGTCTTAAAAAAAACAACCTTTTTTTTCAGCTTACTTCATAAACATGCGTATGACGTCTTTGAGATCGGACTACCAGAAAATCATGTCTGGAAAAGTGAAATCGGGGTCATCTACTGAAGAAGGGAAGCTCCCCTACATGAAAGCCCTCATAAAACGGCTGTGAGGGTTCTTAGAGGGTTCTTAAATTGGAGAGTGACACCAATTATCCACAGAAAAAGGTAATCATTAAATATTTCTGTCTGTCTGAAAAGTTGACCCAGATTCCATCCTGATTTGTATGTAACTATAATTTTAAATTGACCGATTCTGCTCCTAATTTTACCTAATATTTTAAAATACACCTGGCTGAAAATTTCTTTCTGTTTTATTAAACACTCAACCATTTATTTCACTGCAGGAGGTCGTACGGCCCAAACCCCTGGAGGAACCATCCGAGGAGGCCGATGAGATGGTCATCGAGGTGAACGACGACGAGGAAGACGATACTATCAAGGACATGGACTACAATCCTGATGGAGAGTCTGGAGATGAGACCCTAGACGATTCCATCGCCACTAGGACAAGATTTTCTCTCCACAGAAAGAACACTTCTGCAGGTGGGTCTGCAAAATCAGATGCAGCTCCTCTGACTTCTGCTGATATGGGCAAGGGGTCTGGTAAAACTTCTAAGAAAGGTGCTGTTCCTTCTACCAGTGGTGAAAAACGTAAGACTATTAACTACAATATTCCAAAGAAAAATGTGGTTAGTGAAGCTGCCAAGGCAGAGTACCTGGAGAAGAGAGAGCCACAACACCTTAAAGCTGGAGAAAAGAAACAGAAGACAGTGTCAGAGATACTCCAGTCTAGAGAAAAGTTTTATGAGTCATACGGGGATTCTTTGAACGATCTTGTGACCTTAGTGGGCAACAGAAACTAGGCTCAGGCCCGACCTCTCCCCCCCTGAGAAGGAGGTTTCTCCTGACTCACAGTGGTGCAAGATGTTAGAGGTGGAGATGGCACGCATGACTCAAAAGGTCAAGGACAAATTTAAGGTCCATGTTTATCTGACAGGTGTGCAGGCTGTAAACGGGGAATGGGATGGAATGTAAGGTCACCTAGTGCTAGAGAGATTTCATGCTTGTTCTGTTACTAAAACTGTCGGAGACGCGGCCGATAATTATTTATTTATTTTCTTCTTTGTGTTTTCTAGTCTGTCTTCATATGATAAAAAATTTCTGGTTGGATTAAAGAAGAAATAAATTTATTTTTTTAAACAAGAAAGTTAAGACATTGTGCATCTGTCGTGTTACCATAGCAGCAGAGACAATTGTCGTAACATGATTTCATATATGAACATGGACATGTAAAGATCTCAATACTGTCAAGTACTCCAGGATATATCTACATGCTGACATGACACATATCAGGTGTTTTTATATTTACTTTCATATAAAGATTTAAGGTATGTTACTCAAGGTAAAAAACTTGCCTCATCCGATGCATCACTTCTCAGGTATCATAATGATAAAATCGTGCCTTATCATACAATATATATATGTACATGATACTTAAGTTATCTGACATGTCGTAATCATATATAGATACCAAGAAAATATAAGTTCTTGTTGTTTGAAGTTTTAAATAAAAAAAATTTGAACTGACATCTCTGCTTTCTATTCCTGAGGAGATTATATATAGAGACAAGCAATCCTAGACATGGAAAACATGTTAATTATTACAACCATGTCCACCTGTCGTCCAAGACGTCGGGTACCTCACTCACTGTCTTCGTCGGGGATAATGTCTTGGGCAGGAACACCTGCTGCCTCACGGTCGAAGAGGTACCCATAACCACGGCTTCTGAGGTATTTGTCCTGCCATGGGACCCGACCGTGTCGTGATGAAAACCACTGGCACAGATTCTGCCTCATGCTTTTGGCATCCTGTGGCATATTCCTTGCAGCTCCAGCTCTGTCCAGGCCTTCCAGCTCCCCGTCCTCCCTCCACTCTCCAGGGTGAAGCTCATGGTCCTTGTCTTCGTAGTCAACAGCCCCATGGGGTATGTAGTCCGACGGTGACCTTGTCCTGAGGAAGTTGTGAAGAGCTAGGGAGGCCATGACTATTTTCTTCACCCCCTTGGGCTCCATGTCCTGCTGTCGGAGGAACAGCCTAAATCGGGTCACCCATATCCCGAACGAGTTCTCCACACACCTCCTCCCCCTAGACATCCGGTAATTGTATGCCACTTCCTTAGCCCCCTGATCCTTGACTGCAAAGGGCTTCATGAGATTTGAGGCCAGGCCAAAGGCATCGTCTCTGACAATGTAGTAGGGCAGAAGATCTCTCATACCTTTGATACCTGAAGCAGGAGGAATCTGCAGTGGGTTGTCAGGATCTGCCATGTCCCTGTACATAGGTCCTTCTTTCCATATACGGGAGTCCCCTGCCTTTCCCTCCGATGCTACATCCACGTACAGAAATCTGTATCGGGCATCTACCACCGCCATCAGAACAACACTGTAGAATTTCTTGTAATTAAAGAAAGTGGCTCCACTTTTCTTTGGCCTCCTGATCTTGATGTGTTTGCCGTCCACTGCCCCGATGCAGTGTGGAAGCTGCCAGTCGTTAGCGTACTGCTCTGCAACGGCCAACCACTCCTCTGTGGTGCTAGATAACTACAGAAGAATAAATGAAAAAAAAGTGTCATGTACAACTCATCGGGGATGAACATGTATTGAAATTGTATAGTAATTCCTATGTGTGTGAAGAAAATGACCTCAGTCATATATTTTTTATTAAAGGTTTTTTCTGGAGAAATCGGCCTAAGAAAATCATGCCTCATATATATATTGTGTTATTATGTATAAAAAAGTTATTGAACAATAAAAAAAAATTCTACCTTTAAATAATCGTCTCTCAAGACGGCGGTCAGTGCTACACAGGTGTCTCGGATGATAGGAAAAATCGTGGACGACCCAAGTAGATGACCATGGTGGAGAGTCTGGCTGCTGTCCCCGGTGAAAAAGAAATACAAATATCAATAGACTGAAAAAAATAAATTATTCTCTCTTTTAAGAAGAACCATTGGGAAATTTCATTGTTAAGTTGGAGCGCCTTGAAATATGAGATTCATAATTTACCTAGAGCAAGGTATCGTAGGGTTATGTCCAACCTCTCATCTGGTTTTATAGCCGGGCGAAAGTTGGTGTCTCGACGATATATAAGGGGGGTCACTATTTGCAGCAGTTCATGGTATAAGTCAGGCCCCATTCTCAGCGTGTGTTTGAACTCAGCATCTTCTCCCATCTGAAGCAAAGAACAATTTTGGTGAAGTTACCCATGTACAGGAGGGGGGGAGGGGAAATCGGACAAGATACATTATACATGAGCTACATATAAGCCAGCTGCCCCCCCACCCCCCCACCCCCCCATGTTAATGCTTACAGATATCAGGTCTCGGTGGAGCTTGGTGAAAGTGTTCCTCTGTGTCTTGTCAGTCCTGTCTTTTAGGTATGGGGCGGCATGATACCTGTGCCTCCTTCTTGTCCCCTCTATTATCTCTATTTCCTCCTGTTCTAGAGCCAAAATACCTACTGTCGCCTGCACGAGCAGAACCACCTCCTCGGCCTCCATTACGAGAAACTAGGTCATCGGCGATCACGTGACCGGTGGAACTGCTCGCTCAGACATCGGGGACGACTGTCAGACACAGTATCTGACAGAGTGAGAGCTTGGTGGAAGAACTGAAATCGGCCAGGTCTGAGTAACCCGACAGTGGTATTCTCGGCTGTCGGCCAGTGATCGGCCAGACAATTTTGTCGGACCGACAACAACCCGACAACACTTTTTGACCCTGATTGGGCCTCTGTCGGCCCGACTAACTTTCTACATACCTCACACCTCACATTCCTACATTTGCGAAATCCTATAATACACAATTGCCAAAGTCGTCAACACTGGATATAGTATTCTGATTTTCTAATCTATATATTCTCTGGCTTCCAAGGTCCAAAACACGCTGAAAAAAAGGAACCAGTCCTGGGAAATGTAACCCTGTCCTGCAGGACCAAATTATCTACGGGGTAAAATAGTTAGAATAGAATAGTGTTGTTTTCATTGTGTATGAACTGATATATATATATATATATATATATATATATATATATATATATATATATATATATATATATATATATATATATATATATCCAGTGTTGACGACTTTGGCAATTGTGTATTATAGGATTTCGCAATATATATATATATATATATATATAAACATATATTCATATTAGTATTTATTGATGAATTCCTAAGGTTGCTGTGACAAAGTATCATGATGACGAACAATCAAGTTCCAATATTTATGCATCAATGGAGCAGTTTGATCCTGTGGTCAGCTTTCAGGACTACATAGACGATAATGAGAATATTGTCGATCAGGTAATTGTACTATGATGATATCTATAATCTCAGATAATGCTAAAAGAAACATGCTGAAATCTGTGCCCCATATGCAAAATATATTAAAGCACTTAGTGAGTTCATTAACTGATCATTATGAGCTCTGTTAGAGGGTGCAATATTGTACCATCATAAGTTCATTACTGAGCACCCAATGGATAAGGGGAGATTGTGGCTTTCCTAGAAAACTTTGAAACTTTTGTATTCATGATATGTCATATTAACTTGGACAATACTTTCCCAAAAAGAAAGCATATTACAGATAGACACATATGGATTGTAAGTAATATTTTATTTGAGCTAAACTGAAACAGGAAAAAAACTGCTAATCCAAATAACGTGTTCATATTTTGGGAATTGCCTGTAAATTCATAATTTCTCTGTTTCAGGATCTGGTGGCATGGATCACCCTGGGCACACACCACATCCCTCATACAGAGGATGTGCCAATAGTCACTACCCCTGGTGTACAACTCTCGTTCTACCTCCTACCCTACAACTACTTTGATGAGGACCCCTCGCTGGCATCACGGGACAACATCAGGGTGACTCCAGGTGCAAAGGGCCATGTGTACAAGTACTCAGATGTGCCTCCAGGTGGCGAGACAGGGGATGAACCTGGGCATACACAGAGTCCAACATCTGTGTCCTCAGGGCCCGGACTGGACCTTAAGGCCTTGTTGTCTTGGTCTGTTGTCATTCTTGTATTTGGTCTGTGAATATCAAAACTGTCAAAATACATGCAGTAACAGAAACCTATTTCATAGCAGAAATCATGCATAATGGTGTTTTAATGCACTAACTCATTCAAGGGCCCCAAAATGAATGGGGTTTTACTGTTATTATCGTGTTTCTTTCCTAGCCTACGGAAAAAGAAAACTCCCAACCCTGGCATGTATTTAATTGTGACCAATCAAGGATAATCATATACACACATGTGCATGATATACGCCTTGATAAACAAATAGTGTGTATTTTTGCTGCCAAGTGTTATTTTAGTTCATCCATGAGCCATAATATGCTCCAACCGAGGCATGTTATTCACAGCTTACCCATGACTACAGTAGTCGGCAGTGGTCGGCAGTGGCCAGGGGTCGTACAAATAAAGGAGAAATAAATGACAGAAAATAAAGGCTAAATGAGTTAAGCTCCTGAAATCATTCAAATGCATGCCTGGCGATATTGTATGGAATTTAGACCTAGGTAAGCAGGCCTCTTGCTAACATTTGTTATTTTTATGTTAAATAATCTGTCCTAAATGTGCATTGAATCGAGGACATAATTATGTAATGGTTTGTATTACTATTTCGGTGGTTCGGGCCTTACGGATCAGGAAAGAAGGAGTAAGGCGGTAATTCAAGTGTATGCCAACAAAAGTTTATTGCTAAGACACTTAACAGCTACCTGGAAGATGATGAAGGGGCAGCTAATGTTAATAAATGGTTCTACATGGTCAGAGGCCAGGAGGGCCTCTGACGTAGCGGCTGAGCCCCGGTCTTTATATACAGACCTTGGTGTTCGTCGCCAGATGTCCCCACAGACCCGGATCGGTGCTGCCACCTATCAGGAACCTGAGGAACATCCAGCGACTGGACTCACCCGCCACGCCAGAGGTACCCATAACTATGGTTATAATACAAAGCCTCTACACTACTCCCCTAGACATTAGGCAGGAGTTATAACTATTATATTATTATATAGGGATAACATTACATTATGTCTTTACCTTAATAATAGAGGTATAACCATAGGTATAAGATCAACATTTTTAAAGTATCATATGAAAGGTATTTAACATACTCGATAGTATTAATAGTTACGAATAAGCAAATAGGAAAGTCGATACAGTTCGACAATGTGGACGGATAACAGATATTTGTAACGGATCTGTTAAGTATTCTAGTGAGTTTGTTATTATTACAAACATATTAATTATATAGTCTTGATAAAGACTTTAAACGTAACCATACTATCTAATGATACATTTTAGTTCAAAACGGTTAATCCGTTAGAGGTTCTATGTTAGAAACCATTTTGATATGTAACCGTTATAATTTATACACTTGAAAAAATGAATAAACATATATTACATCGTCATACATTTAAATAATCATCATAGCACCAGATAATTAATATTACACAATAATATGTCACATAGGATAATTATGACAATCTGGTGTAATATAATATATGTCGGATCATGTCAAGTAATATGACTAATAACAAGAGATCCGTATTATTATTAACCCGTATGAAAATTACAGTATCATATCACTACAGGTATACACTTGAGGTTTGTAGTCATTAGAATAATAAGATAATGAACATGACAATATATCTCAGCACCCAGATCATATTTATATAATGGAATGTTGTGTGAGGAGGTGTTTTGAGTTGCAATCACCACTCCACAACCACCTGGTTTATTTATAATAAGCGTACCATATGATGATTGGCTCCTTGAATTATTATTTGCCCTGAATGATTATGGTGGTGGTATTGTATTATATTTACTACTAGGACACACTAAGTCTGCAGGCAGCTAGTGTGAGCCATTATAAGCCATTTGAATTTGAATTTCCTTTTCTTTAGACATAGTTTAGATTATATAAGCATTATATAGTATGGTCTAGTATGATAGTGTGAGCTATTATAAAGTCATTTGATAATATAGAGTGTTAGATTATATGGCTTAGAGGCTAGCTAGGGAGGGCTAACACCATTCTCCTGGACATATGCTATGCCCAGAAACACATATTCTCGTCACTATGAATAATTACTTGGTATGCATGTATGTGATTTGGATCTCCACATATGGTTTGTATGTTTCTAGAATTAAGTACATGGGAATGATATTGGTTGTGCAGTGTGGTTTGACTCCCCCCTCCCCACCCCCTCTGATCTATAACCATAGATAGACATAGTCTAGAGGCTGCAAGGGGCTTTAAGGTGGGCTCTGTGAATTGTAGAAGTTATAATACGGAAACACAGCTGGTGGTTCATAATACATTAAATGGCCTTGATGTATGCTGTTTAACAGAGACATGGCTGGATGATACAAGGGGCAATGCTGAGCTTTTCTGGCTGGGCAGACAGTTTTACCGCTTAGATAGAAATAGCTTGGCTGGTGGATTACTGACATATCTCAGAAATGATATCGCCTTGTTTTCGGACAGAATCGAGGAATGTTGTATCATGGATGATGATATAGAGGTTTTAACTGTCAAAATAGCCAAACCCCAGGTAAAGACTAAATACATAGTTAATGTATACAGGCCACCGACTAATACATCTACGGCCAATTTCATAAAAGAATTGGGAAAAATCTTGGATAAAATAATCAATGGTAGAGCTGAGATATGGGTTCTTGGGGACTTTAATATAAATGTGTTAAAGGAGAATGAACCCAGCAGTATTGCGTTAGATGGTCTAGCCAAATCCAAAGGTTTAAAGCAATACATCAAAGGTATCACAAGACCCAAAGATGATAAAGGCACATGCATTGACTTAATTTTTTCGAACTGTCACTGTGTTGAGCAAAGCCATATTATGATAGAACTTGTTAGCGACCATTTTCCTGTGATAGCTGCTAGGAAGAAAGCCAAATCATTTGTCAGGGATATGTCATTTAAGGGGCGCAGTTACAAATCTTATAATGCAGATGATTTTAAGGACCATTTGTCATACTGTTCATGGGAGGACCTTTATATCAGTAATAACCCAAATGTCAAATGGAATATTATTAGGTCAAACATGTTAGAATATCTGGATGTATACTGCCCCATAAAGGACATCACATGCAAAGACCACGCCAACGACTGGATGACCAATGAGATTAGAGAGCTAATGAGGGATAGGGATGAAGCTGTTAGGTTTTATTTAGCAAATAAAAATAAGGTCAATTTTGAAGAAGCCAAGCGACAAAGACGTACCGTTGCCAAGAATTGTAAAAAAGCTAAGGGTTCTCAAGTTAAGGGTGATCTCAGGGAGCACAGACATGACCCTAAAGCCTTCTGGAGGGTAATAAATGGGTTCCTAAACCCAAAAGAGAAGTGTACAATGGCCACCTTTGTTGACCAACAGGGCAAAAGGCATGTAGAAGCTGATGCATCCAGTTACTGCAACAGCTACTTCGCTGGAATTGGTCAAAAGCTGTTTGAAGCTAATGAGTCTAGCTATACCAGACCGGCAGATGAAGAGCTGAACCTAGACAAGCTACTAGAGCAACTTGAAAAGGCCGCACTAGACAGGGGGGAGAATGGCTGGCCCCAGGGTAAGCCAGTCTTCTCTCATGAAGAGGTGGCCAAAGTTGTTAATAACATCTGCATTGATAAATCATCAGGACTGGAGTTCATATCAGCCAGGGTCTGTAAAGATGCTTTCACTGTTATCACCCCTCAACTGAGAAATCTATTCAATTGTAGTATAAGTACGGGAATTTTCCCAGACGAATGGTCAAAAGCCATGGTCATCCCGATACCCAAATCTGGCTCCCTCTCGGAGGTCTCTAATTGGCGCCCAGTCAGCCTGCTGCCTATACCGGGCAAGCTGTTAGAAAAACTGGTCCATAGCTTCGTTACAAACAGCCTTGATAATAGAGGCTTGCTATCTGACAGGCAATATGGTTTCAGAAAAGGGAGGGGCACCGCAGAGGCGGTTCTTAATCTCACTGAAGAATTATACACTACACGTGACGAAGGGAAAGTAGCAGGTGTGTGCTATGTCGATTTCAGCAAGGCGTTTGATTCCATCCACCAGACGTTATTGGTACGTTAAATTCACTCATACGGTTTTGGCACTGGCTTTGCCAGATGGCTAGGTGGTTATCTCCAGGGCCGATGCCAGGTCACACTGCTTAACAATCATGAGTCAAAAGCCAAAACAGTCAAATTTGGGGTGCCCCAAGGATCAATCCTGGGGCCCCTACTTTTTATAATGTTTATAAATGACATTAAGGAATGTATAGATGAATGCTCTATTCAACTGTACGCTGATGATATTGCACTGGTTGCAAAAGATGAAGACCCCAGGAGAACAGCTTTAAAGCTGCAATCCGATGTGTCTAAAGTTGCTAACTGGTGTAAGGTAAACGGGTTAACCATTAATGCTAGTAAAACAAAAGTAGTGTGGCATGGCAACAAGTCCCAGATACAGAAATGCCAGGAGCATGAAATTATAGTCAATAATACAGCATTGGGTAACCCCGACAATTACAAATACCTAGGAGTGATAGTCGATAGCAAGTTAAGCATGGAACCACATGTTAAGAACACCATTAAAACGGTCAGTCACAAGTTGTATACCTTAGGTAGAATAAGATATCTAGTTGACAAGCATACAGCACTGCAGATTTATAAACAAACCGTGTTGCCATTCTTTGATTATTGTAGTTTTCTCACAAATAGTGCAAACCTTGCCTCTATACAAAAGCTGCAGAGACTGCAAAATAGGGGGCTTAAAATCTGTAAAGGGGATTATTCCAAGATTGAAACCATTACTTTACATAAGGATGCAAAGGTGCCACTGCTCCAGGATAGGAGGGATGAGCAATTATTATTAGTAATGTATAAATATGTCAATAAATTAGGGTTAAGACCAGCGGAAAACCCTAGAACTAGGGCTGATCATAAGATACAGATCAGGCTGCGACGGCCCAGGTTGGAAAAATACAAGAGAAGCCCGCTGTATCGAGGTAAAAAGCTATGGGACAGGATCCCAGCACGGGTACAACTTGCTGAGTCCAAAAACATATTCCAGAGGCACCTCAGGAAAACACAATTGGAGCCAGAGACGGACTCTGACTTTGACTCTGAAGGAGAGGGGGGGCAGGAATAAATAGTAAATGGGTGTGCTATTTACTGGTATGTAGTCATACAACTGTTATACCTTTTGTCACTTTAATACTTGATGCCTTTTACTACATATTCCTCTGCAGTTATATCTTGGTATAGATGTTATCAAGCGAATACTATTTATATTCAATCTTCATTACACTGCTCATTATTATATGTAAATATGTGCGGGTGGAGGGAATTGTTGCTGATGGATGGAATCAAAGTCAAATCTAAGTCAAACCGGCCACAAAAAAAAAACAAAAAAAAAAAAACTCTTCTTTACTATGCCCACACCTATATGTCCCAATGTTTTGCAGCCATAAGCATTTCCTTGATAGGTAAAACCGAGGCAAGCCGGGGAGGGGTTCCACAACTGCACAAAATAAAATGATATTGGTAATGGTACATATGTATTACTATATGTTATAGCTCTATTGATTGTAATGATTGTTGCCACATGGCTAATGAGCTACTTTCCTAGTTTTAAGCTGTATCTCACATTTATATGAAATACATATCAATAAGTGACTCTCATGCACACACAATGTGCCAAACCAATAGACACGGCATAGAATGCCTGGACAAAACTGAACTGTAAAGGACCCTTCAGAGAGTGATACACATGTTATCATTGATGAAAAGTAGTTAATACCATATGACTAAAGTCAATGGATTGCAATCCACCAATTTCGATTCGATTCAATGTAAGAATTACCTTACGACCATCTTCCACGTGAGATTACATTGAATAAAAGAAGTCGCCTGACTTCATTGAAACGAAAAAAAAAAGAGTATCAAATGAAGTAACATGCGTTGTACTGAAGTCTTCCGGATGCGTTGTAGGTAGGTGGTGTGGTCAGCTAACCACATGATGGACGTGCTAGAGTCTATAGTATTCCAGTTGAGGTGATATAAAGAAACACGGTAGTTGAATAGGGGCAGCTACCCACAATCCTCTAGAAGTGCTAGTGTTCATTATTATAATCCGAATGGTGTGGAGTAAATAATCTGGTGTTCAACATGTAGTGAGAATAGTCCTTTAGTGTGTGGTTGACAAAGTTGTAGTCCAAATAGTTGATCCGGAATTAAATAAATAGGGTAAATAAGTCCATTCGGTACATCAGCAGGTTATATATCGTATAAGTCCATCTGGTAGAGCGATCAGGAACAGGTAACAGTAGGCATCAGGTTAACGTATCAGCATCCAGAGGTAACTTTCAGCAACACCACTACTATCGGATTTTTATATTAAGTTCTTAATCCGAATAGAACCATCAGGATATAATAGTAAATATATGTCCTGATTAGTGTATTTCTGGTTATGAAGGAACCTGGAACACATAGAATAATCGTAAGTGTTAACTCACATAGGGAACATTCGCAGATAGATAATAATATCTGCAAAACACTAAGTCTGGTTATCAGGGTTTATGGAGAAAATTTTTTTTTAGATAACCTGGAACACACTTAAGTTGACTTCTTAGTGTGTTTCTTCCTCAGAAGATCTAGGGCCGACTCGGGAGTACCATCCCATTCGTCTATGTCGACCCCGAATACTCTCATGAACTTAGTGTTCAGATTTGTATTCCGAGTTATCTCCTCTTTTACACGTTTTTCTAATATGTGTACGTCCATAGCTGCCTGTTCCTTGGCAGCTACGGCATCCTCCTCCTGGGACTTCACTTCATCCCGGATGACAGTTTCGAGGGGTTCCTTCTCAGCATTGCCTACCTGCTTTAGACACAACAGGATATCGTTCAGAAGACCCTGATGAAAATCTGTAGCTCTATCTCTGACACATTTCTCCCAGTGGGTATAGATGGCCTTTTGGACATCCGCTTCCCCCTGGCGAGACTTCTCAAACCAAATTTCTGCATTACCAGTCTTAATGGTAATCGCATCTTTCGGTTTTGCGGGCGGCGCAACAGCTTTGGGAGGTGTCGGAGTCACGAGAGGTCAGCCGAGATTGGACGCGGTGACGTCATGCGGAAACGCATGTGCTACAAGCGGAACATAAACAAACTGATTGTTTTTAGGTTATTATCGCTCATGCTGTTGACTCGTCTAGGGATTTAAATGGAGTTTATGAATAGCTTAAGCAAATCCACTGGATTATCCATCCACTACCCACTGGTACATCATACGGCGACGACGAATAGGCCTTTCAGGTCAGTTGTTATCCGTTCCTCTAAATGTAAACATTACACTCGTTGTGTATACAGGTTAGGTCACTGCAGTCCTCTGGGCAAGTCGAGGGCTGCGGCGGACGACTATCCCTTCTTTGGATAGTTCCTTTTCGGACCTGACAGTTCGAAGAGCTTTCTCAAGGTGTTTCTTGGCCTTCGAAACACCTTTCCTCTTCTTTTTGTCTTCACCTGCCGAGACTTTTTTTACTCCACCACGCTTAAACTGTGTTGGCGTTGGTGGTACTGATTCAGATATCTTTCTAGGCCTACCTCAGCCTCTCTTTGATATTGGGTTCTTTACCTGGTCTACTATCCGATTTAGATTCAAAATCTTTTCGAATCCTTCACCATACATTTCTGTGGAGGTCTTCCTCCCAGACCATTTTCTCAGTCTAGCCACAATCGACTTATAAAGCCGTCCGAGGTCTGATTTAATGATTACGGTACAATCACTAATAACCTGGGTTATTGTAAAAGGACCATCCCAATTAGACGCTAATTTTACATGTCTAAGTGGTTCGTGCAGTCTTAGCACTCTATCTCCGGATTTGAATTTCCGATGCTTTAGATCGGTATCATATCCTTCTTTCTGCCATTTGGCACTTTTCTCTAAATCAATTTGGACAGACTCATATGCTTTTTTGAATCTGTCCCTTAAACATTGACGAAAACTACGTGACAAGGTAGTTCCGGGTCCATACCTACGACTCCAAATACCAAGTCTGCAGGCCTTATTAAATCCTCTCTGAAAAATAGAAGATTCAGAGTACAGTTGGTACTTGAATGTACTGTACTGTTGTAAGCATGTGTCACAAAATGGCATTGCTCGTCCCAATCGTCCATGTTTTCATTTACAAGTGACTTTAGGACCTGAATAAGGGTTCTATTGAACCTTTCGACCAATCCGTCGCTCTGTGGCCTATATGGATTGGTTCTAGTTTTGCAAATAGCTAAGTATTCGCACATCCCTTGCCAGAGATTCGATTCGAATTCTCTACCTTGGTCACTGTGTAGCATAAGTGGTACACCGAAAGTCAGTACCCAGCCTTTTACAAAGGCTTCGGCACAAGTGACTGCTTTGTGATCCGGTGGTGGGAAAACTTTGGTATACTTCGTATAGTAATCACACACTACCATCATACAAGTATTATCATTAGCGGTTGTATTGAATTTACTAATGATATCTACTCCGATTCTTGCGAATCTAACTCCGAAAAGTTCCTGAGATAGGGCAAGTTTGCCCATCCCGGGTCCGGGTTTGTTTTTACAACAATCCAGACAGGTGGTTACCCATCTTTGCAAGTCCCGTGACATGCCAGGCCAATAGTATTTTTTAGAAAGTCATGCTAATGAGCGTTTCCTTCCAAAATGACAACTGGTCCGATGTCCATGACAATAATACATAATGTCATGTCTCATTGCATGTGGTATAACCACTTGTATGAGTTTCTCACCATTATTACATGGCTTCCAACGGTATAACACGCCTTTCCGGACTTCAAGCTTGGTCCATTGAGCAAGAAACCTTCTCATTTCTCTATTTTCCAGGGAGACCTCTGGTCTGACTGGACATATACCCTTAGGTACCAATTGCAGTAGCTGGAACTGTCGTATGTGATCCATAGACCATTCCAGTACACTGGCAACTAGGGGTTCGAAGGGTCTTCGAATCCCTGCTAAAACTGCTCTGTGAGCTCCACAATCAGTACAATCCGGATTATCACATTTCCGAATTGGTATTCGAGACAAGGCATCAGCATTTAAGTGCTTCACTCTGGGTCTATGCTGAATTTGGCGATGTTCAAGCCCGTATTCGGATAAATGGGCTAACCATCGACCCAACATACCTTCAGCATCTCGGAAGTTCAATAACCATCTTAAAGAGGAATGATCCGTACGTAAAGTAAAGTCAGTCCCCCATAAGAAGTGTTTAAACTTCTTTGTATATACAACTACTGCTAACAGTTCACGTTTAGTCGTGCAGTAATTGCGTTGAGTTTTACTCAGTGTATTACTAGCAAAAGCAACCGGTAACTCTCTTCCATTTTGAACTTGCGAAAGGGCAGCACCAATGCTGTCATTACTAGCATCCGTATCCAGTATGAAATGATCCGTCTCATTCCGATATTGCAATACGGGAGTACTCGTGAACAGATCTTTTAGCTTTTGAAAAGCAGATTCCTGTTCATGCGTCCAAGGAAATTTTTCCCTGGTACATCCTGGAGTCCAGTTAGCTATTGTTTGTAATGGGTAACTGACTCTAGAGAAATTCAGAATAAATTCCCTATAATAGGAACAGAAGCCTAAAAATGATCTCACTTCTTAGGTCTAGGTCCACTCCAATTCTTAACTGATTCGAATTTATCTGGGTCAGCTTTTATTCCTTCATCCGAGATGATACGGCCCAAATAATTTATGGACTTTCTTAACATGTGACATTTCTGAGGTTTTAATTTGAGACCCTTAATACCAATTGAGATTGTTAGAACATTCTTCGAATGTCTTTCTGAAGACTATTACGTCGTCTAGATATACTTAGAATCTTTTTCACAATAGGTCACTCAAAAGAGTTTCCATCATCGCTTCAAATGTAGCTGGTGCATTGCACAAGCCAAAAGGCATTACGTTATATTGGAATAATCCAATGTGACTCGAAAATGCCGTTTTTTTCCATATCCGATGGTTTCATTCCCACTTGCCAATATCCAGATTGCAAGTCTAGGGTACAAAACCAACTGTTGCCTCCTAAGGAGTCAATGGTTTCGTCTATTCTCAGTAATGGATATGAGTTCTTTTTTGTCACTCCATTCAACTTCCTGTAGTTTATGCAGAAGCGTATGGTGCCATCTTTTTTGGTTACCATACATACAGGACTACTAGATGGACTGTTGGATGGGACTATTACGTCTTGTTCCATCATCTTGTTTATTTCCTCTTCAGCTACTCTTTTCTTTGCTAAAGGTAACCGTCTATATGGTATTTTAAATGGTTCTGCTTCTCCAGTATCTATCTTATGTACTACCTTAGTTGTCATACCCAATTTTTCACCGGGTTTGGCAAAGGCAGTTCTATACTGACGGAGCAAATCATGAAATTCTTTCCGATGTTCCAGATTTTCTAATGAAGTTTCTTCATACAACTTTAACAAGTCATCTGAAATATCATCGTTATTTGTTACCTTGGTTAAATTTAACTTGCTATCGGTTACTGTTTCCGAAAGGGTCACATTACCGAAAACTTGTCCTTTCTTTAAGTAGATAGTAGCATTTCCAGTGTTGGAAACAGGTACTACCGACCAGGATGCATTCGCTACTATAGTGTCTACGGAAATTAATACGATACTTGACAAAGTAATTACATCCAGTTCTATCACTGCAGGCTTATTACACATTGCAGGATCGCTCCTCAAGAGCACATCGCAGGTTACACCTGCGAGAATTCGCACAGTGTGTGCGACACTAGCCATACTGCTTACTTGTCTTAGTACGCAACCTAACCTTTACAGGATACGGGTATTTCACACTCAACACTCCTGATTGTGGTTCTAAAACCACCCCATACAGGGATGCGAAATCCAACCCGAGTATCACCTCATCTGCTATATCCGCAACTGTGGCACTCATGACATAGTCATGTATTCCATCCAATTGCAACTTGACACAAGTTCTTCCATACATTTGTATGGTACTGCCATCGGCCATCTGAGCATTTCCTCCCGATATGAGAGTATCATGATCATTTGGTATAAGATCATAGAACCTCTTGGAGATACAGGAGTGGCTAGCACCCGTATCCATAAGAAATTCGGCAGATCTTCCGTTAACAGTTCGGCAAAAATACCACCGCCTTCCGTTCAAAACAGAGGGCGTGTCCGTGACGTTTGGGACGTCATTGTTCACACCTGGAGTCAATCCACATCCTTTTAGGAATTCCAGACAAGGATGACCCGGGGGTAGGTGGGCACTACCAACCCTGGCTAAAAAATAACCGCCTACCTCGCTACCGATACTTGGTTTCCCATGTGCTCCCTGGGCACCTGTTATATCGGCCTCCCTAACCTTCCGGGTGTCTACAACCACTCCGGTGCTAGGCGAATTTGCTACTACGTGCGAACTATCATCATGGATGGTGATATCATGGCAAGATTTGTCATCGGGATCCTCTTCTCTGCCCATAGGGGGACCCCTCCTCAGTTTTCCTCTGTGGTTACTCCACAGATACCTTCCTGTCTACGAGGGACAGTCTTGTCAGCTCTACATTTGGCTGCATAGTGCCCTAATTTCTGGCACCTGAAGCATCTCCTCTGGGATTTATCCACTCGGGGCCTTCTCAGAGCATCTGTTAATCGTGCTACTAGTGTCTCTACCAGATCAGTAGGAGCAGCAGCTGCTGCTACGGTAGGGACAGCTGTAGATGTCATGTTACTAGCTTGGACCGGTCCGAGAGCTGTTTTATTTGCAATGGATCCTCGTTTTCCTTTCGGATAAACTTTTCGATACCATTTCTGGCCATAATACTTTCCAGCTACCTGGACTGAACCAATGCATTCTCCGTTTTCATCGGAGACATATTCGTCTTCCTGATTAGCTTCCTGTAAGTCAACGGGGGCCAATGGGGAGGTCACAAATACTTGAGCGGGTGCAGCTACGTATTGTAATGGAGCAGCTCATAGCAGGTTAGGTCCTAGACCCACTAGCCCTTTCTTCATATCGTAGCCGTCGATGGCTATGAAGAGGTTACTTAAAGACGTTTTATCCTTCCAGGAATCCCAAACTACTTGTTTGTGATCCGGATCCCGCAATCCACTGTAGAATTGTGTGAATAATTCTTGCAGATAGCAATCATCATCATGAGCCCAATTCGGACATGCCTTTGATAGCAGATCCTGTTGCTCCAACCTGAAGATTTTATGTTTCTATGGATCTTCTCTTACGATCGAACCAAAGAGGTACGCGACACATTCGACTAATTGATCGTAGGTGCTGTATAATCCGTACGCTGCTCTCCACTGGTTGAGGGCTACTTTTCCGCCCTTGTTTAACCAACAGATTAGGTAAGGCAGAGCTTTTTCTTTTGTCCAACCGTTACAGTTGACTTCATTGACAAAAGCCTGGTACCTATCCTTCCATGGATCATTCGAATCATAGGGAGGGGGTATCCTTGCCTGTCTACGAGCCGGATTATTACATCCTCGTAGTCTGTCTGCTTCTCGCATGCTCCAGTTCATAACTTCCATGCCACCTGCTCCCTTTCAGTAGCAGTCAATGCCCAAATTTTGGATACATTGGCTTCTATCAAAGATGATTGCATCCCTGCTGACATGGATGTCCTCCTATTTGGTTTCCTGCCATCTTCTCCCGATCCTGATCCTCCGGATCCAGATCCACCAGGACCGCCTGGGGGATTACCTCCTGGGGGTCCGTTGTTGGGGTAATTCCCAGAGGGACCATTAGGGTACCCCCCTCTATAGCCAGTATTTCCAGTTGTTCCGGAAGGCGCCAACCCGGGATAGGAATTATTATGATGTATATATATTGAGGTGTAGGCGCACTACTTGTGGATCCCTGATTTGTTCCGACCTGTATGGAGGTACTGTTCGGAACATCCACTCCACTGGATGCGGAATGATCCGGTTTTTTATAAATACCGGAATCTACATTTTTGTCTGCTCCATCAGTTACAAATGGATTGTATCTGGTGGGCGTTACATCTTGGGCTGTATTTGCCAACATTGTAGATACCACATTCGGATCTATATTACCTATAGTCAGTTGTGCGGCTTCTACATATTGCAGTATTTTGCAGATCCTGAAGCTCATTAGTGAGTTTCTGTCTATCTTCCTCCAGTTGTTTATTATAAGCTATAATGCCCGTCCAGATAGTCTCATTGTCTTTAGCTTGCTTATTACACTGAAGTTTCAATTTCTCCAATTCGCTTTGATATAGGCTTATGTCAGATTCATAATTGGCCTTATCAAGGCATAGTTGATCATTCGTATCTATGTATGTTTGGATAAGAGCGTGTCTTAGTCTATTGTCATATTCTTTATTAAATGACTTTCTCATCTCCTGAAGTTTCATTTCTTCATTTTCTAAATCTTGCATGTATTCCCTCTTTCTGGTTTCGAATTCACTTCGCATACCAATTAAGTCTTCTTCCAGATGCAGTTTTTCATTGATTACTTAATCTTTCGCTTTGACCAATGTATTTAAATTCTCATTCAAAGTTACATAGGTTTCGTTTAACAACAGGACATCCAGTTGTTTAAGCTCCTCACCTTCCGGTACCGCATATGTTCCATCGCCGTCTATGGCGCTGTAGTCTAGAATCGGTAGTCCGGGTCTGGGTATATGTATGGTAATTTTCCAAACGTTACTCTTTTTAGCATAGGTGCCGGATGTTCTGGATTAGTGCTACCACCAACTTCGAACATCGAATTGGTCAATTCATCAACAAGTGATTGTTGACCCAGCAAAGTACTCTTTCTCTGTATGGATTGTTCTCTCCGTACAGAGTCCAGTATATTTTCCTCACTATCCATTTTGTAGTGAGGTCCGGGTTCCCTCCAGGATGCAGCATCTACATCCTGTGGGTTTGAATGGGTATGGATCATTAATGACCCATTGCCATTCTCCTGGGCAATAAATTGCCCTTCAGGGTTAGCTTCCACGAGGCTGTCTAACCCATGTACTAGCCGTTCAGACGTTATAACGTCCGGGCTATACACCAGAATTAACTGGTCACAGCAACAATGTAATGGTTTGTATTACTATTTTGGAGGTTCGGGCCTTACGGATCAGGAAAGAAGGAGTAAGGCGGTAATTCAAGTGTATGCCAACAGAAGTTTATTGCTAAGACACTTAACGGCTACCTGGAAGATGATAAAGGGGCAGCTAATGTTAATAAATTGTTTTACATTGTCAGAGGCCAGGAGGGCCTCTGATGTAGCGGCTGAGACCCGGTCTTTATATACGGACCTTGGTGTTCGTCGCCAGATGTCCCCACAGACCTGGATTGGTGCTGCCACATATCCGGAACCAGACGGTACCAATAACTATGGTTATAATACAATGCCTCTACATTTATATATATATATATATATATAATATATATATATATATATGGAACTATATACACTCGTGTATATTTATATAATTAGCCGAGGACGGTTAGGGACTACTTGCAGCTCGTAGTGATATCTATGATGTCTTCGAGTGACGTCATGGTAAATAATCCTCCAGTATATAAGGAGCAGTTTTGAAGTAACCGTCAGTTGGCTAATCTCACCTGGTCAGGTAACACCACGCTGGGTGTTTCCTTGATTTTTAATTGATTTTCTTACAAAAACAAAGGTTGGAGGTAAAGGTCTGCCACCAGACTGTATCTCCATGGATTTACAAATGAGACTAGTCAAGGGCGTTAGACACATACTAAAGACACATACTGGTGTGACTACTTCAGTCTAGCTGAGGCCATGTGCGTATCCTGTCAAGCACTATAGAGACATAGTGGACAACAAGATCTTTAATAGACATGACACTAAAGAAAGAAATCTCATGGCAGGTACAATAAGAAATGTTAAACGCAAAACACCCCATATATATTTCCTGCCTAAGATCCACAAGGGGGTGAATCCCCCACCAGGGAGACCAGTGGTTTCGGCAAATGGATGCCCCACTGAGAAAATATCAGCCTTTGTGGATGCTTTCTAGAAGCCAATGGTACCCAAGGTAGAGTCCTATGTGAAAGATACCACAGACTTCATCAACAACATAGAGGCACTGGACCCCCTACCCGTGAACTCCCTGATTGGCTCTTTAGATGTCACCACACTTTACACAAACATTCCGAATGACGAAGGCATAGAAGCCATAGCAACCAAACTAAAGAACAATTGTGATGGGAAACTTATGCCCACAACCCAAAGCCTCGTAGATCTATTGGAAAATGAATCATATCCAATTCAATGGTAGATATTATCTACATGTGAGTGGTACAGCCATGGGGACCACACTGGTCCCATCATATGCTAATCTTTTCATGGAAAAGATAGAAAAAGAAATCCTAGAGAGATATCAACCTAAACCGTATATCTGGCTGAGATAAATAGATGACATATTTTTTGTCTGGACTGCAGGGATAGATAAATTCAATGAGTGGCTTCAGAATATAAACAGCCACCACGAAACAATCAAATTCACTGCAGACCACTCAACCTCAGAAATCAGCTTCCTAGACACCCTGGGAAAGGTAGACAACGTGACACAAAAACTCTACACCGACCTGTACAGGAAGCCCACGGATGTGAATAATTACTTGAATTATCAATCAGCACATCCTTTAAGCACAAAGAAAGGACTCTCCTACTCTCAACTATTGAGACTCTGGAGGATCTGCCAGAGAGAGGAAGACTTTGAACGACACAAAACAAGAAATTCCAGGAATTCCTAGAAAAGGGGTATCTATAACATATTTTAGAAGCAGCATTGGAGAGAGTAAAATCCACACAGGCAGGTCTGCCCACAACCAAAACAAAAAGTTTCTGCCTTCTCATTGTCTTTGTCTTTCTCCTTGTCTTTGTTGTCTGCCTTCAAACTTTCCCAGCGGTAATACTTTACATATGGCGAAGGGTTAGCTGTAATAACGTTTTCAATCTCAGTGTCAGACATTTCAAGGAGCGGGGTGGTGGACTTTATGTATATGTGTACTATTATTCATTTTATAACTAAAGTCAAAATTAATCGGGGTGCTAATGACTGGCACATGTATTGAATTTTCGCGTGCTGCTTGCACAGGCACACCTGGTGTTTCAGGACATGAAAAAGTTTAACATCACTAGGACGAGCGCGGCAGAAAGTGGGGAGCGACACTATGTCCTCCGGCTGGCATTGTTTCTATGTATTTCTGGTGAGAATTGATCAGAGTATCTATCAGGACAACCTTCTGCAGTTCTACTGCAGGCCTTTGGTCTTCCTTTCTTTTCTTTTTTGCTCCATCCCTTTTTCCTGGGAGCATGGCTGAGTTTGCCAGATCCCTCATCCAATCCTATATTTTCTTTGCCTTCTGATCACTCTCCATCTTTTGGGCAAGTTTCAGTTCCTTGTCCACGAAGACGCGGTTTTGGTTCATGCCCATCTCCTTCGCTAGAACCTTCTTGGTGCCTCGGGGTAATTTTTTCTTCTTTCTTAGTTTTGGGTCCATATTTATTTCTGCAAACTTCCTTTGCTTCTCCTTCCTTAACAGTCTAGCGACCTGCATCTTAAGCACCATGTATGGTTTGGTTTATCGCTCAATGCTCCCCTAGTGCGTGGTGTTACTTTCTCATCCATGAAAAGGTGACGAGAGGAAGCGTTAGGGGTGGCGTCAGGTCCTAGGTAATGTTGTTCAACATTTAATGGACGCCTGTCCTTGGGAGTATGAGGATGGGGAGATGGGGAAGGGTGGGGGGTTTTCCTTGCTATCAGCCTTCTTGGCCAGCCTCTTCTCTGTTGAGTAGCTGGTGTTGCTGGAGCTGTCATGGGTGCTGCTGGGGGTGGTGCAGCTGGTGTGAGTAACGCTGGTGTGAGTGCTGCTGGAGGAGGTGATGCTAGAGTGGGTACAGCTGGCGGTGGTGCAGCTGATGCTGGTGTAATAGGGGTAAGTGTGATGTTCTGGGAGCTGGTGACAGGAGTGGAGGTGATTAACTTACTGTGCACAAGCTTGTAATTCTTCGCCTTCTCCTGCTTGAGCTTCCTCTTTACTTCAGCCAGCATTCTTTGGAGGGATCTGGTATAGATGCATGTTGCGACCAGCAAAGGTTTGAGTTGCTGTGACAGAAGTGTAAACATCTACTATGAATCACCTGATTTGTAGGGAACTATAGCTATGTTGTCCTATGTACACTTCAGCGCATGCAGCTTTGTCTGGGCGAATGACCAAGGTACCCTTATAAATGCATGTGTATAATACATAGTGCTCAATACCTAAGTCTTAAATATTGTTTGTCATTCGCCAAGACATGCAATGATGTCTGGGCGAATGATAGGCTTAGGTCCCCTCCAAAATGCCATATCTAGTATATATATATATATATATATATATATATATATATATATATATATATATTATTCTTTGATTTTTCCATGTTTTAAAAAACAACTTTTCCTATATCTTGTAAAATGTAGATAAAGAAATAAAAACAGGGTGTGAGTTTACTGCCAATATGATTTATTCTCTCTTCGTGAACATTATCACTTTCATGTCTTTTTAAAGTCATCTCAACATATACTTATACACACTTTGCTGTCTTGTTTCCTTCGTCTAACTCGCTCTCAGGATGGGCCGCAGAGGATGGCGGTGTCGCAGAAGGGGTCCTGTGAGGGAATTTTTTTTTGGGCGGGATAAGTATGTGCTTTTCTCTTTTATATGACAATGTATGACAAATCTGTCTGTTCATTAACATAAAAGAGAACAAGATACACATGTGTGCTTTTATCAGATAACAACTTTAATTACTTGTATGCTTTGTTAGAATCACATGGGAATAATTTAGACATATTTACACGGTACAAGGAATGTTACTTCTTGATATATGTTACAACTTTATGATATGACTAAGTCTTATGGAATTTCTTGTGCAATCGATTTCTCATATCCAAATACCATGGGAACAAAATGCGAAGTTCCTCTGGCTGTTCTTCTGACCTGTACAAGCAATAAAATTAACATGAGAATAAAACTCAACCCAAAAGAACACAACGAGGAGAACCAATTTCAAAGTCGTCTTGGTTTAGCATGTTATATACACCTTTGGTAGTTGTTTAAAGGACAACATGCACATTCCTTTTCAAGGGAAAATTCCATTATAATAACCTTCTATATACTTTTTATAACAGAATTGAATTTGAAATAGACTGATTAAGGGTCCATGTGATCTAATTCCGTTGATATGATGATAATCTGCTCAAAGGCCTAAAATAAAAACAGGAGTGGTGCCCCCTTGTGGATAGTGGGTGCATAAGGGTACTGATGACATCATCAGTACCCTTATCAGTGAAGGCAACCATGGTCAGTCAGGGGGACTGGGGTGCCCCCTTAAGGGAGGGTATGAAAACACTAACTGTGAAGTAAAAGAAGAGCTGCATCTGTCAGACCACTGAACAAAAGTGGGAATATTTATGAAAAGAAACAAATTTTGTCATAATATTTTTCCTTACTTAGATATAACAAATTAAAAGTATGCAAATACTGGTTTATCCCGAGATTGAGCTATTCATGCACGGTGACCTTTATTAATTAAAATTCTATGTATAAGTATCAATAACACACATTAAGCTCAATTACCTTTCAGTGCAAGACTTCACCTTCAGGTCCTGGACTATTTTCTCAAGGCTTTTCCTACTTGTCCTAGCTGCACTATCTTGGGAGCTGAAGGTATAAAAAGAGCTCAATTGCTTAAAAGCGTTGCAAAAGTCTGTATTGAAAAGAGGTCTATAGATACTGGTATGTCTTGGTGAATGACACCCCCTATGGAAAGTACATGAATTTTTATCATGTTACTGACTTTGACAATGACAGGTCTAGGGTGGCCTGAAGGCTAGTGTCATTTTCATCATCATCGTCATCTGCATGGTGACTATTATCGGACCCTTCACTGTAAACGTCATCCTCTGCATCATCATCATCATCATCATCATCATCATCATCATCATCATCATCATCATCATCATCATCATCATCATCATCGTTGTCGTCGTCATCATCACAATGGTCAGCATCATGATCTGGACGATCAGACCTTTGGTGGAGATCATCGTTAACAGGAAACTGCTCATTGATTGGGTCCTTCAGCGGTACTGTAGGTGCTGTAGATGATCTATATTATTAGAAGGAGAAGAATTAATGTCTTAACATATTTGCACTTCCCTGCATCCACTGTGTTGTACTCCCTAAATGAACTTTTATTTCCTGCAAATATGTTTGGTCGAATGACAGAACAACTAGGCATAAATGAAACATGTAATGTTCTATGTACACTTCTAGCACATGTACGAGTACATGTTATAATATTAAACTTACTTTGATGGAAGAGACGCCTGTATAGGTAGTTGCAGGTCGGGGTCCTCTGCCGAGCATAGAGTTTCCTGCATCGATGGCTTTCTCTCATAGTCATCGAATGACAGAACAACTAGGCATAAATGAAACATGTAATGTTCTATGTACACTTCTAGCACATGTACGAGTACATGTTATAATATTAAACTTACTTTGATGGAAGAGACGCCTGTATAGGTAGTTGCAGGTCGGGGTCCTTTGCCGAGCATAGAGTTTCCTGCATCGATGGCTTTCTCTCATAGTCATCGAATGACAGAACAACTAGGCATAAATGAAACATGTAATGTTCTATGTACACTTCTAGCACATATACGAGTACATGGTATAATATTCAACTTACTTTGATGGAAGAGACGCCTGTATAGGTAGTTGCAGGTCGGGGTCCTCTGCCGAGCATAGAGTTTCCTGCATCGATGGCTTTCTCTCATAGTCATTAAAAGACAGTCGCTTCCTAGCCTTTCGAGGTTTCTTCATATTTTCAAGGGGAAGGCTCTCCAGCAGCTCAATATCGTCATCTATGGTGTCTAGCCTAGCAGTGCTCACCTCTGGTCGACACATGACCGGTAATTGTGGAGGTGTGCTTCTGGGACTGTAATTATAGATGAAATAACTAGTTACTTTTTTTTTCACAAAAGTATAAAAAGAGCCATGTTTTGCATCTGTCATCTTATGGTCACAAGAATAAAAAGATCTTTTAAAATTATTATAATAGACTAAGAGAAAGAACAAGAGGTATGTGTGCACTTACAGATGATGCACTTCTGCTGTTACTTCTACAACCTGGTCAAGTGGGGGGGAAAGGGCTAGGCTGTGTCAAGGCTTAGGCTGATGATAGGACCATGCTAGCAGCTCGTCCTTCTCCTCAGACCTGGAGAATAGAAGATGATTTATTACTTTTAAATTACTTTGTTTCAACCAAATAACAAGTGTCTACCCGAATGACCTTGCTGTCTATAGCATCTCCTGCACACAATCATGTTCTTAGGTATCTTTAAGTTTCTTAGTATAAAAATACATTAGAATAGTATACACGTACAGGTACATTTATTTATCATGATTTTATATATAAAACATATATCCGTTTTAGGCAAAAGAACAACGGCTCCATGTCTGAGTTTACTCACTTCTGGGAGGTGTCTGTTGTCTTGGTAAGGGGGATGCTGTGCCTCTTACGTGCTTGCAGCTCATCCTTCTCCGCAGACCTGGAGAATAGAAGACGATAACGTTTAAAAATAACTTATTTTCAACCAAATAAGAAGAGTCTTCCCAAATGACCTTGCTGTCGATAGCGTCTCCTGCATTCTGAGAAGGTTCATGTTCTGAGGAAGTTTGTTAGAATAAAAATACACGAGAATAGTATGTATACATGTTGATGTACAATTATTGATCATGAATTAATATTTTTAATATATTTCTGTTTAGGCAAAAGAACGACAGCTCCTCGTCTGAATTTACTCACTTTTGGGAGGTGTCTGTTGTCTTGGTAAGGGGGGTGCTGGACCTCTTCCAGAGGACCGTGGTGTGCCTCTTCTGCGGGGCCATGGTGTGCCTCTTCTGCAGGACCGTGGTGTGCCTCTTCTGTGGCACTGTGGTGTGCCTCTTCTGCGGAACTGTGGTGTGCCTTCTCCGGGGTGTGAGCCAAGTTCCTGCAGTTTCCCTAGCCCTTTCTTTTTTTGTGTTTTTTTTGGGGGGGGGCCAAAAAACATAGGCAAACGTCAGTGTCCATTGAAAACATAAAGGGAGTTGACTTTGGCATTTATGTGATAGCCTACAGGGTTATCTTGACTTCAGCTAGACAAATCAACTTGTTTTTTATCGTATATGAGTAACGTGATCATTACGCATAGCATACAAACACATTGCATTCAACGCCCCCTTTCTGTATGGTTGATCTAGTACTAATCTATAGTGACGTTCAGCCCCGACATAAATGCATATTTGTCCATATGAATGTGTTTTCTAAAGATGACAGTCTCGGCGAATGACATGATATAGATTTAAGTTATGCATATATACTTTCTAAAGAGATTACTTTCTACTTACTTTTTGAGGGAGGTGTTTTCCTTATTTATATCACTCTGAATGTCCTTCTTCCCCTTTTTTAGCTGGGGAGAAGAGTCCCTTGAAAACCTTACTGGCACAAAGAGCACATCTTAAACATATGCCACAGTTTTAAAGACATGACAATTTGAATTTCATATATTTTACTTGTGGACTTTGGTTTGTTCTTCTCTTACCCCGTTTTCTGTATGAATTCTATAGAATGGCTACAGGAAATATTATATTTACCCGTCTGTGGTGGACTGAACTCGGCGTCTTTTCTCTGGGAGTTTGGCAGGGGGGAGGGCTGTTCTCCTGTCAGTCAACCAGACTTCATGACCTGTGGGACCTGTGGCTCTGCCACCTGTGGGACTTCTACCTTCTCCATTTTCTTTATACTTTTCTCTGCCCTGATCATCCTCTTGTATAATTTGTCGTGCTCTCTCTCATGGGCTGCCTTGTCTGGGTCCATGGGTCCCCTCTTCTTTCTGTTTTGGTTGCGCTTTTCGTATTCCTATATGAAAACATCATAGCATTAAATACTTCTCAAGGTAAAAACATGTATACATCAATGTTTTTTCTAGTAATCATTGTATGTAGCTTACATCATGTGCAGGTTTTTTGTATAAAGAGAATGGCATCTGTAAGCTTACCTGCTTTGATTTTTTTATTCTCTTGTTTGCATCAGAGTCTGGATCTTTGTTGAGTTTTTGCTTGTTTTTATGAGAGGTCTCTATGCTTTTCATCTTTTTCAGGTCAGGGGTGGACAGTGGGACCGGGCTGCTAGAACAAATGGAAGGTTTCTTCTCCTTTTTCTTTTCTGGAGAACTTTCTTGTGGAGGATTTCCTCCTGCGTCAGATCCTGCCTCCATTTCTGAAGTAAAAAGAAAGGAGGCCTTCATTTTTTATATGTGTCTGGGCAAAAGACATCCCCCCCACCTCCAGGGAAGCAGAGCTATTTGTGTGTGTGACATTTGGGAAGCCTAAGACATGGAGAGTGATAGGCAGGGTTGGACCTTTAGGCCTAATATTTTTTCCAGTGGATGCTTTCATCATTCGGACTATAGCATGTTTTAAAAGAAGAACATCAGAGCGAAATATGAAAATGTGTCTGGGCGAATGAGACAACCCCCCCCTCACCCGTTTGAGCCTAGGCATTGTATACCTGTACACAGTTCTGGCTTAAACAGACTGACACTTAACAGAGTGTTCTCTCTTCCGGAGAGAGGGAAGAGGAAAAATACTAAAAAGGGCCACACACCTAAATATGATGTGTATGGGCGATGTCTGGGCAAATGACACAGCCCCCTCCCAATACCCTGTAGGGATAGTATATTCCACAGTTTCAGACAGTTTCGGCTTAAACAGACTGACAGCTCTAAGGAGCTTTCCCCTGCCAGCGTTAGTGAATGGGAAAAATCTGAATTAGGCCCATTCAGCACCTACCAAGGAACAAACAGGACCCCCTCACCTTCATGCGTCTGGGCATTGTCTGGGCGAATAACACACCCCCCCACCCCCAAACCCCATGTAGGGATAGCATGTACCACAGTTTAGGGTTAGACAGGCTGACAGCTCAAAGCAGCGTTCCATCGCCAGAGATAGTAAATAGGAAAATTTTGATTTAGGACCATTTAGCGCCTACCAAGAAACATACAGGACTCCAAAATTGTCATGCATCACATTTTAACAGTTAGGATCTTCAGAAAGAAGGAATTCTCATGAAAACAGTGATTAGAAAACTTACTTGCTGGCATTCGGTGCTGTGTTGTTGTCATCTGTTGTTGTTGTCTGAGACAGTACGGCCAAACTCGCGGTCACATGATTGCTTTCAGGCAATAAGGAGACAGCAGCAACTCTAGTTCCAGTTCGATCCGCCAGATGTCATTCGGAAAGACGCGCGTGTCGCCAGGACATAAAGAGTTTCCCGTGCTCCGCAGGAACGGAGGGGGAGAAAACCAAATGCATTTTGCCATGGGTGCTTAGGTACATATGGGGGGTGTTTAACTGACATAGTTAATATAGTTAAATATATAATCCCTAGCCAGGAGGAGAAGGAACCTTATTTTTCGGAAAGACACCCCAGAACAGCCTGTATAGGTGAAAAATCACTCATGGCCTCCTCACAGCCAAGATAATAGAGCAATTCCATTTCTTTTTCAGATTACTTTAGCATGGGACTAACTCTAAATTTTAGCACAAAAAAATAACCCATATAGATCATAGTTATTTTGGGGGGGTAATATAACCTAAGATTTTCGTCCAGACAGCCCATTTTACAAAAAGTGATTTTCTCAAAAAAAAAATGCTCGTAGGAAAGCAATCTTAGGTCCAAATTTTCGGGTTTCCTTCACATTTAAATGGACCGTCCCATTCCTGGTCCAAAATTTAAAAAAAAAAAGAAAAAAAAAGTGGATTTTATTAGATTTTTTCTTCTAAATGGGTCATTTTGGGCCTGTTTTACCCCCCCTGGAGGCCAAAATATGCATATTGGACCATTAAAACCTATATGTAATACAAATATCTCATCGAGCCCGACATTTTGAGCCCAAAAAATTAGAGGGGAAACTAAAATCCTAATCCAAATTCGTCATATGCAAACCTTCTATGATTTATGACCATGAGTAATTAGTTGCTGTAGCTGTCACATGGTGTCCTCTCTGCACCAAGTAGACCATACAGGTGTATGGATCACATTCAAATAGGATTTGAAAAATGAAAAAAAGATCAGTCTATGTCACTTTAAATGCAGAACACCAAGTGAAAATTGTAATACTGTTTTATTGCTTAAGATTGTTTCCAATACCTGTCTGCCCATTGTGCTTATTCAAGGCCAGGATCAATGATTTAGGAATAGGATAATGCATTAATGTACATGCACCTCAACATCTACACAACATGATGCCACCACTAGTGAAATACAGTACATAGGCAGAACCCATACTTACTAAGTGCTTGATAACTTTCTGTTACTAATCACTTACTATTTAACTCAGTGCATCATGGGTAGACACCTAGAAGTAGTGCCTTGAATTTGAATAGGCAATTGTACATGAAAGTAGGGAGGGGGTATGGAACACCTACTATATTAAAGCCTTTGCTTTTGTACAGTGTATTGTGATTATGTACAGAACTGGGTGTAGACATCAGGCAATGGGTTGTGGGCTGAACATGATTGGAGTGGCTATTCACATGACAGTGCAGGAGGCCATTTCTTAAGGTACTAAGACTACATACCACCACTACGATCTGAGTACCCTAGGAATGAAGCAGGTGATCGTAGGTACTGCCCTATGACTGCTCTGTATGATTAGCACCTATGCAGGATTTACAATAGGCTTGGTAGAGCAGTCGTAGTGGTGCAGGCATTAGTACCCACTAATGCATGATACTATAATGGCCTTATCTTAAGGCCAGTCCCTATGATTTGAAGTACAGCAGTCGTAGTGTGTTAAGAAATGGCCTCCTGAGCTGCGTGCCTGGTGGTTGGGTGTTAGTGGTATGTTGTTATGGTATTGTGACTAGGGGAACTACCTTCTTAGCCCAACCACACACCTGTATTAGCTGGTACAGTGTTGCCCAATGATCCCTGCATCTGATTAACCACTACAGGTTAGCTACCCATGATGCACTGAGTAAATAGTAAGTGATTAGTGACAGAAAGTTATCAAGCACTTAGTAAGTATGAGGCAGAACATAGAAAGGGGAGAGCTGCGCACTATACATCATTTTATTCCTTCACAACCATGCTTTCTTTGCGATATGTCGAACCATCATGGAAAATCTCATAAAAAAAGATATATATGTGACTGAAATAAATAAATAAATGAATGAATGGATAAAAGAAAGTGAAGGGATTTTTTGATCCCTGGATGACCCATCCCTTCTTGGATCTGTACTCTATAAACCTGTCTCTGAGCACATTTTAAGACTAGAACTCTGCAGGGACCAATGATATCAATTCTATAATACTCCCATCACCTTCGCTGAATGCAAAGATATCAACATAGGCATGTCACATCTAAATTCTGTATTGTTGCACTGCATTGTCAATTAAGTTAGTATTTAGTCATTTATTTATCGTATGGAATATCATCAAATGGAATATTACTTCAAGGAGATCTGCTGGCATTTTGATTCATGGACCCTATTTCTGAGGACCATTTGTGCATAGGCTTATAGGTCAGGTATCATTTACTGTTTCCTACCAGTAGAGCAGACACCAGGAGCTTAATTCAAAACATTCTGGGATCGCAACCCCAGCGATCTTAGTGTAGGCACATATCATAAGACCTGGCCAGTCTACCCTATCTAATGCAGTGGTTGCAGGCCTCTCAGGAATAGCAAGTCCTGAGATCACTTCACTATTCCTTTTCCAGCCATAACATCACTGCAATCTTAGTGAAATAATTGCATAGTGCTTTCACCTGAGTACAAGATCACTCACAGGGAACACTCCTGCTCCCAAGAGTGAATTTCCCTGCTGTATACATATAGAGGGGAGGGAGGACATTTGCTGAGAGTCCTTGCGGGCTCTTCAGGCTACTCAGGCATGAAGTGCACTTGAATACTGTACGAGGTCAACTGCACCCTATGCTCTTTAAGTAGCTCATATGGGGGGGGGGAACACTTGTGTATTCACTCTTGTGAGAAGGAGTGTTTCCACTGCTATTCTTTCACTATGGGCCTCTTGCCCCTGTGCACAGTGTGTTCTACTTGGAATGGTGTAGGTGGGCTGAGGCTAAGATCACTGCGATCTTAGTGCTGGCTGTGGAAAGGCAAGAGAGTCTAACCTTAAGATCGCTTAATTGGATAAGGCAGAATAATTCCTAAGATCGTTGAGGTTGCAATCCCAGGACCTTTTGAATTAACATCCAGGTGGAAAAAGACCTTTTGGATCATTAGTCTATATATAGATAGTACTTATATGGTTACAAAGAAAATAACACAGATTGGGTACATTTGAGCAAAGGAGTGCAGAGGGCAGCAGCTTAGACTACCCACTGATTATTCACATAGAGGGCTGCCATACCAGGCTCCCTTATTCAGTCACTGCTGTGGTGGCTATTTATCCAGTAAGCAGTACAACCACCCAGTAATGTAGCCAGCTATTTAATCACAATGACCAAAATCCTAAGATCACCTGGTAAGATTTGACCCATCTCAAGTCGTAGCTGCCTCAAGCAGTCGTAGAAACTATTGAAACACGATCCAGAGCTGTCAGTAGGTGCCCTCTGTTGAAAACAAGTCACACTCTGCTTCACCATTCAACTTGCACTGGAGGGTCTTGCCAAAAATAAAACGAGAACCACAAAGAAAACGTGCACGTTTTGTGTTGCTAAAAGATTGCTTGGATAATCGTTTAGATGAAACGTGCACGTTTTTTTACACCTCAAAATACAATGAAAACGAGTTAGGCATTACATGTTTTCCTCAGCACTCCCTGAAAAGATTTACAAACACACTTCCTCGTTTTCTTTTGGCAAGACCCTCCTGACCACATCAGTCTGAAAAGTTACCCGCCTTGTTTAAAATAGAGAGAGCTGCACTATCAGGTACCTTCTGTGTCACACACTCCATACTTTACTATACTGACTGACTTCTCCCGACTAGGTACCTACTCAAATCCCCCTTTTAAAGCACCATACTAACATGACCACTTGTGAGCAACACAAAAGGAAGGTTATCACTACTTATCAAGCCAGTTCTGCAGAAAAGGCACTTCTTAGCCAGTACTACCTTTTCCCATAGGAGCAACACCCTCATGGGAGCCTCCTAAGACAGAGAACACATTACACTACTATAGTATTCAAACTGTGGTATTACAGCAATAAAAATAGGTCATTTTTTTCATAGTTGATAAGTGTAAAAGCATGCCGACTAGCAACTCAATAGATAAACCGAGCAAATGAAGGGGATTTTCCAGAAAAAAAACATAGATATTTATTTTGCTTCCAAATCCTTTCACAAAATATGCACCTTTTACAAGATGAACATCACATCACCATGAAAAACGTTCACCTTGTTCTGCTACAGTGATCAATAGCCAAATTAAAACATGGTAATGAAAGTAGTTCACACACCTCTATGCCACCACATGGGCACGTCTACAGAAACATTAGTATCTGGTGTCAGTCCGACCTGGAGGAGGGGAACATCCACACGTGTATTCCTCTAAAACAGTGAGTAAATTAAGGTAAATAGAATATGAGCTTTGCCTTTCAGGCGTAGCCTGCCTATTTGAGCACTAACATACACTGCCGCTTTTGGTATACTCTCCATGTGATCAGCCTTTCATTTGATTTCATTAATACTTTTAAAACATGCCAAGGATGTTGGAACAGGTGGCCCAGGGGAGTATGAATTCCCTACAATACCACAAAGGAGGGGCGGGGTTATGCCCCCAATGAAGCTGAGATCGTGATAAACCAGTTTGATACCTAATCTATCTAGTTTACATAGATAGTAGTGATAATTCAGCACTGAAGGTATTAGGTATCACCCATTATCAGCTCAGGAATATATTACTTTTCGGGATCAACCTCAAACAGGTTATTTTCTTTTGGAGGATTACATGTTCCCTTATCGTTTTCACAATCCATCAATGAAATTAGGGTGATATATAAGAGGGTCCGCAATCCAAAACTATCAAACTGTCTGAATTTTGGTAAGTCCTTGTGTGCTACAAAGATATCTGGGAGATGTTCTAAAGAGATATTGCATGAATTCTATCACAAAGAAAGAGAGAGCAAACTTTAATGATAATAAATTATTGGTAGATTATTGACAAAAAGACATTCAAGGAGATATTGAAGTATTCAAAATTCAAAAGGCGAATGACAATTAATACCATCAATCTGTTTTCCTGCATGCCCCTCAAAACTTTGTAAGTCACTCTCCGTCAAACTATTTTTGTATTGTGTATATTTAAAACCGATCAATTACTCTGCATATGACCCTTCACCCTCTTTGGTGGGTTTGCTAGGCTGAGATGCTGGCAATGTGTCATTTATTTGAACTTTTTATGAAAAGCTACTGGTTCTCTTCTGTCTGCTTGGGTAGAAATCACGATCAAAGCTTTTATATCACTATAACTTCAACACTAATTTAATACATGCATGAACACGAGTTTTATTAATGTTGAATGTTTCAGAAACCCATTAGTAGTATATCAACATGGCTGGATTCTATGCTGTAGATTATGTCATCTCCATTGTTATCTTTGCGATGTGTATTGCAATTGGCATATACCATGGATATGCTGCACGGCGTGAGGGATCGTCAACCAGTGCCTACTTAATGGGTGACAGGAAGTTATCACTGTTTCCTGTGACAATCTCAATGGTGGTGTCTGTCATGTCTGCTAACACCCTGCTTGGGGTTCCTGCTGAAACTTATAAGTACGTGGGCTTAAGTAAGTGTGTGTAAGTAAGACGAAACTCCCCTCATGGTGCACTAGTACCTGCAATAAAGTCAACACTGGGTTTTCATTGTTCAGGTTCTTATAAGATAGATGTTCGCTCTTTTATAATGCTGTACATTATCAAAGGGACCTCAAGCATACCTTGATGATATTCTGATTCAGCTATGGCATACAGATCGTACTCAAGGCATTTGGTACAGCCATTGGTGGAATCCTGGCAGCCATAGTGTTTGTGCCATTACTTTATCCACTGAGGATAACAAGCACTTATGAGGTAGGTTCAATTCACACTGGTTCTATATACTATACACAAACTATATCCTACATTTACTATAATCAAGATTTCTGAAATGTGCATCTATGTAATAGCTAATAGGATAGAATGCCAATTGAATTGCACCCTTAGCTCCAATCTTACTATAATTGCAGTACCTTCAGCTGAGATTCCAGTCCTTGTGGGTTAGGCGACTTGGCTCCATACTGCTAATAATAGCTCAGGTATGAGCCTTACCAACTATCATTTTGATTTAAAAGACAATCAGAGCATAGCATTTAGATAAGAATTTGATAAAATCAGATATCTTTTATAGTTAAATAACGTTTATAACATCTGGAGGATAATAATACATTATATTCTTCTGTATGGGATGAGGCATGACAAAGATCAAAAAGTATCTAATCAAATTGACTCATACAATCATGTTGCTTTCAGTGATCACTATTTATGTAAAGCCTGGTATGCCAAGGTGCTGTGGTGGATAATGTTCAATTGTAGATCTCAAAATACAGAGAAACTGTTATGTAAACTCATACCTTATGTTTCATTGCTGTGTACATTTTGTCTCCATCAACACTGAGAAAATTCTTCCTGACAAAGTGACATGTATACCCATGTCAACTTGATTTGACACAGAGAGCACAGGTCATTGGGACATGTGCACATATGTCACCATGACAACTGTAGCACACAGTAATCCTCATATGATTTGACATGCCTTAAAATGCCATGTCATCTGTGAGTTGACCAGGGTCACGGCCATGTCGAAGGCACTTGACATGTGATGGTTTGACATACATAATTGTTCTAGGATATTTCACTAGATGGAGCAAACAACCATTTTGGTACCAGGACTAATCACTACCAAGAAGTACTACCAACACTTGAGACATTTGATGTATCTGTGTCATTTTGTTTTCATGAAGAATAGATCACTAAGGTCTGTAAATACTATCAATAAATGGTAGTGAATTCTATTTCGTTGTTAAATCTGCATTTGTTATTGAATATCAAAATAGACACCCACCATCCTGAATACTCCAACTGGAGTGGTTAGACACCTTATGTGTGGGTCAGTGAAAATACCAAAGGACTGTATTCTAACCCACAATCTATAATCTCAGTATCTACAGTACAGGGAGACATATGGCATTGCCATGCACCTCCATGCCCTTGTCTTATGGACTGCATAGAGGTCCTCAGTCAAGTAGGAGTTCTGTAGATAGGAAAAAGTGCCTTAGTGTTGCAGGCCTGTGGGACTATGATATCCCCTGCCTTCTATTATAGGCCTCCCTTGATTGAACCATTGGTACATAGTTATTGACTGCTCTTGACCCTTACATAATTGTCTCACAGTATTACCTAGCACTCAGGTGAATGGATCAGAAATATGTGACGTGTCTTTATTACGCATGTCAAATGGAGTTGACAAACCAAATATGAGAGGGTCAACCTCATTTGACATGCCTTCATACATGTCATCTGGGAGACAAATTGTGACCTGTGCAGTATGTGTCAAAGCGATCAGTGTTCTTTCCTCTGTGAAGAGATGGCATGCTTGTACGTGCTAATTAGTCCTCTTAGTTTATCATTTTTAGCAACCTTTTAATGCAAACACTTCCCTTACTTTCCAACATCAAATAAGGTTTCCTCATATAGAAACATTTTCTTGAAGGTTTCATTCAGGTATTCTTTGTTACAGTGCCTTTACACTGGATGTGTTATTGTTGGTTCGGCAGTTGCATTTCAAACAGGTGGGTCCTCTGCTCAAAGTGTAATGATTCTGTAATACATGTTTATAACAGCATGGCCTATATGATGTGATACACACATGCAGCTCATTAGTAAGAAACTGGCTATTATTATTCATGCCTCATGCTGACCCTCTGATGGGTCATTTACTGGAAATGTGTTATGTGTAATAAGTTTAAGTAGCACTATACCACAATGGTGGTGTGACTAAATCTGGCATGCTAAAGCTAACTTTAATTAATGATCTTGTGCATCTTTACACTTTCTCTTTAGCTACAGGACTACCAAGTTGGGCATCTGTAATCATCATCACTGTCCTCGGGTCACTAGACACGGCTGTGGTAAGTGTATAGGCATATCTGTGTCTAAATTTTAGTCTAACACAAGGCTTTATCTCTGTATAAACATTCAACATTTTCTATATTTATTTTCCTTCATATGAAAGGCCTCAATGGTAATAAATGAGCTACTTCCAAACACATAATGATCATTTGACATCATCTTATAAATCTTATTATCTGAGAGGTGTCCAGGTATACTGCCTGAGATTGCAAGAAGCACCAATATTAATGTTCTTTACAGATTAAGGGTGGGAAATATCACATATAATCATCATCTCTCATGGTTGACATGTGTTGTCCATATGCCATGTCACTACTTTTAGTCTGGTAGCAGAAGGCCATATTTTAGCCTAACCTCAACTTCTCCAATATAGTTTTTTTTTCTCTGCTGATTATTCATCTATAAGGTCTGGGTGAAAATATCCAGGCGGATGTGGAGCTCTCACCCTTGAGCAATTTGAGACATTTAAGATGGCCGCTAAATTGCTATTGAAAACTTGAAATCTATCTATCTCTGGTTCTAATCAACTTAGAAACACAAATGAAAAGGCAAAAAGTATGTTTTGGAGGTCAGGGAATGCAATTCTGCTATTTCTGAGAGGATACCTGGCCTCCATCTCAGAGTTCCGACCTAATTACCTATCTAATGACCCTAATTTTAGCCAAAAATCATTGAAATCCTGGATTGCACTAGAACTGCCAGCCAAAGGTGTTTTAACCATTTTGAAGCAATGTTTTTGCAAGCCATGACTTGCTCAAGTCACTTACTATCCCCAGTTGTCGTTGTATTTATCTTTTAGCTTTGATTGATAAACCTGCATATATAGAGATATTACTGGAAAAGTAAAAGCCTGAATGCTACTGTTGTGTTCAGCTTTAAGACACATATGAACAGTCAAGAAGTATGATTCCAATGTTTATTAATCCATTTTCCTCACTTCTAGGAAGGCATTTGGCCTCCCTATCAAGAATAGTTCTTGTCCCTATAGGATTCCCGATCTATTGTAATGCAACTTGAGCAAGTCATGGCTTGCAAAAACATAGCTTCAAAATGGTTAAAACACATTTGGCTGACAGTTCTAGCGTGATCCAGGGTTTCAATGATTTTTCGGCCAAAATTAGGGTCATTAGATAGGTAATTAGGTCAAGAATACAAGATGTAGGCCACAAATAGCAAGGCCGCATTCCCTGACCTCCAAAACATACTTTTTGCCTTTTCATTTGTGTTTCTAAGTTGATTAGAACTAGCGATAGATAGATTTCAAGTTTTCAATAGCCTTTTGGCAGCCATCTTGAATATCTCAAATTATTCAAAGGTGAAAGCTCCACATCCACCTGGATATTTTCACCTAGACCCTATATATGAATAATTAGCAGAGAAAAAAACTATATAAGAGAATTTGAGGTTACCCCCATGGCTACCAGACTATTTGCCTCTAGTGGAGGAAAAAATATTTAGTTCTATTTTTAAAGTGTTTAGAAATCTTTATGTTTGTTTCACAGTCAGTTAATGTTATGCTTTTTGCCTGATTACGTTTCAAAACAGGGTGGATTCAAGGGAGTGATTTGGACTGATGTGTTCCAGAGTGTGATCATGTTAATTGGATTAATTGTTGTATTATCAAAGGTTGGTAATTTTGTAATTATTGTGCATCACTCATCACTGCTAATAGCATCCCTCTTAAACATGACTGCAGGGGCTTATGAAACAGAATTTAGAGCATATCACAGACTTCCTTTCCATTCTCCTTTGTAGAAACTAGAAGGAAACACTGAAAGTTCTAAACTCAACATCTTGGGCAAAAAGGTGATGACAGCTAGTCACAAGAGTTGCCTGTACATCCAATAGACTTCTTCTATAAACATATTGGTCAACTGTGATTTGGATTCAGCCAAACTCAGCTGCAAATGAGAATTTGTGTCACATACAAATCTAATTTGTGCGTATCATTCTAGGGAGTTGTAAGAGTAGGTGGAGTGGACAGGATATGGGCCATAAACAAGGAGTGGGGGCGAATTTTCATCAAGTAAGCTACAATGTTTTTAGAACCTTTATATGTAAAGAGATTTTCGTTAAAATCAATGTTTTATAGACTACTAACAAATATTGGCACCATAAGCATGACAGAATAAGTATACAGTATTTCCTCAATTAAAAGCCTGGGCTAATAATAGTATTACCACACCTAATTCCCAAATACATGCAAACTTTGTTATATCTTTTGTGCTAATGCATACTATTACATGGATCATAAAACCTCTGAAATTTTGCCTCTATCCTAACTGGAACCGAAATTATTAAAGATTATAGACACTGAGAACTTGCCATACATGTGTTGGAGAAAAAACACCATAGGATAGATCTCATACATATATAGGGGGTTACACTGGATGTGTGTGTGCAGGCCAGTTCTATGACATCATAATAGAAAACCCAGGTGACAGGAATTGAAGGGAATATTTGTCAGGTTGGTGAAAAAGAATAGCCCATGTATAAGTACCAATAGTACACTGGATATGCTCCAATGTACATTGACCAGGCTTATAATTTTGGGCAGGCTTATATTTGAGGGGGCTTGTATTAATTTCACAAGGTAATTTACTCTCCTTCTTTGACAAATTGTTTCGTTTTATTGCAGGATATAGACAACTTTGTGGGAACTTTCTTGATATTAAAGCTCATGATATAACTTAATGCCCATTTGAATTTATATATGTCTTGATGGTCATTTTACAATTAATCTGTGGAAGGTAAATGCCATCGTTTCCCTTTTTAAGTCATATAATGAGGAATCAATTGATCTCAATTGTGTTCCAACACCATATCCATGCTTATATTCGGGGCTCAGCTTCTAGTGAACCCAGTGACCCTTTTGACCAGGCTTATAGATAGGTTAGGCTTCTATATGAGGCCAGGCTTATATTAGGGAAATATGGTAAGTGAGTTCATATTCATTCTGCTTGTAATATCATTTACAAGGTACCACTATCTAAATTACCATTAACAATTTAACTCCTGATGATTATTAATTTTATCATTCTTCTCAGCCTGGACTCTAATGTCACCCAGAGAATGAATGTTCTCTCAGGAGTAATGGGGTTCGGCTTCACCTGGTGGGCCTTTTATGGAGTGAGTCAGCCCCAGGTACAGCGGTTCTGTTCTGTGAGGACCCAGAATAAAGGCATTCTGTAAGTTGCCAGATGTTTTTGAATAATGTCAAATTTTACATTTTTTAATTCTTTATCAATTTCATCTCCTTGCTTATGTATGATATTTTTATAGTTTTACATGAAAAATTGCCTTAATTCCTCAGGTCTCTGGCCCTGAACCCTCTGGGTTTCTTTGTCTTTCATGTGTTGGCGGTGTTTTCTGGGTTAGTGGTAGTGGCCTACTATGTCAGTGCTGGATGTGACCCAATACGGGCTAAGTACATTGGTAACTCCAACCAGGTAAGCAGGCTTTTTCCACACCTCTTATTCAATGAATTGATTAAAATAGAATAAACAGGATATAATAGAATTTGCTAAAGCATCATTGGTTAACTGCTTCACACTATGGCTAGGATGAAGCCTGAAATATCTAATTGTTTTCCCAACTTGGGAGATGATCTGACTTCCTGTATGTTTTTTATGAGTTACGTTGAACCATTATTGATCAGGTCAGCTCCTACTATGGTATAGATATGAAAAAAGGCAAAATAATACACACGCTCAAATTTCTGATACAAGTCAGCTTAAAGCCCAAGCTCCACTAGGTGGCATGGGGCGGCAGCATCACAGGCAGCACAGGTTTGGAGTATCCTTTCTGCTTATCAGTCCAGGAACGCAGCATTTCGCGTGAATGTCGCGGCAGTTTTGTGGCAAAATTGCCATGACATTCACGCGAAATACTGTGTTAGGATACTCCAAACCTACATGTGCCACCTGTGATGCTGCCGCCCCATGCCGCCTAGTGGAGCCCTGGCATTAACCTTAACATCCTATATATCATTTCTATTTTATAGATATGAGTATGTCATAGCACCAATATTTCATCTACATACATGTAAAGCCTGACCAAAAGTAAAAGGCTAGTGAGACACTTAGCTGCAAGGTGATTGAAATAAATTGAAAAATAAAGCTATAATGCAGTCCGAAATTTGATAGCACAAAAAACTTTCCTAGTGGCCTATACAAGCACCTGAGTGCCCACTGTGCCCCCGGCACTTATACGAGATAGATGATTATTTGAATACTGTTTTTAGTGCTTAGAATTAATTGGAATACCCCCATAACCCGGTGCTTATTCAAGACTGGCGCTTGTTTAAGACCCCAGTGCTTGAACAGGTCATTACAGTAAGAGGTAATACTTATAAAATGCACAGTTGATTATCACTGATGCTGCCATTACTATTCTCACAAGAATCTGATAATATTTTGCTACAATTAAGGATAGTGTAATACCCCCCTCCTTTTTTTACAATTTCTAAATATTCAATTGCATATAATGTTGTGAATATACATCACATATTCACGTATTATGCCTCATTCTAACCACATATTTTGTTTCTTTTATTTTTATGGCATTAGAGGGCCAGTTGCTAGGGACGGAATGTTAATAGAACAAAAACATTCTTTTTCATGCTACTTTTTTCAGACAACCATATAGGATGGAATATTATTAAAATTAATTATTCTAATGATTTAGATGTAATCTAGAAATTATTCAGGAGAGAACGGTCTCTCATTTAGTGGAGATCAATACTTGCAATATCACCTTTCGGACCTTTCTGACTGGTCAGAATGGTTACAATCTAATTACGTTTTCCACAAGAGAATGGCTTAGACATCACACAGCAAAAGCATTACAGAATCTGAAATTTGCATTAGATAATTAACACACTATTTTCTTATCCTACGTCCCCCAGGGTTGTGCCCCCAAGAACACCCTATTTAGGCCCTGGTTCAAGAGATATGGCATGATAAGTATAGCTTGCAGGTGAAAACTTTATGCAATGTTTTCCATTTTCAAATGGAAAAATTCCAGTTCTAATATGTCTATCAAGATGAAATAGATTGTATGTGTTAGATGATTTTAATACAGAGCCCTGGGGTGGACATAAACAAAAAATATTTTTCCACTCGCAATAACTTTCTTGCAACCGCAAACAATTTTTGCACCCACAAAAGAAAATATCATTGTGGCTGCAAGAAGGTTCTGGTGATAGAGGGAGGCTGTAGTCACGTAGCTTTTCTTTTTGATTTTAAAATCCATTGATTAGAGGAAAAGATGTGGTATTTTGAAATATTATGGGAAAATTATTCTTGAAGTTGCAAAAATGTTTTTGCTGGTGCAAGAACAAAAATTTGTTTCGTGCAATGTCTGCTTCAGGTCTCCATAAAATTATTTTAAAGAATTATCAGCTCTATATCTCACATCAAACAGTTCAAGGAAAAAGTTCTTTCTTGTTGCCATGCACTCCATTAGAACTGGTAGTGGGAATACATGCAGAAATTGAGTCATCTTATAAGTAAGATGACTCTGTGTCACCAGGCTACAAGATGTGTAATTGTCATCTTACTCCATTAGATGACTGAGTGTCTTCCATAATCTGATCCATCAGTATGACCCGAGATGTATGGGGATAGAAACAGTGAGTGAGTAATGGTTGTTTAACGCCAAGCCGCGGGGATAGAAACATGGTAGATCTATGTATGATGCATTTAACATACTTCATATGCATGATGTGTATGATCACCTATCAAATATCTGTATTGCAGATAGTTAGATATATTTTATACATCTTCAATATTTAGATATTAGTGGTTAGTCAGAAAGGTGACATGATGTGAACAATGTGGATGAATTTCAGAAACAGCAATTATACATAAACTTGAAAGAAAAAGCATCCAACCTAATAGAGGAAACGGTGGGCCTTAATGTTTTTTTAAAAGGTTTTATTGGGTCTAAAGTTAAATACCAGAATTCGGTCTGGCCGTTCTGTCATCTGGGCCCACATTTCAGCTTCCTATGTTGACAATTGGTACGGCGGCGAGTAATGATATTATCTTCAGTGGACCATAAAGCAGAGAAAATAGCTTCAGTTCTAACAATCGTATTCACACATGATAAATCAGAAAAATCAGAAAAGTTCAAGACTCCAGGAACTTGCATTATAGTATTGGTGAAACCACTCAGTGGTCTTGGGGAGGGGGAGGGGGGTGGGGGGTGAGGGATGAAAGGAGATTGAAAATGTGGAAGGAGTTTAGTGTATTGTCATAGTGTGATATTTTACATCCTGAAGTATAATACCTGCAGCTCATAGAGACTCCAGTACACTCAAGTTTGGCTCAATCAGTGCTGGAAAATCTGCATATATATGTATATGGGTCAGGTCGCCAGAAAGCAGTAGATTTTGTGTTTTTGGGGCATTTTGGACTTTTATGGCTCTGGAGAAAGAAGTCGTGAACCAATCTTGTCTTACATAGACTCATTTGATAGAGAACACTTAGGGCTATCAGAAAAAATGTAGATTTGTGGTCATCCATCAAAAACTTCAGGACTTATAGCCTGCCGAAGTGAAAAAACGGCCAAATTTGTTCTTTTTTATACTTTTTGTATTTTTTGCAAGTGTCCTGTATTGAATAAAGAACACTATAGAGTATCCCTAAGTTATTTTTTGTATTGTATATGATCATAGGTATCATTTCCATGAGGTTTGGACATGTTCCTAAGTGAGAATTTTTCATGATGTGTCTTTCAAAATGGAAATCTGTAATTTGTAACGTCCGGTACCTAAATCTAAATCGGTTATAAAACATGGAAAAAATGAAGTTTCAAAATCTTTGTTATTACCCATATGAAGGACCCTATCATCCCCTACTTTGGTGAAGAAAATGTGTGTCTACCAGCATTTGTCTCCATATGACAGCAGCTTATGTGAAATAATTCTGATAAAAGTACCGGACGTTACGTAACGTCCGGTACTTTTATCATCATGTAGGAGGCAGGCTACTGTGCATGCATAACTCAAATTTTGTTCCATTCTGTAATTGAAGTCAATAATAGACATATTGGCCTTGTTATTTCATGTGTTTGTTATGCATAATGGGACATTCTTATATTACTGAGAGCAACTTCAATTACCTCCATATTTCATTATTTTGGTACTGGACGTTACATGACACAAAACAAGCAATAAAAATGGAACCGGATGGCCTAGATCGGTATTTTTTGGTCTTCTGAGCTGAGGAGAAGTACCATGACAATTTTGTTGAGGTTATATAAAGTAATTAGAAAATTAGTTTTTCAGGGCCTTCAAGGGCAAAATCTTACACTTTCTGACGACCTGACCCATATATATTGCTGTTAGCACAGTGACATCAACATAGAAACAGAGATAGAGGGAAGCAAAAGAAAATTATCATGAGTAAGAGATCCAATACTGTGCCTGGAGTATTCAACTTAGTATATGGTATCTTGAAAAATAAGATATGTCTAGTGCAATGATATGTAAGTGTGCATAGTATGAACATCTGGCATAGTAGTAAATACTACATTACCAAAAGAACCTTTTATCATAGGAGAAAAGCCCATATCAATCTCGAGCGTAAATGTCAGTTCACCATAATGACTGTGGTAATACCACATGTCATACCCTAGGATGAAAATAGAATGCAATATTAAGAACATAGACATAGATATGGAGAAACAGTAAAACAGTGATAATATAATAGATAATACAGCATGAAAAGACTTAGATAATGACACAATGAGCAGTGGTAAATACCAGCTGCTACAGTGGCAAATTATAAGATTATTGTCTAGAAGTGGTAATACCAGCTACTAGACTTACCTGAACCAGTCTGTATCAATTGGTATAATAAAACAATTTGGAAAATCTTTTTGGATTGTGTTTTTGAATAACTCTTTCTCCAAAAAATTAGTATATTTTGCAAAAGGTTATTCCAGCAGTTTATTGCTCTAAACCTGGCTGATTTACCATATACAGGATGTTTGATATGAGTGTAACGGTACCTCGTACCGTCGAAATGCCTGGTTGGTAAATCCCTATTGTCAATGAGATCAACATTAATTTTTAGATCATAGGCATAGTAAATTAGGTGAATATACCTTCTCTCTCTCAAACCCGATGGTGGGCCTATAAACATCCATTGTGTTTTTTTTTCTGATTTATCGTAAGACTGTTCATAGTACACCAACTTGACAACTTATTTAAAGCAACTTGTAGCTCTCTCGGATCAGTGGAGGAAATCACAGCATCATCAGCATAAAGAACTATATTACAGTTTCCTACCTGCTTCACCAGGTCATTTATATAGATAATGAACAAAATAGGACCTGCTGTTGAGCCTTGTGGCACTCCATATGTTATAGGCAAGGTCTTAGAAAATTTGTTATTCACACCAACTTCCTGAGTCCTATTTGTCAAGTAAGACTTAAACCAATCATACGTATTATCACTAAGTCCATAATTAGATAATTTTTGTATTAGTATAGGGTGAGAAACAGTATTAAATGCCTTTTTATAGTCAATGAAGATAGAGAAGGTAGTCTTCTTATTATTAAAGTTTTCATAGACCATATCCAAGTAAGCACTGACAGCAGATAATGTAGGGTGATTTTTCCTGAAACCATGTTGGGCACAAGTGATATAATTTTTGCCTTCCATATAATTTTTAAGCCTTGTAATAACTAATTTTTCAAGAATTTTGCCAGGTAGCGGGAGTTGGCTTATGGGCCTTAGATCGTTCACAGATTTTCTATTGGGTTTCTTTGGTATGGGGGTGACAATGGCATGTTTCCACACATCAGGAAAACTTGCATCTGATAGGGATTTATTAAAGATCATCCTAAGCTTACTACAGTCTCGAAGTAATAACTGCTTAATGGCAGAGGATTTCACATTTGTGATAGCAGATGACTTAGTGACATCAATTTCAACAATAGCTTTTTTGATCTCAGTAAACAGTAGGTCATGCTTTACACGTATATGTGGTATATTGCTCCTATATAATACCTTGGGTAAAACATCTGCAAGTTTTTTTACAAATTTTAGTGAAAGATTCTTTGATATAATCAGGGATTTGAGCAGGATAATGTGATAAAGCTTAGATACATTTAAGTTGATTTATCATTAGTATGATAACACAATTATAATCATTACCTTTCTGACCATTTCTGACCGTTTAGTTATACAGTAATTACAGAAAAAGTACAGATATTTTAGGAAAAGAACTTCCCCATACCTATAACATACACTTCCCCATACCTATAACATACACCTACACCTTTATTCCTTAAGTGGCAGCTATATCTCTCTGGCTGGTCAGGAAGGTGGCATTGCACTGATCTCATGAGACTCACCCGTATTTGATTCCTTTTGTGTCTGTCAGCAAAATAATATAGCAGCAATCTTTTTTATTCTGTTCCAGTTGTTAATCTTTTTTGTGCTAGATGCATTTGACCTACCTGGTCTGTCTGGTGCATTTGTTGCCTGTCTCCTCTGTGCAGCTCTTAGGTATGTACACAGTTCCTAGCTTTTAATCTAGATTAGATTCTGTTGGTTGAACTGCTATAGGTCATGTCACAAAGTAATGACTGATGAAGGCCCTGAAGGAGGCCTAGTAAACTGGCTTCTTACCCAAAGTCCCTAGATATGAATAATGCAAGTGTTACCTAATAATACCTTTGATGCACTAGATTAATGGTCTAACATATGACAGCCTCACTCCAAGCTTGGAAGACACTTTTACAGCCCTTATAAAGGTGTAGTGAACTGGATAACAGGAAGGTTTAGCAATCACGACATACCCGTACCTGACTTCACACAGATGTAGCAATGCTATAAGTATGCTGCACATCTACGTTTTTTTTGCCCATGCAGTGGCTGCTAAACCTCCCTGCTAATTATACAGGGTGTACACATAGTGTGGATTTGGGAATCAAGTCTTTGGTCAATAAACTTGTTCAAACAAAAAAAGAATGTCATGTGCAATACTGTGACCTCAAAGGTTTTATTTTATTCTGTGACATATACTAGATGTTATGGTAGGAAAATTTAAAAGTTGGAAAAGTGTGATTTAATACTATTCCTCTAGTTCCCAGTCCTCATCACTGAACTCAATGGCTGCTGTTCTATGGGAGGACTTTCTGGCTGACAGATATTCACACTGGAGCAACAGAAGGAAATCTATATTTCTCAGGTCCTCAGGTGGATATCCTATTTCTTCTCTTTCGCTAGCAGTGTGTTTCATATTGGGATCAAATATCTTTCTGATTCAATCAATTAATAGATCAATCAATTGATATTGCTAGATGTGATCATCCGTACACATGTCAGGTATTTCTTTATATAACTGATCCCTCCAAGTAGTGCCAAAATTGCCATATGAATAGCACAGGAATTTGCAGTCATACTGCTGTGTGCAATCATAGTAATTTAAGAAATGACCTCCTGATCAAGCCAGGGGTTCCCATACACAACACAGTCTCTGTGTTTTTGTCTGGCACAATTATTATAGCAGAGTTATTTTTTGCTTTCAGTCATGGTTACGGGAATGATTTCTGGTCTTCTGGCCATCATGATGATATTCATCGGTGGAAATCTACAGCAGGTAGATAATTCAACAAATATCTATTAAATTAGTCCTTTTATCCTGTTTCCAAAGGTATATCAATTAACTCTTCTTTTACCAGAGGATTTCAGAGAAAACTTTTGGGTTTCAGTTTATAACATAAACTCTCGAAAACTGTTGGAATTGTGTGAATATTCATATTAGAAGGGAAATGGTGACTGGTTAAGCTAGGCTAACCAGTCAGATAAAACAACACCCAAGTTTTCTCTATCTAGTTTAATTACTGAAATATATCATCATAAAGGTAGTGTCATGATGAGAAAAGTTGATCTTAAGAGTTCACTTCAAATTGCAATATCTCAGCACTCCCTTTATCAATTGCACTGATATAAAGTGCATATTGTAGTAAATATCTAATTTTGTTGGAATTATGGCAGGTAATGAATTTTGGAAGACATTCTTTTTCGGTTACCATGGCAACGAAAACCATGCAAAATCAGCATTTCATACCTGCCAAAATGGCCAATAATGCATCTAAGGGAGTGTTCATTTTTTAACAACAGGGGGAGTTGGTGAGATTATAGGGGTGGCATAGAATATTTGGACCCCTGCTGTGGGGGTGGCGAAAATAACATTTTGATCCTTCTTGAGGGGGTGGCATAAAATTTTTAGATCCTTCTCGATGATGTGCGAATTGTTGCGACTTGCTGCGAAAACCCACATTTGATAAAGTGGTGGGTACAACTTCTCAAGATGTGAGTTATTACACTATATATAAAAATGCCTTCCTAGGTCACTGGTTAGAAATGTGCAATATATGACTGCTTCAGCCTACAGTACCCTTGGGGTACCAGATGAAGCAAAATTTTCAGGCTGTGAAGCAATTAGGAAAGAGCCAGCTAACTTGACCTGGTGTACAGGAATTTCAGCAAAAATGTATTCATAAATTAGAAATGTTTACCAACCTGACTGGTTGTAATGTTTTATTATTTAGTTTTTCTTTAATACAGAGTTTTGTAAACATTTTATAGCCTTAAAAATCAGCAGTCAAGCTGTAATTTCCGCCATCTTGGATCATGATTCAAAGAAATCGGTGCTCATCCCAATTTCATTTATCAAGTAAACTGTTCATCGATTGTTATGGAGCCCTGGAGGTGACCTGATCATCTTTTTTTAACTATGCAGCACTTTTTCTAAGGTTTGTTTACCTGACTTTACAATTATCCTGAGAAGTTTGTTAACTCAGGATTTTGTTTTCCTGACTTAACAATTATCCTGGGATATTTGTTAAATCCGGCTTTTGTTTTCCTGACTTAACAAGAGGTAGACAGGGGACTACAGATAGGGGACTGCAGGTAGACAGGGGACTGGAGGTAGACAGCGGGACTGGAGGTAGACAGCGGAACTGGATGTAGACAGTGGAGTGGAAAGAGACAGGGGAGGAAGACAACAGACATGAGGAAGGCAGAGGAATGAAAGTAGACAGTGACTTGAGGAAGATACGGTGAAGGAAGACAGGAGAGTCAAGGAAGACAAGGGAGGGAGGTAGATTAAAGTGGACTGGAGGTAAACAGGGGACTGGAGATAGACAGGGGACTGCAGGTAGGCAGGGGACTGCAGGTAGAAAATGCACTGGGGTAAACAGGGGACTGGAGGTAGAAGGGGGACTGCAGGTAGAACATGGACTGGGGTAGACGGGGGACTGGAGGTAGAAGGGGGACTGCAGGTAGAACATGGACTGTGGTAGACGGGGGACTGCAGGTAGAGGTTGCAGAACACCAATTGAGGGGAGGTGGCAGCAGGAGACACTTTGTAGCTCTGCACTGAAGGGTGTTGTACAATAATTATTGGTCTAAAATCTGACAGTGGGTAGGCAAACCAGGTATCAAAATAATCCTTAGGGTGTATATTAATCAATTTGAGGGTTATTTAGGCTGATATTTGATGGTAAGTTGAGGGGGTGCACTCTATTTAATTAGAGAATTTTTTTAAATCATTCACTGCAAAACCCCCAAATCTGGGTATGTCCACACTCTACGGCTGATAGCGGAAAAGTTAATTACATTGTACCACATCTCATGGCCCTAAATTAATGGGAAAAATGTGTGCCTACAAGAAAATAACAGTGGCTGAGCCCAGAAATTCGCACAAATATTTTATTTTCGCCCATATGCTATATAAGCCAACAGTGAATAAATAATTAGTGTTCTGCAGCCTAGATGGGGGACTGAAGGTAGACGTGGGACTGCAGGTAGGCAGTGGACTGAAGGTAGAGATGAGACTGCAGGTAGACAGGGGACTGCAAGTAGGCAGGGGACTGCAGGTAGACAGGGGACTAAAGGTAGAGAGGAGACTGCAAGTAGGCAGGGGACTGCAAGTAGGCAGGGGACTGATGAGTGAAGAGTGATGTTCCTTGGGCAAACAGTTAGAAAGAGGGGTGAGGTCACCTATCTATCCAAGGTGAAGGCAGGGAATGAGTGGCCAGCAATGAAGAGCATGTCTGAGGTCTGCAGTTTCTTGTGCCTAGCCGTTGTGTAATGGTCAACCCTAGGCTGGCAATAATTTGATTACTTTAAGTAATACTTGACTATTCTATACATCATGTTTACATATAATTAGAGAGAGAAAGTGAAACAGAATACAGTGTATAATTAAGATGTCTTAAAAAAGTGGACAAGTGGGGTGGCTTGTCTTATATCGAGGTGAAAGAAAGTACTAACATTACCTATTATCTTCATGTCCATACATTGTGTTTACATAAAACTAGAGAGAAAGAAACGTGAAAGAGCATACAGTGTATAAGCAAAGAGCATCAAGATATGCAATGTTAAGCAGATAAGTGTTGTGTCCCTATGTGCTATTTATAACATGGCATCCCCGAGGAGAAGATCTAAAGGTATTATGTGTACTAAAAATCCACCCTGGGAGGCACGTTTTCCCCCGTTGGCCCACATATTCCTACAGCAGAAACTAAGAATGTGTTTGTTTTAGAACCTAGGCCCCTCTCATGATTTAGATTATGGGCATTATATATATGCAGGCTGATTAATGTAACTCAAAAGCTGCCCTCTAAACTATAATTGATCATTGTCTTCACTGTATCTTGCATTGGTCTCATTTTTTGAATTTTTATCTTGGCAGTTTCCAGAATTTTCAACAACTACTAATACCTTATTTGGACTACCTTTATCTCAATCTAGATAAAAAAATAGATTGGCAGATCCTCTTTATGGTAGTTATGACATAGCTGCCTCATAAAATGGCATTACAATGGCTAAGGTTACGGGTGCCAGTAGTATATTCATCTATACCAGTAATGATCAACCAATTAAATATATTGCAGTCAATTTTCTCTTATACCCCATGGGTAATGTGTAAAAGACCTTCCTTTGTCAAAATGTAAAAAGAAATTTGAAAATAAATATTCATTGTAAAGCCACCTGGGATGAAATGCCCTTAAGGTGCCACGGCTACTCTAGCTTCATAATAAACTGGCTATAAAGCATATTGTTATATATATATATATATATTTATATATATCGAGTTATGATGATTGTGATTGTGATGATTGGTTGTGGACAGAGTGTATTTTGTGGATACATTGTCATTGTTGGGTGTGAACAAATTGTATCTTATGGACACTCTGCAAAAATAGTCTGTGGACAGTACATTTTTTTTGGACACCTTGAGCTTGGCTGTTGTGGACGTATTGTGAAAAAATGTGATGTGGACAATATGTGTCATGTGGCTAAAGTGAAGCATAACACCCCCTTTTCAATTGCATGCATTGCAATAGATGATAATCACCCTGTGAAGTGGTCTATTTAACTCATACCTCAGTAAGATATTAAAAATGAAAGTGGCATGCTGCTCTACAATGGAGTACTACACAAGGCGATGTTGGGGGGTGGCAAAAAAAATTTTGACCCCTCCTGAAGGGGTGGCGGAAAAGACTTTGGTACCTCTCAAGGGGGTGGTGGAAAAAAAATTCAGGGGTCCAAATTAAAACTCATCAACTCCCCCCTGTTGTTAAAAAATGAACACTCCCTAAATAAACTAAAAATTCCCAGCCTATTTTGTTGAGCATGAAAAAATGTACAAAATAAATTTTCACCAAAAAACAATACCATTTGACATTTTTCATGATTTTTAGCCTAAATATTGATTAAATCTATGGAAAACATTTAGGGTAATTTAAGATTTTGTCTCAAGTTTGCTAAAAGTATAAGAGATAGAGACTAACTCTTTGGACTGTGTGAAGTACCCAACTCAAGCTAAGTCTAACAAAAAAATCGAAAAGTTTTAATTGATTTTCTGGAAGTTATAGTGTCTCAAAAATCGGCCAAAATCGGCCAAAACTACGCATTAATGCATAGTTGGTAAAGCAAGAGTTTCAGCATTATGGAGTTTCCTATCACATTTATCCTATGGAATGACCAAATCTATTTGCACACGCATAAGGAACATTATATCTCTATGCTTCCTATTTTGCTTTAGTATGTTATTTTAAAGAGACTAACCTATCATTATCTTTGAATGTTTATGAAATTAATGTAGTACTTATACTACCCACCTCTGCCAGCTTGCCATCAGTTTCTATTCCTTCTCACTGGGTCCTCTACTTGGAATGTTCCTGCTAGGAGCTTTTGTCCCATTCGCCAATTCCAAGGTGACTATCCTTTGGCAATAGAATATCAGACTATCTTTGCAACATATCTGAGTAACCATGCATCTTGATTGATATTGAAGCATTGTAAATTGAACAGAAAATGGCTCGCAATATTAACTGATGCTTACCATTTTCTCACCAGGGTGCCTTCTGGGGTGGACTCATTTCCCTTATCCTCAATGCCTGGTTACTAGGGGGTCAGACCATCTTCAAGATGCAGCATTTGCAGCTGCCAGCACCCACACACAATTGCACTGACAGTTATGGGTTGAATCTTTTAAACACTACTACCACAATCCCCTGGACAGCTACGGTTTCTAATGTCTCAGGCATGATTTTAGGGACAAGTGCTACTCCTGCCATTACAGAGATCTCAAAGTGAGTGTATGATTATGTTCCAATTGTTATCAGGGAAAATAATGATGATAGTGTATTTGGTGATATTTACAGTTAAAATGTTAACAAATCTATAGCCCAATATGATTGATTACATGCATATTGGTCTCAATAGTTCTGTTTTATCATGTATCTATTTAAATGCACATGTTAACATATATTGTGTGATACAATTTGTGAAATTCACCTAGGTGGATTATCTTAGTTCCTCAATATATTCAACTAATGTAATTTGATGAATTTACTTCCTTGCAGAACTGGGGTGCATTGGTTGTATTCTGTGTCATTTGTGTGGTATGGTATGATTGGGTGTGTCCTCACCCTTGTTATTGGTATAGTTGTCAGTGTAGTAACAGGTAGGCTGCCCATTTATAAATAAATGTTTCACAAATACTCTTTGTAAAGGCAAACTAACTATATGTGACCCATCAAGGGAGAACACCCCTCCGGGGGGATTTTTAATTCCCCATTTGGCCACCAGGGGAAATTGGAGGGGCAAAATCACTCTAAAATCATTATAAAAATACTTCTACCTAATTTTTGATGCAGAATCCAATGGTCTCATTTAAAATGCACCATTTTTGTTAGAAATGGCCCATATTTGGAAGGTAAAATGAACATTTTTCATGAGAAATCAACTGATATGCCTGTTCCTGGTTGCCACGGCAACCATTCCAATTATCAAAATTTGCAGATATTTATGCTAATTTTTGGGGATACTCACCAAAAACCCAAAACTAAAATTAGAATTGGAAAACTCCTTCTAGATCAAAGTCTATGATAAAAATCACCATTATTGTTATATATTTTATGAAAAAGGCTGAATTAATGTGATTTTAGACATTATTATTTTTAATATTGTATTTAGAGCTTAATCATTGATTTCAGATATGAATAACAACCTATGTTCAAGGAGGGGTTCTGACATAACTACTAGGAATATCTAAGCCAATGATGTCTCATTTTAAAGATGAGCTTTGATAATGAATTTCCCTGCAGTGGCAGAGGGGTGGTTTTGCTTGCCTGGTCACATATGGCATGTCCGGGCTTGATCAGGGCCATGCATATTAACTGGCAGGGACTAAATTCAATTGTTACTTGCCCCCCTTGTATACCATACCAGTCCAGTTATTAGGAGGAAGGTGGAGATGTCAGGCAAGGGACCGTGGTGTAATGGTTAGGATGTTGGATTCTCAAGCCAAAGATCTAGGTTAAAGTCCTGGTGATCTATGATATTTTCACCAACACTTACATGCGTCTTTAGGTAGAACTCTGTCACAAGTATCATAGATATGTATCACTACCTGACATAGATACAAGCATAAGAACTGCAACAAAGTAATTCTTTCTAATTTCTTTTTGAGTAATTGAGCACCCAGTATGCAGTAAGGAAGAAATAAGACAAGGTCCTGTATTAAAAGGGTTTATTGAAATACACATTAGTAAATGATAGTGTTATGTGGTAGAGCTTCACTTGGCGATTAGAAGTAACATAGGAAGTGGCATCAACATCTGAAAAGGTAACAGGAAAAAGTGACTGTAAGATCTTGGCAGTTCAAAGAAAGAGATTGGTATAAACAGAATAATTATATTATACACAGCCCTGGAATGTCAGACTACTCACCAACACACAGTTGGTATAGATAGGACCCCTTCCCACCCGACCTAGATATCCATACAGTTAAGTAGACCACCTTAGCCCTGGGATGACACCTTTCAGGTAAATTGGAACAGGGTCAGTTTAAGGCCACATAAATGTGATGGTAGTAAAGGGGAATCATCAGAGAGCTTTAACCCTTATATGCCCAAGCGCGCTTAAATGTGCGGTTTTGGGCTTAAATACATGCACATTGAAGCAAATTTTCATCCAGGAGCATCTACTGATCCAATCTGCAAAGTTATACCTTCATAAGAACGGCCATGACCCCCTTATTCTAATGAGACCTTCCATTTGACTGTATCACCATTACCTCAGACACAGTGAGTCAAAACCTGAAAATTAGTTGTCATACATGTGACTCTTTGGAAGGGGATCAGCCAAGGAGATAGGTTCTAGCATGATAGCAAGGTGATGCTGGATCATTTGTCCCATATTGCCATACCTTTGATAGAATTGCCAACCTTACAGCTAATGTATTCATAGGAATTGTTCATATCCATGTAAATGATGTCATGAACTGTCACCAAGACATTTTGCACCCTGGTAGTACACACAGGCAGAACCAGTTGAGTATAGTTATGCAAATATCACACACTATGTGAGATTAGAGCAGCACAGCACTAAAGAGGCTATATATTGGTGAATAACAACAAAAGGAACTTTTGGTTGCTATGGTAACCACACTTAGTCAGAAAGTTCTCTCTTAACTGAAGGTTTAAGTAAAAAGGAACCAGGTGCATAATGTGAATTCCATATCAAATACCTGTTCAGAATTATATATATACATGGTCTTTATCACTAGGGTGATGTACATCTTAAATAAATGGAAAATCATCAAATAATTCTTGGCACGTAAAGGTTTAGTAATCCAGACAAGAGCAGTTCAGAGCAGCTCGTGTATAGAGAACTATAGGAGGAATATGTAAAGTGGCCTATACTCTGGGAGTGAATGAAACTCCAATTGGAAGGTATATACCAATCTGCCGCCAAGGAACAGCAGCACTGTTAGTACACTGAGACTTAATATTATATTAGAGGATCATCATTATCGCACATACAGGGTTTTGAGATTGCATGAATAACACTTGAACATATATATACATCAGGAGCTCTACTTGACTAGCTTTCCCCAAAGCGCTGAGATGGATACATCTGAATGAGAGCTATAGTTATATCACCCAAAATCTTATAGCGCACCAGGTTACCTTAAAAAAGGCCATCATACAGATCAGTGAAAGGATGGTTTCAAATGATTTCTTTGCAAATTCAAGGTTGTGAACGCAAGAGGAAAATCCCTAAGAAGCTGTTTTCCTTCATCATTCACCCTTTCCTTGAAGCTGATGAAGAAGTGGATTCCCTGCACAAGGTGAATATTTGCCAAGGAATCTGCGGCTAGTTTCATATTTTCAAGTTGTCATGTATCACCTAAATCCGAGCTTATCCAAACAGACTATTCCCCTACGTCAATGCTACCTACAAGGCATCGTCATCAGGGTGGATGACGACCATGTCAAACACGTCCTTTGCGCATGCAGACTCCTGTTAGGGTAGTGAAAGACTTACCAAAACCCCAGGCAGCAGGGCATGGGTGAGGGTCGAACTCACGATCTTCTGACTACCTGGCTGTCCTACCCACGACGCCACTAGGCCAGCTGTAGGGGGAGGCTTGTAGAGATAGTACATATTGTTAATGTGCTTGAACTGAACATGTGATTACATATTTATTTCAAGTGGCCAAAAAGATAGAAAAATGCATGGGACCATATGTTCAAAATACATTTTCCTAAAAGAGAATGATATGTGTCAGATTCTTGGAAAGTTATTCGAAAATTTCGCTACTCTTTGATGACACTTAATGCATTTCATGGTAAATTCTGTACAATCCTATGATAGAATACGAACATGAATAACTCAGAAAATAGCTCGGGACCCTTATGTTTTATTGGCATCACAAGAGAGTGATTTTAATTTGGGACATTTGATGAAAAATTGGTAGAGATTTAGCTACTTTTAGATCGTTGGCGCCATCCACCTTAATACCTTTCTCTGTGCGGAGGAAAGATAATAAATTTCTTCACCTACACGCCTTGCTTTTATGAACAAAGCAATCATAAGGTGCTGGTCGACACACACGATACAATACGAAAAGGGCACCTGACTTTGCCTCTGAAAACAGTGATAAGTTATATTGCTTATTAACTTCCCTCCTATAGGAACCCTTCATTAACTTAACTAGCCAGCAACCACAAACAGAAGAGCCAGCATGAGACCCCAACACCAAATGAGCCGCTTCCTGACATTTGTTCATACTTGGAACCAAATAGAGGTGGGTAAAGTACTGAACCAGTTCTAGTTACAAGGTTGGCCACTTCTTTTATATTTGTCTTTGCAGTTAAATATGTTCACACTCCTTCTTTGATATCACAGAGAGTCCTCTATCATTTTGTCATTTAGCCTGTAACTAGCAGTGGCGGATTTAGAAGGGGGGACTCTTTTTGCCTGTAGTTATATCAAAAGTGCATTTGGTTGCCATTAAAGGCCTATAAAGGAATCACTCCTCCTGTTCAATATTCTGGATCGGCCATATATATATATATATATATATATATATATATATATATATATATATATATATATATATATATGTATATATGGAACTATATACCCTCAGGTATATATATATATATATATATATATATATATATATATATATATATATATATATATATAATTAATGAGTGATACGTTGGTACTACTTTTCTCCAGGGCGCATTATTTATTATATGTGACATGTACTGGGAAAGGGGGTCTTATTGCCCCCTGCACTAAGACCCCTTTTCACAGATCGTGTCACATATGTCTTATTATTAATACCGGTACACTCGTTTCAATACATTAACTTATATATATATATATATATATATATATATATATATATATATATGGGACTATATACTCCCAGGTATATATATATATATATATATATATATATATATATATAATTAATGAGTGATACGTTGGTACTACTTTTCACCAGGGCGCATGTTATTCTATGACGTCACACATAACATTTCCTCCAGTATATAAGCTCCAGTAGTTGAACTAACGGTCAATTGGCTTCATATGCTAAGACAGCATACACTGCGCTGGGTGGTGCCGGAAATTTTGAACTTTTTTATTTATTATATTGTGATTGTATGTGATATATTGGTTAGATTGTATTAATTATTGTGACTATATATATATATATATATATTTATATATATATATATATGGAACTATATACACTCGTGTATATTTATATAATTAGCCGCGGACGGTTAGGGACTACTTTCAGCGCGCATTGGTATCTATGATGTCATAGCATGACGTCATGGTAAATACTCCTCCAGTATATAAGGGGGTGGTTCAAAGTAACCGTCAATTGGCTCGATTCACCTGTACAGGTAACACCACGCTGGGTGTTTCCTTGATTTTAAATTTTAATCGCTGTTTAAGGTCTTTTGGACCTCATTTTTTACTCAGAAATGGGTAGGAGGTCTACGAGAAATACCAAGACTAAGGTATCGGCGAAAAAATCGGCTAAATCGGCAAAAACTTCGCATGAATCGGCCAATTCAGGATTAGCGAGCGACTTGGATTTGTCCAGCACATCACTTGATTTGGACAGTCCAGTCGTTGACCAGACGAGGAACAGCAGGCTAGAGAAGCTGGAAGGCGAATTGGCGGATATCAAGTCTTTACTACGAGAGGTGGTTAACGGAGGGGACCGTAAAGATGGGATCTATGTTACTTTGAGCGTTTCGGGCAAGCCACGTGCGTATGTTGATAAACAAGAGATGACGTCACGTCGCCAGGGACGTGGGCCGGTGGTCAAGGAGACAAGACAACAGTCGCCATGCTTTCCGCCAGCGCAAGACAAGGACGAGTGGGTTAAGGTTGCTCGGCGGGGTCGGCACCGGTCTAGATCGTCATTTACAGCTTGTCAATGCAGCCGCAGCTATTCACGTTCATCGTCAATGGATTCGTCTATGTCTGGTCGTCATCGTCATACCAAAATCGGTGAGTTTGACCAAGAGAATTATGTAGAAAAGAAGGATAAGATAGACTCGATTGAGAAGCTTATTCTAGTCAACCTGAAGTTCGCCCTAAAGTATCATAGAAAGGGCGCTGATATTGAAGGGATGCTGAAACATTTGCAAGTTTTGGTTGAGAAATCTGGCACTAAGATATATACTGTACCAGCCCTTACTGCATATGACAAGTCTGTAAGATCCAGGGCTAACGAGAATGGTATCTATGCTTTCAATGTCGTTGAAAATTCAGATATTTTAAGATATTGGTAGTATGATGGTACTGTACAGGCCCGGAAGGCTTATTCCACTAAGTCGAAAAATTCTGGGAAATTTAAAGTATCTACAAATTCATGTTATGCCTTTAACAGGGCTGAGGGATGTACTAGGGATCCCTGCAAATATAGACATGTATGTAGCTCATGTACCAAATCAGGCCACAGTAGAGTGGACTGTCAAGTAAACAAATCTGACTAGGATTGTACAGGTGACCAGGTTCCTATATGTGATAGTGTGTCGATGCCAAAATCGTGTATAGTAGGTTTGGTAGACCCTGGTTCGCCTCCACCCGTTGCTCCAGCTCAGGGTGTTGGTTTAGATGGTGCTGGAGTGGTAGAATTTGTCCCCCCTAGTGATATCGGTGTGGCAAATTTACAAATGGAATGTGAAAATGATATTAATATTAGGGCTGACTCCGTCGGTCTGGATGTATCATATAGTGGCCCAGTACAGGGCAAGGTTAAACCACTGTTTACGGTTGCTATTAATAATTTACCTAGCATCGAAGTGTATGATAGCTGTATAAATGGTGTGTGCAATTGTGTTCATTATGTCAATGCGAAAAATTCCCAAATTTTACCTTGCAGAGTTGCCCCATTCTTAACCCAGAAAGGAGTTATTAATATAAATGATAAAGAGGCACTATTCTTATGGCAAGGTTTTGTTGAGGGGTTCAGGATAGTTGACCCGGACTGCAATACTTCTTATGATTGCAGAAATTATAAGTCCATTCTTGAAGGAAACTTCTATAATGAATTTTGTACTATATTGCGAGAGGAGTTAGAGGCGGGGCTAGTGTCCAAAGTTGAAAACAAACCTAAATGCATCCACTCCCTGGGCGGTGTGGAGAAGTCAAATGGCAAGCTAAGGCCTATAACTGATTGCAGTATGCCGGAGAAAGTTTCTATTAATAACTATATGGACAAGACTAGTTCTACCTTCTCTTACAATAATATTGGTACGGTCACAGCTCAGTTAGATAAAAATGATTTTATGAGCGTAGTTGATTTAAAATCTGCCTATAGAACTATTAATGTTTATGGCCCCCACACTGGTATGCAAGGATTTAGGTGGGATTTTGGTCAGGGTGAAGGTTTCTATGTGAGCAACAGGTTAACTTTTGGACTCAAATGTGCCCCTTATATATTCAATAGAATATCTGATTTTATTGTGGAAGTGGCCAAGAGCTATGGTGTAAAAAGGTTGGTCAATTATCTAGATGATTTTATCATAATTGCTGATACTTATGGTGAATGTTTACGTAAAAGGAATATCCTCATTGAGTGCATGCAGCATATGGGGTTTGTGGTATCGAGGGAAAAAGTAACAGACCCCTCACAAACCTGTAAATTCCTTGGTATTAATATAGACTCTGTTAATCTGGAATTAGCCTTGCCAGAAGATAAATTGACCAAGATGAAAGATATTTTGATGGAAAATGTTAGTAAGAAATTTATTTCCAAAAAGAATCTTGAAAGGATAGGTGGCTTGATGTCGTTTTGCTCGCAGGTGGTTAAGGGTGGTAGAACCTTTAGCAGAAGAATTTTTTATCTCTGCGCGCGAGCTAGACCAGGAGGTTATATTAGGGTTTCGGCCTGTACTCTCCGGGATATGCAGTGGTGGATTGATTTTTGTAAAGTTTTCAATTGTAAAAAATTGATTCTGAACGATCTGGTAGATACTCCTATGTACTCTGACTCCTCTATTAAGGGCTTTGGAGCATGGATGGGTAAGGATTTTCTATATGGTGACTGGACTTCATATGATAGGTTCAATCTAGGTACAGGCCATTTTGCTTCCCCCCCCAATTTTGGATAGGTTTAAAGACCATCATAGAAATATAAAAGTGTATGAGTTATACCCGGTCATGGTTGGTTTGAAACGTTGGATTTCAAGTTGTAAAAATAAAAGGATACACTGTATCACTGATAATATGCAAGTGCTAGCTATGATAAATACTGGTAGGTCCAGGAATAAGTTATGTATGGAATGGTTAAGAGAGATCTTCTGGCTTTGCTTCATTAACAATGTGGAAGTATATGCAACTTATATTAAGTCGGAGGATAATGTCCTGGCCGACCAACTATCTAGACTTGCTTATAAGGGTATTCCGAACAAATGTGTAAATTCTCTTCATGAAAATGATATGTGTTGCTTTACTTCCAGAATGGAAAAGGTTACAAAAAAGAAAAAGGTGTCTTTTAACGAAGGGTGTATCAGAGAATACAAGGAGAAAAAGGGAACAACAACTTAACAGGTATAAAAAATTTTGTAAAACATTTAGTTTATCAATTTTTCCTTGTTCTCCCTCACAGGCTGCTACATATGCAGTATATTTATCTGATTATATGAAACCTTCTTCTGTAAGGAATTATTTATCGTCCATTTGGTATCATCAAAAACTCAGAGGTGGCTTAGACCATAGCGGTAATTTCATGCTAAAAAAGGTGTTGGATGGTATTGATAGGAATTATTCTGTTCCTACTAGGGTTATTCACCCATTGAGTCCAAAAGAAATGTTATGTATTAGGTCGTATTTGGATCTCTCCAACAGGGCTGACTTGAAATTTTGGTTAGCTATTCTCTTATGTTATAGAGGTGTCCTCAGGATAGGGCATGTCGTATCGTCTCCCCATACACTAAGGGTAGGTGATGTTAAAGTATGTAAAAGTTATTCTAGTCTTCGCATTAAAACTTCTAAAACGGACCAGCTTGGTAGCCATTCTTTTAACATATATTTATGTAGGGACGATACCTCACTGTTATGTCCTTGTAAAGACTTAGGAAAATTGTGCTCAGGTAGGGGTGTGAGTGAGTTATTATTCAATATTAATGGTGTTCCTCTACAATACCAATATATTAATTCGAGGTTGAAATCTTTATCTCTACGTGCTGGTATCAAAGGTTCAGTCTCCACTCACTCTCTTAGGCATGGGGGTGCTACTATGTTGAAGGATGCTGGACTCAGTATAGACTCCATCAAGAAGAAGGTAAATTGGAAATCTAATTCTGTTTTTACGTATTTACATAATCATAAAAATGAACTTTTGGAATTAGATAGACTTTGCCAATCTCAATTGCATTGCTGATTGGTATGTGTGTGTTCACATGTGTTTGGCGTGTTTAGGTGTTTGGCATGTATGGTGCTGATAGCCCCAAGGTCAGTAACCCACCAAACTCATGTGTCTGTGATATGATCATTTATTATACTACTTATCATATATTATTATTACCGTATATATCAACATTATTATTATCGTTATTACCGGTATTGATTATTCCCTGGTAGCGAGATAACTTATGGAACTATATACACTCGTGTATATTTATATAATTAGCCGCGGACGGTTAGGGACTACTTTCAGCGCGCATTGGTATCTATGATGTCATAGCATGACGTCATGGTAAATACTCCTCCAGTATATAAGGGGGTGGTTCAAAGTAACCGTCAATTGGCTCGATTCACCTGTACAGGTAACACCACGCTGGGTGTTTCCTTGATTTTTAAATTTTTACTAATGTTATTACTATTGTTATTACTATTGTTATTACTATACTACTGTTTTTATATTATGCATTTTACTGACTATGCTTTTGTCAACTAATTGTTATAGTTGTTTTGATAAAGGCATGTATGGTGCTGATAGCCCCAAGGTCAGTAACCCACCAAACTCATGTGTCTGTGATATGATCATTTATTATACTACTTATCATATATTATTATTACCGTATATATCAACATTATTATTATCGTTATTACCGGTATTAATTATTCCCTGGTAGCGAGATAACTTATATACATACATATATATATATATATATATATATATATATATATATCATCAGTCAGAAGGTGATGAATCACCCTTTCCCCTGGTGCACATACTTTCAATCTTTCAATGAACAAACACAAAAGGGTGTAATTTTGGGCTAGTGGTGACTATAGTTATACATACCGACATAGATATTTAGTATTTCATCTAGTTGTACAGGACTGAATGATACAATGTTCTAAATTGTGGGGGGGGGGGGGAATAGACAAGGCATTACCAGGATAATAGGTATCAAAACTTACATGACACTTTAGGGTTAATGCATAAAGTTTAGTTTTATAATCTTCAATTTACAGGAGCCAAACTTCCTCAATCAGAAGCCATCATTCTTTTCTACATGGTGTGGTCCAGGACAGATCCAAATTTGGCAAATGTTACCAATATGTGAGACTGTGCTCTCTTTCCATGATTGAGTCAACCAGGCAAAGAAGCTCTGCCAGATAAGTCATAAGAAGATCTGCCTGATAAATCATAAGAAACATGGTTTAGGACTTTTCTGAATCAATATTTGAGCTGGTGAGAATAACGGTTTACACATGGTACCATGTTGTTTGCAAGGTGATCAGAAACATAGATAACTCATCCGACCTCCGGGAAAGGAATAAATATATAAATCATGCAGCTGCTTACAATTTCAAAATGCTAGAGCCTATCACTGCCATTTTTGATTTATAAATTTATTCAGGCTGTTTATTGACTAGATTTCATATAGAATTATGATTGGTTGTACAGTATAATGATACGAGAGTGTTTATATTTGTGATGTGTTGTTATGTAAAACTAACCTACAAATGGAGGGGGAGCGTCTTACCTTTGTATAAATGTATGTTATTAACTTGTCAAGGTCTCTTAGAAGCTAATTTAAAGTAAATGCATTGGGGCTGATCAAAATTTTTTTAATGGTTCAGGTGTTGACATGGTCGATACAAAGACCATCCCCATCATATCGAGCATCATATTCTGTTTCATGTTATATATGTTTATGTATATAAACCTCTGTCAGCAATAAAGATAAATGTTTGCAAAATGGTGTCCCCTCTGTGCACTATAAAATACACCATACTGTTGTGGCGCGTATAGGCCAGGGGTCTTTGAATGAATGTCACTTTTGAATAAGTGCCTGGGATATAGCAGCATCAAAATAGAAAATAAAATCACCAAAAGGCCAAATCCCACAATGTGAAAATGGTCGGGAAATCGTTGTGAAATAGGATGTGTGGGTGCTTAGCCAATATTGGGGTGGTAACATCATCTAGGGAAGACCTATGAAGGCAAATAATCCCTGTCAAAGTGCTGGTGTTTAAGGAGTATAGTACATCAAAAGTTTTTGATATTTCCTTCACAAAAGGCTTGAAATCTCTGTGATAGACTCAAAATCCCTGTGATTTAGAGGAAAACAACAGTTTCTAGGAAATCAGAAGAGGTGTGTCTTTGATAAATCAGGAGCCAAATTCCACACACTACAGTCATAGTGGGGGTCTGCTTGTGATTTATGCTATGCAGGAGACCATTGCAAACCACAGGAAATAGTCAGAGACAACTGTGATTTTAATATCAAATACTCTATCTCTGTGAATCATGCTAGCAACTCATCTGTGCAGTGATAAAAATCACAGAGATTCCCCTGCTACTATCAGCTATAGTCGGATTTGGAGTGGTAAGAAGTGCAGGGAGTATCCTTGTGATTTAGGAAATTGGCAAGAGTCCAATGTTGCCGATATCCAGAATCACAGACATTTCAGACCCATTTTTCACGTGGTGGGATTGGGCCTAAAGCTGATCTTAAATATGTGCTGCTCTTTAATAAAGGCCAAACCCACAATGCGAAAATAGTTAGAAAATCCTTGCAATGTAGGATATATGTGAGCCAGCAAGCTAAAAGGACCGTCCAAGGGGGAGTAGTACCAATTCTGGCCACCAGGGGGACACCACTAAGGCTTAAAAAGGGGAAACTAGACTGAAAATTGTATTATACTAGTTTTTTTTCATGAGGATTTCAACAGTCCTACAGGGAAATTTCCATTTTTGGTCCAAACCTTCCAATTTTGGAATGCAAATAGAACGTTTTTATGCCATTTCAGGGCATAAATCAGTGTATTTGTTGATATGTGTTGCCATGGAAACCAGATTTCTACTCAAAATAGAGGAATACAAAAAGCCCATTGATAGCCCCACTCACAGGGATGAATATACTCAAAAAATGGTAAAAATTCAATTTTTAGGTCAAATTCTATAAGAAAATGATTTTAAAGAATATGATAATTTTCCTTATTTGCATAATTATGCATACTTATACTTATCTCAAGATATCTTGGGAAATATGCAAGTTAGAGCTTATTTGGTATATCGATATGTTACTGACCACCCAAATTCATAGAGCCATAACTCAAAAACTAGCAGAGATATTTTCTAATGTTAAACATCATTGAAAAGCTCATGACTTGAATTTAGGAATTGACTTTTCCCCTTGGGGGACCCTTTTGTCTTGGCTGGACACATGTTGTTATTTAGCCGATATTTGGGGTGGTATTATCGTCCAAGGAAGTCCAATAACAGCTAAGAACCCTTGCCAAAGTTTTGTTATTTCAGGAGTGGAATACATCAAATGTTTTTGATATTTTTCTCACAAGAGGCCAAAAATCTCTGTGATATAGGGAAATTCTCTGTGGTTTAGAGGAAGACAAGAATCTTTAGTAAATCACAAGAGGTCTGTATATCTTTCATAAATCAGGACCCAAGTTTCACACACTTTAGCCATAAGAATGTTGTACTTGTGAATCAAAGTAGAAACTAGTCAGTACAGTGAGGAATATCACAGACATTTCCCTTCCCATAGTGGCTAATAGTGGGGTTTGAGAAAGGTAGGAGTGGTATGGAAACCCTTGTGAATTTTGTTTTTGACAAGGGCCATGGGCCAGCCTACTTGAAGGCCAAATTCCACTACGTGAAAAATGGGTCTGAAATGTCTGTGATTCTGGATCACGGCAACATTGGACTCTTGCCAATTTCCTAACTCACAAGGGTACTCACTGCACTTCTTACCACTCCAAATCCGACTATAGCTGATAGTAGCAGGGGAATCTCTGTGATTTTCATTACTGCACAGATGAGTTGCTAGAATGATTCACAGAGATAGAGTATTTGATATTAAAATCACAGTTGTCTCTGACTATTTTCTGTGGTTTGCAATGGTCTCCTGCATAGCATAAACAAATGTAGCTTGCATAAATCACAAGCAGAACCCCATTATGACTGTAGTATGTGGAACTTGGCTCCTGATTTATCAAAGACACACCTCTTCTGATTTCCTAGAAACTGTTATTTTCCTCTAAGTCACAGGGATTTTGAGTCTATCACAGAGATTTCAAGCCCTTTGTGAAGAAAATATCAAAAACTTTTGATGTACTATACTCTCTAAATACCAGCACTTTGACAGGGATTCTTAGCCTTTATAGGTCTTCCCTAGACGATATTACCACCCCAATATCGGCTAAGCACCCACATATCCTATTTCACAATGATTTCCTGACCATTTTCACGTTGTGGGATTTGGCCTTGAAGTCAATGAGTGCCCGGAGGCATATAGAATCCAATATGGTTTGCTACAAATAGTAAATTTCAGATAGCCCTCCTTTCTCCCTATTTTTGCCCTTCAAGGCCAAATCCCACGATGTGAAAATGGTCGTTGGAAATAGGATGTGTGGGTGCCTAGCCACTATTGGGGTGGTATTATCATCTAGGGAAGACCTATGAAGGCAAAGAATCCCTGTCAAAGTGCTGGTGTTTAGGGAGTATAGTACATCAAAAGTTTTTGACATTTTCTTCACAAAGGGCTTGAAATCTCTGTGATAGACTCAAAATCCCTGTGATTTAGAGGAAAACAACAGTTTCTAGGAAATCAGAAGAGGTGTGTCTTTGATAAATCAGGAGCCAAATTCCACATACTACAGTCGTAATGGGGGTCTGCTTGTGATTTATGCAAGCTACATTTGTTTATGCTATGCAGGAGACCATTGCAAACCACAGAAAATAGTCAGAGACAACTGTGATTTTAATATCAAATACTTTATCTCTGTGAATCATTCTAGCAATTAACTCATCTGTGCGGTGATGAAAATCACAGAGATTCCCCTGCTACTATCAGCTATAGTCGGATTTGGAGTGGTAAGAAGTGCAGGGAGTATCCTTGTGATTTAGGAAATTGGCAAGAGTCCAATGTTGCCGATATCCAGAATCACAGACCCATTTTTCACGTGGTAGGATTTGGCCTTCATGCATTAACTACCATGTAGATAATATGATTGTTCTCTATTCTACCAGAGCAAAAGCAAACCTTCCTTTAATAACCATCTCCGAGAAAAGTAATGATCTAGTGTCCGACACATACATTCTGGTCTGTTGAGTCTATAGGCCTAGTATATCATCATGTATAAACGCCATCTAGACTAGCACTGAACTATCTGTGCATTAGGTTGGTCATCTTTATTATTGTTCTGTGATCATTTTGGTTTTTACATTTTGAAAATCAGCCAAGAGGTAAGCATTTAGAGCTTATAGCGATGCCTGTCTCACCATCGAGCTATGCCCTACTTTGACTTGAGCGTGGCGTAAGGAGTGCCTTAGACATAAATTACCATTATAATTATCATTTTTCATATGATTTGTTGTTGTAAGTAGAGTAAAACGGATGGACGTCAGAATTCCACAAGCCTTTTTACCCGAGCTTTTTCCGAACATATCAAAATGTTACACATTTTGCCAAGTGGAATGGTTCCCCCTTTAGACCAAATCCCACTACATGAAAAATGGGTCTGAAATGTTTGTGATTCTGGATATTGGCAACCTTGGACTCTTGCCAATTTCCTTAATCACAAAGGTTCTCACTGCACTTTCCCCACTCCAAATCCCACTATAGCTGATAGTAGGAGGGGAATCTCTGTGATTTTCATTACTGCAGGGACGCATTGTTGTTATGATTCACAGGGAGAGAGTCTTTGATATCAAAAGCACAGTTGTCCCTGACTATTTTTTTTTTCAGTTTGTAATGGTCTCCTGCATAGCATAAACAAATGTAACTCACATAAATCACAAGCAGAACCCCTTTATAAGTGTAGTATGTGGAACTTGGCTCCTGATTTATCAAAGACATACCTCTTGTGATTTTCTAGAAACTGTTGTTTTCTTCTAAATCACAGGGATTTTCAGTTTATCACAGAGATTTCTGGCCCTTTGTGAAGAAAATATCAAAAACTTTTGATGTACTATACTCTCTAAATACCAGCACTTTGACAGGGATTCTTAGCCTTTATAGGTCTTCCCTAGATGATATTACCACCCCAATATCGGCTAAGCACCCACATATCCTATTTCACAATGATTTCCCAACCATTTTCACGTTGTGGGATTTGGCCTATTTGGCCTTTATGTACTAGTAGTTGACAGAATCCATTGAGGTTGTCAACACATGGGCACCTCTCCAGAAACATCAGTATCTGGTGTCAGTCCGACCTGGGGGAGGGGTTGATCCAGACAAACTACAACAGAGCGTATATGAAGGTTAGTAGAACATAAATCTTGCATTTGAGTCACCCGCGCATGGCGATTTATGTACAACCACATGATTATATGAAGAACTTCACTGTCTATACCAAGCTTATTTGAAGCCCTGGGTTTAAACCGTACACTACCATTTTTCAGACAAGTTGTGGTCCTATAGGAGGGCATTTTAAAATGATAGTTATAGATATCGCTTTGAAATGCCCCACAGGGGCCTTATATGCACTGTGCGGATAACAATGGTAGTAAATCGCCTTATGCCTCTCCAATTGGTTGAGAGACTTTGGGCCTCCTATATACGTTAGTATTGCAACTGATATGTACCATAAAGCAATTGACCAGGATTGGCTAGGATCTCTGTAAAGCTTTTAAAAGATGTCCGTAACACAAGTGACCAACGTGCAATAACTCCATTTCTACCATTTAAAATTGAAAATCTCATGGTTTGACACAACATGTATACAATGTGGGAACTATGTTCTGTTAGAGGAGCAGCACAGGGGGCCCTCTGGGGTCATTTAATTCGTAAGATTACTGATAGCTATAAGTTGTTTTTTTTTATGTTGTCCAATGTCTCTGGGTATGGAAAAGTGATGTTTGACCAATGAAAGCTTGTGCAGTCACTGAGAAATCTGCAATTCTTTACAACCATCTTTTGAAATTTTAGCCTCATTTTTTGAGAGCTAAAATACACATTGGTCTACCTTTTCTGGCATTAATATTCATCTTACAACAATTCCAATGGTAGCTACCCCCCCTAAATTGGACCCCATGATCACATTGCAGCTAACCATTTGTTGCTAGGACAGATGGTTACCTAGCAACAGCTGATTTTAGCTAGCAACGGACCCTTTCTGAGACAAAGAAAGACTTTTCCTAGGAATGACTTACAGAATGGAGATCATGGCTATTGCTCTATTTTGGTATTGAGAAGGTCCATGCCATTGTAGAAAATGCAATATTGTACCAAAACACAGTGTGCTAATCATGGAATGTAGAAAAAAAATGATATAGCAAGTATGATAAAAACGAGCAACTTCAGCATTATCTTCTATTGGAAAAATATTATATACTGGATAATTGTAGTGTGTCTTATATCCTCAAAAACCTCTGAGGCTTTCCCTTTACTTCTAGAGTAGCCGATTGACTAGCAACAACAAATTTACTAAGCAACCTATATTGACATGATGCGTAATGCATAATGCATATTGCACGTCCATATGAACTAGCTACAAGTTACCGGATGAATGAATATATTGTTCTTGGATTATAAGTTCTCTTGAGCTTAAGCTTCGTGGTCTTTAATGAATAATTTATTGGGAACAGGGGTCGATGGTGTTAAATTGTTATATCTTATTTTCTCTTTCTTGGGCTGTCTTCTATGTCTGTATGTCAATGCCCTTGTGTCAATGCCCTTGTGTCTCATGTGCGTATATAAAATTCTATTGTTTGATGTAATGAATATCAAGTAACAGCTGATATGATGGTTTATATAGTTAAAATTGGAACTAATTGTAATATTGAGATTTATGCTGCAAGCTGGACTTCGATTATCCACATTGTAATTTTGTGAGAAGTTCAAATAAACACTTTTTCAAACCTAAGAAAATTGAGAAGTATATTCATAAAAAGACATTTGGATTTGATGAGAACTAAGAATCCATGGACTCAATGTATTTGAAAACAATTATACCTCAAAATACCCCCCAAAATGGGAAATAATTATATTTAACAATTGTGCAGTTGGTTATTGTTTAGAAAGTACTAGCTTTTGCATAGCAAGTAGCCTACCAACTGACACACAGATGCTCCAGATATGAAAAGATATCCGCCAGGTATAGGGCTGCATCCACTGCGACGGATGGACCATCCGTCTCCCTTTATCCGTCATTTTCTCCATAGAAATCAATGATAAATATGACGGATGAAACCGACAGATGGTCCATCCGTCAGCAGTGGATGCACCCCTTATTCTAGTGATCACAGGTTTTTTTTTACTAAATATGTCTATTGCTGGGCAAGAGACATCATGAGTGTATTGTTTGTAAACCAACCACATTCCAAGGACCATGTGATAGCCAAGTTCATGTACATGTGTATATGTAGATCCAATTAGATGAGATTCAAATATTAGTCAGCTATATTTGCTTGAAATATATGATCCTATCATAAAATGACCCCATAGAAAAAAAAAAGAAATCACCCAGCAACTTATTTCCTTTTTCTATTTTGGAAAATGATATAAACCATACCTAGCGGCCTACAAATATTCAGATTACTACTATTTTATAGTATGGTACTTTGAGTAATATAATTTGAGCTGCAGCCAGAGCCTGAAATGACCTATAAGCCACACCTTATACAGGGGCTTCATACAGGTTCTGCAGACTTAAATACAAAATCAACTGTCACTACTTTGGCTAAAGATAACATCAGCAAAGTATCATTGAAAGCAGTTTATGTATCAGGTTGTGGTGACAGGTCAGTCTGTGATTCATGTACATCTCATGTGAGTCTCAGAACACAGATGATATCCTAATATCAACCACAAGGCATATACCTGTCTATACAAAGTCATATCAAATATACAGACTGATTCAAATTAGCTACTGATAATGATCACAGCTCTCCCACCAAAATGGTAAGGCTAAAATTAAATATTGCCCCTGTGTGATGTGACATGCCATCATACAGAACACATAATCACCATCTTGAACTCTCTCATTCTAAAGCATACAAAGAATATCTTGGGTAATCCGAGGCTTGGTAAATACCTTGCATCCAGTATGTATCTACCTATCAATTAATCCTTTTGAGTGATATTTAGCAACATTATTAGAATAAATTAACGACCAAGGATTAGAATTATAGGAACTGTAACAAGAAGGGACTTCTTATGTACCTAATACTACCATAGAATCATGTGTAAATGGCATGGCTTCTACATGAATCCAACCCTTGTCTTGTCATATACAATGTAGGATGCCCCTGTGCCTCGTAGCCTTAGCCTCAAGTCAATTACCTTAGGCCAATGCTTACAGTATTGGTCTGTGACTTTGGATGTGTGTAGAGGGTGATGAAATTACCTCCTTATGGTCATTCAATGCCTTCATATGTCATTCTTCTCCAATGAAATGCTGGTCAGTCCTTTAGCAAATGCTGCATCAATGAATCATGCCAACCCTTCCAAGTACCTCAGTACCAACTGAGAAGGTGGAGTGTAAAAATGAATATTCAAATGCTAAAGCATATTATGAATGTACATGTGGCAATGCCCTGAAATATGTAGGCTATAGTAGTTCCATCACTTCACTTTGAACATATCTGGATAGAATGTTAATTGTTATATGGATGTTTCCATCATGTAGATGATGATCACTGGTGACAGACAGATGGTCTATGTCTTTTTAACTCTTTCCAGCCGGCTAGTGCATTAATGCACTACCAGGTCAAATATGGCTAGTACATTAATGCACTATGAGAAGAGCATTTAAAGTATCTAATAACATTATTCTGGGCCCCATCAATAATTATTTTCAATAAGTAATGCCAGGTATCATGGTATCATATGAAAGGAAACTACATACAGATTACAAATCAGTCATTTTTGTATACATTTCACAAACATTGGTTCTATTCCTGAGGTCACCCTTACACCATGTATCAATATATATTTGCCCGGGACCTCAATCTGCTGTATTTTAGGGACTTTTAACAATGATAGAGCTGGCTGGAAAGAGTTAAGAACATATCTATGGCTTAAAATAAAGTCCTAGCTAATGTCTTGTAACATGACCTTCCAGCAAGGAGAATGGTCACAGGTAGGGTCTTTTGGTTAGTTTGCTAGGCACTTTCTGTTTGTTGGATCATATGGCTTGTACTTATAGCTGAGTCCTACCAGTAAGGCTCTGGAAAGGTCCACTTCTGCCAACAGAAGTGATCTTATTCACCATTGACAGAAAGATGATATCAATTGCAAGATCCATGCAATCACAGTTATCTGATGCTGCTAGATTAAGCTAGATTTCCTTAGTAGAACATCTAGAGAAGGTTTGTGACAGAATAATCATCACACATTATATCTAATTCTGATCAAAATCTATATAATATTATAAATAACATAATTTAGAGCAATGCTGCTTAAAGGCCTTTCAAATATTACGTAACACAATTTTGACCACTTTTTTATTTGATCCTTCTCAATTTAACAAGAATTATAGGATGAGCTCTAAAATCACATTAAAATGCTTGTAAATTGTCAAATTTAGCCATGTGATGTATTCCTCATTTTTATCATGTAACACTTGGGCAGACCCCCCCCTCTCTCTGTAACAAAGTGTAACAAACTTTATGATCCCCTCCCCTACTGTGTTACGTAATATTTGAATGGCCCCTTAGCAAATATTTAATTGCTAAGATGTAAACAGGTCTAGCAATAAGGCTTTGGCAGCACAATTTTAGATTTATTTTCTTTATAAATCGATGGGTTCCATAATCATGTTTTCATATCTGAGTAGAGCAGTTGTCTGTTGGTGAGCCACTTGCTAAACAAAAGCTAGCAAGGTTTCACCACTTGCTAAACAAAAGCTAGCAAGGTTTAAGTAAGTGCCAACTCTTTGAGTATTGAACAACTATCTGACACATTTCCTATTACATTAGGGATATTTCTAACAAGATCTACTCAGTTCTGAATAAATTGAGTGCAATGATGGTTAACTTTCTTCACAATAATACATATTTGTCTATGAACAAGCTCCTTTGTATAAGTTGCTATGTAAATTTGTTGCTAAGGAATCACTGCCCCACAAGTAGAGTAAAACCTCAGATGTATTCTCATTTCATCATTTTCAGGATTGACACACTACAATTGTCTAGTAAAGAATATTTCGCCAATAGAGGGTAATGCTGAAGTCGCATGTTTTCATCATACTTGCTATAGGTCTATCTTTTTTTTCTATATTTTCTGATCAGCACACTGTATTTTGGTACAATATTACATTTTCTTTTCAATTACATGGAGCTTCTGAATAGCAAAATGAGAAACAGTATCCATGATCTCCATTCTGTAAGTCATTCCTAGGAATGGTCTTTCTTTGTCTCGGAAAGGGTCTGTTGCTAGCTAAAATCAGCTGTTGCTAGGTAACTGCTTGTCCTAGCAACAAATGGTTGGCTCCAATGCGATCGTTAGGTCCAATTTAGGGGAGGTAGGTACCTTTTGAATTGTTGTAAGATAAATATTAGTGCCAGAACAGGGTGATCAATATGTATTTTAGCTCTTAAAAACGAGGCTAAAATTTCAAGAGATGGTTGTATAGAATTGCAGATTTCTCAGTGACTGCACGAGCTTTCATTGGTCAAACATCACTTTTCCATACCCGGAGACATTGGACAACATAAAAAAACAACTTATAGCTATCAGTAATCTTAAGAATTAAACTCCTAAAATATGGCTCTTTTGAAGGACTTGCTGCTCTACTATGTTGTGGGATCTCTGTTGTCATATTGATGCATTGGTTGAAATGTAAAAATACCTTACTCACACAAGTGCTCTCTGTATTGCGCATATACATTATATAAAGCACCTAATATATTTTGCCTCTGCTGTGAGAAATTATTCAAAAAGAGAAATTCTCCTAGAAGACCTCTAGGTGCTGCTCCTAGCTGTACATGTTCAGGGGTATGTTCCAGAACGATTAACAATCACCAAATGACCCTACGATCACAACTTTCAGATTCTAGTGGGAAGTAAGACCTCTAGATGATCACCAACTATCTAGTACAAATCAAATTGTACAAGGTGATAATATATAAATAGTCCTACACAATGTACAACAGCACTATTTGTTCTATAGGTGTAAATAGCCTGGGGTCTTGTCCAGGAATCTGTTGATTTTGTGTTGTGCAGTTGAAAGCTACAATCATAATTGTACAAATCTTAAAATTATGATCGTAAACGATTCCAAAAAGGGCCAAATCGTTTATCCTTTTGAAACATACCCCAGGTAAGACCTTAGACACAATGACCGCTTCACAGCGATCATCAGTAAAAATAGCCTTTTGATTTTCGGTACATCACAGAAAATTCGGTACATCAGTTGCAATGGCTGCTTTATCTCCAAAGTGACCATAGTATAGAGTTGCAAGCTCTGTGTGGTGTTTCACAAGCCAAAGATATGAACTGTCACAAAAATATTTATTTCTAAAAGGCAAAATCCCACAACACGAAAATAGTTAGAAAATCCTTGTGATGTAGGATATGTTGTTATTCAGCCGATATTTAGGGTGGTATTATCGCCCAAGGAAGTCCAATAACAGCTAAGAACCCTTGCCAAAGTGTTGTTATTTCAGGAGTGGATTACATCAAAAGTTTTTGATATTTTTCTCACAAGAGGCCAAAAATCTCTGTGATATAGGGAAATTCCCTGTGATTTAGAGGAAGACAAGAATCTTTAGTAAATCACAAGAGGTCTGTATATTTTTCATAAATCAGGACCCAAGTTCAACACACTATAGCCATAAGAATGTTGTACTTGTAAATCAAAGTAGCAACTAGTCAGTACAGAGATGAATATCACAGACATTTCCCTTCCCATAGTGGCTAGTAGTGGGGTTTGAGAAAGGTAAGAGTGGTATGGGAACCCTTGTGAATTTTGTTTTTGACAAGACTCCAAGGCTGCCGATATCCAGAATCACAGGCGTTTTAGACCCATTTTTCACGTAGTGGGAGTTGGCCTAAAACCAACTTATGACTAGAGTTATAACCACTCTTATCTTGGTCCGGTCATATAGAAAAATGCGGTAGAATATCCTTATAGGTCAAATCCAACTACACGAAAAATGGGTCTGAAATGTCTGTGATTATAGATATCAGCAGTCATGGACTCCTGTCAATTTCCTAAATTATAAGGGTTCTCACCCCACTACTCCCTACTCCAATTCCCACTGCTTGCCAAAATTGGGTAGTTGATTTTGATTCTATTGCTGCTTTTGACCACTGGATTTCTGTGATTTTGATTCAATTGCCGTTATTGGGCAGAAAATCAGTGTGAAATACATTTTTTTGCCGGGAAATCATGACCTCAGATAAATTCACAGAGATTTCAGACCTTTTCTGAAGAAAATATCAAAAATCTTTGATATGTTCTACTCTATAAAAATAAAGACTTTGGCAAGGCTCCTTAGATGTTATAGGCCCTCCTTAAGGCCAAAACCCACTACGTGAAAAATGGGTCTGAAATGTCTGTGATTCTGGATATTGGCAACATTAGACTCTTGCCAATTTCCCAAGTCACAAGGGTACTCACTGCACTTCTTACCACTCCAAATCTGACTATAGCTGATAGTAGCAGGGGAATCTCTGTGATTTTTATTACTGCACAGATGAGTTGCTAGAATGATTCACAGAGATAGAGTACACTGCAAAAATGGTGTTTAGATCCTAAACACAATTCTAAACATATTCTTGCAACGTTTTTGTAATCACATTAATTTCCTACACATGTTTAGCCAAACAATGTGCTAAGCCCAAGTGTTAAGAAATCTAGGTGTTTAGGTTTAAACTTTGTGTTTAGATATCTATGAATTTTTGTGTTTAGATGTTTATGAATTTTTGTGTTTAGATGTCTATAAAATGCTTTGACGGAGAGGGTGTGCAGACATGTTTACATTAAAAAAAAGATGTCTTTTGTTTGTTTTCTCATTTACTGGGGGGGGGGTTATTTACATGTCAGAGTCTCCAAAGATTTCAGCCACACATATCTACATGTGCATGTATGTACACACTGCATCAGAATAAGAGACTTGAGAAAGTACAACAGCTTGGCAGGGAGGAAATTGCTTTTTCTATTCCAGAATAACATGAAATAGGTGTCAGTCATTGAGCTTACTGATAATTTCATGCTAATGATAGTGGTGTAAGGTGAATCTAGTCAACCTTCTATTGCCCTTTCTATTCTCATGACATTTAATGAATAAAAACTATAATAAACATGCGGTTTGGGTACATTTGTCACAAAAATTGATTATAATTGTGTAAAGATAGTCCATTCAAAGGTAGTGCTGCTACCTGGTGTGGATTCAACATCCAAGTACCTAAACATAATGATGTCTAAATCTAAACACCTATTATTCGACTGTTTAAACTCTTAACATCTAAACATGTTTAGCAAAAATGTTTATGTAGTTAGAATAAAAGTGTTCATTTCCTAAATGTGTAGTCGAGGAGACACCTAACTGACCTATATGTTTAGGTTTTAAACGTGTTTAGACCTAAACATGTTTAAAATCTAAACACCTTTTTTGCAGTGTATTTGATATTAAAATCACAGTTGTCTCTGACTATTTTCTGTGGTTTGCAATGGTCTCCTGCATAGCATAAACAAATGTAGCTTGCATAAATCACAAGCAGAACCCCATTATGACTGTAGTATGTGGAACTTGGCTCCTGATTTATCAAAGACACACCTCTTCTGATTTCCTAGAAACTGTTGTTTTCCTCTAAATCACAGGGATTTTGAGTCTATCACAGAGATTTCAAGCCCTTTGTGAAGAAAATATCAAAAACTTTTGATGTACTATACTCCCTAAATACCAGCACTTTGACAGGGATTTTTAGCCTTTATAGGTCTTCCCTAGACAATATTACCACCCCAATATTGGCTAAGCACCCACATATCCTATTTCACAATGATTTCCCGACTATTTTCACGTTGTGGGATTTGGCCTTTAGACGATATTGCCCTCCAATATCGGCTAAGGAATGCTCCATACCTAAATCACAAGGATTTTATTGTCAATCTCACATTGTCAAAGTAAGGCCTAACGGCTAACAAACCTTGCCAAAGTGCTGCATTTTGTGCAGTGGTAAACATCAAAACATTTAAGGCCAAATCCCACTACACGAAAATGGTCTAAGAATCCTTGTGATTTAGAAATTATGGATCCTTAGCCGATATTGATGTGGTAATATCGTCTAAGGACTTGCTATAACGGGTAAGAATCCTTGCCAAAGTGCTGCATTTTATGCAGTGGTACACATCAAAACATTTAAGGCCAAATCCAACTAGGCGAAAATGGTCTAAGAATCCTTGTGATTTAGAAATTATGGATCCTTAGCCGATATTGATGTGGTAATATCGTCTAAGGACTTGCTATAATGGCTAAGAATCCTTCCCAAAGTGTTGACTTTTGATCAGTGGTACATATCAAATAATTTAGATATTTTTCATCAAATAGCCTGGAAATCTCTGTTATTTACTGCATCTTTTAGATTTTCCAGACATACTCTGTTATCCACAAGGATTCAAGGTCAATAGATTCAAAATCACAGAGATGCAGTGTCCAATATCGGCCAGAGAACCGAAATCACAGAGATTTATCATTTAATATGGGCCAGAAGTGGTGGCTGTGTTACCCTCGTGATATACAATAATTTCAAGCCTTCAGGTTTGCTGAGATGCCAATTCACAAGGATTTCAGACCCATTTGTTCACGTTGTGGGACTTGACCGTTAGATATTTTTTGTCTCAAACCCTTGAAATCTCTGTGAATTAATTTATCATCATCCAATATCGGCTACCAGTGAGATTCGTGTCTGGTAAAGGAGGGTAGGCTAACCTTGCGATTTACAATACCTTAGGTTTGCTGATTTATCAATTCACATAGATTTTATACTCATTTTTCACGTAGTGGGATTTGGCCTTTATGGCCTTTATTGAAACACAATCTATTCCACCCTCTTACTGAGGTCACATACAAATAGGTTTTAGGTCACAAAAGCTTTTGAGCCATAAAAAGCTTCACCCACAACATGATCAAGATCTTCTTTAATTAAGGAAAAAGGGCTCTGTTATTTAAAAAAAAGCAACAAACGCATTAAAGGCCAAATCTCACAATGCAAAAATGACCATAGAATCCTTGTAACGGATGAGCAAATGTATTTCACAATGCTTTATTGCCCAATAACAGCAATTGAATCAAAATCACAGAGATCCAGCGGTCAAAAGCAGCAATAGAATCAAAATCACAGAGATGTACTGCCCAATATTGGTTAGCAGTGGGACTTAGAGTAGGGAGTAGTGGGGTAAGAACCCTTGTGATTTAGGAATTTTACAAGAGTCCATGACTGCCTATGTCCAGAATCACAGACATGTCAGACCCATTTTTCATGTAGTGGGATTTGCCCTTAACAGCCAGTGGTATATTGGTATTGGTACTTCTGGCAAACAATGACCTTTTCAAGCCATGTATACTTGTTACATTAGCAAACCGGGTATAAAGAGGGTGGAATAGATTGAACAAAGAATCTTAATCTTAAATGTTCAGAGGAAAAGTAGTAGACGATTTTTCTGGCTAATGGTTAATGATTATTTGAGCTAGGCATTGACTGACATAGATTTACATATAATAGACATACCACATGTGCTCAATGTGTGACTCGAGGGCAGGAAACCCTGGAGTACTGGATAAATTAGCGCTGCTCTGTTGCTCTCGGAGATACTGTCATGATGAACTGTATATGGTCAATTTTCACGAAAATGGAGCACGGGCTCACTATACCTTTCCCCATCCATGTACACTTAACAGGGGGTCTAACTGCTATATTGTCTATACATTCACATGTCAATGACCTATAGGACTGACAAACATGTGGTGTACCCCTTAGCATCACCGTATGTAGGTACATTGAATCTTTGATTAAAGGAGAGTAATTAATATTTAGTAAATTATTTCATAACATGTTGATATATGTGGTCCAGGGAATATCCATGCAAAATATTGTCATAACTGGATGAATACATTACAACCTATTCGGAGAAATCATGGAAATATCACCGTACGTAGGTCCATGATTGAAACCTATGCCATAGAATGATAGAAATAGCTAATGCTATCTTTAAACCTGTTGATATACTTCAATTAACTAAGGATGAATACTATGGACCAGTTACAATACCAGAAATCAATAAATTTGTGAAGATAATGACTGCTATGCATAGACATCACCGTACTTAGGTACATCACCATACATAGGTCCAGCTCCATAAGTGGGTATAATTAATTGCAGCATAATCTATTCTTATCATAGAAATAAATGATAAAGACCCCTAGCCAACATGTTGTTATGACTGTATGAACAAAATATATCAGTTTTCTTGCAAATAATTCTGTTTATAGCAACCCATGTAACTTGTTCACATACAAGATTCATCACCGTACATAGTCCACCAGTTTTCTTCCTAAAACTGTCATAAAATCTTTAATTTTCATAGTTAGTGTTCCCAATTTTGCAAGTAATTAACATTATATGCTGCCTTTCAGCCCACAAGAAATACAAAACATCTGAGCAGCTCAGATTTATTCTCCTCCTCGGCCATGTGCTCCATTTTCATGAGAATTGACCATATACATTTACATAATCAGTAAATGGTCATGTATGTACACACAGTCTAATTGTGTATAGTTATAATGAACTGTTTTGTTATGATAGACAAGTTGATAGAACCTAAGGGAACAGTCATTTATTTATCATTTCCACTCGTGGAAATTCAGCATCAAGGGTCTGAAATTCTTTTAGTTATGCCTTTTATTCTATAGTTTCTATAGTAACGTACTAGCCTGAAATGAGGTAAAATTTCTCTGCCTCCTGAATTCACTTGGTCTCCCCAAACCCACCCATGCCCTATGCTGTTACAAATGACCACTCCCTTATGTATTCGGTTTACAGCTATAACAATCAGTGACCTGGGTATGGAGCTGGCCGGCCCTATTATACGGGAGTAGGATTTTGAGAGTGTTACATATCTAGAGCATATAGAATGGTCTTATACATGATCTGAAATGAACAAATTGTGATGAATAAAATTCCCAGCATCAGGGCAGGGAATTAAATCCAAAGTGAACCTTATGTAGCGTTTAATCCATGTTATGAGAGTGCACATGTGGGTCTATGGTTCAATATTCCACGACCACGTAGCGGTCCGCTTGCTTTGCCAACCCGCCGTGGCCATGTTTTTACTCCACCCGTCATACCCTCGTCTTTCCAAACACTTTTTGGGTAGAATCCAAGCATGCCAGGTCTTGTACTTCTAATGCCAGCAAATATACGATCTCTAGTTGGGATTTGCGTAAATTTTGTCTCCATTTTCTTATAAATAAATAAGAATCCATGGATTTTCCATAGCGATCCAACGCACACAGCCCAGTACATGGCCATTGCATCTTGTGTACGAAGCAGGTAGGTGCCCGGATGGAAGAACTAGGTCAAATACGCATTGAACAAGTATCGCTATGGAAAATCAATGGATTCTTATTTATTTCGAACAAAATGGCGAAATTAGGCATGGCATGTTAATATAGGATATCTAAGGATGTTTCCCTGTTAATAACTCGACTTCTGAATGCTAACGAGGTCTGTAAACATCAGGTATGGCAGACAACTTTTTCATATCCTACATGTGTATTGGTTTCTACCACCGGTCGGCTTGGTATAGTGGACAGCGAGCTCGTCTCCTGCCACAACGGCTGGAGATCGATTCCCCGTTGAACCTAAATGGTTTTAATAGGAAATCAATGGCTTCGCCAATTTATTAACATGTCCAGATTGAAACCAGCACCTTCTTGAAGACAAACAAAAGGTCTCAGAGTAGGGTTACAGCTTGATAACGCACGGGGGTTATGACCAAAAAGGCACTGTAGAGGCCAGAATCGTGAGATAAATATATATATATATATATATATATATATATATATATATATATATATATATATATGGGACTATATACTCCCAGTTATATATATATATATATATATATAATTAATTAATGAGTGATACGTTGGTACTATTTCCACCAGGGCGCATGATTTTCTATGACGTCACACATAACATTTCCTCCAGTATATAAGCTCCAGCAGTTGAACTAACGGTCAATTGGCCTCATATACTCGGACAGCATACACCACGCTGGGTGATGCTGGAAATTTTAAACAGTTTTTCAGTTTAGTCAAGTTAATACGGTACATACCCTTACAGTATGGGCAGGAAAGGAGTTTCTGGTAGTGGGCCTAGGTCTAAGACCAAAAAATCCCCTAAAAAATGTAAAAAGGACTTTGAGCGGTGTGAGGGCTAATAAGGTTGGTCAGGAGCCACCTACCCCGAATGCTACTGGGGTTATATTGGACTCAACCGTTGACCAGACTATTGGGGATTTGGAAGATTGTACCAGCCATATCGAGCAGCAGTTGGCTGATATCAAGAACCTTTTGGAGGGACAGGCCCTTAGTCGAGCAACTGCTACGATGGCAAGCAGCGAGTCGAAGATGGATCGTGCAAGTGGTAATGTTTGTCAACAGTCTTCTATTGACGTCGTGTCCAAGTGACAGGGGCGTGGCCGACAGCGGTCACCTGACTACCGCGGGCTCCATAGCAACCGGTGGACGCAACGCCATGTTGGATCCAGTCAGACGAGCCAGTCCAGGTCAACACCTTACCGTAGTGTTTCGTCGAGCTCCTAATCTTCCATTGATTCAACCACCTCTAGAATTGGTCGTTGTCATGGCTATAAGGATAGAGGTATGTTTGATCAAAAGAACTTTCTAAAAAAGGGAGAAAAACTTATTGAGGAAGAAGAGGATGTTTTCACTGTAGTAAAACATATAGAAGTGTTGGTGGAAAAAACTTCTACAAAGATATATACTATCAAAGCCTTAGTGATATATGATTCTGTTAAGACTAGGGCAAATTCTGGCAAATTCTGTGGAAGCATTCAGTGATGTTAGGAGTGAAGATATATTGAGGCATTTGTCTTATGATGGGACAGTACAGGCCCAGAAATCAGGTGTGACGAAGCCAAAAAGTTTGAAGTTGAAACATTCGACTCGCACATGTTATGCTTTTAACAGGGCTGAGGGGTGGAAGAAGGACCCATGTATATACCGTCACATTAGTGATGTGTGTGGTATATCTAACCATGGTAAAGACAGGTGCCAGAAGAATAAGAAGGATTAGGATATATTGTACTTAGGCAGGGTTCTATGTTAAAACCTGATAAATTGGTGCCTGATTTTAATGTAGTACATATGGTAGATCCTCCTGAGCCCCCCGTTTCTATCATTTCGGGTAATAATAATAATGGTACTTATTAGTCTTGTAATAATAGCAAGAATCTTTTTGTAACTCATAGTGGCCCAGTACAGGGCGAGGTTCAACCATTGTTTACAGTGGAGTGTGTGAATAGACCCAGCATCAGGGTTTATGATAGTTGTGTTAATGGTATTTTTGGTCGAAAAGCTCAAATCTTACCTTGCAGGTTGGCTAGTTTCCTAAGACAGTCAGATATTATTAGTATTAACCAAATAGATTCTGATTTTCTATGGTGTGGTTTTACTGAGGGGTTCAAAATAGTTGACCCTAGTTGTGATACAGGTTATGACTGTAAAAATTTTAAATCGATTGTAGAAGGAAAGTTTTACAATGAATTGTGTGATATTATCAAGGATGAGTTGTCCCAGGGCTTGGTCACTAAGACAGCCTATAAACCCAAGTCTAATGGTAAATTGAGGCCGATCACGGATTGTAGCATGCCAGCAGATATTTCTAATAATAACTACATGAATACTACTTCTAAAGGTTTCTTGTACAACTCCATAAATATGGTAACATGTCAGTTGGATAGGATTGACTATATGGGCGTTGTAGATTTAAAATCTGCTTATAGGAGTATCAATGTGTATGGTCCACCTGTAGGTTACTAGGGTTTCAGATGGGATTTTGGTAATGGAGAAGAATTTTTTGAGAGCAATCGCTTAACCTTTGGATTGAAGTGTGCCCTGTATATATTTAATAGAATATCTGATTTTTTAACTGTTGTAGCGCGACTGTATGGTGTCGATAGGATAGTTAATTATTTAGATGATTTTATCATCATTGCTAAGACCGAAGAGGAGTGTTTACGTAAGAGGAATATTCTTATTGAATGTATGGAGTATATGGGTTTCATTGTGTCAAAGGAAAAGGTGACTGAACCAAGTCAGATATGTGTCTTCTTGGGAATAACCATCGACTGCACTAAAATGGAGTTGTCTCTACCCAAGGAGAAATTAGATAAAATGAGTCTGGCACTGAATGAGTGTTTGGGAAAGAAGTTTGTCTCTAAGAAAATCATTCAAAAAATTGGTGGATTAATGTCTTTCTGTTCACAAGTGGTATGGGGTGGTAGGACCTTCAGCAGAAGGTTGTTTGATCTCTGTGCCAGGGCTAGAAATAGAGGTGTTATTAAGCTGGACGATGAAACCCAAAAAGATTTGATGTGGTGGAAAGATTTTTGTGGAGTCTTCAATTGTAAAAATATCATTTTGAATGATAATGAATGTACCCTATGACATTGTATTCAGATTCGTTGATACAGGGCTTGGGGGCTTGGTTAGGCAGGGATTACCTGTATGGCACTTGGAATGATACGGACCTGATGCCAGGTCTTTGTGACCACTTTACCCCTGCTCCTAAGTTAGATAATCTCAAGATTCACCACAGGAATATTAATGTACATGAACTTTATCCTGTCATGGTGGGTTTGAAACGCTGGTTAAAGGAGTTTAGTAACACTAGAGTTCATTGTATCACAGATAACATGCAAATCTTGGCTATGTAAAATACTGGTAGATCCAAGAATAAGCTGTGCATGGGATGGTTACGTGAGATTTTCTGGTTATGTTTCATCCATTATATCGAAATATATTCTACATATATTAGGTCAGAGGACAATATTTTAGCTGACCACTTTGTCTAGGTTAAATTATAAAGGTGTCCCAAAGAAATGCAGGAAAGTATTGGGTGAATATAATGTGTTTGTTATGATTGCAGAAGAAGAAGTTGGAGAGGAGAAGGAGAGAATTCTTGCATAGGGGTGTAGCTTAGGCTACTCGTAAGACTTGAAGACATCAGTTTAAAAGGTATAAGAAATTTTGTAAAAAATTTGACTTTACCCCTCTTCCTTGTGCTCCTTCTCAAGCTTCCTTATATTGTGTGTACCTGTCTGACTTTATGAAACATATTTCAGTCAGGAATTACTTGTCTGCTGTGTGGTATTACCAGAAATTAAGAGGTTATATGGATTATAGCAGTAATTTTGTGGTAAAGAAAACCCTTGATGGTGTAGTACAACCTACCCTCTTAGTCCTAGTGATATGGTTGAAATAAAATCTAGAATTAATTTGGAGTCTATGGAAGATGTGGTATTTTGGTCTGCCATATTGTTATGTTACCAAGGTGTATTCAGGATAGGGCACATGGTTCATTCACATCATAATTTTTTAAAGAGGAATGTCAAGGTTTCTTCTGATTGTATAGAGATTAAATTTACTTCATCTAAAACTGACCAATTTGGCAAGGGCTCACATGTTGTGTATCTTAAAAGAGATGATAGGTCTGACTTAAGTCCAGCTAGATATATTAAGAAGTGTATAAAAGCCTGTAGGTACCACAGGTTTCTGTTTTCCATCCATTGCAGACGGTTGCAATATAACTATGTAAATATAAGGTTAAAAGCTATTGCTTTTCAATGTGGTTTGTCCAATGGAGTTTCGACTCATTCTCTTAGGCATGGTGGTGCAACTCTGTTAAAAAATGCAGGTCTAAGTGTTCAGGATATTATGAGATGAGCCAATTGGAAATCTAATGCTATTTATAATTATTTACATGAGTCTATGGACAGCTAACTAGCTTTAGATGTAATGATTTAATGTGGAATGTTTTACATTGTGTTTAGCGGTTGTTTGGCATGTATAGGATTGATATTGACAAAGTCAATTCTCACCAAACCCAATGTCTTCTCATTTATTCCATTTATCATTGTTATTTATTATAATGTTCATTATTAATTATTACCGGTACACTCGTTTCTACACATTAACTTATATATGTATATATATATATATATATATATATATATATATATATATATAGTATTTGGAACCTATAGCACGCATACTCAAATCAGTTGGCCCACATTAATTGCCACATGATAGTAGCTACTTGTACAAATTATGAAGAAAGGATTAGAATATTACAATTCTGATCATATCATATAGATCTTTTTGAGAGCTTTCAGATCGTTTTGAATGATAAAGTGTACCTTATAGCCATAGTCCACAGAGAGAGGCTGACAAAGGGGGGAGATAATCAAAGTCGGGGGTGTTTTGTCGGGATTTTCTTAATTATTGTCGTGTAATTTACATCTGAAAATATCAAATAGTTTGATATTAATTCTCCTTGCATTATCGGCCATTTTTTTGTCGGATTTTTGCAAGCATTTATAACATTTCAAAGTGACATCGTTCACCCCCTTTGACTGCAAATCATGCATCATTGGCCCTAGGATCAGCCGACAATGTGGGTGCAATACCTATAGTCCACTGGGCCTCTTCGGCCAATTTTGGCCATACATTCCCTACACAAAAGTCGGCCGAAGAGGCCCAGTGGACTATATTATCTAGATCCTGAGAAATCCCTGCTCCGATAATCATAGGTTGGATCTGAAATTGTTACCATGCCTTAGGTCAACGTGTGATTCACTGAGCTCCAAATACTTATCCAGTTGTGTGTGATATGTATAACTCATGTCACAGCCCAGCGCACATGTGCACCTTGCTAGAGGGATTCTCTGTATAGGCCAATAGCCTATTAGTTACAGTCATGTACTTTCCAGGTATCGACGGGCAATATAGGGCATGGACCTACAGACCTACTCTTCATAGTGTTTATTAAAAATCACAATAGCCAATGCTTACAAATTCTAGTTTGCACCAGTTCATATTATTTCTGTAATAGGAATGTCAAGAAAATATTCAATTCATCACCAATATTAGAATACTCATCTATCTTCGAGTATTATTTTAAGTGGAATGACCATAATTTCCTTGTGATGAACATGATGCCCCGACCGCCCCTCTACGCCAAATAGTAAGGTCAGGGTGGGCCACAGAGTGAGGCTTTACCAAAGGATTACCTGAAGGGTCTTGCCAAAAAGCAAACGAGAAAAATATTGTACGTTTGTGTATTCAGATGATCTTTCACAAAATTGTTTGATTGGAACGTGCACTTTTTTTTACAACTTAAAATGTGTTTTCGGCCCAGTCTGAAAAAAATGAATAAGTTCTTCCTTGTTATCTTTTGGCAATACCCTTCAGGGTGATTGCATAACAGAAACGGGACTTATGAGGGCGGAACCCAGTTTATGTGGCATGTATACTGGACACGGCCATAACTGCAGTTCGTCACACCTCGAATCTTCTAGGACACTTAGCTTTACTTTCAGGTTAACTGTCAACATACATGTCAACGCTATCATTGACCCAAATCCATTTAACATACACCATAAATACTAAATTACTGCATTATTATACATACGTGTATATATCTTCTTGTTATATGAAAATTGGGCTTGGTCCCCACGATCATATACAAAACTAGACACCATCATCGTTAGATATATTTCCCCCATCATTCCATGAATCTACAGCTGAAAATACTCACTTTTCACCAGATCTGTGAGGTCTCCAATTTACCCCTCTGTGGCGACACAGGGAATGTTGGGGTGCATCCCCCACACTCTTTCAGGTTTCAGTATAGATTATATTGAAATAAGCTGAAATTTACACAGCTCATTCCCCATATTATTTCAGCTGCTCCGTCACACTGGCCATAAAATTGAAAAAGAAATTTGACCAGACCCCCCCCCCTTTTTATTGTAAGACACAGACTTCTAAAGCTCTTAAAGCAGCCTTCAGTTAATGTGAAACAGAGGATTGCCAAATGTAGACCAATCTAAAACATACTATCTGTCTGTAAGGATAATACACCATATTGCATCAAAACAAAAAATATTTATACCAACACGAGTACATGTATTAGTTTTATCTATGTTTATGTTTCAGAAACACTTCAGCTATTTGTAGTATGTCAACATGGGTGGATTTTATGCTGTAGATTATGTCATCTTTGTTGCTATCTTTGCAATATGTATTGCCATTGGCCTATACCACGGCTATGTCGCCCGACGCAATGGATCATCCACAAGTGCCTATTTAATGGGTGACAGGAAGTTATCGCTGTTTCCAGTGACAATCTCAATGGTGGTGTCTGTCATGTCTGCAAACACCCTGCTTGGGGTTCCTGCTGAAACTTACAAGTAAGTGCATAGAACCTTGAAGACATAGCTCCACTAGGGCGACCAACAATAATACAACCTGTGATACTAAAGTAGAATAAAGGACAGAAACTATCAGTCAATGCAGACAGAAGGGTCGCTCTAGTGGAGCATTGACTATAGGTAGGGGTTTATTTCAATATCCCTGATAACAATATCGGCCCACAGGCCTTTATATGGTGTTATATACCGTTATAATCTTGTCTTCAGGATTGGTGGAATATCTAGACAAGACGTTTAAGTTGAAAGGCCACAGGGTGCACCCGCATTCTGGAAATTAGATGTAGGAATATCAATTTTTGGCATCGTAATTTGCAGTGTTTTTTATTTTATTTGGGAAAGTGTCCAGTGGAAACCCTCCCTGTCCAGCTTTTATCTAATGGTGTTTCGATTCATAGCATCGGTCATTATTTTGGCAATTACTGGTCCCATTCTTTGGAATTGATGGACGTGGAGGGCATTTACCAATTTGATACGACTAAACACAGCTAGTCCGACTCAGAACCTCAAGTTGTAGTGAGCAATCATGTCAAATGGGTTCTATTTTGCATGCGGGGGGGGGGCTGCAAAAAGATACAATAAGGGAGTGGTCATTTATTAACAACAGGGGGGGTTGGTGAAATTCCGCACACGCGGTGAAAATCTTTCTGCCCCCCCTCCAAGGGGTCTGAAATTTTTCCGTCCCCCCTTTTATTCTTTAGTGGTGCATGGACTTTTTCACTGAAAAGGGGTGGAAAAAATTTTGTCCCACCTAAGAGGGATCTAAAAAAAATTTGTCCCCCCCAAATCCACCAACCCCCTCTGTTGTTAAAAAATAACCACTCCCTAAGACCATACAGGCACCATACAGGTAAGTTTATGGTACTCTACTCATCCAGTATGTGTCATCTTTGTTTGGTCTGAGTGTGGGACCAATGACATTCATAGATGCCATTGGTCCCACATTCAATCTTTTTGATAACGCACATTTATTGATAAACTCATGAATTTTGTAATTATATTTGAAACAAGAATTCATTTTCAAGATGAAAATTGGCCTTTTGATATGAAAGAGAAAAGGGGTTCAATATTAAGATTAAGGTGCGCGAAAATTGGTTTTTAACTCACTTCCCGTGAGACCACTTCGAGAGTACCTTTGTGAGTGTTGCATATTATTGGTGGGAAATGGTGGACGAGGGTCACTTTTGGACTAAAGGCACACCGTCCTTGCTTAAGTGGTGATGTTATTTTGGCAGGAGTCCTGACTTTGTTGTGGCCCCCTCATGCCAATGTATATATAACTGGGCACATACCATGCAATTCCATACAGCCAGCAAGCAGAAATCCGCCTGCTCGCATGAAACCTTGGTACCCACTTTCTGAAGCTCTAACCCCTTTCCCTTTTTTGCCTCTTTCCATTTCGGATTTTTGCCTCTTATGCCCCTTTATTAAGTCTTCAATCAATGAAGAAGTCTCCTTGAAACCTGATCAAGGTTTTGGAGTTTTAGACTTAACAGTTTGTAAAGGTTGAATAGTAATATCGGTGTCCGTTGGTGGATTTCCTCCTCCAATTCATGTTATAAGCCTATCTACTAATGTCATTCATTAGTCATCAAATCTCACTACAATAAATGATTGACAAACTCCATTAATTCCAATATTCCATTGTTCCAACACACACACACACACACACACACACAAGGCTCAGGCTGATTTCCAAGGTTACAAAATATCAACAAAAAAAAACATCCAGCATAAACTTGTGATCATATTCTGATTCAGCTATGGCATACAAATCGTACTCAAGGCATTTGGTACAGCCATTGGTGGAATCCTGGCAGCTATAGTGTTTGTGCCATTACTCTATCCACTGAGGATTACAAGTACATATGAGGTAGGTTCAATTCACACTGAGGTCATAAATGTACCACTATTTTGGGATAATCGTGACTTCTTCCAATGTGTTTCTATGTAATACTTCATATAATCACATGTAATTACCTCTAGTACCAAGTATATGGTAGAGGCATGTAGGGCATGCTTATGCAACATGACCATCAAGCTGGAAATTGGTTTCTTTGAATCATTCGGTGCACCGTTATCTGAATTACTCCAATTACCTTTGCATTGTCATATTTGAAATGTTTCTATCATGTTCTAATTGCAGTACCTAGAGATGAGATTCAATTCCAAGTGGGTGAGACGACTTGGGTCGATCCTCCTGATCATAGCCCAGGTATGAGCCTTACCATCGACACTGGTCATATTATAATAAATTATAATAATGCATATCAGAGAGCTTCAGATCTTCACGAAAATTACAATTCTATGTCGTCAATTTTTATGAACCAGCCTCAGGAGCATAGAACTCGGTTCAGTCTAACATCATTCATAGCATTCATCTGGAAAATCAAATATAGTTGCAACTTATGATATTAGCATTAGATAAGACATGCAAAAAAATGACAATCTATAGGCATGATGGATTAATGCGTCATCAGCCTTCAAAAAGGTTGCACTACGTTCTTATCGGTCATCTCAGTTGATTCTTTACAGCAATCCTTTAATGTAATAGACTCCCCTTTTTTCCAACAACAAATTTATGAGGCTTCATCATTTAGTTACTTCTGTTCAAGTTTCATTCATACAATTTTTTTTACAGTGCCTTTACATTGGATGTGTTATTGTTGGTTCAGCTGTTGCATTCCAAACAGGTTTGTCCTCTCCTCTTAGATCTGCTATTTTGTGCCAAACATTTCAGAATGGCATTGACTTTAAGATGCTATGTCTCTTTGTCAGTGTGAACCATAACTAAAATCCACTGCCGTCAGCATTTCTGACAGTCACCGTTATCTCATCATTCAGTGGTCTTTTTTTATGGAAGGCTGACAGAGAGGTGACAGAATACCAGACGGAATGCTGATTGCATCCATGAATGCACACTTAAATATAAATTATTGAGGTATGGATGCATTGCCTGAAGGGTTAAGTTGCTGTGCCTATTGTTGTATCTATAAGTGTCACAATCAGGCGTGTTCATCACACTGGTGGTGCATCTAAATCTGACATGCTAGAGTTAATTTCACTGATCTGTCTGTGCTTCTTCTCTCTGTCTCTTTAGCTACGGGACTACCAAGCTGGGCTTCTGTAATCATCATCACTGTCCTTGGATCACTAGATACTGCAGTGGTAAGTGTACAGGCATTAGCATGTGTCTTAGACTGACATAAGCTTTATCTATGTAAAAAAATAAATTGATATTTTCATTTTTTTCATGGCACTGAATTTGAATGTCATGTGTATAATGTGTATAACCATGTGTAAGCCTAAAATTGATTTGGAAAAAGCAATAGGGGTGACCCAGCACAAAATATAACTTAGTCTTCAAGTGTTCTTTATAGGATGAGGGTGGGAAGTAGGGTAGATACCATAATCTCTCAGGGTTAACATACTTATGGCATATTGCTGCTGTATATAATGGAGTAAAAATGAAGAATACAGTGCTAGAAATCTTCAAGCTTGAATCATTGTCAGTTGATGTTATAATTTTTGTTTAATTACATTTCTTACTAGGGTGGATTCAAAGGAGTGATCTGGACTGATGTGTTCCAGAGTCTAATCATGTTAATTGGATTAATCATTGTGGTCTCAAAGGTAGAGCATTTCTTTGATTGTTGCTTTAAGGTTACCTTAAGTTGGCACTTAACCCCCCCCCCTCAATTTTGTACCACTATACATACTGGGTATCTCACTGTTGCACGGGAATTAAGATATCTAGAAATTAAGGGTTAATGATGATTTATAGAGATAATGTCTGTCAGATTTAAGTAGGCAAAGTTGAAACGTTGTTTCCTTTAGGCTTTTGGATAACTTGTAAGAAACAGCTGGCTGTTTTCAATTATTTTGAGTACAGAGCTGGGCACAAAGGCAAAGACAGATTTCAAGCCTGCCTTTTCCTCCAGTTAATCCCCTGTCAATCTATTGGTCAGCTGTGACTTTGGCTTAATTCAAACACAGATGTCATTCCCAAAAATGTGAAATAGTAATTCATTATTTACCTCATTTTTTGTTCATCATTTCAGGGAGTTTTAAGAGTAGGTGGTGTGGACAAAATATGGGAAATAAACCAAGAGTGGGGACGGATTTTCATCAAGTAAGCTATAAAGGTTATAAGGTTCTTTTGAGTAAATTAAATCTTTATTGACTACAATTCCAAATATTGATACCATTTCATTCTATAACACAAACGGCCTATTCTGTCAAGATATGTGGACTCAAAGTTACTCTATTTGTAGCATCATTTACGTCACACTAATTAGCGTTAACCAGGAAATTACTGATGACTATTTTTCATTCTTGTCAGTCTGGAATCTGATGTCACCCAGAGAATGAACCTCCTCTCAGGTCTGATGGGGTTCGCCTTCACCTGGTGGGCCTTCTATGGAGTAAGTCAACCCCAGGTACAGCGGTTCTGTTCTGTGAGGTCACGGAATAAAGGCATTCTGTAAGTTGCCTGGTTTCATGAAATATACCAATTTTGATATAATTTGATTTCTTATGTCTGGTATCATTTTTCTCCTGTAGGTAAGGTGGGTAAGGTACATAAGTGGGCAAGTGATATGTAGCTAGGTGTGACTAATGGGCCAAATTCACTAAGATGCATGAGTGTGTGTGCATCAGAAAAATGCCATAGACCCCTATGTATTTTTTCTGACATGCAGCTCATGCATCTCAATGGATTTGGCACTTTATACAGAAGAAATGACCTCCTTCAACCTGATCTATGAATAAGTCTAACGGTTTTCGCCATATCACCACCATTGTTATAATTCCGCAATGCCCAAGTCTGGTTTTGAATTTGATTCCAACCATCAGTTTTAGTCATAAGTCAATGACCATATTCTTCAGGTCCATGGCTCTCAACCCTATTGGTTTCTTCGTCTTCCACGTGTTGTCAGTATTTGCTGGGTTGGTGGTAGTAGCCTACTATATCAGTGCTGGATGTGACCCAATAAGGGCTAAGTACATAGGTAACTCCAACCAGGTAAGCAGGCCTTAGCTTTCTAGATTCCAATTTCTATTGAACTACTTTGATACATGATTGGTCGCCTCAGGTCAATACCTTGAAGTCTTAAGTTTCTCTCAAAATTGATATGACCATGTCATGCCATGATAATTATTATCACCCTCATGTAAATACTTGCAAAGATTTACATTAGTGATAGGAAAGAGAATCTCTCTACCTGAAACTTCAAAAGATGAATTGCGGCAAAATTTGTAAATGCATTCTGAAATTGAATACATCAATTGCAAATACTTAATGGAGAATCATTTACTTGGCTCCTCGAAAAAATGCTGTAATACCTCATATATAAAGCATGTGCATTCCACGCAAAAGCGCACCCACTTTTACTGATACTATATATGCGATGCACCAGGAGCCTATTCTTACATATATCAGCCACACCTAATATGTCAGGTATTACTATAATCAGTTGTGGCCGTCCTATAAGTGAAACATAATTACACATTTGCATGTAACCACTACATGTTACATTAATTGAATATGGGTGGCCCAACGGTAGTAACGTGCCTCCAGGGGGGATTTTTAGTACTGGTTTTGGCCACCAGGGGGCAGTATATGGGTAAAACACTGATAAATATGCTAAAAAAAGCTTTAGGCCAATTTTTTTTATAAGGAATCCAGTTGTATGCTTAAAATCATTCCATCTCCACTAAAAATGTTCCATTTTTGGAACGTTGGTGGCCATGGAAAAATAGAAAATTGGTAGATAAGGCAATTTCTGGTTGCCATGGAAACCACTCCCCTATTCCAATTGGGAATGTTTGTCATAAACATCTTTTTAGAAATTCCTTCAGGAACTCAGAACCAAAAACAGAGCTCAAAAATTCCCTCTAGAACCATTTTTTCCCCTCAAAACTGTACTTTTTGCATTATTAGTGTTTATGATAGGATATAGTGCATTTAGAGCTTATTTCCCATTTCCAGTTGTACACACCGACCTATGTTTGTCAAGCAACTACAGCAAAACTACCAGGGATATTTTAGGTCAAGATATCTCATTTTAAAGCCCATGACTTAAACCTTAAAAAGCCATTTCCCCCCAGGAGGCATGTTTTCCCTCATCTGGCCACATGGTAGCAACTAATCCAAATACCTTTTCCATCACTTTCTAGTTATTAATCTTCTTTGTACTGGATGCCTTTGACCTACCTGGTCTGCCTGGTGCATTTGTTGCCTGTCTCTTCTGTGCAGCCCTCAGGTATGCACACAGTTACAAGAATTTGAGTTTGCATAATTTGCCAAAACAGATCTATGTTTATTGTGATATTTCATATGATCAATTTTTTATAATCTGTCCTGTAGAAGGTAGGATTCCTGATGCAGGTTGATAACCTATATCTTCTTTTTACTAGATGCACATTGCACTAGTTACCTTTTAAGTTTCATTATTTCATGTCTTCAAAATATTTTTAACTAGAATAATCAAAAATATCATTCTAAGGGCAAGCTGAGATTTATGATGTTGTTTTTTTTTCAAAGATTAGCAAAGCCTACAAACCCCAAAACAATGTTTTTTTAGCATACAAAACAACTTTTTTCTCCAAAGTGGATTTGTCATTTACGAAACCCCATGGCACACTACCAGCTTTTGACAATACCTTTTCCATCCTGTGCGCCTCAATGGTTTTATTCTTATTCTGTGACACAAGCTATATTCCGAATATTTGAGATAAAAGATGGCTGTTTTCATTTCTCTAGTTCCCAGTCTTCATCCCTGAACTCCATGGCTGCTGTGCTGTGGGAGGACTTTCTCTCTGACAGATACTCACACTGGAGCAATGGCAGGAAATCCCTTTTTCTCAGGTCTTCAGGTGGGTAACTGGAATTTCTTTTTTTAACTAGGTATGCAGGTCTTCTTCTTCTTCTTCTTCTTCTTCTTCTTCTTCTTCTTCTTCTTCTTCTTCTTCTTCTTCTTCTTCTTCTTCTTCTTCTTCTTCTTCTTCTTCTTCTTCTTCTTCTTCTTCTTCTTCTTCTTCTTCTTCTTCTTCTTCTTCTTCTTCTTCTTCTTCTTCTTCTTCTTCTTCTTCTTCTTCTTCTTCTTCTTCTTCTTCTTCTTCTTCTTCTTCTTCTTCTTCTTCTTCTTCTTCTTCTTCTTCTTCTTCTTCTTCTTCTTCTTCTTCTTCTTCTTCTTCTTCTTCTTCTTCTTCTTCTTCTTCTAATGATTTGCATGTATAAATATTGTGCACCCTGAAGAGATCCTTGATTGAAACCGACTTCAATATTCCTGCATTACGAGTTTGTGGAAGTTTGAACAATATTAATTTTCTTGTTAAATCGTAGGCCTTCTTGCCTCAAACCATAGGCCTACAGCATAGCTGGCTCCACTGCATTGCTCAGGTCCATTTCCTGCTAATCCAACCGATTTTGATATAGCAAATGTATGGAAAAGATTCATCGGATCAGCAGAAAGTGGACCCAATCGATGCAATGGAACCAACCCTGCATTCCCCCTCTGATTTGAGTCAGACTAGCTGTTTCTAGTCGTGCCATGACGAGGTATACTCTCATGATGACTCCATCTCTGTGTTTGGTCGGCCATATTATCATGTATGATAGTTACCTTTTGCTTTCAGTTATGGTCATGGGAGCAGTTTCTGGCCTTCTTGCCATCATGATGATATTCATCGGTGGGAATTTACAACAGGTACATTATTCATCTATTGCCTATTGAATGAAATCTTAAACATTAGACTGTTCACAAAAGTACATTACATGTATGCACTATGCACTTTCTTATAGTTTTTATCCCATGGAATGACCCAATTTGTTTGCATTCATCTGAGTAAAACTGTGACACAATCTGCGAAAATGGGGCTTAGTGCAGGGGGTTCTAAGACCCCTTCTCCCAGTACAAGTCACATTTACTATCATCGAATGCCTCCCATTTTGTGCTAGCTCTAAGATATCAAAAGATCAATATATTTCTGTCCATGAACTTTAATGGAACTAATGTAGTGCTTATATTACTCTTATTATTCTTAAGCTTGCCATCAGTTTCTATTCCTTCTCACTGGGTCCTCTACTCGGAATGTTCCTGCTAGGAGCCTTCGTACCATTTGCCAATTCCAAGGTGACTATCCTTTAACATTACATGTCAAACTACATGTCATTTGTAAAATAACTGAGTTGGCATATATATATATATATATATATATATATATATATATATATATATATATATATATACCCTGACATTAAAGCATCAGTAATTGAAGAGAGAGGTACATAATGTTTAATGACCTTTGCCTTTTTCTTGTCAGGGTGCATTCTGGGGTGGACTCATTTCTCTCATCCTCAATGCCTGGTTACTAGGGGGTCAGACTATCTTCAAGACCCAGCGTCTGAAGCTGCCAGCACCCACATACAACTGCACTGACAGTAATGGATTCAATCTTTTTAACACTACCACTACCACCCCATGGCCAAGTGCTGTCTCTGATGTCTCAGGCATGATGTTAGGGACAAGTGCTGCTCCTGCTGTTACAGATGTCGCCAAGTAAGTGTATTCATTCTAATCTTTATCACCCTATAGCCTGATATAATTGATCGTTTTGGTCTCTTGAAATACTTCTATTCTATTCGTGGAAATCCACATATCAATATATTAAATCACTAAATAAATCCATGTAAAATAGGATAGTACCTGCTCTAGTTGCATACTTGACTGTTCCAAACTGGGGCTCAATATTAGCAAAGAATTATATACAATTATTTCATTAATGTAGTTAGAGTAAGAGGTTTGCAAATAGGCATGGCTCCAACAGTACCTGGCCAGCAAATCGGTGAAATATATCTACTATAATACCTCATCTATAAGATGCACCTTGCATATAAGGCACATCCAGAGTTTGAGGGATTCCTATAGGATCTATATATAGTCATGTTTGGGCCAATTTCTGTTTCATAGTCTTAATTCCCTGCAAGTAAGGTGCACCCTATATATATATATATATATATATATATATATATATATATATATATATATATATATATATGGAACTATATACACTCGTGTATATTTATATAATTATTCGCGAACGGTTAGGGACTATTTGCAGCGCGCATTGGTATCTATGATGTCATAGCATGACGTCATGGTCAACACTCCTCCAGTATATAAGGAGAAGTTTCAAGGTAACGGTCAATTGGATTGATTCACCTGTACAGGTAACACCACGCTGGGTGTTTCCTTGATTTTTAACGGTTTTTCTTGGTTGATACTTGATTTTTGGATCAAGATGGGGAGAAAATCAACTAGAAGTGCTACTACTTCTAAAAAATCGGCCAAATCGGCGAAGAAAACGGTGGAATCGGCCAATTTAGGACTTTCGAGTGAGTTGGATTCGTCTTGTGTAGATCGGAGATCTACATCCCCCCACCACGCTAAGGGGTTGGAAGACAATCAATTCACTGACCAGACGAGTAGGATGAACCTGTTGGAAGGCGAGTTGTGCATCATCAAGAATCTACTGCAGGATTTGGTTGCTGGAAAGGACGGAAAAGACGAGACGAAACCGATGGAGGGGGCGTGGCATAATACACGTGCGAATGTTTGTCAATGACCGGTGACGTCATCGCATCAAGTGCGCAGCCGCGTATCCAGGCAGCGGTCCCCCAGCGTCCTTAGCGACGGTTCGAAATGGGACGAAGTCGTGCATCGTGGTCGTCGTCGGAGATCAAAATCATCCTTTTCTACTCGTCACAGACCTCGGTCGTCTTCAGGAGGGTCGTCAGTGGATTCCGCTACATCCAAGCTTCACACCAATACCAAATATGGTGAGTTTGACCATGAAATGTATGTAAAAAAACGGGAAAAGATCGATACCGTTGAGAAATTGGTGCTAGTCAATTTGAATTTTGTCTTGGATTATTATAAGGACAACAGTGATGTAGAAGGCATGTTAAAGCATCTCCAAGTTCTGGTTGAAAAGGCTGGTACAAGAATGTATACAGTAGCAGCTCTATTGGCATACGACAGGTCAGTTAGGACCAGGGCAAATAAGGATGGGATAGAAGCTTTTGGTGTTATAGACAATTCGGATATTCTGAGACACTTATCATATGATGGTACTGTCCAGGCACAGAAAGCATACACCACCAAGTCTAGGAATGGTGTCAAACAAAAAGTCTCAAATAATTCTTGCTATGCCTTTAATAGGGCAGAAGGTTGTGTAAGGGACCCCTGCAAGTATAGACATGTTTGTAGTGCTTGCAGTTCCTCTGGACATGGTAAAACTGAATGCCAAAAATCCAGGAGTGAATAGGAAACTGTAGGGGGTCGGTGTCCCATAGCTTGTAATGAAATTTGTTTGATGCCTGACCAAGTTATGGTAGGTGTGGTAGATATCGACTCGCCCTCACAAACTCCAGTACAGGAGGTGATTGATACGGAGATGGTTAAGGAGTGTATTCTTTCAACTGAGCCCGTAGCAGAACAAAATATTTTCAAAGAATTTAATTCGTTGGAAGATAATACAGATGTTATTGGTTATAACCCAATACGGGTTGGTAACGAACCTCTATTTACGGTTAGTGTCTCAGATTTGCCCAGCATCAGGGTATATGACAAGTGTATAGAAGGTACATGTACGTGTGTTCATTATATTGGTGGGGAGAGAGCTCAAATTTTACCATGTAGGGTAGCTTCTTTCCGTCAACAAAATGGTCTCATTGATATTAGTGGTGTAGAGGCTGATTTTCTATGGCATGGTATTGTTCAAGGGTTTAAAATTGTGGATCCGGAATGTCGTACTACCTATGACTGTAAAAATTATAAGTCAATCCTCGAGGGAAAATTCTATAATGAGTACTGTGGTATATTGTTAGATGAACTAGAAGCTGGTCTAGTCTCTAAAAGTGTAGATAAACCCCGTTGTATCCATGCCCTAGGTGGTGTAGAAAAATCAAATGGCAAGTTAAGACCCATAACTGACTGTAGTATGCCTGATAAAATATCCATCAACAATTTTATGGATACTACTAGCTCGACATTTTCTTATAATAATATTAGCACGGTGACTGCTCAATTGAATAAGAACGATTTCATGAGTGTGGTAGATTTAAAGTCAGCGTATAGGTCTATAAATGTGTATGCACCTCACACGACCATGCAAGGTTTCAGGTGGAATTTTGGGCATGGAGAGGGTTATTATGTGAGCAACAGGTTAACTTTTGGCCTGAAATGTGCCCCGTATATTTTTAATAAAATCTCTGATTTTATTGTGGAGGTGGCAAAATTCTACGGTGTAGAAAAAATTGTAAATTATCTGGACGACTTTATCATAATTGCTGATACTTATGATGAGTGTCTTAGACAGAGGAATTTATTAATGGAGTGTATGGCGTACATGGGTTTTGTAGTATCCAAAGAAAAGGTGACCGACCCATCTCAAGTTTGTAAATTCTTAGGCATTAACATAGATTCAGTTAAGTTGGAACTGTCTTTGCCTATTGAAAAGGTTGAAAAAATGGAAAATCTCTTATTGGATAATGTTAATAAGAAATTTATTTCTAAAAAGAACTTAGAGAGGATAGGTGGTTACATGTCGTTCTGCTCACAGGTGGTTAAGGGTGGTAGAACGTTCAGCAGGAGAGTCTTCGATTTGTGTGCTCGAGCTAAGCCTAGGGGCTATATAAGGGTTTCTGAATGTACCAGACGTGACCTTCAGTGGTGGTTGGATTTTTGTAGAGTTTTTAACTGTAGGAGGTTATTTCTTAATGATGGTATTGATACACCTATGTACTCAGACTCTTCCATGAAAGGCTTCGGGGCTTGGATGGATAAAGATTATTTATATGGTGACTGGACATCTTACGATAAATTCAGTCTAGGTAGTGGTCATTTTACACAACCTCCAATACTAGACAATTTGAGAAATCACCATAGAAATATAAATGTATACGAGTTGTATCCCCTTCTTATGGGACTTAGACGTTGGATATCTAGCTGTAAAGATAAAAGAATACACTGTATTACTGATAATATGCAAGTTCTAGCTATGATTAATACCGGTAGGTCAAAAAATAAGCTTTGTATGGAATGGCTTAGAGAAATTTTTTGGCTTTGTTTCATCAATAATGTGGAGGTGTATGCAACCTATATTAAGTCAGAAGACAATGTCCTGGCCGACCATCTTTCTAGACTTGCTTACAAGGGTGTTCTAGACAAATGTATAACTTCTCTCCATGAAAATGAAATGTGCTGCTTTAATTCCAGAATGGAAAAGGTTACAAAAAAGAAAAAAGTGTCTTTTAGCGAAGGGTGTGTCGGAGAACACGAGGAGAGCAAGGAAACAACAACTCAACAGGTACAAAAAATTTTGTAATAAATTTAATTTACCTAAATTTCCTTGTTCTCCCTCACAGGCTGCTACATATGCAGTATATTTATCTAGTTATATGAAACCTTCTTCTGTAAGAAATTATTTATCATCCATTTGGTATCATCAAAAAATTAATGGTGGCTTAGACCATAGCGGTAATTTCATGCTAAAAAAGGTGTTGGATGGTATTGAGAGAAATTATTCTGTTCCTGCTAGGGTTACTCACCTATTGAGTCCGAAGGAAATGTTATGTATTAGATCTTATTTGGATCTCTCCAACAGGGCTGACTTGAAATTTTGGTTAGCTATTCTGTTATGTTACAGAGGTGTCCTCAGGATAGGACATGTGGTATCTTCTCCACATACACTAAGGGTAGGTGATGTTAAAGTATGTAAAAGTTATGCTAGTCTTCGCATTAGAACTTCTAAAACGGACCAGCTTGGTTGCCATTCTTTTAATGTGTATTTATGTAGGGATGATACCTCACTGTTATGTCCTTGTAAGGACCTAGGAAAATTGTGCACAGGTAGGGGTGGAAGTGAGTTATTATTCAAAATTAATGGTGTTCCTCTACAGTACCAATATATTAATTCGAGGTTGAAATCTTTATCTATACGTGCTGGTATCAAAGGTTCAGTCTCCACTCACTCACTTAGGCATGGTGGTGCTACCATGTTAAAGGATGCAGGACTTAGTGTAGATTCTATTAAAAAGAAGGTAAATTGGAAATCTAATTCTGTTTTTACATATTTACATAACCATAAAAATGAACTTTTGGAATTAGATAGACTTTGCCAATCTCAATTGCATAGTTGATTGGTATGTGTTTTCACATGTGTTTGGCATGTTTTTATGTGTTTTGGCATGTATGGTGCTGATAGCCCCAAGGTCAGTAACCCACCAAACTCATGTGTCTGTGATATGATCATTTATTATACTACTTCTCATATATTATTACTACTGTATATATCAACATTATTATTATCGTTATTACCGGTATTTATTATTCCCTGGCAGCGAAATAACTTATGGAACTATATACACTCGTGTATATTTATATAATTATTCGCGAACGGTTAGGGACTATTTGCAGCGCGCATTGGTATCTATGATGTCATAGCATGACGTCATGGTCAACACTCCTCCAGTATATAAGGAGAAGTTTCAAGGTAACGGTCAATTGGATTGATTCACCTGTACAGGTAACACCACGCTGGGTGTTTCCTTGATTTTTAAATTTTTACTACTGTTATTACTATTGTTATTACTATTGTTATTACTATACTACTGTTATTATATTATGCATTTTACTGACTATGCTTTGTCAACTAATTGTTATAGTTGTTTTAATAAAGGCATGTATGGTGCTGATAGCCCCAAGGTCAGTAACCCACCAAACTCATGTGTCTGTGATATGATCATTTATTATACTACTTCTCATATATTATTACTACTGTATATATCAACATTATTATTATCGTTATTACCGGTATTTATTATTCCCTGGCAGCGAAATAACTTATATATATATATATATATATATATATGGTGTACTTAGGATCCATCCTCCCTAATAATCTGTGCCTTATACATGCAGGTTATTACACTGGTTGCATTTTTAATATGATTGTTTAACTAATGTAATTTGATTCTATTCCCTGCAGGACTGGGGTCCGCTGGCTGTATTCTGTATCATTTGTGTGGTACGGTATGATTGGATGTGTCCTCACCCTTGTCATTGGTATTGTTGTCAGTCTAGTTACAGGTACACAGCCTATTTATGGAATACTTTGTCAGAAAAAAATAGTATCACTACCTGACATGACTATTTATAAGCATAAAAGCTTCACTCAGGTGGAACAGCATAATCATTTGGTAGCACATTTATATAGGAGATGCAAATGCATACAGCACGTAAAATCTGAATTCTAACTTTTAATTTGTGAAGCTTAATCTGTTAATATCTCAAAGCTAAACAGTTCCTCAGTGTATTCAATATACAAGCGTCATAGATAACCCTTACTGTAGATCATCATACATATCTATAAGATGATAGTTTCTGATGTTTTTTTTAAAATTTAATTCAAGGTTGTGAGCGTAAGAGGAAAATCCCAAAGAAGCTGTTTTCTTTCATCATTCATCCTTTCCTTCCTGATGATGATGAAGATGAGGACTCCCTGCACAAGGTGAATATTTGTCATACAAGCTGCTCTTCTGTCTGTCATTGTGTCGTGTCTTCATCTTATATTCCAATATAGAATTTGTGGACTTCCTGTATGAAACTGCATGAAACTTAAGATCTAACTTCAGCAACTTTAGTAACTTTAGTTAAAGATAAAGAGTTGCTTAAAGTTTCAATGCCACTAGATTGTCAAACATATTAATATAATTGATTAAAGTGACACAGTCCGATTTTTTTTCTATTTTTCAAATTTTACTCAGGCTTGTTACACACATTATGATATCATCATACTATGTGATCTTACGTTTATAGACACTGATAAGGGGGTGCCATAGGTCCTTTCATAAGGCATCATACACTGTATTTCCAATAATTGGAATTATAGCGAGCACTCCAAAAGTACCAAATTGAATTGAAATATGATGGTTCCAACAAATATAAATGTTTGCTTTGAATTTTAATTTGGACTTAAGTGTTGGATTAGAGTTGCTTTAACCTGCGTAGATTTGTACACTTTAGCATAAATGCATCCAACTGAAATTGTTTCATATATCAAACTTATTGTTCCATAATCTCTTCAATTTGCAGGAGCCACCCCCTTACGATCAGAAGCCATCATTCTATAAGAACTCGGCGTTGTCCACGTCAGATCCAAAATTGGCAAATGTTACCAAATGTTAAATGTGAGACTGTGCTCTTGTCCCATGATTGACCCATCCAGGCAAGAAATATGTGCCAGATCAATCGCAAAAAAAAACATTTTATAGGGCCTTTTTGAGAATTGTTCACCAGGTGTTGAGCTGGCACACATTAGCTAGATAGAGCAACAATTTACAGAAGGGTCTAGGATAAATCGCACCTGACTCGACCACTAGGCATGTTGATACCTTAAGACGACCACCTTTGACTAACTTCTTTCAACTAATACAGAATTACGTATACTAATTGATTGTACCTCGTTAACTATATATATATATATATATATATATATATATATATATATATATATATATATATATATATATATATATATATATATATACCTTGAATATGCCACAAATGTTACTCATAAATTGTAAAGATAGCCCATGGTAAATGGGTGGTCGACTTAAGGTACACAAAAATGTCTAGTGGTCAAGTCAGGGGCGACTTACCCTATGTTGTTTACAACGTGATCAGAAACACAAGTAATTGACCTGACCACATGGAAGGAAATGTGTGTAGGAATGATACATCTACTTACAATCTCAGGGTAAGGGAACGTTCAACAATTATGTCACTGGTATTTAGGCATTTTCAGGACCCACCCATCCCCTTTTCATTGTTTATGTATGGAACATAATAGAGGAGCCCAAAGACCCCCCCCCCCCGGACACTGCCTAAGCAGTGACATAATTGTTACATATTATTGTTGATATATCAACTAATTTTGGCTGTTTCTTGACTAAGATTACTAAAAAATATGGTTTATTCCATGATAGAACAACATGAGAGTGTTTATATTTGTAATGCGCGACCAGTCATCAACAATGATTATCTATCTTAGGTATCCATGAATGTAAAATATGGAACCAAGATTTCTTGGAATGGATGTACATCTATGAGGGCATTATACACATTGAAAATTTGATAAAACATATACATAAATGTAACACATTAACATGAAGTTACATCAATTGCACATGAAAATGTATCAGAGATCACATGCTAATAAGATGGACTAGGAACTACCTATTTCGCACATAGATTATAGGTGATAATAATAATGACATTTTCATACTTTTGTTTCATGGATGTAAGTTATACACAGTTATATATGTTCAACCATAGAGGTTCAACAAGTGACATCAAAAGTATACCACTTGAAACAATGTCTTCAAGGTGAATTAAAGTATGAATATATTTATGCAAAGTACTTATTAATAAACTTGTAAACTCGGATACTTTGTTGATTAAAGGAGTTCTGCCTAGGGCTCACTGAACCATAAAAGAAATGGAAGTCCTTTTTTCCCGTATACCAATTATAGACCCATAGCCCAGAATAGTGATTCTATTAGAAGCGCACCACAGTGACCAATAGTAGCAATCATGAGTGAACAATATACAGGATATTTCAATGGACTAACACTAACAAGTGCACATTGCCTTTATATCATGCTGTCAACATAGTTCTTTCTAGTCATGGTTAACTGCACTCCTTTTAGCCACAACTATGAACGCAAATCAGTGCAGAATGTCGATATTAAACCATGATATATAGCATTATATAATACCACCTGAGGGTTATTCCTTAACACAAAGACTGCATCATTCTAGCACAGACATCTGCGGTCGTAGAGCAGTATACATACATGCAATTTTAGCACCTTAAGTAATTACCTCCAGGGCCCTGGGAGCTCCTAGTGGGAATACGTGTCTCAACAAATACTCTGACTGGGATGGTAGGATTAAAAGAGCACTAGGTTGTTGTTCCCAAAGTCCATCCTAAACAAAAACAATGGTTGCATGCTGCACTACTATCAATGAAGGAGCGTGGGATGAAAGCGATTAGAACAATCACTGAGAAAATATTGTTACTCACATGAGTCTAGATCCAGACTCAGTCAATGTCGCCAAAATGAGTATGATTTGAGACTCAGTCTGATCCTTGGATGATACTCAGGCAGATCCTGAGACTGATCCTTGGTTCTACCATAGGCAGGAACAGAGGGCATCTTGATCCCATAGAGTTCAATGTTAACCAAAACGAGGCTAGCAGGGCTTAATCCTGGGATAATGCCCTGAGGATAATGCCCTCTCAGACCAATGATGTTATACTAATGATAATTCAAGTTAATATACTCAAAATAACCTATGGTAGAACCGAAATTGAGCCTGGTATGTCAGGCATTATCCCACAATCATGCCCAGCCCTTGGGCATGGCCAGGGGCTGCTGCGCAGCCTGACCTGGCCATGCCCTCGGGCTGGGCATGATTGTGGGATAATGCCCTCCACACCAGGCTCAATTTCTTAGATGATACTCTGGAGTCCAAGTTTACCTCTTCCCAGAATCTGGGGAAAAAGCTATCAGGCAAGGCGTGCGGGTATTGAACAAGTAACCAATGGATAACTCATGACGCATGTGGGTTAGTGAAGGATAATGACACGAGGCCGTAGGCCGAGTGTTATTAGCCTTCGCTAACCCACACAAGTCATGAGTTATCCATTGACTAATTATTTTATACCATGAAACCAATAAATAATCAATATGATACCAATAAATTCAAGTTGAAAACAAAAATTATTCCCCCTCCCCGGGACTCGATGCCAGCCATTGTGTGTACAGATCGGTACATACACCTCCTCGCCTGGCAGCGGACAGCGACAGCGCCCGTCTCGGCTAGCCTTCGCAGCGGCACACGGCGAAAAATAGTGTACACATACCTTGTCGCCCGGCAGCGGACAGCTAAAGGCTTTGAATGCGTCTCATGGTTATGTTTGTGTAGAATACACCTCCTCCCCCGGCAGCGGACAGCGACAGCGCACACGGAGAAAAAGAGATGCGTCTCGGTGTTATGTTTGTTTATAATACACCTCGTCACCCTGCAGCGGACAGCACCAGTGCACACGGCGAAAAAAGATGCGCCAGGACCGGGGTTCGATCCATGTACCTCTGACGGTTTGGCGCAACGCGTTAACCGCTAGACCACCGTGTCTCCTCCTTCAGCGGCCGTGTCGGCTTGGATTGATTTGAATGCGTCCCTTGGTTATTCCTCGTCACCCGGCAGCAGACAGCGACAGCGCACACGGCTTTGTATCATATCCAGACCTGGTTCGAACCGAGCATTTCTCGTCAGTCCCTGTGGCGCAGTGCATAGGGAGTTGGATTTGGGATGTGAGACTGCAGGTTCGATCCCTACCCTGGCCTGGAAAATTTCGTGGGTTTTCTAACATGTAACATATGACATGGGAGGACATGAGAGGCATGCGGTTATCCTGGATAACTGCACGTCTTACATGGATAACCGCACGCCTTACATTGATAACCGCACGCCTTACATTGATAACCGCACGCCTTCCAAAATTGATGTTACAGCCTATAGGGTGTGCAATATCGACAGATATGTGTATGGGAATAGCCACCAAAAAGCACTGTGTAACCCAGAAATCGTGGCATAAACATATATATGCCCGCAATACCTGCAGAGCACCAATATAGGTATACAGTGGTGTGTAAAAATAAGAATATGGGTGGATGAGATTTTTTTTTTTTTTTTTTAAAAGCGTCTTAGGGATGGCAGATTACTTTTGGTTTCTGCATGGAAGCAAGTGCCATCATGGATCAATGTCCCCCACCCCTAAATATAAAATAAAGAGGTATAACTGTCAATATAGAGAAATCAACGACAACCCTGTTGTGCCACGTTATGTCCGCGCACTGTGTAATAACACGGTGCGGACATAACGTGGTGGCGGACATAACAGACCCCATCTCAGCAACAAATGACTCTGTCTCGGCCATGAAGAACGTGCAAAAACCGTAGTCAGATTAATCTCATGCCAAGAAACTCGAAGGATCGATTATCAATGAATGGATCAGTATAGGAGGGCCCCAATTGCAAATCAATTATTAATCAATGATTAAAATACCCCCGGGTTGGCCCTGAGCATCTATTTTGGGTCAGATGAGCCGCTCTCCACCCCTAGTGGTACTAGTGCAAACTACAGACACCACATCTGAAAACATCAAGAGCAGCAGCTCATGGGGTGCAAATGGAAACTGCTCAGCTGGTGTAAGGAACAAGTCAACAGGCAGTTACTGAAGGAATTTCTAAAGTTGAAACTAATGTCTAGATGAGATAATGGTGCTAACTTCTGGGGTACTTAGACATGGATGTTCTTCTAATAGTGGAGGTTGGAAGTTGCAGACAGGATTTAAGTCCTACACCCACATTACCCAGGACAGGTAGGTGAACATTGATCCTGACTCAGTATCTACAGCTGTATGCATTCTCACTTCACTCAGTTTCACCTGTGGGCTATGCTGTTTGTGGAAATAGCTTCACCAAAGCTGAATATGTCAGATAGTTCATTTGTGGCTTTAATACATTTTCTTTTGGTCTGATCATCTTGTTACAAAATTGTATTGACGTCTAATTTTACAACCTGAACCCTTTAGTCATTTCTTTGAATATGGTATTGTATTTTGTTGGAATTCTCGCACACGTTTAAGAAGTGACATCGTGGTATTCAATGCAAAGGCTATATTCCGCAAACTGGCAATATAAGTAGTTCGTGAAAAGGCATCGATGGTCTCATTGGCAAGCAGGCCTACCATGGCAGATCTGGTCAGTAGGTCAGCCACATCCATTAATAGTCCTTTAAGTAACCCTTGAAGGGGCAACGTAGTAAACTGGTGCATTATGTCCAATTGCCATAGAGATGCGTGCATGGATGAGAACTGCATTCACAGTGGCCCATCCCCTCCTTTTTGTCTGTATAGTTAAGAGTTTGTTTGATTTTGAGCCCCTAAAAATCCTCAAAAAAATGGGGGTGCACCCTTCCCTCTTGGGCCGCGCCCCTTCCTTTTCGAAATCCTGGAACCGCCACTGATTCAAGTATTGATGCCATCCCCGCTGAGTCCATACATCCTCAAGATTAAAAAAGGGTTTGCCTCGATGGATCAATCTAGTGCAGGTAAGAAGGCTCGTTGCCAGTACTGCGCACATGAATTTGTGAATGCAATACTTTGGTGAATGTCACAACATTCGCATATGAGCCTAAATGCATCCTTAGGCTTTTACATGACTATAAATAGTCTAAACATCGAACCACTGACCTGGGGAGGTTTACAATCCATTAAATATTCACCCTACTAAATCATGCCACTGACTCAACACATCAATATCTCCTTTGTTGTTTATAATGTCTGTTTTCTGTTTCCCTCGGCCACTTTACTTCCCTGTATCATTGTGTACTTATGGAAACAGTGTGTTTATGGAAACAGTAGATGTTTGAAACTTGTTTATAGAATCTTATTTTTTTTGTCTACACTCTACGCTGACATTTGAAGTATCATAATCATCTATATATAGTGTCTAAACGAGATGTCTACATTATTGATTCTAAAAATTGACGCTATTTCAATGGCTGTTCTTTAAACTTTAGGCCATAATGTTGCCATCCAAGCCAGACTTTTCTAGGACCATTAACATTCACCGGTGTGTATGGTGTGTATTAATCACCATTTCTGACATGCTGCGCTACGATCCTTTATGAGGATTTATCCAATAGAGAACCTGATCTGATCTATAGTAGTAACAATTTATGTGCATATTTCATCATGTACACTGGTGTGGTGTATTCCATAATTTTTTCCAAATCCAAAAGAAGATATACTATACCCTTGTGGAACCTTGCACACCTTAGCTAGTGACAAAACTTTATGGGTTAAGAAATAAATTGCTGGCAGCAATCGGAAGGTGCATAGTAATGTATTAAAGTAATACGATTATAATCACATTCAATATTAGGGAAGACCCTTCTCATCAATGTCAGTGGCGAATCCAGCAGCTTGATAAGGGGGAGAGGGTGCACTACTGGAATTTCCCTAGGGGATTTTTGGAACCCAAACAAAATAAGAAATATTACTCTGAACCTTTCTTTCAGACACCAAGCTCTCTGAGGGAGGTATACATGTTGGCAACTTCTGAAGTCACTACCAATGTTTAATTAACAGCAAAGGCCTGTATCATAACCACAAAAGTAGGCCCCAGGATGACTGAAACTGGGGGCATAGAAGACGTTCTAAACGACATCTCCAGTGACCCCAGGGTGGCTCAGCTGGGCACCAGTAGACGTGTACAGAGCTGGCTCAACAGGATGCCCTCTCCCACTAAGTCTCTGGAAGAAGCCAAACTCTGCTCCATCCCAGAGTGGAGTGCCGTTCCACAGACTACTCCAAGAAGGGGATCCATGGGCTCAATTCATGACGAGGTTGTCCTCCATATGACGCCAGAAGTGGGGCTGCATGAGGAGGTAGAAATAGGAGAGGAGTTCCTTCCGGATGAAGTGCGCATTATGGTCGGGCGAAACAGGGTGCGGATTATTGCTGAGCATAAGGAGAGCCCTGTCTCGACTTCTGAGGATGATGGTAAGGATACTGGTATCCACAGCCTGCCTGGAAGTGCTGCTTCTAGTAAACGCGGGAACAGCCAAAATAAAGAACACAGCGTCCATAAAGTGGTCCAAATCCCGTCCTACATAGACTCCTACTCACTCCGCTCAGTATTCCGTGACGGATACGTCACCATCACCGGAAACTGTGTGCACCAGAAGCGGAAGTGGACTGTGGGACAGAATGGCCACCTGGCAGTCAGAGATGACGGCTCAGTGCGCATGACGCTGGATCTACCGGTAGGCGTCGCCTCAGACCAGGTTTCCGTGACCACCATTACAAAACGCTACCTGGTGGTGACCTCTAAGTCTAACGCTGCAAGGTCAGACCAAGACGCCACCGGAAGTGCCCCCAAGAACTTCTTAGACACATACGAGTTGCCCGATACATGTGACGTCACAAATTTGGAGACGCGCAGTTTGGGTAGTAGTACTCTTATTGTGGAGGTTGGTGCCAAGGGACACCGACCTCGTTCTCATACTTACTGATTTGTACGAGCACAAAATGCTCCCTACCCATCAGTGGCACCTGAAGCAGTGCACTTGTTCCCCGCCAGGGCGATTGCCATCATCACATGTATGATAAATCTTGAAGGACTTCTTCATCAAGGTTTCAATTCCATTTTCTAGATCTACCTGTACTAAAACGGCCAGTATCTTTTATGTATTTCAAATCATGTTGAATCTCGAGGGATGTCGTGATGCTTTACCCCTCATCAAGTTGTTTATTTTCACCGGCTGAATGCCTCATCTCAGCTGAACGACTTTAATTTGCCCATATCGGGCAACCGATTATTCATGAAAACGTTTATGGACGTTAAGAGGGCCCCTTTTTGATATTGCTTAAATCTTTTAAACCCCAATCAATGTAATCACATTATTCATCTGGGCAAATATTAAGCATACTTTTATATGATATTATGTGGACTGTTATACATATTATCATCAAAAAGCTTCGATCGTATCCTTGCTATAATTGTGTGTGTTTATCGATGTCTTACCTCTATCAAAATTTGATAGAGGTAAGACATCAATAAATGCCTTGTGTGTGGAATCCCTATATAAACTGGCGTGCAGCCATGAAGAATCGTCTGGGACAAGAAATAGCGATCGTGAAAAAAAAATAATAGAATCTTACTTTTATATAAATGGCTAATCCTCGACCAATTCAGACTTTAGATAAGAGATGTCAGGCCTACAACAATGTCCATGCATGACTGCATCCATCCCTATGGAGTGCATTATAAGCTCAAAGTATGGCTTAAAGCTAGAGTGAAAGTCATTTTTACCCCAATACTAAAATAAGGCTCCATTTAAAGAATAAAACCATTTTCTGAAAACGCCTCTTTGCTCTTGAAATAATAGAATTACAATGTACAAATATATCTTTAAAAAAGGCACTTTGGACAAAGTTATTGGGAACATCAAATATCCACAAACAAAGGTTATGAATTATGCTACACAACTAACATAGACTCAATGGCGTTGCCAGGAGTCACCAACAGGCATTTATAATAGATGCCACAGAAGGTGGCACACAGGAGGCTGCTATGATGCTGTCAATAGTCAGGTCTAATGCATCATCTAAACTAGTGGTATAATCCTGGAGCTAAGATGTATACACATGAATCGAGATAGCTAGAATTAGTAGGTAAATTCAACCAGGATAAAACCGACTTGAAGAAACAGGCACAGCCATGGAACTCCTGATTAGGGTAGGTTGCTTGAAGTAGTAATGGAATCCAAATATGATTCACATATATCTCACAATCATCCAAATGCATTTTGTATACTTTTGATGGCATGTAGGTGCATTGCATTACCCCTCACAACTTTTCGGATTACTATACCTCCAAGTTTATGCAATGTTCAATAGATATTGCAGTGTGGCCTGTAGGCACATAATTATGTTATACACTGAGCATTAGTCTCTTCGTAGTAGATGAAGGTCAATATTATGATTAAAAAGGAAGAAATTTCAATTTTACAAAAATACCAGTTACAACTTTTTTGCACTAAGGTGACGCTGTGGGGATTACATCCTGACCTTTGTGGCTACATATTCTTATCACCAACTTTCACTTTATACGTGCTAAAGACATGGTCCTGTTTGCAGGTTCTGGCAGTTGTAGCCATCTGTACCACCTCTCTTCTTGATACATGTGAGTATAATTCATTTCATGCAGACCGTTCAGGTCCTCGTGGGATTCGCATGATGTAGAGTTTTAGATACTACCAAAACCTGTTATAAAGCATTGAAATGCTACTATAGTATGTGTTCCTTAAAGGCCTATTGATATTGTCAGAGGATAAAAGGGCAAAATAAAAGCTATTTCCAGAGACTTGTTTGCATTAACACTTCCTGCTATGAAAATTGATGAAAGATATGTTTATGGGTATAGAAAACTGATCTATAACTTTTTCTCTGTCTAATTTTGTACATTTCACTAGTACGTGTAATGGAGTTTCCGCTGACTTGGACTTCAGTTATGCAATAATGGGGAAGAGATAAGAATCATAATATTCTATAATATTCTAAAATTGTCATTATGTCGATCAACGCAGTAAAGGGTACGCCCGCGCACCCCCTCACGGGCATACCTTTTACCGTGTTGATCCACATATATCAACAAGTAAAAGTACCAATAGCTACCATACTATATTATCCACAAAAGGCTGGAGGATCTAATTATCTAAGGGGTATCTCGGTTGTTCCTAAATTCTTTTCATACTATTATTCACATGGTAATATTGATTGATTTAGGCATATGGGCATTTTAGTGAATAAGTTATAAGTGGCTGTGGTTGTTCAAAGGGTGTGACGGATACGGTTGACGGATCGAGGAACTTAGTAAATAATTGATGGTGTCAATGGACGATCCTGCTACTGAGTTCTAGAGTATATACTATAATGCTTTATTTGGTGAACAATAAAGTTTTGCTTAGGAAGGAGCATACAGAATTTGGAATTAATTTCCCCACGCCCCCGTTGCCGACGCTGGCCTCACAATAACCTTGAATTTGTACATGATTACTGAGAGAGTTTTTGGATATTCACAGAGAATGTATTATAAAGATATCTAGTCCAGTTTTTTATTCTTATTCGTACTGACAATTCCCTCAATCAGAATTGAGGAGAATTAACAATATATAGAGTATAGAGTGACCAGTAAATGACAAGAGCTAGAGTGAGCAGCAATTGACAGAAAGTAGAGTGAACAATTAATGAAATAATCAAAAAGAAAGGCTTTGAATGAGTCCTTTAGGGACCGCTAATTCATTAATGCATCATGCCAATTGGTCGTCATGATGCACCAATGGAGAGTGATGGCGAGACTGCTCGCCAACACTTCATTGGAGTATCATGCCCACCCTTCGGGAGTATATAATATTGTGGATCAACATGGTAAAAGGTACGCCCGTGCACCCCCTACTGGGGGTACCTTTTACCGTGTTGATCCAAATATGTATCAACCCTCTAAGGTCAGCATGATGCTCCACTTCATTGGTGCATCATGATGACCAATGGGCATGATGCACTCCTGCATCAGCGGCCTTTAAAGGGTGCCTGTATACTACAGGTGCGGCAGCATGTGCAGACCCTGGAGGGGTAAGTAACGGCAACAGGGTGTTTTCTGCTGACGGTATGACGATAAGCTACACCTGCCACGAGGGCTACAGACTCAGTACTGGGGATGACATCTACATCCGGGTCCAGAGCACAGGCACCTGCTGGAATGGCACCACACCATATTGTAACAGTAAGTTTCCAGTCTGATTAAAAAGAACAAGGTGTGAAAAATGTTTCTTTAAAATGATGACCAGTCAGGCCATGCCAATCCAAACTCTATGTTTTTCTTTCTTATATATATATATATATATATATATATATATATATATATATATATATATATATATATATATATATATATATATATATGATCTTTTGATTAGTATTGATCAGTGGATTGGGAATTAGTGTAATGGAAACTAATGTCCATAGGGAGTACATTGTTTTGACGACTTTTTGACCGACAGAGGCTTTTCCAGCACTCATATTTCTACAGAAATACTATTATTATCCATACTCCTTAAGCAGGTAAAATGATAGTGTAATGGCTAACCTACGTAGATGTAGATAATATATGTATTATCATTAGTATCATAAATTATACTCTTGAATAGTCATACTTATAGTATGTTTCGCACTTTGTGTTCTCCTGTATTGTCCTGTGATGTCTTTATAGCAAAAAGAAAAATCTAATATACAAAATAAATATATTGTTGTAGACATCAATCATGAACAAAGAATTAACGCTGCTCCACTGAAAAAAAAAATACTATAATGAAAATAGGCAGCCAGCGTTTGTCAATCAAAACTTTGGCTAACGGACGTTTACCCTTGATTAATTATTTAGATTCTGTAACGGAACGTGGGAGGTGTTTTCTCAGTAATGCTTCATCATAGATCCACAGGTACAATGGAAAGTTCCGTTTTACTAACTAAACCGAATTTGCATGCTTTTTCTTCATGAACATTGTAGAAATCGACTGTGGCGATCCTGGTGGCATATTGAACACTGAAAAAGAGGGAAATGAACACCTCTACAACAATGAAGTCACATATAGATGCATGTAAGTACAAAATGATTATTGTTATTTAGAAGAATTATTAATTAGATTATGTAAGTGGGCTCTGTTATAATGTAGCTCCCAGAGAGTCCTCTTTGGAAAAGACCCAATGCCTAGCTTTTAGTGAGAATAGTTATTGTGGTTAGCAGCTTCAAACTGTCACAGTACACATAAACTTGGATTGTGACACATTTATCAGAAACACAGAACTGAACCTAATTTCAAATAGCTTCAAATTTGGGTTTCAGATTCAAGGTTTATTATCGACAAAAATTCATGAAATACTTTGAAATATTTGTACAGAACATGTGTCTATTGATAACCTTTGGTGATGGCTAGTTTCTCTTTCAGCACTGGGTATCGCTTTTCAGATGGGTCCAAAGTCACTACCATCACCTGCCTATCTACTGGGCAGTGGAGCAAACAGACCAGCACCATCGTCAGCAGCAGTGAGTTTTAACCATTGTGATTCCATAGATGGAAGCCGCTATTGAACATAATTCCTATCTACTTAGGCACATGTTGTTAAAATAGATGGTATCATGAGACTCATGGGCGTAGGAAAACGCCCCCAAAATCATTAAGGAGGTAGGGCCTGAGTATGTCTGGGTCCCCCAAAAATTAGGCCAAAATTCATAATAAATTGAAAAAGGAGCTAAAACTTTCCATCTCATATTAGATTGATATACTAATGGGATAAGGAAAATAGGGGCCTGGGCCTCAAATCAGATCTAAAATTCATCAAAAATTACTTTTCAATGCAAATTTTATATAGGTATATATAGGCGCTATTGCGCTTGAACTGATATTTCAAAGCGATGGAGGTGGGGCCCCAGCTGCCCCCCCCCCAATGGAGATTTGCTTCCTATGCCTCTGCAGTGAGTTATCTTAGTTGTATCTGAAAGGTTAAAAATCCCTCTGTTCTAAAAAAATTATCTAAAAATGTTTTACCATGCTTGAAGGAAAATTGACAGCATGTTTACAGGGTCATAACCAGTGTTTGAAATCAAGATTATTTGTCCTATGGTAGAGATATATCCCATTTTGATTATAGAGAGCTGCCCCATCCTGTGGTTGACAGTATCCCATACCCCATGCTATTATTTACAGAGGTGAACTGTCCTGTATTGGATAGTGTGTCACACGGAGTCCCCCCTCAGGGTATCTACTACTATGGGGACGTTGTCACCTACCCCTGTCAGCCTGGCTTCCAGAGGATAATTTCTCAGACCACCCTTACCTGTCTAGAGAGCGGTTACTGGGATGGCTCCTACCCCCAGTGTGAAGGTCAGTAAAGGCTTTATCCATATCAAACGCTGCAATACTAAATTGCTATAGTACGCATCTACTTCAAAAAGGATATTAAACTGTCAGTTATAAATGCCAAGGGACTTCATAGTGTTACTAGAGTAATCACTAGCAAAAATCACCTTACATTATGTTCTCTATAGTCATGGAGGAAAAAACAGCAAAATGTTAACAATTTCGAGGGGGACCTCAGCAAAATCCTGGACCACATCATTGTTATTTAGGGCATCTAAACATTATGTGTCTAAGAAATGGCACACGGTATCAAAAGCGTTGCGATGGTCCAGATTTACAGAGTAGAATTTACTTATATTAATCAGTTAATCAGTGTAATAGGAAATTCCAATAACAAGAATTTGGGCTTTGCTTGATCTCGTTATGATCATTCCAAGAATATGACACTCATTAATAATGAAAAAATGGTATATAAGAACCCAATTATATATGCTACATGTCTGTCTCCTTGTTACTCCAGCTCAGTCTTGCGTCGACCCTGGAGAGCCTCCTAACAGTGTCCGTAAGGCTATGACAGGTCTGCAGTACAGTGACACTGTGGGCTATGAGTGTCTAAATGGGTATGAGCCCTTCCCACACAAGTACGCCCTGGAAGGTTCGTGTCAGGCAAATGGCGTCTGGAGCAATGAGGGCTTCCAGTGTAAGGGTGAGCATTAAACTCTGACTGCCTACATATTTTTTATCATTAGAAGTACATTATGTATAAGTTCAATATGTAGATGCTCGTGTTTCAACTAGGTCATTATCTGTAAATAGCAAAAACAGGTATCTACATAATCTTAATGGTCATTTGTAAAATACCGCAACACGGTGTATATAAGGTGCGATTAAATTTTATAAACCCAAGAGCATATATAGCCCCTTGCTGCACCTTATGGAATCCGTATGAAATCAGGGAAGACTAACTTCAGAAAAGCTGACTTGAGCCCCCGTGAAAAGCAGCCCCCTGACAAACGCCCCCCCCCCCCACATTCACCAGGCCCCCCTGTCAAATGCCCCCTGTGAGGCCCCTATAAGTCTCAAAATGTCCCTATCCCTCAAAAATTGTACGATAGGGGCCGTTTGAGATTTAGGGCCCACCTAAAGCCCCTAATCCCACAAAATTTTGAGATTTAGGTTCATTTGGCCCCTATCTCTCAAATATTTGTGGTATAGGGACCATTTGTGAGATAGGGACATGTTAGGCCCCTATGTTTCAAAAAGTCTCTCAAAACCCCTATCCTTCAAACAGATTATCAATGTTATTTTACTTCTCTATAGTTCCCACAGCAAGTAGCCATAGGTCAAACTGGATCAATTCCAGATAAACCAGGTCAAATTAGCCCAAGATGGGCTTTTTGGATCTAATTGGCCAATGATGGGCTAAATGGTTCAAAATTAGGTTAAAAATCCCTGCTAGCACAACCCATCCAAATAATGCCTTTCATACGTAAATTTGATGAGTTTTCACATAAAAATGACGCTATTTGCAAAAGTTGTGCTAGCTGGGATAGTAAAAGCAGGTCACAATATATCAATTTGAACCGATTCTGGATGTAACAGGTAAGAATAACCAAAAATGGGTCAATTGGGTAAACTGTGTCAAATTTGATAAAAATTGGTCAAAATAGGTCAAATTAAATCAATTCTTGGTAAAACAGGTCAAACTAGTCAAAATAGGTTATATTAGACCAAACAAGTCTAATTGGCTTGTTTGGGTCAATTCGGGTCAAATAGGTCAAATTAGGGCATATTGCATCAAATAAGGTTATAGGGTAAAGTGATCATGAGTTGTCTACTTGGACCTCTGTGCGACCTCCATCTTCTAGGATCTGTGCTATAGTAGGCTGACCTTTATAAAAGGAGCACAAAAAAATGGGTATGAAAATTATCCTGAAGAGTTTGTCTTTCCAGCAAATAAGGTTACAACTCTTATATTCATTTCCATCATCCCCTATAAGCCTTCATCAGTAAAGTGATGTGCATTTTTCTTTATCAATACCATGAGTCAGCCACGAGTACCTTGAGTCGGCCACATCATATCATGAATCACTACTGGTTAGGAGAGTGTCTATTGTGTACTTGATGCAAGAAAAAGGCAGATTTCAAGTTTATACTGATTAAAACTGATTAGATAAGTGACAGGGTGTGAATATAATCTATATACAATATTTAGTTAAGGTTAACTTTGTTCCTTGACTACTAGGACACCATTATATGTTTTTCCTCATTTACTAGTTGTATATCAATATAAGAGGCTTGCAACTGTTGAAGGTGATAAACCAAAATAATAATAGGATAGTAGGGCCTGCATCTTCCCATATTTTATCAATGTAAATCACTTACATTCCACTAAAGGAGTTATTGACAATCTAAATTTGGCACCATATACATGTAATGTGGTCGACTCAGGGTACATGGACGACTCAAAGTCACTCTACCCTAAAGGGGTAAAATACATTATAATAGTTAAAATGGGACAAAATTGGACTAATTATGGATAAAACAGAACACATTGGGTCAAATAAGTCAAAATTGGTCAAACTAGGTAAGATTAGATCAATATGACCCAGAATTAGTCCAATTTGACCTACTTTTACCCATTTTTACCTACTTTGACCTAATTATCTCCAATTGGCCCTCTTTTGCAAGCTTAACATATTTTACCCAGAATTGACCTAATTTGATGTCTCAAAACAGACGATTTTGAGGGATAGGGACATTTTGAGTCTTAGGGGCCTCACACCCCCCCTACGTTTTTATTTTCAGCCAATATCTGTTTTTATTTCAAGTGAAATCATTTGAAAGTAATTTAGTGTGAGATACTATGAGCAACAGGTATAAAAGAAGTTGAATATTGGCTGAGGATCAAAAGGTTGGCCAACACTGGGGGGGGGGGCATTTGACAGGGGGGGCCTTGGGAATAGGGGCCATTTGACAGGAGGGAGGGGGCCATTTAACAGGGGGCCGTTTGTCAGGGGTCGATTTTCAGGGGGGGCCTGAAGTCTGTTCATCCTAATTTCAACTAATGAGCATGCCATTAAAGATCTTATCTTTCAGTACTGTACACATTTTTAAATCAAAATTAAATTTTGTGTTTTCTTCAGGTAAGCTGTGTTCAGTGATAGAGAACGTCCATAATAGCACCCACACACCGACCACCTGGAGGTACCCAGAGACTGTCAAATTCACCTGTGACCCCGGTTTCTTGCCCCGCCTGGAGGGAAACCAGAACATCGAGATCACCTGCACACTCGATGGCTGGGACTTCGCACCCCCAACCTGTGAACGTAGGCGAACTCATTGAGAAACAATATGTATTTAATAAAAAAAAAAAAAAAAACTAGTTTGGATCATAATGTGACACACATTCTTGAGTATGATATAAAATGTAATTCAGGGTTTCAAATAAGTGCCAGTCTCATATAAGCGCCAGGGCATTGGGCAGGGAGGGGGCAGAGGGGGAGGGGGTTAGTGACAGTTCCTACCCGTGGTCATTGCAAAGCCACATTTATCTTGTTGTTAGTGTTTTTACTGCAATGGCCCCACTGCAATTAGATAGAAAATGAAGAAATATCAAGAGTCAAAACCTAAAACCTTACTACTACGATTTGTAATTCACTTCCAGCTAAAATATGTTCAGATAATGGAGAGGCAGAGGCAGTAGAGATCACTACCACCGTATACAGGTTTGTAAACAATATCCTATATAATGTAATTATAATTGTATTTCTAAACACATACATCGTATCATAAGACGCCCTAGATATCCTTGGTGCGCTTGTAGAGAGCTGTTACATGTAGCCATTACAGCTTATTTCATGGAACTTTGGCTGCTTCTATGAGGCGCACTAGGGGTTCTTCCTCACAAATGAGCTGTGATTCATACACCCACACAGGGTATTACAGCACATATGATCAAATCTGTATAGTAAAGAGGGAGACTGGCCCTTTCCCACTGCACTGAGAACAAAAATTCTTACTCACTTGAGTATAGATCCAGACTCAGGCAATTTGGCTAAAAGGAGTATGCTTTGAGACTCAGCCTGATCCTGGGGTGATACTCTGGCAGATCCTGAGGCTGATCCTGGGATGATATCACCCCAGGATCAGGCTGAGTCTCATATCGTACTCATTTTGGCTACACACCCAGACTCAAGTGAGTACGACTTTTTTGTTCATGCAGTGTGCAGTGGCTTCAATAACAGATGACAAATCTTTTAGCCAGTCGCTTACGGTCGAATCCCACATGGCGATCTATGACTCCAATATCTCTGAAATGTGTGTCTCTTGTATTGGAGAGCCCTTAGAGCGCAAAGGTTGTTGAACTCAACCCAAACCAAACAGTAAAAGTGTTACTAATCTCTGCATTCTAGGCCTATTCAAGGCCTATTGAAAGCAAAGGCCTAAATCGCAGAGATATTGGTGCCCTAGATCGCTTTTTGGGGTTTTGACCTTTAGTTCCTGGTTCCACGGGGTCGGTCAGGTCTATTTTTTTGCTAATCCGACCGATTTTTATATAGGAAATGTATGGAAAAAATCGTCGGATTAGCAAAAAATGGACCCAACCGACGCTGTGGAAGCAGCCCTCCAGTGGAGTTGACTACACTCTTTCTTATTTTCTCTCGCCATGCTTCTTATAGATACACGCAGGAGAAGACCTACACATGTCTGGGTGGGTTTGTATTGGACACAGGGGACCTGCACAGGGTGTGTCAGGCAGATGGAACCTTCTCAGGCACCGCACCACGATGCAAGCGTAAGTCATAATCATCTGTAGCCCTCAAATTATCAAAGCCCACCCCCCTTGGGTGGGGGGGGGGAGTATGAAAGGTAGTATTGAGCTATGGGGGGCATGGTATTTGATATGATGCACTGTAAAAATATATTGTTGAAATAATGGCTCATTCCTCATCCCAAATTTGCCAGAGAACCGTCATTATTCTCACACATTATTCCTTGTACATTTGTGTACCACTGTACTGCCACCTGGGGCTTCTTTAGTAACTACACTGGCTCAGTGCTGTACAATTCCAGCGGTCCACTGTTCAGTTATTTTATGGAATATCTAATACTGCTAATGATTCTGTGTATTTTCAAACATAGGTGTTGGTTGTGCTGACCCTGGTGTGTTCGACCACTCTAACCGAACAGTGGCTGGACTTCTGTTTGGAGACATCATATCGTACACCTGTTCCCATGGTTATATCGTGGGTACCAGGTCAGGTGTCCTAGACCAGAAAGCTATCTGTACCAATAATGGCACCTGGAACCCACCACTGGAACCCTGCAAGGGTAAGTGACACTTATCATATACATGGGTACAGCCAAACTACTACTAATAGTACGTCTTAGAAGTGTACTACAACACTTGACCATAGATCTAGCACTCATTATCAACTCTCAAAGGTTATTGGCGGGATCCTAGGTGCTGTAACCATTAAGACACTTTGAAATGGAGAGAAATATGTTCAACTAAAAACATATTATGTTGTTGGCTCATAGAAGCTCTAAGTATGGATATGGTGTATTGACACATGTATGGCATGAAATTTAAAACTTGTAGATCTTCTTTAAGAAAAGGAGGGGTTTTTAATTCCCCATTTGGCCACCAGGGGGCTTGGAGGGACAAAATTACTCTAAAATCATTATACTTTAAACTAATTTTTGATGCAGAATTCAAAAGTTCTCATTTAAAATGCACCATTTTGTGTAGAAATGGCCCATATTTGGATGGTAAAATGAACATTTGTCATGAGAAATCCACCTATATACCTGTTCCTGGTTGCCATGGCAACCATTCCATTAATCAAAATTTGCAGATTTTTGGTGATTTTCACCAAAAACCCAAAACTGAAAACAGAAGTGGAAAATTCCTGCCAGATCAAAATTTACGATAAAAACACCATATTGTTTATTTTTTATGAAAAATGCTGATTTATTGTGGTTTTAGATATGTGACCAGGCAAGCAAAAACACCCCTCTGCAGGGGAATTTGTTATTAAAGTTCATCTCAAGATCTTTATATTGAGACATCATTGGCTTAGATATTCCCAGTAGTTATGTCAGAACCCCTCCTTAAACACAGGTCTTTATTCATATTTGAAATCGAGGATTAAGCTCTAAATACATCATTAACTATAATTACCCTATATATAAAAAAAGGCATTAGTTCGTCGCTGGTCCCCACCCCATTAGAATAAGCTTGACTGCTTGCCAGGAACAGATAAACCAAAAGTGGCTAGATAAAATTATGTACTTTTTAGAAAGTTAACTCGATTTTTGTTCAAATTCCTATGGCAGTTAATATTTTTAGGGGTCCATCCCTTGAAACAATTTCATGTGAATTCACCAGTAAAATCACGTGTTGAACTGGTGTCGTTCCCGTGAACTCCCGTGAATTTTACACGTGAATTCACGGGATTCTGTGAGCAGAAATTCACGTGATATCACGGGATCACGTGAAATGACAGTAAATTCACGTGATATCACGGGAATACTGAAAATACTTTTGCAAATAACCCCCACTTCTAACCTCAATTTAAGATTTGAAATTGATAGTTTGTATTCCTATGATGAGACTTTCCTCATTGTATTTGTCTTTGATGTAGATCTAGCCTTGAAATGCCATCATTTCGATTGATAGATTCTGAGGAATATAGAGATTCACACAAAACTAGACACATTGACTTATATTTTGATTTGAGCCTTTATTTGGATAATAAATACATCTAGAATGGGGGCAATAAATGGGGAAGGTGGATGGCGCCCATAGGCTAAATTTTCGCCAGATTTTCACCACGTTTGTAATTACTTTCTCTTTTTATAGTACAAAGAAAGCAGTCTTATAAAGTAGCATAGGGTCCCATGCTAGTTTATGAGATATTTATCTATGAATCTACCATAGGGTTATACAGTGTTTTGCCATAATTTGCATGGAATCTCATTAAAGAGTAGCTAATATTTTGTCTTACTTTCCAAGAATATTTTCATCACTTTTCTGCACCCAGAAAATCTATTACCATCATGTGATCCCATGCACTTTTGAATCATTTTTCCACATTGAAAATCTCCTGAAAATAATAGAATTACATCATGCAGGCTAAATACTGCTCATAAACCGCCACACAGCCAGCTGGCTTTGTGGCCTAACTAGTTAGTGTGCCTGGTGTAGACACAGAAGGTTGAGAGTTCACCTCAGCTTCATGGGCCTGCTATGATTTTGTAAAGTCGTTCACTAGCCATAGAGAAGTACACATGTGCAGAAACCTGCACAGAGAACATGATTGGCATTAGAGCCATCTACCTTAAAAAAGCCAGCATCAGCATATTGAATAGAGTAAGCTCCACCGCAATGAAAATATTCAGGTTTTTCATCACACATATAGTCTCGAGCAGGTAAACAGGATTGGTACCTAGCTGGTGCTAAATTTATTTCCTAATTTTGCCACAAGGGAGCACAAGGGAGCAAAAGAAATATTCCCCCATCCACATACAGTGGTAAAGGTGGGTGAAGGAAGCACTGTGATGGCTATTGGTTCTTGAATTTTGCAGCTCCATTGATTAGAACAAAACGTACAACATTTACATATCCTTTTATCATATTAGAAAGGTCTGGGTGTGCCTTAAATGTGGGGTGCACCTTATAGATAGGGTATTGGCACTACATTTTCTTTTGTTTAGAATTCAAGACTGCATGTCTGAATCTTTTTATTCAAATCTAAAAAAGAAGGCATGGTGAATCCAGGGTTGTATTTCCTTTTATCAACAATGCAAGCCTCTCAAAGTTTGGTTTCCCTAAATAGCCATAATTAATGTATCTTATGTCTGACAGAACATCTATGACAGCAATAAAAATATCATATGGGTGGCATCACTGTGCTGTTTATTAGCCAGCCCTCTTCTCTGGAGTACCTCTCTTAAGATGTGCTATCTAGCAGATTTCACCAAGCTCCTGTGTTGCAATTGACTACCTGCATAAAGAAAACAAAAGTACATGCCTGTGAGTTAAAGTGAATGTGTGGGTAGTAGTTATTTCAAGTGGAACATGAATCAGGGGCATAGGAAAAGGGGCACCAGCCTCAATTATAAAGGAAGTTTATCTGGGCCCCTCAAAATTTGCAAAGTATTCAAAATAAATTTAAATTAAACAAAAATTACTTTTCTACACAAATTCAAATGACCGATGCATGAGACCACTGATGAAAAATTTCACTTATCTTAAAACAAGTCATCTAAATAATATTTTTGGGAAAGTTTTAGTTTAAATCAGTTTTATTATGGAATGATAACAAACTAATCTACTACATGAATATCAATTTGTAAATTGGGTAGAAGGGTAGAATGACTTCTATATAATAATCATCATTAGTGTATTACAAATTATTGGATAATAGATTGTTTTCGTGTGTCTTTGATACTAACAGTGAATGACAGCATTTGCTTTTCATATTGATTTTCATCCATATGTAGTTGCCTCAAGGTTGTATCTGCATATTTCAAGTTTTGCAGGAGAGGGAAAAGAGGGGTTGCTATCTGTCTATATTTCAGAAAAACACATTCTATGATAGTACAGCTTAATAACAGGGTTAGTAAAAACCGTTTGATAGAGAGGGGGTTTGTCCCAGAAACATCAATTGGATGATGAAAAAATGTTGACAAACATTAAACAACGTTTTATGGTAGCCAAATTAAAAAAAAAATTGAAATGTTCCCAAAATATTTGTATAGATGTGTAGAGGCAAAGAGAAAGGGTGCTTCATACTAGAAGTCAACTTTAAAATTCAGATCACTAGCTTTACAGTGATATATTGCATGAGAAGATACTCCTGTTAGTTTTGGAGGAATGGCTTGCTAAATATGGGTAGGTATGACCATTTTGTGAATGTCAATAAGCCTTAAGTCCCATTGGTCATGAGATACATCTGTAATTAGCATAATTTATGCTAATTAGCTAAATAAGCATAAATTTTCATTCTTTTGCCCATAACTTTCGATGTAGAAATGCTATTTTCATTCTGTTTACACCATAGTGGACCTTATTAAATGTTCCTTCAAATGGGATCATCGATTTTCTTATTTAGATTGAAAATAGTGTTTCCATGGCAACAGAAATCAACAAAAATGCCTATTTTGGCCCAAAAACATTCTTTTTAATGCCAAATATGGACCCTTTCCCCCCAAAATAGAATGTTTTATAAAAAATCATTGGATTGTCCATAAAAAAAGTAGCCTATAGCAGTTTTAGGCATATTTTTCCTATTCTAGCCCATAGTAGTGCCCCCTGGTGGCTAAAACAGGTACTTAATCCTGCAGGAACCCTCATTTCTGCTTGCTGGCTCACAGATGTTCTTACATTCCCTGGCATAAAATAGAACCCAAGATCTCTTGATATAGAGTCAAATGTGTTACCACTTGGACTATATGTTGATACTTTATTCATTACAAAGATATGCTTATAATCTAAGTGCTCAGGAAGTTATGAAAAAATCTGTCAACTTTTGGATATGAATATGGGGAATAATGTGACAAATTACTGCATAATCCTATATAATATTAAAGGTTCTGTATCTCAAAAATATGAATGGGTCCCCCACCAGCAGTAAGCTACAAGCCTATCCATTCCTCCAGCACTAGCTGACCCCTCCTTCTGCCCATAGTCTAAGGGAAATGTTTACATGTGTTCAGTATGGACTATAGGTTGCAGTTATTATATGTACAAGTGACAAGTAATCAGGGATGGACTATAGTTTGGCATCATATAAATTTTGATGGCCATGCATCAAATGCATCAACTCACCAACCTGAACCACTACATCCCAACTCACCAACCATTACACCTCTTGAAGGACCACTAATGCATTAATGCATCATGCCCATCGGTCATCATGATGCTACATTCATGCATCATGACGACCATATGAGTTGATACACACACTGCAAAAGGGTCGGCATAATGCTCCAATTAAGTGTTGGAGAGCATGCAGACTCTAATCCCACCTTACCAACCACTAAAATATAGAACCAGCCTGTACATAGCAGTGTGCGATGCCTACCCCGGTACTGCTGACTGTCCAGGATCACCTTGTGCTAAAACTCTAACCCACATTAACAATTACTAAAATAAACATGTATACATATAAACCCAGCCTGTAAAATAGCAGTGTGTGACACCTACCAATGACTATCCAGGATCGCCTTGTGTTAAATACCTAAAACCCAAAACCACCAATCACTCTGTATGTACCTGAAGTGACATGGAATGTGTAAAAATAGACACCAGTAAACAGAACAACAGCTGTGTAGGTATTACCAGTCTGCAACATGTGTATTTGTAGCAGTAACTGCTCCAAATATAACAATACTATGTGACTGGGCTCCTAATATGGGAATGACTTGCTTGTTTTCCATTCTAAGACTCTAATTAACCAATGCCATGTCACTTTGAACTCCTAATATGCACTTCATACATTGGTGCATCATGATGTCCAATGGACATGATGCATTAATGCATCAGAGGCCCTTGAAGGGTTAAGAGGTGTGTGCGGCCCTACTGTGGAGGAGGGGGTATGAGAGCTGTCAAAGTCGTGACCATTAGGGTGTGTTACAGTTAGGCCTCTGGGATGTCACAGGGTGGTTAGCTGCAGGCAGACATTGGCAACACATGGTTAGGTGACTACACTATGAGTAGAAGCTCCTCAATATATTAGAATATATTAGATAGGATATTGTTAAATGACTATATGGAACGATTGGTATGTAAATTACATGATTTAACATGTACAACAAGAGATTAAGATCTAATTGCAATGTGTGTATAGTTTTCAGGTAAGTGCATCCTAGTCATCTTACCCAAAGGTCAACTTAATGCATTGGTTTGTTTGCCCGAAAAGACCCATAAATATTAACAATCAGTAACTGTAACACATCCTATGAAGGGCCAAGTGGGGGGAGGGCAGGTCCTCTGTGTGTGTCTCAGTGCTATGGTCACATGACCAGTTCTGAAGGCCAGGTGTACGAGTCAAGCTGACCTGTTCACAGTTTGTTAGATGTGCTTGATACTACGGATAGCATTATTACATAGCTGTAATGGTTAAAGGCTATGGGCCACAAAAACCAAAAAAAAATCTAGGACTTTGCCAAGCATGTTGTAGAAATTCATTGTTTCTCCATACTATCAACCATTCAGTGATCATGGTCACTGAAAAGCAATTATTCTTTGCTGGGTTTTCACTGGTGGGTGTTAGAAATGTTCATTTCCTGCTTGGGATATCAGAAAAAATCATTGGCAAATATGTGCATACATGTCAAATAACAATTTTAGAGAACCTTTGAAAATTTTGAAAAAATCATATGGAGTAGAACGTGTTGTCCTCTTGAACCACTTAGTAGGATGTTGCCTCCAGGTCTTCATTGGTTCAACTTCATGCACCTATAAAGACAAATGGTATATCCATTACTCACTAGGTTATGCCAAACCAAACAGAAGGAGGTAGGTGTGGACGTAGAGGGAGCTGGGTGTGGACATAGAGGGAGGTGAGAGTGGACACAGGGGGAGGTGGGTGTGGACACTGAGGGAGGTGGTTGTGGACATAATGGGGATGTGTAGGAAGATAGAGGGAGGTGGGTGTGGATAGAGAGGGATTTGGATGTCGACATAGAGGGATTTGGGTAGACCCAAAGGGAGGGCGGGTGTGGACATAGAGGGAGGTGGGTGTGGACCCAGAGGGAGGTGGGTGTAAACACAGAGGGAGGTGGGTGTGAACAAAGAGGGAATTGAGTGTTGACATAGAGGGAGGTGGGTGTGGATAATGAGGGAGGTGGGTGTGGACACAGAAGGAGGTGGGTGTGGACATAGAGGGAGGTGGGTGTTGACATAGAGGGAGTTTGGTGTGTACAAAGAGTGAGGTGTGTGTGAACAAAGAGGTCAGTGGTTGTGGACAAAGAGGTAAGTGAGTGTGGACAAAGAAGTAAGTGGGTGTGGACATAGAAGGAGGTGGGTGTGGACATAGAGGGAGGTGGGTGTGAACATACAGGGAGGTGGGTGTGAACATAGAGGGACATGAGAGTGGACACAGAGGGAGGTGGGTGTGGACACAGAGAGCTTTGGGTGTGGACATAGTGGGGATGGGTAGGAAGATAGAGGGAAGGCAGGTGTGGACACAGAGGGAGATGGGTGTGGATACAGAGGGAGGTGGGTGTAGACACAGAGGAAAATGGGTGTGGACATAGAGGGAGGTGGGTGTGGACACAGAAGGAGGTGGGTACTGTGGCCCACAAGGGTCAAATTGAAGTTGGAGCAAAGAGTTGACTGGGTAGCTATTGGTTCCCTCACATAATAACTGATGGTTCCATACCAACTAGCTGCTGGTTCCAGCATCCCATAACTGGTGGTTCCAACCCACTGTAACTGGTGTTTCCACACCAATCAGCTACTGATACTGGATCCCATACCAAGTAGCTGCTGGTTCCCACACCCAGCACTTGGTAGTCCCATACACATTAGTTGCTGTTTCCTGTACCCAGTACATGCTGGTTCCCACACACAGTAGCTACTGCTTCCCACATCAGGTAGCTGCTGGTTCCCATATAAACTGGTTCCTAACCCAAGTAGTTGCTGGATCCCACACCCTTGCTGGTTCATGTACCCAATACCTGCTGGCTTTCACATAGAGTAACTGGTAGTGGTTCCCACATCCATTAGGTGCTGGTTCCTGCACTCACTTGCTGGTTCCCAAATAGAGTGCCTGCTGGTTACCACATCAGGTAGCTGCTAGTTCTGAAAACAGTAGCTGTTGGTTCCCATACAGTAGCTACTTGTTCCCATATCCAGTAGCTGCTGGTTCCGATATAGAGTAGCTACCGGTTCCCATACCTAGTAGCAAAAGAGTGATCTGGATAAATTCTGGATGAAAAAGGTCATATAAGTCAAAAATGGGCAAATTGGGAAAGTTGCGTGAAACTAGGTCATAAGCAGTCAAGATAGTTAAAATTTGTCGAAATAGGTCAAATTGGTTCCAAGTAGGTAAAATTGAATGAAATTAGGTCAGACTAGGATAAATTATGTCAAGTTGGTTGAAAATGGGTCAATCAGGTCAAATTCTATCAAATTAGGTCAACGGTGGTAAGAATAGATCACATTGGTCAAAATTAGGTCCAAGTGGGTTCAAATAAGTCAAATTGGTCAAAAGTAGGTCAATTAAGGTCGAATTATGTCAGAGTAGGTAAGGGTCGAAAATCATAGAAGGTTTGCATATGACGAATTTGGAGGTATTCCAGCCCCTACTCTTCGAATTTTAGTTTTCCCCTCTATTTCTTTGGCTCAAAGTGTCAGGCTGGATGAGATCTTCATGTTACATATGGGTTTTGATGGTCCCATATGCATATTTTAGGCTCCAGGGGGGTAAAATGTGCCCAAAATGAACAAAATTGTCTGGGCGAAATTGTGTCTGGGAGAATGACATTTGAGTTACAATCAATGTTGAGGGCCTAATTTCCTACAGAAACAATCTTTATACCTCCATGAAAATCTCAGGTCCAGACTAATCTGACCTGTAGATTCAGAAAATCACATTATCATTTATGTCAGATGTGTCCTTGCTATTGTAAAAGAAGCATGCTTATTAGAATTCTTTTTCTGGGCACATGTCTGGGCGAATGACATGTAAGGCCCCATATGCACATTTTCTATGATTTGTGACCTAAGGATAGGTCAAATATAGCAAAAATATGTCAAATTGGTAAAAGGTAGGCCGATGAGGTGAAATCAGGTCAAATATGGTAAAAGTAGGTCAAATTGGTCAAAAGTAGGTCAATTAGGTCAAAGTAGGTTAAGATAGGTAAAATAAGTTCAAATTTTGTTAAAACAGGTAAAATTGGTCAAAAGTAGGTCCAGTATGTCAAAGTAGGCTAAGGTAGGTCAAATATGGCGAAAATAAGTCAATTTGGTTAAAGGTGGGTCAAGGAGGTTAAATCAGGTCAAATATGGTAAAAGTAGGTCAAATTGGTCAAAGGTAGGTCAGTAGGTCAAATCAGGCTAAGATAGGTCAAATTAGGTCAAATAATGGTGAAAATAGGTCAAATTGTTCAAAAGAAGGTCAATTAGGTAAGGATAGTTAAAATTAGGTCAAATATCTTAAAATAGGTCAAATCAGTCAAAAGTAGCACGATTAGGTCAAAGTAGGTTAGAATAGGTCATATTAGGTCAAATATAGTCAAAGTAGGTCAGATTGGTCAAAAATAGTCAAAGTCGACCTTATTGTGACAAATTTTGACATAATTTGACCTAAATGACCTACTTTTACCTATTTCCAGCATATTTGACCTTACTTCACCTATCATACCCTACATTTTGACAAAATTGACCTACTTTTGACCAATTTGATCTATTTCAACCATATTTGATCTATCCTGACCTTATTGGACCTATTTGACCTACTTTTGATCAATATGACCTGTTTTCACTATATATGACCTTAATTGACCCATCCTGACCTAATTGACCTATTTTGACCAATTTGACCTGTTTTCACCATGTTTGACCTAATTTGATTTACTTTGATCTTATCCAGTGGCTTCCACCATATTTGACCTAATTTGACCTATCCTACCCTTATTGACCTAATTTTTACCAATAAGACCTATTTTCACCCTATTTGACTTAATTTCAACTATCCTGACATTATTTATCTACTTTTGACCAATTTGACCTAATTTCCCCATATTTACTCTAATTTATCCTATCCTACCCTATTTGACCTGCTTTTCACCAATTTGACATATTTTTCCAGCATATTTGACCTAATTTGACCTATCCTACCCTTATTGACCTACTTTTTATCAATTAGACCTAATTTCACCCTATTTGACTTAATTTCACCTATCCTGACCTTATTGACCTACTTTTGACCAATTTGACCTATTTTCACCATATTTACTCTAATTTGTCCTATCCTACCCTAATTGACCTGCTTTTGACCAATTTGTCCTATTTTCACCATATTTGACATAATTTGACCTATGCTACCCGAATAGACATACTTTTGACCAATATGACCTATTTTCAACATATTAATTGACCTAATTTGACCTATCCTGACCAAATTGACTTATTTTGACAGATACTCTTTTAAGAACTCGCAATTACCTGATGTAGGAACCAGCAGGCACTCTATTTGGGAACCAGCAGGAAGTGGGTGCAGGAACCAGCACCTAATGGATGTGGGAACCACTACCAGCTAGTCTATGTGGAAGCCAGCAGGTACTGGGTGCAAGAACCAGCAAGGGTGTGGGATCCAGCAGCTACTTGGGTTAGGAACCATTTTATATGGGAACCAGCAGCTACTGGATGTGGGAACCAGCATGTACTTGGTACAGGAAACAGCAACTAATGTGCATGGGAACCACCAAGTGCTGGGTGTGGGAACCAGCAGCTACTTGGTATGGGATCCAGTGCCAGTAGCGGATAGGTGTGGAACCGCAGTTACAGTGGGTGGGAACCACCAGTTACAGGATGCTGGAACCACCAACTACTTGGTGTGGAACCATCAGTTATTATGTGAGGGAACCGATAGCTACCCAGTAGTTGCTGGTATAAACTTTGTTCATATAGAAAGACATAGAGTGCACCATGCAATGCTAAAAGATACCTGTCACAAGTTGGTTTTCATGAGTTGACATCTTGACAGTTTGACAGCAATGAAATAAAATTGACTTTGAACATTAATATTGGTTTTGGACTCTAACTTTTTTGTGAAAGTCAACTCTTTACTTCAACTTCAATTTGACCCTTGTGGGCCACTGTAGGTGGGTGTAAACGCAGAGGGAAGTGGGTGTGACCACAGAGGGAACTGGGTGTTGATATAGAGAGAGGTGGGTGTGGACACAGAGGGAGGTGTGTGTGGACACAGAGGGAGATGGGTGTGGAGTGAGTGAGTGAGTAATAGATGTTTAACGCCATTTCGACAGCTAAGGTCATATTCATGGCGAGAACGACATTACGCAATTTCAGAGGAATGTGTCAGTGCCCGCGCATATGTGCACCACACACATCCTGAGGGGATAGGAAAGATGAGAAGCAGACCCTTTTAAGTGGGCTAGGGAAGCCCGAGATGGGTGTGGACATATAGGGAGTTAAGTGTGGACACAGAGAGAGGGGGGTGTGGACATAGAGGGAGGTGGGTGTGGACACAGAGGGAGGTGGGTGTGTATATAGGGGGAGGTGTGTGTGCACTTAGAGGGGATGTGGACATAGAGAGGATGTGGATGTGTGAGGGGGTGCATGTGGACATGAGGCATGTGAGTGTATGTGGATAAAAGGGAATGTATGTACATAGATGGATGTGAGTGTGGACACATATACAGACATGTAAATATACTGGGACAGAAGGGGAATCTGACCATGAGTGTTGCAATCTACAACAACCCTGCATACAAGTAAGTCACCTTCTGCAAGGTGCTTGTGTGAGTTACCCAAATTAGGCTGGCTGGGAATGGGTACACTGTATAAGAGGTAAGGTAATCAGTACACAAGGTGGGCCCACTATGACCTGGATTGGGAAAGGGTCTGACTGCCTCTCACACTTAGTTGTATAGTAGTAGTATGCAGCTGCAATAAGGAGGGCTATTTCTGAACACAGCCAGTGGCCACACAATTACATGTATAGGTTTGCAATCATGCCTTCAGATGTACAATATCACATATTATTGCAAATAAAGATCCAGTCAAGTACTTAGGATTTCTTTTATGGATCATTGCAAATGCTGGTAAAGTGCTTGAATTAGCATTCATGAATATTGCACACAACAAGGTACAATGCCATTGGTAATATTGAGATACTAGTGTCATTTCCTATTTAGGATTGTAAGTGCCCTTATGAATAGAGCAGCAAGAAAATGGTGACCTTTGCATGTCATAATGAATAGAAAATGGTGAAAAATGGCAAATTTATGCTTACCCACTGTTACCCTCAGTTTTTGGAGACAGGTCTTGTGTGTAGGTGAGCCAGGTGGAAATGACAGCTGAGGTGGGGCAGTGCAGCCCAAACTGGTTGGTCCTGTTGGTGTTTGGGAGTGTTCAGTAGGTATCAGCAGGGGGTGAGGGGGCACTGGGGTGGTTCTATTTCCATCTGATATGTCACATTCATTTTTCAAATCATACTTAAATATGTTCTCGATGCACACATGTCATAACATGGTATTTATGTGTTAATAGTCCATTAAATATCACATAGTTATAGTCCATTAAATATCACATAGTTCATAGTGAGTCTATACATGAGGTGTGATGGACCTAGGCATAAACCTGTTACAGTGTATTTTCAATGGATGGAACTATGGCATGCATCCCATATGAAGGAAGTCTGGTGTAAATTTGAGATTTCCCCAAATATTTTCCCCCAAAAATGACACAAAAGTGAGTCAGAAAAGTTTTCCATGTGAGTATCTTGATGCTCATTTTTGAGAAGATTAATTCTTGACACTCAGCAATGATTGCTGGTCTCATATAAGTACCAGTGGTTAGTGGGGGTGGGGAGGTGTTAAAATAACTCTTCAGCACTAAAATTTCATAAGTACCAGGGGTAAAGACCAAACCAAATGTCTGCGTATTTATTTAGTACAATGAATAAGGCACAGTGAGATTTTGGGCGCTTTTACACGGTTAAGTAGACAGCACAGACAGTGTTAAATGATGCCAGTATATTTTTCATGGGAGGCTGAGTTTAGATATGCTTTTACATTCACCCATTTATGTATCAGAAATCCCCCTCCCCATCTGACTAAAATGACCTGTTCTGTAAGTGTGTACCACAGGTGGTTTGCCTGCACCCTACCACCTTGACAGTCTAAATTTAGCTGACTCTTTACTTAGTGCCCGTAAACAACTTACCATGCCCTATAATCATTGAGTGCCTATTTGCCAGGCCTCTAAATGCTACCTAACTCTTTAAGGTCTGCTGATGCAGTAGTGTAACGTGCCCATTGGCTGGCATGTTTTACCGATGAAGACTTGGGGAGTCTGCTTGCCAGCAGTTCATTGGGGCATCATGCTGATCTTCTCAAAGCTTAAGCATGACGCTTGAATGTAGCCCTGGCTGCATTAATGCATCATGACAACCAAAATGCATTATTGCATTAGGGTTAGCCCTTAAAGGGTTCAACTCTGTTCAAGACATGTCTAGGAAACATGCACATTTAGTGAGATATCAATAAGGGTCATAATTATTAGAACGGGAGAGTGAGTGAGTTATAAATGTTTAACGCCATTTTGACAACTGAGGTCATATTCATGGTGAGAACTACATTATGCATCTTCACAGATGAATGTGTCAGTGCCCATGCATATGTGCACCACACACATATTAGAATGGGACACATAATATTATGATTCAATCAACTTTATGTATCAATTTTGTCAGTAGCTTAAGTCAATCAATTTTCCTTTTTTTGGGGGGGCAAGGCCCTCCCTCTTTTTTTTCTGCCTCGCTCTCTTTCTATTTTGCTCTCTTTCTCTCTCTTCCCTCCCTCTATTGCCTTCCTCTCTTCCTCCCGTTTCCCTCTCCCTTTCTCTCTCTCTCTCTCCTTTCCCTCTCTCTCTCTCTCTCTCTCTCTCTTTCTCTCTTTATATCTATCTCTCTTGCTCTCTCTGTGCCTCTCTTGCCCTCTCATTTCGTTCCATCTCACTCCCTCTCTCTGTTCTTTGGACCAAACCAGGATTCCATGCTCACACAGAGGCCCCTGGTGGGCTCTGGCATCTTCACTTTATGCTGAAGAATCAGACTTATGTGTATAAATCTCACTAGAGGGCCCTGTTAAAAACTGGGGAATATAAGGGTAATTCACGGGATTGTAGGTACTATTCCCAGGATCTTCCCGAGAATATTTGCTCACAGATTCACCAGTCGTTCACGGGTTTTTCCCGTGTCTTGTTTCGAGGGATATAAAGCAAAGTATCTTCCCATCACAGCAATGCTGAGATTTAATCGTTTATAAGGCAGTTAGTATTTTGAAAAGTAGATCTAGCCTCTAACCTCATCAGGCAGCATTTTTTTCTGAATTTTCAGCCATCTTGGATCTCCATTTGAAAATATCAGCACCTTCCACAACATTATTTGTCGGGGAAACTATTCATCGATTAGAGATCTGAATAGTACTCTCCAAGGGCTTTAATCTGATATGTCAGATGTTAAGACATGATGAGTAGTTCCCGAGGAATTCATGAAAAATCACGCCTCTGAGAGAATCTGCTTGGAGAGTGCAGAATTGTTTAAACTTGCTAAGTTACCCACTGTTGCTATGATACGCGCTGCTAAGTGACGCACTTCCGATGTAGGACAACAGGGGGCTACACTATATTCGTCCGGACGGTAACCACGTAACGTAGTAAGTTACCAACGTAACGTGTCACGTGCACACGGACCGCGCCATACTGTGCCGGGGACAAATTTAACATGCTCCACTATTGCGATCACCATTCAATATCTAAATTCTCCAAATATATCGCACTTATCATATTGTCATCAAGCCAGTAAGATCTAATGGGAGAGATGATGATACTGTATTTATAAATAAGAGATTGGAGCAGTATAATGGCCATAATATGTGTTTGAAATATGTGCAGGGCTCCAGTGTAGCATTTTAATTATGATACATAGAGGGGAGAGCAGAGCACAGAGCACCAGTTTGTCCCCGGCATCCGGTGTGCCGACGTCGGACCCGAACACGCCCGTGGATACGTCTATGCGGACTTAAAGGCGCTCTGAATCGAGGACCTACGTCCGCCGACGTTAGCACTGTGGCGGACGTAGCTGATTCAGAGCTCCTTTAAATAGATGCCAAATGAGGAGGAAACTGCGCAAAAGCAATGCCGTCATAATATGATATTGACGTGGTATGGCTGCAAGCAACCTTAGCCTAGAATTGGTCTCAACATCATACATTTTTCAGATTTTAAAAACCCTGTATACACATTTTTCACCATTTTCACTCCCTCTTCTATACATAACAGCTGCTGTATGTGGGCAACCAGAGAGCCAGGGTCTGGAAGTGATTGGGGACAGCTTCCAGTTTAATGATGTAGTTGTGTTCCAATGTAAGCCTGGTTACATCCCCCTGGACACAAACATGCAGAGGACCTGTCTAGCCACTGGGTTGTGGAGCGGAGATCCCCCTGTCTGTAAACGTGAGTAGATCTAGTTCTATATATAAAATCTACGGTATGGTTCTTTCAATCCATTGACGATTTAAAAAGGTTATGAATGTAGAGAAAAGGGGCAATTGCATTTCTTAAGAGGATCATTGGTCCACTTCCAAGGCGTTCACGGTGAAAAAAAAGAAGTTATCTATCTCGATCTCAAAGTGAGGTGTGCAAGAACTACCATGTAACATAAATTGTTTGGATGCTAGCCTCCTGGGCCACGATGCACCTGCAATCATTTAAGTATCAAAAGGCTCGTCTTCTCTACCATCCAACCAATGCATGCACATGAACTATACATTAGAACATTACAAGGCATGTTGCCAGCCAGAAAGTAGAATTCATTTTGAAGCCAGACTGCCCTAGAGCTATAAGATGGTCGATGTTATAGGTCGGAGCTGTGGAGACCCTGGTTCAGTTGCGTTCGCTGAGAAGCTGGGGAGTCTGTACACGTTTGAGGAGCAGGTGTTCTACCAGTGTCAGCAGGGTTATGTCATCACTAGTGGCATCCCTCTACTCACATGTATGGCTAATGGCACCTGGAACGGAACTCTCCCTGTCTGTGGACGTAAGTTCTGTGTAAAGATTAAATAAGTGGTACTTAAAGTGTTTTATTCTGGTTTAATCAATGTGATCACATTTCCTGCATCAGCCCTTGCTTCAATGGATTGCCTTATATCAGCTTGGTTTTCGAATGATTGTAAGGTGAATGCATTGAGGATATAGGGTGTTTTCATAAACGGGAGGAGGACTTCCACGAGGTACACCAAGTATTTGGCATCATTGTGTAATGAAAGCAATCGTTTTTGTATCGCAAAAGTTCATAGAAGCAATTTCCAGAAAGGAAAAGAGAACCAAAAATATAAGGATCTGAAAGTTTTTGTTGTGATATATAAATTCTCAAAAACCAGTTTAGATAAAACATACAGGTTGCTTTAGACTCATGACCAATTTTTTCCCCATCCATTCGTCTGTAAGGTTTTCTGTCAATACTATAAAAACGAGTATTCCCCTCAGTACTCTTTGAAAAAGATTTATAGAGGTTCTTCCTCGTCACCTTTTGACAAGATCCTTTTGGGCATCAGTTAATGCATACTTATGGACATCACAATGTTAAGGCACCGTTGTAAATTACAATACAATATTATCACGCAGGTCTGCGGTGCCCTGAGCCTGTGGAACCAGAAAACGGCCTCATCAAATCCGGCTACGACACGACCTTCCAGTCCGCTATAGAGTACCTGTGTTCTAACGGCTTCTTCCTGTCAGGGAACTCAGGGAGAATATGTGGGGCTTCAGGCACCTGGTCCGGGTTGGCACCTACTTGTGAACGTGAGATAATATTAATATAAATTAAGATTTGTTTATCTGATATGGACATTTCTCGTTACTCGTCCATGCTGCATTTCAGCGCTATATAAGTTATATCCATATCTAGCATTGTCCACTCAGGTTGCAGCACTGTTGGGCAATCATGGTGGCAAGGGAAAATGAAGCATGAGACATGACTAATTCAACAACAATTATAAAGTGGTAGCGAGAAAAGTAAGAGATATAGAATTCATTTTCTGTTTACATGCTTCACAGTATCATATATTTGATGCCAAACATCTGCAATTTGCCAATATCTAGAATTCGTTAATTCACTAGCTCACTTCTGTGTCACTTGTTCAATAATCTTACTGTTCTTGGCGTTTGAATTAAAGACTTGATAAAATGACCTAATGATGTTGTAGGTATCAGCTGCCCAGACCCTGGTTACTTAAACTTCACCTACCGGACAGGTAGTGACTTTGAGTTTGGGGCCAAGGTGAACTACTCCTGTGTGTTAGGTCACACCAGTGAGTTCATGATCAGCTACAAAATAAAGACATGTAACGCTGACGGAGAATGGGATGGAGAGGACCTGAATTGTGAACGTGAGTAAACTCTTATCTGCATATATATAGGATGTAGCATGGGTATCGAACAACGTGCATGTAGCACATCCGGAATTCCTTCATCAGAATATAAAATTTTGGCTGATCTCTTCAAGAGATTCACCTCCTATGAAAGAACCCTTCCGCCCAGTCACTGTTATAAAGGTGTAGTGGACGGCGAATATGGTGTTTTGACCCTCTGGGATTCAAACCCAGGACCTTCTGACAATGAAGCTTATGTTCTATTACTGAGCTAGGGGCCCTTAACTATCATCAACAGACCAACCACACCTGGATCAGTATTATACACATTCGGGGGCAGTGTTTACTCGGCGACCTGCCCCTGCATGGGGGATGGACTACTAAGCATGGGGAATTACTGCCTCTACAAATGCATTTTATATTTCCATACAGCCATCGAGTGTCCCAACCCGGGCAGGACCAATACCACAATTCAGATCATGAACGGCACCCAACCATTCTACTTTGATGACACTGTGCGTTACAGCTGTATAGAAGGGTTCATCATCCTAGGACAGAAGAAGGAGCTCTACTGTCAGCACACAGGCTTATGGAGCGATCCTGTCCCCAAATGTGTCCGTAAGTATATATTTATTTCATGCCCTTATATAAAGGACTAGCTCCACTGCATCTGTGCGGTCAATTTTCCGCTAATCCGACCAATTTCTATATTATAGCGAATGTACGGAAAAGGTCTTTGGATTAAGAGCATGCCTCCGTTGGAATAAGGCACCTCTTGATTCAAACCCCTTTAACACATCAAGTGATATTGAGTAATTTTGAATCAAAATAGGGTAGAGGCACCCATTTCGGACGCTCCTGACCACACAGGAGGTGGCCATATTTGGTGCTCCAATCTTGTACCTTTAAATGGGGTGAATTCTACTTTCCATTGCACCAGTTGATTTATGATACTTTAACCCCAAGATCCATAAAGAAGTTTTGATGAAACTCTCCAATACCAATGAATAAATATGCTGTACAAATTTAGTCTCCAAAACATCAAATTGTACCTAAAGTCGGACAGCTCATGCCAGAGGTGACCCTAGAGTCAGACACCATGTTGTCTAATTGATAGAGACAAAATGGTTCATGGTATCTGAAATATGCTATATAGGCATAAAGCATATAACACTAAGGAATGCAAACTAATACAATACTCCTCTCCAGGACACTCTCAGGTGTTTAATTTTGCATACATGTAACTGGTCAGTCTACAGGCCCAGTAGAGCATGACTTCTATGGGCAGAAGGAGTAGGTTTATGTATTAGATAGTAGGTAAACCAACACATATGAAATATCCCTATCTGGGAGTACAGGTATATCATGAAGGATTCTGTTTGTAATAAAATGTCCATTGTAAAAGTATTGAAATCATGATATAATTGTTTCCAGGGTGGGGTGTAATTGGTGTCTGACTGTAGGTGTAATTTGAAGGTCCTTGATGAATAACTCCCATATTGTAACATGGGGGATGTATTCAGGTTTGTCAAGTCAAATCATAGGCAAAAATGTGTATATTCCCATTGTCATGTTTAGAAATCCTCTAAACATGAAGGTTAAGACATGACAAATTGACAAATCAAACCAGGATCTCCATTCACTCACCATTTTTCATCCTCAGAATATAACAAAAACACCCAGTGTTTGAAATGTTGTAAAAGCATTTATGGCAGGAGTTTTACATTTTATTCCTCTTTTTTTGAAGGGTATGATACCTGAGTTTTCATGTCTGATTCAAATGATAGCTGAATTCTTCATATCTATTATGTAATTCAATGCAAAGGGTGTCCGACTTTAGGTGTCTGTCCGACTCAGGGTGCCTCTACCCTAAGATCAAATGGAAACAGTGATGCACTCTGTGTAATGAACATACATCTCCTGAGAAAATTATCAAGGCCTAGAGAGTGGTTTAAAGTTGCCTAGTTACTAAATGGTAAAAACAAGTATTACCAATTTTCTAAATAATAAGACAACTTTAAATTGCTCTATGGACATTAATAATTTATTTATCTACAAAAGATAAAAGAGGTCCACATGTACCTTTATATTATTTTTAAATTACCGAATTTGAAAGTATACAATCCAATTTCTATCCCATGGTGCTGTTCAAAACAAAAGAAGCTAAGAAAGGAAATTTCAGCCTGACTGTACTTTATGCCTCTTACACAGTCATTTTATTCTGCATTTAATGTTTTGGTGCCTTATGGAATATGAATTGAAAAAAAGAAATTTCCTTTCTTAGCTCCTTTTGTTTTGACCAGCCGTCATAATTCCCTGACAGAATCCAAGATGGCGTCGGGGGCTAAAAACAAAAATGGTGACCTCCATATAGGGATATCTATGTGCCCTATATTACACCTAGTTCAAACATATACGTGTTAAATAAAGAACAACCCAATGGTTTTCTGGTATTACTCTGCTGAGAGACCTTGGATTCTCTTGAAGCTTGTAACATCACCTTGTCCTAGAGGGAAACGGTTTCTTCTCTAGCTGGCAATTCGTCAGACAAAATATTGGATTTAAGCTTGTACATGTTAAATAAATGGATTACAAAAGCATGTCATTAAGAAGGAGAACATTGTACATATAAACTCCTTTCAATTCCTCGGTCCTGAACAGCGACCCCTGTGATAAAGAGTGAGGTGGTAGTGACAGAGGAGCCGATAGCCGTGGTGGAGGCGCCTGATGCTGACACCTATGGACTGGTGGGGATCACCATGATGTGCTTGGAGATAGGCACCCTCATCTTGCTGGACCTCCTTACCATATCCAAGGACCTTCAGTTACTGGCCAGGAACATCCGTGCAGGCTTCAGGAAGGTTAGACCTAAGGTAGGCACTGATTGTGCTGTCAAAAGCTCATGTAGCTGACTCTCCAGAATCCGCTTAGCGTAACTCGTCCCTGACTCGGTAACAGGTACTTTAGGGTGCAAGGACACTTAGGGTGCAGACATGTAGGGTGCGAAGACACTTAGGTAGCAGACACTTAGGGTGCACAAAAAAGGACAGGTAGGGTGCAGGGTAAAGATACCAAGACACTTAGGGTGCAGTCGGTCTATAGCCCATCTGTCTGTAGGGAGTCCCCTCTGAACAGACATCACATGCCTGATTTTATCTCTATGCATATAAGGCTATGGGGAATGAACTCAGTGGTAGGGCTACAGGCTGGTGATTTCATCTTTGTATACACAACAAAACTGCTGACTGACTGCGCAAGGACAGTATCCCTAGCCCTTTAATTGTTTCTAGTTCTATTAGAGCTTGGAGTATGATTATTTGGTTCACTATTAATCCCAAATCTTTTTAATTCCACTATCACTGCCGACGAGAGGCCGACTCCCGGCCGGCAGCCTCAGGGGGGGGACACTCTGAGGGGGACAGAATAGTTCACAGTTTACAAATCTAGACCAGTTTGTTTTGCACCCTAAATGTCCTGCCGTTGCACCCTATGTGTCCTTGCACCCTACATGTCCTGTGGTTTGCACCCTACATGTCCTAGCACCCTAAGTGTCCACCTGCATGCACCCTAAGTGTCTGCACCCTAAGTGTCCCTGCTACCTAAAGTACCAGTATTCCCTGACTCGACCACTATTATGTTGGTACCTTAAGTCAACCATCCTGGGTTAACTTCTCTCAGATAGCATAACTCTACCAGTTGACTTTGCACCATTAATTTTAATACCCTGCAGGTGAAAATAACTTGATATAAAGTGGGATGGTGGACTTAAGCTACCAACATGCCTAGTGGTCGAGTCAGGGGCGAGTTACCCTATGTCGCATCGGGAGCTTGTTGGCTAATGTTTAAGGGTGGTATAAATTATGAGTGTTTGATGGCGTTTTATAGTTTTGAGATAACATTGTGTTTATAGAATTTGAGGATTATAGGTTTATAGGATTAAGGTACACCAAGGCCACTGGACCTTGAATTATTACATCCTAAGCAGTTGGTTATTGGTTGGGAATTCAGCGTTAGTTTCTATGAAACTCACTCCCACACCCCAAATGAATGAATAGATAAAATAAATAAATAAACGCCACTGCCCAATGTTTATTTTCATTTTCGTTCTTGAAATATTAAAGTCAAATTTAAGGTGATCCAGCAAGTTGGCGCTATATTTTTTTTTGACGGGCTAGGGCAGTTTTCTTATTTCACCCTCTCCCCTCATTACAATTATTACAAATCATGTCACAATGGCACATACATAATTATGCTGAGTTGGGAGCGAGGGTTTGATAAACGTTTCATGCTGACGATGGGGTTTTGTTTTGACTTTAGGTGAAGCCTGAGGAAACTAAGGGTAAGGGAGAACCGGCGCCGTTGACAGACGCCGATCTGGACCAGCTGATGCAGGCTGCCTGGGCCTACCGCGCAGATACCCCTTCAGGTTTGTGGCTTATAGGTTGTACTCAGGAGGTCATTTCCTCTAAAATGTTATACACAAGACCCCGGGTACTATCAGGACGACTAGATCTAAAAAATGGCGTAGAATAAAGGGATACGCATAGTTTCTACTGAAAATCCTATTAAAATTCAATGGTGAACTAGTTACTGGCTCAAAAGAGTTAAAGAATTTGTGACTCAACAAGCAAAACACGTACCCCTTCGTGGGGGATTTTGGATTCCCTGTTTGGCCAACAGGTGGCATTGGAGGGGCACACTCCACAGTAGGCTAATTTTTGATGCAGATTCCAATGGTCTCATTTAAAACATTCCATTTTGAGTAACAACCAATGTTCAAGGAGGGGTTCTGACAAAACTACTAGGGATATTTTGGCCAACAGTGTCGCATTTTGAAAATCGTGAGATGAACTTTGATAATGAATTTCCATGTAGACGGATGTTTTGCTTATCTGGTCGCATTTACATCTTAGTACTAATCAACAACACAATCGACGCCAACAAAATATTATTCTTCAACTGTCCACAATGCCTAATATAAGGAAGTCATGGAGATGTTTATCACCATGATCATGTACTTATGTCGGGAGGAGGTAATCCCTAACCCATGTGGTGCTTCCAGGTATGTCCTATGACGACATGAGTAGCTCTAGGAGCACCTTACAGGACCTGGATGGCTCTACAGCAGACCTGGTCCCCAGGGACCCTAACAGACCCTCCACTGCCGCACGCCGCCTTAAGGCCCTACAGGCATTTGCACCATCAGGCCAGGGCACCACCAAAGGCGAAAAGAAGAAAAAGATCATTGTATCCTTATAATCTGTGTGCCTATCTCTTTGTCTCCCTCTGGGTCTCTGTCTGTCTTTGTCTGTCTGTCTGTCTCTCCCTCTCTCTCTCTCTCTCTCTCTCTCTCTCTCTCTCTCTCTCTCTCTCTCTCTCTGTTCGGTCTGTCTCTTTATATTTCTGTCTGTATGTCTTTGTGTCTCACTATGTCTGATGCTCTGCCATTCTCTCTCTCATCTTCTCTCTGTCTCTGTCTCTCTCTCTCTGTCTCTCTGTCTCTCTGTCTCTCTGTCTCTCTCTGTCTCTGTCTCTGTCTCTGTCTCTCTCTCTCTCTCTGTCTCTCTCTCTCTCTCTCTCTCTCTCTCTCTCTCTCTCTCTCTCTCGCTCTGTGTGTTTGTGTGCGCGTGTTAGTCAACTGATATTTTCCACCACTCCACGTTTAGAATGATTATAATTCGGCGACAGTTGATGCTCTTTCTTTGCAACCGTCATTTTCTCATGGTCCATCCCCCATGGATTGCACGGTATAGTTACACTGTATTATTGAATTGAACTGTATTCTTGAATTGGAAACCTACACACAGCAATAACCTGATTTACCTTCATTTTAGTGAATAGGACAGAGCATTACTAGATGTTCTCAATGTCAATAATGTATAATTAAAGAGCAAGACCAAGGGTTTCCAATCCATGTCTTTTTCTGTTATAATTCCACACTTATGACTCTAAAACATCATTTATTTTGATGTTCTGTACAATAAGAGATATAAAGGTACAGCCGTAGGTAAGAACTATTGGGGTAGGGTTTGTGAAGGGGCTTCAGCCTTCTGAAATGGCATCTTTGCCGTGCAGCGTAGTAATTTGAACACGGAGGTGGGAAGAGCTGTCATGGTTGGCTGATCGCTTTGCTAAGGGCAGGGTAGTAGTGGTGCCCCCTTTTGGTTAGTGTAGAAAACACGCTCCATACAAAACTAAAGAACATTTGTCATATAAAACTGTATTTCTTTGTGTAATTAGACATCGTAGTTGCAAATTTGGGCATCAATGATCTGTCAAATCGGGTCTTATTCTGCATACTGATGTATCAACCTTTTTTTTAACCTCTGGTCTTGGTCTTTAAACTACCACGCACATCTATGAAATTTTCTACATGGCTTATTGTTCCTTTTTCTGGGACGAAACTACGATATGGAATGATGGGGAGAAAACACAGTAGTAGGATATTTCCCAATAATGCTAATTTACATTACTGAGAAAGGCAGCCCAGAGCTTATAAGAAATATTGCTGTATTATGCTGTATACTATGTTATGAGAATAAATGACCCGAAATGCCTATCCAAGAGGGTCGAGTCGTGATCCTGTACCATGCCGGTCAAGTGATGTCAGTCATCAGAACTAGATGAAACTCTCCCTATATTGGCAAACTGTCAGTGTCCACATATGATGCATGTTTCCGCACTAGACATGTAATTATCATATACATTTATATAGATTACACAGTATGATATACAGAATGAAGATTAAATTGCACAATTCATTGTTGTTGTTTTTTCAGTGTGTCGCTTGTACTCTAAAGGGTGATAAAATAATTGAACTTTAGAAATGATCTTTGTATCAATTGATATAATTTACAATGAAACAGATAATCTGAGCTACTGACGTGTTCTACAAACTGAAAAGTAAAATAAACATTGCTACTCAACAATAAGGATGAAACAAAGGCATTTCTGTTTAACCTCATTCATATTTTTTTTGAAAACCGGGCTGGTATCAGTAAACATGTGTGTGGAAATTACCTATATAATCACAGTGCTCTTTCGGCTTATTAGCCTTTTGCCATTCATAGCATTTTTTTACTATAGGCCATAGCTACAAATTATCTTTGAGTTTTTAAAATGTAGTGAGTGACTGTGAACAGATGATTTATTATAGCATCTTATGAATTAATCCCTTGGATATCATGACTGATACAGCATGCACTTACCAGTCAACATACTGACAATGACTCCAACATTGACCACACGTAGAAGACTGATGAAATGTAAAATGACTGTAATTACTATCAGAATATCCTGTTGACCAGGAGGGTGTTGCTCCTATAGTAAAAGGAAGAGCTGGCTAAAAATGCCCTTGTTTCCAGTCCTTTCTATTCATGTAGTTATAACTTGTCCCTTTTGTTGCTCACAAGTGGTAATTCAAGTACGGTGCTAAAAAAAAGGGGGATTTGAGTAGGTACTAATTAGGAGAAGTCAGTCAGTATACCCAGCAAATTGTCATGACTCCTTGTCAACCTGTGTGAAGTGGCTCACAAATGTCGCTAGATGGAACACGACGTCGCTTTAGCACAAGATCACCAGGAATAGCAATGGTGGTGATCACATGGCCTCACCTCAGATGGCAAGGATGGTGATCACTCAGACTCACCAGGGATGGCGACGCGGGTGATCACTCACCTCGCTAGATGAAACACGCACCTCGTCATATCACATGTTCACCAGGGATAGTGAGGATCGTGATCACTCATCCTCACCAGGGATGGCGACATGAGTGATCACTCACTTCGCTAGATGAGATGCACACCATGTCATAATGCACATTCACCACGGATGGCAAGGATTGTGATCAGTCACCTCGCTAGATAAAACACGTACCTTGTGATAGCACAGGTTCACCACAGAGGGTGAGGATCTTGATCACCCACACTCACCAGGGATGGCGACCCAAGTGATCACTCACCTCGCTAGATGAAACGCACACCATGCCATAGCGCATGTTCACCGTTGGCGAGGATTGTGATGACATACACTCACCAGGGATGGCAAGGCGGTTGATCACTCACCTCGCTAGATGAAACGGGCACCACCTCATAGTGCAGGTTCACCATGGATGGCGAGAGTGGTGATCACTCAGACTCACCAGTGATGGCGATGCTGATGATCACTCACCTTGTTAGATGTAAAGCTCATGATCATCAACATTGGTAATCATGCAGCCTCACATCTGCCAGATCAAAGTATGTTTTGCCAGAGAAGGTATTGCCATATGTATCTTCCCTCTAACCAGTGTTCATGTTGATATTTCCCTATGTATTTTTCCTGTAACCAGAGAAAAGGTGTTTATGGATAGTTGCTTTCATTTTAGAGATATCTCTATCTAAATTCAATTGATATTCTCTCTATATAATCTTGTTTGATTCAACTCTGAAGTATTACATGGAAATCAGTGTGAAACAAAGCACATTTGATATGTATGGGACTTATACTTCATGCCCACACTTCCTAGATAGGCTACATGTTGAACAGTGGTGCTGTCTCAATAACTTTGGCAATGGTGGTGATAAGTTGCCACTGTGAGTGAGAGTGAGTGACAGATGATGCAATCCTCAGAGAGCATTGACTTGGAGTGACACAAATTCACGTATTGAGTGAGACCAATGTTGGCAATGGTGGTGATAAGTCGCCATTTTGAGAGAAGATTGACTAGGAGTGATACACACTCACGCAGTGAGTGAGAGCCATGTGGCAATGCAGGTGAAAAGTTGCCATTCTGAATGAGAGTTGACAAACAGTGGCACATATTGACGGAGTGAGTGAGATCCATGTTGGCGATGGTGGTGATAAGTCACCATGCTTTGTGAGGGATGACAAGGGGTGGCACATACTCACGCAGTAAGTGAGATCATGTTGGCGACTGTTGTGATAAATCGCCATGCCATGTGAGACTGACACACAGTGGCGAAAGATGACGCAGTGAGTTATCACTCAGAAAGGAGTCACCATTGATGACCAATCATGGCGACAGATAACGACAATTTGCTGGGTAGTATGCTACAGTGTGTGACATGAGTAGGTACCTGATAGTGCAGCTCTCTCTGTTTTAAACAAGGCAGGGGACTTTTTAGACTAATGTGGTGAGTGCAAGTTGAATGGTGAAGCAGAGCATGACTTCTTTTGAAAAGAGGGTACCTACTGACAGCTCTTTTTACCATATATAGGAGCAACACGCTCCAGCGAAGTGGATTGGACCACCCTCGTGCTCAAGCACTCTTCCCACCACTGGTCACCTGTGAAATTAAAACTAGAATCATGTTAAAGTATGACAATAGGCTCACCTTTCCTGACTTGTCTCACATAGCCAATCCACTTCGGTGGTCAACAGGATATTCTGATAGTAATTACAGTTATTTTACATTTCATCAAAATAACTTCCAAATTAAGATCTTTGCTACAATACCTTAATTGTTGCGTGATCATCCCTGATCTCAAAATTCCTGGAGTGAGTGATTGACATTTTATGTTCCCTTATTTGATTCAGTGTTTAGGTGTTTGAGAATAAGTGTTTAAAAGCTAAACACCTAAACACTTCAAGTGTTTAGATGTTTAAATATTGGTGTTGAGAAAATTTGGTGTGTATCTTTAAACACCTTTTTTTGCAGTGTATAGGACCAGCAAAAATCAGGGAATGTTTTTCTATAACATCCCCCCCCAATATTCCCTTATCCCCTTTTACCTTTCTATGGCGATTGTGGGAGCTCTGAGATGGCCGTAGGTTTTTGAATTTCCAAATCCATTGATTAGAACAAAAGTTAAGACATTTTTCATTTTTCCTCTCATTCCCACAAAGTCTGGGTGCGTCTTATATACAGGGTGCGCCTAATACGCGACGTATTACGGTATCACTCAAATCAATAAATATACACTGTAGGTATTAATCTGATGCATTGTATATGCATATCCATTGCCTTTAAGCTCCCTGTAACCTCAACATGCCATATTTATTATTATCTAATTCCTTTCACTTTCCAAAACAACCAATTCAAAACAGATGTCGTGGCAGAGAGTCAGCAATCAGTTACAAATAATTAGCACAAATCTTTATTCACTATATATCATTTCTAAACATTCATGGGAAATATTTATTAAGCTGTATATCTTAAGCCTTTGGATGTACTACATGATGCGTTGCTATATCGCTTAACACAGATGTGTTTTCACAAAACCAGTCGGAAGTCGCACAGGCCAGAGATAATGAGCCTAAAAGCTCAAGAATGGTCATTTTCAAGAAATAGGGTTTTTTGGTTATTTGAATTAATCATCATGTTTGCCTTACTATTGTTTAAGAAGTAATGCAAAAATATGCCTAGAAATAGCAGATTTTGGGTGATTTGATCTTCAGAGGCAATCATGTTTCTTAAAATTTAAGTCAAAATTTACCTGGTACTTTCTAAATATCATGCCTTGTCCCCATTTATTCTCAAGAATTCTTCCAGAACATTTGATATTTTCAAATAGCCAGGCATTTTCTCTTTGCAATGGTACCAATCTTATTCCTTTTATATTTGACTTATTTTAACTGACATGAGGGACATTATGTCATACCTGTTCTGTGTGTACATTTACATTGATGAATCATCCTGTGTTTAAGGCCCTATTCCCAACAATTTTTGTACGAGAATTTAAAATTTTGAAAAATTCACCAAAAATTGGAAAATATTGATATAATAATGGATTAAAAAGTGAATTGAAGCTTAAGATATGCTCTATGTAATAGGATTATAATCTGGAAATACATTTTGCGACATTTGACTGGTTTTGTGAATTTAATTTTAAAAAGCTACATGTGACTCTTAGTAATGATTTGTTGTTTTTTTGCTGTCGCTGCCATCATACATAGATGAGTTGGCCTGCTCCACCTGAAATATCGATTGAAACAACGATTAGCGCAAATTGCCATATCAGGAGCTCGAGGCTATTTCAATATGGCCAAACATCACACCCTCTGTAATGATATTGGCAGGTATGTCTAGAATGATTTCTCTTTGTAAGTAGTTTGTTTGCTACACATAGGGTCCACTTGGGAATACACATTTGGCACAGCTGATCAGTAACATCGATCCATGTTGTAGCAGCTTGCAGTCTTACCACTACAACTTTAGGTAAGTTAAGCCGTGGGTCCACTCTGCAACATTAAAAACAAAAGTTGATGTGCTCTGCGAAAAGGGGTCTCAGTGCATGGTACAATAAGGCCCCCTTTCTCAGTACATGTCACATGATTATCATCCATGAGTTAGTCTGATGCAACTGCAGGCGCAGTGCAATCTCTAGTTGCAATTTCTTTTTATCTCACAGTGGACTTTGGCCTTAACAGTGGTCAGTATTTTAGGGTGCCAACATTGCTACCTCAAGCGTGCACTAAAAATGCTCGTTATAAATGTAAAAACTGTGCCCGACACTAACATTGTAGAGGGTGGGATGTTAAACCAAATTGAAAAAAAACCTCCCTATGTTCATACCTGTTCATTGCAAAAATGGAATATTTGCATACGTAAAAGATGCTTCATTACAGTACATAAACCTCATAAAAGATAGTTGTCATTTTACCTTTAGAGAATAGAAAGACTCACAATGAAAGGTTCTATACAGATTGACATTGGTATACCGGTATAGTTTGGCTCCTATCCAAAATAGTGTGCTTACAGGTTTTAATTTCTGTTTAGGCCTGCATCCCCTAGTGTATGGAAAAAGATATTTGTCCTCAACGTAGGACTGCTTCATCCGACCTGAAGTAATAAATGTTTGCAAATAAACAGATTCTACCACAGTAGAGCTATCTTGCATTTTCAAGCCATTGCCAAAGAAGTATTACAGCTATTCGTTTAGCATTAAATATCACTGTATGTATTAAGATATAAATCGATGATCGTTTCCATAGATCGATTATAGTACTCACAAGACAGTAAACTGATAAGAACGCCTACAATGAGGACCAGTAGGAGGCCTATGAATGGATACCAGCTGAACGATATGGAGTAGGCATATTCCAAGGGAGAGCTGCAGTATCAATGGTACAGATCAGATGTTGTAAGAGCACTACTATACAAACATTTTGACGAAATGAACAATATTGTGAAAAAAGGAGAGAATTGCATATGTATGACTATAGATAAGGGTTTAATACAAAGGTATTATTAGCATTATAATTATAAAGGAACTTGCTTATTATGAATCATCAGGAGGAAATTTTTCAAATAATTACTTAGAAATAGCCCCCTGGTCCATGTGATATTCATCAACCTAAAGTAATGACAAAACATTTTGAGAATTATTAGCAGTGCTATTTACAGTGTTGAAGGATCTGTAGTAGAGTTAGACTCCATTGGTAAGGTAGTTGCCTCTGTCCACATATACTACTTAGTGTGCTGTTACCAGTTAATATGGTTCCATTGTTAACATCACTTCTGAAACATCCATCTGTCTTGGTGGGCAATCTTTTCCTCTGGCTTTTCTTCAAAGTTTGGCCAACCATTAACCAAACATTGACCGTAACTCCTACCAGTGCACCACATGCGGCCCCCTATGGGTAGATACATAGAACTTACCAACTGTCTTTGAATAATTATGAATAAGCATAATATGCATTTCAAATATCTTCCTGATTGACGATGAAAAGTAGTATGCTCTTAAGAATCCGAATGCTTGATAAGGCACACGGAAATCATTGCCAAAGCCTCTATATACAACATCTATAAGAGTACAGGCAAGATATACCCTACAGGTACAAATACTTACAAGCCAATTAGCAAATGGGAAAAGTCCTCCAAGTACAAATAGTCCTAGTAAAGGACCAATCGTCACACCAAACAAACTAGCTGAAATCTGATTTGAAAATACATTAATGAGCCTAAGCAGAGATTTATCTAAGCAACGTTCCAAATTCAGAAATGCAGGGTCTAAATTTTGAGTATTATTCTACTAAGAAAACCAGACCAAAGAAATGTGTGCTTCATGGTATTGTTCCTTTTTCCCATTGCCTCAGAGGGAAGATGTTTGTTGTGATACACTTGAATATTCCTTACTTGAATGAGATTTCCTCCAATAGCCATGATGACGAAGGATAACCCCATGCACACAATTCCAAAGAAGGCAGCTGAAGGAAGATCATGGTAGAACACAAAATCAGTTGTACTGTAGTAGAGACTGGATACTGAAAAGTACCCTTATTCATGTTGGCTTAATCAGTTCAAAATTGAAATATAAGTATTGAGCTACGTTTTCGTATCATTCGATGGGAAGCATTAATTATAATTGTGACTTACAAATCCCTTTGGTTATCCAGGTCTTACGGTTTTCTGATAGGTGGCGGTAACGGTTCACCAAAAGATCCTCCCACACAACAGCAGCTATGGAATTTATTGACGAGGAGAAGGTACTGGAATAAAAGAAATACTATCTTGACAAATGTGGTTTAGTCAAATGCCCTTGGGCGAGAGAAAGAGTAAAACCTATAGAGCAAATCTAAAGTAAGAATCGGCGGACCTAATATATTAGTATGTTAAGACACATCAGACAGGTTAAGATTTGCCTACTTGCAACATATACGGCAACGTCTAGCCTACCATTTGCTATCATTCTAGGCGTACACGTTGACGTACATGTTGTGATCTAACCTCTCTTTTGAGGTACATCTAAATGTAGATGATTAACACATGCTCTTGGTTTTAAATGAAATAGTTAGCGATTGCTACAAATCGCTGTGAATTATGTACGTTGTGTTATTACCTCAGGGATGCACTGAACAGACTGGATATAAAAAGTCCTGGCAGGCCTGGGTATCTCCATAACGAAATACGGTGTAAGCTATGGTGTAAGGTTAAAAGAATAAAAAGATGTACCTTTGTATTACTGACAGACTGAAACAGTAGAAAAGAAGCATGCGGCAAAGAATTTATCAATGAATTTCTTTTATCCAAGTGTTTTAAAAGTGTCTTAATTTCCATAAAAGGTCGTACCTGATTGCCATTTGAGATTAATCTTGAAGCCAGTGGGTCACACCCCTTCATGTCATAATAGGCAAATGCCACCATTCCTGCCATCATAGACAGTGTGTTAAAGATAATGAATCCTTCAGTAGAATTGCTCTGTAAGACAGTACACATTGAACATGGAAATATCTTGCATTTCAGATTGTGCTCAAAGGCAGTTACTATGGATCACATGACATTGTAGCGTATGCCTACTTTGGACAAGCTAATCTTTTCCCTTTAAAACTGATCAGCAGCAAAGGGTATGAATCCACACATACACACCCATGAACACTCTAAGAAATAACTGTTGAATCTACCAGGGACCCTCAAAAAGCTGAACAATGAACTATCCTTATTGCATTGTAGTGAGGCAGTACAGTACACACCATGGTACAAGGAATCTTCGTGAAAATAATAATGGATCTCTGGCAACTTTGAGACAAGGATTTCAGCATTATTTTGACAACATTTTATTTTTACAGGGAAAGGAACATTAATTCTAATGAAACTAAAATGAGTGAAGGATAGATGCTAGTGTTGAAAGGAGGATTCATGGCTGTCCTCATACCCACATAATAACTTACAGTTTTCCTTTTTGTTGAGTCTGCATTGCACAATATCTTTGAACACAAGGTTGGTTTACCCCATATGCCCCTACAAAGAATGTTGTGAATCCAATAATTGTTGAGTAGAGTGAAAATCGCTCTGTTAGACTTGCATCAAGCCTGCAAAAGAAGAAAAAAGCATTTGCCTTTCAAATTGAATCCATAGTTATATAGCAGCCATACTGATTTAGGATTATTGTAACCATGACAGTGATAAGGGCCCCTCCACTGGGGTTTTCCCTCACAATGTTTGAATAGATGCATTAATATCACTAAACTTGGGAAGAACTAACTATTCTACCAAAGTTCTATTGGGGTGGTGCCGTGTTTGCTGGTTAGTATCCCCTTTGTATTGAAAAAGTCCTAGTCTGGAGGCCTCTGGTAAAATTAAAATTCTATTCTCTTATCTCTTACTTTAGTTCCAGACGCCTGCCTTCAGTGTTGGCCTGCCAGAGAGAATGAAATCCACCCGTCTTTATGCTGCCCTGTAAATGATGCAACATTAACAGTGATCTAACAGGATGACTGACTGCACTGTAAAATGTAACTACTGAATCTACCAGGGATTCTTGTAAAACTTAAAAGTGAACCACCATAATTGTATTGCATTGAACCAGTGTATTTTTTACAAGAGGCCCCAGCAGGCAGAACGTTGGTACAAGGAACCTATGTGAAAATACTGGCAGTTCAATGGCAATTTTGAGGCAAGGATTATGCTGTTACTTTGATGACATTTTTTACCGTGTGTCAGAGGACAATATAAGTATGGAAATCTGACTCATTTTTGCACATTTTATGCGTTTTTCTTTCTCACTATTACAATTAATGTCTTAAATATTGCATAATTATATCATACACATATTTCATGGAAATATTTATGCCATGGACCAGTAGATGCATTCACCTGAATAACCATGGCAATGAGTCCTGACAGCATGACCATTGCTTGGAAGACATCTGTCCAAATGACAGCCTTCATCCCTCCCTGAAAATTTCATCAAATATAGAGTGAAATGGGTATCACATCAGGTAAAAGACTTTAACATCTCTCCCATAAATAATTAACACACTATCTATTCAATCATGAAATACGCTAAGCGGGTCCTTGATGATGTAAAACAATGACATAGAACACATATTTGTTAATAGACTGAATCAAGTTGCACTCCACTGTGATTTGTTAACATGAACTATTATGCTTTGATGATAGATAGGATCTGCTTTTGTGAATACTTACAATTGAGGTATATATTGTTCCTATGACACCATACAATACTATGGAGGCCCATGTTGGAATACCTGTTACTGCAATAGGATGTGGCATTTTAACTGCATTTTTCATTGATTGAAAATTTGTAATGCTCTATGGCTACACAAACTATCTATAAATTAAAAGGTCATGCCTACATAGGCCATTTTATGTTAGTTACGGGACCTCCATTTGCAATTTGCTTTTTGTATGTAACATTTCTACAAGATGGGAATAAGACTTACTGCTTACCTGTCTGCAGTGCTGTCGCTGGACCAAATATGACACATCCTATATAATATCTACGATGTGAGGAAGAATATGAGTTCTTTATGATAACATTGGTCCATCACATGCATCCCAAAAGTACATATCAAAGTAGCGATACAGAAGTACTATATACATGCAAACTGAGTGCATAGCTTCAGCTACTAACTAGGTCATGACCTACTTGCAGAACAGAAGTGACCCCATTTGACCTAGTTTTAACCAATCAGAAGCCAGGATTCGACAGGAAGTGATGTCATGAGGTCACAACCTAGTTTTTTCAACCAATCAGAGAGCTGGAACATATTTCATGACCTGGTTACATAAATTGCATATATTGTGCAATACTTCGATTTGACCTACTTACAAACCGAAGTGACCTCACAAAAACGTATGAGCTACGTATGAACAAGTATTGTGCAAGGGTTCACAAAAATTGCACAATAACCATACGAAATAGCAAATGGGTATTGTGCAATTGCTGATGAAACATTACTTAGAAATTGTGCAATAATGACAGAGCGGGGAACCAAATGGGGTTTCCGAGGACGCAGTCCAAGGGAAACAAAGGCCACTTTTGCTTAACCGCGGTTGTGCAGGTCTCTCTGTTCATTTTATGTATAAAAATATGACATAACTCGTTCATTTTCATTACAGGGTACTTTTATTAGACACAATAATTACATATGAACCCAGTTTTTCCATTACGGGGACGTGCACAGATACAACAGGAGCATTTGTTGTGTGTAAGTTTATTTGCTTGATACCAGCTTTGACCTGTGAGACTAGTTTTCCACATGTTGTGGACACAATAACTGTTCAGTTTAGCTATGTTAGCTATAGCATGTTCGAACAAAGCCTGCGCAAGGAAGTAAGTTTCATTGTTTTTAGGTCCTGGTAAAAGACTAGACAGAAAACCATCCTTAAAGTTTACCTCAAAAGAGAAATGTTTTTTTCACTCCAGGTATACTTAAGGCGTGAAGCTCCAACGTGACCTGTAGACATGTGAAACAAATGGTTTTAGCTGTAGCAGATACTTGCAGTTTACAGTTACACTGGCAAAACACCCCCACGTCTGGTTATAGTTGAAAACAGTGGTAAAACACTATGTAACTCCACCTCTTGTAAAAGAGAAATTTTAACAGAAAGTACCTTTGTTCTAAAGGAACTAGAAAAAAATTATTCTTACAAAAATAACTACCGTAACAACTTTAAGTCTTTAGCCTCGGGTCTGGCTGTCCTCGGAAAAGTTCAATCCATCTTCAATGTGAGAATGACAAGTTTGAACAAAGACACCTTTTTGCCAGTGTAGCTTCTGATTTTCCAGGACACACAGAACCTGTATGCTTTGTTAGGGGGTCTAGGTGTGTTACACATGGGACAGTTTACTGTATAAACCTTTTTATTTTTTTTGCTAGGCATTTTGCTTTCTTTAATATCTCTCTTTTTTTCTTTTTCTCAATTCACTCCTTTAAACTGCTTAAGCTTAACCTAATCGAACCTCTAACTGAAAATACATGTATATGATGAAGTTGTAAGGAGGAGCTGTTGACCAGACACAAAAAAGTTGACCACTTACCCTCTAACGACTGTAGAAATCTGTAGAGTCTTCCAGAAAAGGTCCCACACGTGTCTTAATGTCCTCCAAAATAAATGGAGACACGGTGTGACCACACTGTGTGGCAGAGGTGGGCATCCGGAAGCTAGACGAGACTGCGGCGTTCATCTCCTCTATGTAGCTGTGGGTTCCAATGTGCACCTTGGGGGTGCCCTTGTAGAGATTAACCAGAACAAGAGCCTTTCCTCCACGAGGGTCAGTGCTGTCCTCTTTCAAGCTCAGAACCAGGTTGTCTGCCTTGGTTTCTCCTATGGGTGCTTTCTGAAGAAGCTCCTTGTAGTGACCTAGGACACGGTCGACTTTGTTAACAAATTCCCTGAACTCAACTGCATGCAAATTAATGCAGCGTTCGTAGGGTTTGTTCAGGTAGGATCTGAGGCATACTGATGCTTGGTTCTCTGTATACCTCTATCTGTGCATTATTGTCTCCTTCTGGATAGAAAACTTGGGTTAGAACTGGAGAGTTCTCAAATCCGAAACGAGGAGGCCATTTCTTTACCACAACGGGCACAAGTCTAAACCCCAGAAGCCTACTGACATTTTGGTTGCTTTCTTCTACGGAGGTGGAAACTTGGTCAAATGTGAACTTGGGAGGATCTTCCACTTTCCCAGTGGTAACTTCAGAAGTACCTTGCGAAGGAGGGGCAGGAGTTTTCTTGTTGTAGGTACGTTTTTGCCTCTTTTTTTTAGGCTCCCCTTTTTCGCCCTCAGGACAGGGTCTTTTTTCAGGAGGTGTCTGCTGCAGGTCCACTACCGGCACTGGAATTTGAAGAGAACCAGGCCGTTTCACATGAAATGAAGCATTTTTTTCGGGCCAGTTGTTTTTTTGGAGGTTCACCTTCTTTCTGCTCTTCAAAGTAGGGAGAGGTCAGATTAATTACATCCACCTGTTCCCTCGGGAAGGCATGCACCGCAGACAGAGGTGTGTCTCGAGTCAGGTTCACTAGTTCTATCTGGTGGACTGCAGGTGAAGGAGAGTCTTGAGTGAGGTCAATCACTACAGGGGTGACCTGTGAAGATGATGCTGCTACAGGTGAGGCAGTTGCCACCGTTTCTTCTGGAGACTGGTAGTTGTCAGGCGCAGGGGGATTAATGAACTCGCTGATGTCAAAGTTCGCATCATCCTCTTCATTATGAGTCCTAGCCTGTACCCTATCCAGAAAATTAGTGATTTTCGCCATGAAGAGCTGCAAGAGCACTTTCCTGTTCCCTTGCATAGGGAGCTTCAGTGACCAACCGGGCAGGTGTTGCAGGTGGTTGATTAGCAGAAGCAGGGGAGTTGAGAGGAGGGGCTATACCTGACGACACAACCAACTTGGACTTAGGTATGACAAGCGGAGAAGGTTTCTTGGCAGCCACCCTTCTGATAGGTCCAGTCTTCATACGCCCAGGTATTCTACCAGCAGAAGTTCCTTTCAGTCACATAGGAGCAGGAGAAAAAGATGCAGCAGTAGGTATACATGGTTCTCAATGAGCAGCTCGGCCCTACTTTATAGGAGTATTCCTGATATGACCCTGGGACATTCCCCTTCTTTCAGATAACGTATGACCACGTTCATCAGTCATTGTAACACTTTTTTCCATTCATTCTGTGTTTTACATTGATACAGCGTCTCGGTAAAAAACTGTGATATGGCTAACTTATCGTTCAGCGTGTAACATGAGCATTTCTGTAACCGCTCTTTTGATAAACGCAGACCGTTCGTCATTTCAAAATGAGCTTCTCTCGAGTAGACACAGCTCAGGGTTGTCCTTTGCCTTTAACCTTGACCATTGGTCACAAAAGCTGTCAGGAGGTATTTATTTCCTACATAAGTAGGGGTGTAGAAGAAGGTAAGGTGTGGGCTGTGTGGCGTTTCTGTCCTGAAACGAGTTGTCAAGACCTCTACATCCCCCCTAACTATAATTACAGGGAGTGTTTTCTTCACAACCAAACTACTCTCGGGGAGTGTCTTTGGGACAGGGTGCAATGATACACCTGATGTCAAGGCATTCTGTTTCTTTGGGTAGCTCAAAAACATTTTCTTTCGACAGACAAAAGAACATTTTTTTAAGGCAACAACCTTAACTCAGTTTTCATCTATTCCACTTTGGTGAAAGCTTTAGTCAAGGCTACTTTACTTCACCCCGACAAGGTTACTCACTCCTTGAACTTCAAGATTTTTTATGAAAGTGGTTTAAGGAGAGAAATTGGTCATAACTATGAAGGGTGTTGTCATGTAGTAAGAGTCATAACAGAAATGATTTCTTCCAAGGGACAACCCCAACTCAAAGTAGTCACAACCTATCCCGTGTCTAACTTTTGGTCCACCTAATGAAACTGAAATAATTGATGTTCCTCCGGGTTAGCCCCAGGGCTATACCCACCCTTCACTTTGTTTCCCCTACTCTTACTCAACCCAGCTCCTCCCCCTTACGTCACTCTGGTCGTTGGGTGATAAATCATTTTTCGAAAAGTGTGATAAGGGCCGGGTGACACATTACTTATAGAGGTTAAACCGGTAACCAAGTGCTCATTCGATAAAATAGCCTACCATGCCGCGTTACTCCCTGCAGCGTGTTGTTGAACAACGTCACCCAGACGACACTGAAGTTTTGAAATATGTCAGGCAAAGAAAGGAAGTGGTGTGTTGCTCTTCTACACATTTCAAATACGTGTGTAATCATTTCAAACAAACTGTTCTTCACAGAAAAAGAGTCTACTTTGTTTTTTTGTTAGTGGAAAAGAGTTTGAAAGTTAGACACACGAAAGGTTTGAGAAAAATGGTTTTGCTTCATGATATAACAAAATTTTCAGCCATGGAAACCCTGGGATATGCCCTCATGAACGGGAGAAAAAAAAATACACCACTTAGAAATCCCCATCACCTGGAAGCCTGGAAAGCTGCAGAGAATCACCACGCCAAGGAAAATACCCTGTCGTTTTATCGTTGTCTTAATTTCCTTATGTCTCTTTTGGATGTTCTGGCTCACAGCTTAGAAACCAAAACTTTGTTTGGTCCATACCCCATGTTAAACATCTCACCGACGTCCCTGGATCGTTTAAGTGTGGAGGAGAGGAAAAAATGTGGCATTATCTCTCCGTGTGGTACACCGAGCTAACCTCCCTTGCTCACTGTTCTCACCACAATCATCTCGGCTTATCCATAACAGGATAACAGAACAAAACGAATGGAATACGACAAAACAAAATAACACAGGGTAGGATAGGGGGAAGGGGGGGAAGGGGGGGCTAGGGTAAAAAAGGGTAGGGTAAAGTAGGGTTAAGTAGGGTAGGGTTGGGGGGTGGGGTATAAAGTAAACCTAACCTACCTACCCTATATATTCCTCTTGTATTCTTTCTAGTTTGTCATATCCTGCCTGCCTGGCTACCTGCCTACCTTCCTACCTACCTACCTACCTACCTACCTACCAGGTTAAATCATGGATAATTACCTTTCGGATGACTTCTTAATGAAAGTCAGCGAAAAAATTCCTATGGAAAACTACACTCGGATAGGGGTTCATTTAGGACTGAGACTAAGTCTAATGGAGTACATGAAAAGTGGAACTACCCTTTCTTCTATGGGCAGAGAAATGCTGATATCCTGGTACAGGAAAATTGTCCGTTGCAAGTGGATGGTTTTAAGGCATACTCTAAGTGACATAGGTTGTTATGATTTAAGTCATCACTGCAGATGGTTCATGGATTATTACGACATGGTGGATCATTGCGAAATACCTTCAGAGGCTTGGAAAGTAGAAACGTTGTTTGTTGAGCTTGGAGAAAAGTTGTCTTTGGACTGGAAAAATTTGGGCATTAGACTAGGGTTAAGTTTGCATAAGCTTAACCGTATATCTACCCCAGTTTCCTCCAACTATGAAATCAGAAACCCTGTTTTCGAAGTGCTCATGGTGTGGAAACGTAGAGAAATATCCTATCCCAGCTGTCTGATTGCAGCTTTACACAGCATGGGTTTCTTTGAGGTAGCTCTTTATACAGAAGGTTTAAGAGGTTTCTCCTGACCTAAAAGACATGACTGGCGTACCATTTGTCAGTTTGGTTTAGGCTTTCATTCATTATGGATCAAAAGGTAGAAGAGATAACTTTTGACCCACGTCTACAAAGTCCCTTCACTATGATAATGGCGGGACCTACTTCTTGAGCAAGAGTCAACTTGTTTTCAAATTAATCAAAGGGTTAAATGATTAAGTAACTCCACGTATACACAATATTTACTACTGCTACAGTCAATGGCAAGATCACTTTGATGAAATGGTCAAGATGGGAGTTCAGTTCAACAAAGGTCTCTTATCAGAGGACTTTGTTTTTGAGGAGAAAAGAGATGTAAAAAACACAGACTCATAATAATAGACGACCTCATGGATTTGAATTGACGTTCCTACCGTCATGAAACTTTTCACTGTCGGATCACACCATCGAAGTTTAAATGTAATTTTTATTACTCAAAACTTATTTTTCAACAACCCTGCCTACAGAACATTGAGCTTGAACGCTCACTACCTTGTGGTGTTTAGGAACCCTAGAGACATGAGTCAAATAGGACACATTAGAAAAAAAGCCTAGCCTGGTCAAAAATCCTTTCTGACAGAGGTATATAACTTAGAAACTCGCAAAAAAACATTCATATATCCTCCTGGACTTTAAACAGGGCACACCTAATGAGCTTAGAGTAAGGAACAGCATCACCACGCCTTGGAAAACTTTGGTCTTTGTTCCTAAAACTTCCTCTTCCCCCAAAAAAAAGATAGAATGGTGAAAAAAACTAAAAAATCTAAAAACCAAGGGAGGTTTGCACTCTTAAGAAAACATTCCCACTTGTTGAAACACATCTCTAAATGTTCAGAATACTCCCACGTCATCAAAGGATTAAGTGACGAGGTGATAAGGTTAATGAGTCAAATTTGTGTCAATGTAATGAACATAAACCTATTACGCAACGAATCTTACGCAGTTGAACTGCTCACGCCCTACAAGAAACAACTCAAGGCCGTCACTCAACCCAAGGCATCTCTCAAGCAGAAGAGGAAAACATTTGAGCAAAAGGGTGGATTTCTGGGAACTATATTGGGCCTAGCCTTACCTCTCATCACAGGTCTTATAGGAGCCCGTCGATAAGGAAATGTCTTATTCAAGAATGGCCCTTGTCAGAGCAGACTTTCTTCCCGACTCCAGAGACAAAGCCCCTTGTCTTCATGCTACTTCTACCCCTACCGATACCTCCAGTTCTGTCCTACCTCTCCCTAATCCTCAGGACAAGTACTTTCATACTCAACTTTTAAGAGAAGGTTTAACTCCAGATTCCAGCCTATTTGAAGTTTTGGGTCACCTTCAAAGTAAAGCTCATCAGGTCCTTCACTCTCCTGACCTTAATTTGAAAGAGAAATTAAGACAGTATAATCAGCTATGGTCAAGTCCTCCATTCTAACAAAGAAGGCCAAGGCCTTAGGTCAAGGTAAAAAGGCCCACTATCCAGCTCCCGTTGTGGGACAACCACCTGAACAACTTCCACCTCCACAGATTAATCACCATGAAACAGACAATGACAGCTTCACAGATGCCCCAGATCATCCTCCGCTAAGTGAGGATTCAGACTCGGACAGTATATCTGAGCTGCCAGGGGTTCAACCTGGGTCGCATGCCAAAGACAACATTGTGGGCATGGATGCTGACATAAAAGAAAAAATTCCTGTTACTTATCGAAACACAGCCAGGCAACTCTATCGAGTTTTGTCACGTCGAGGCAGCAATTTGGTGAACTGGAACAAAGACAGAGAGTTAATTGTCAAGGGGCAACGTCTGCAGGGAACCAACATAACAGATCTTTTAGCCTTCGCAGCCAGACCCAGGTCTTTGAAAAAGGACATACCTATAGGAAGTCATGTGTTCATCGAAGCCGTTAAAAAGCTGAATCCCACCTTGAAATACGTCAAAAACAAGTCAGCTTTCGGTGGACGCAGTCCTGTTGTTGAATCCTCTCCCTTCAAGAAAAAGAAAGCATCACCCCGCTTGAAGAAAAGGACAAGTCAACAAGACACTGGCATACTAAAGAGTAAAAGACAGAAGTGGACACCAATATGGCTCACAAGGCTTTAAAGAAAGACGTCCTCAGGTTTTACACAGATCCTAAGCAACCTAGAAGTTTCTCTAGTGTTTCTAAACCTCAAATGCATCAAGAAAAAAAACAAAGAACAAGCACTGGAGGACATAGACGCATATACCCGACACAAACCTTACAGAAGGAAATTTCCTAGACTTAAAACTCAAACATGGGGTATAGACAAACAGTAGCAACTAGACCTCATAGACATGCGAGGGTTTCCTAAGGAAAACAAATGTAATCAATACATCTTAGCGGGAATAGAAGTTTTCTTCAGGTAAGGTTTTGCTCAACCTGTTAAAAGTAAGAGAGCTGACGACGTGATTGATGCTTTCAAGAAAATGACCAAAGTAAGAAAACCTTAACAGGTTCAAACTGACAAGGGAAAGGAGTTTGTGAACAAAACCTTCAAAAAACACTGCGATGAGAAAGGTGAAAACGACGACATCAAGTTTGCCTTAGCTGAGCGGTTCAACTCCACCCTTCAAGGAAAAATGTAGAGATGTTTCTCTCATTTCAATAACTACAAATGGGTTGAGTTGCTGCCTGACTTGACAAAGTCCTACAATCTAACTTTTCATAAAACCCTAGGAGCCACACCTTCTGACATAAATAAATCAAACTCGGAAGCTTTGTTCTAGAGATTATACGAGCAACCTGAAGAGAAACCTTTCCCTGCCCTTGAGTTAAAGAAGAAAAGTCAAGTACAAATTTTAAGAACTAAAAAAACCTTTAAACAGGGGGTACAAACCTAACTGGACAGAGGAAATATACGCAGTGGATCGTATTTCCTCCAAAGGGTATCATTTGAAAGACCTTCTTGGAGAGGAGATAAAAGGAAGCTTCTATGAACCTGAAGTTCAGATGGTGAAAGCACGTCAAGGGAGAAGCTACGACATAGAAAAAATCGTGAAATACAGAGCAGGAGGAAAGAAAAGAGAGGCCTTGGTGAAGTGGAAGGGCTATGGAGAAAAATTTAACTTGTGGGAACCTGTCAAGAACATAGGAAAATGGCGTTTACCTTAACATTACCAAACAACTCTTCAATGCATGTTTTCCCTGACAACACCATAACTGGTTACAACACTCTCCTGGCAGAATACATAAACTCACCTACGCAGTTAGAGTGTGCTCTTCAAGAAATAACCTGTCCCACCATGTGGTACAATGTTAGAGAAGAAGCCATACTGACTGCAGATGGAGAAAACGACGCCAAGACCAATCTCAGAACCGTAGTGGATTTATTGAACAAGCGCAGGAGAGAATTTTTTCCTGGAGGAATCCCAGGAGCCCAGAAGTGTCCTCAGCATGAGCTCGAGCAGAACATTTGACAGCACGGCCAAGTCTGCTTTGAGGCGTGAAGTAGAAGTTATAAAGTACCTAGGTGATGTTGATCCTGTGGTACCTACTGAAACCGATTCTCCTACTGCTCCTGAAACTGGGAACCAACCGGCTGCGCCTGAGATGCCATCTGGAAGAACAACTGCTAACCAACCGTCATCACCAGAGGCGGAGGAGGAAAAAAGGGGGACAAGGAGGCGGAGGAGAAGGCACGTGCCACGATGAGCAGAGAAAAGAGAGAAATATCTCAAGCTGTAGCTGAAGTAATTTCCCTAGATGAAAGGGACAAAAAGTCACTGTCTTATTACAAAGAAAATGCAGTTTTCACAGACTCTGCTGTTGTTTTTGAACTGTCTGCAAGTCAGTTACAGGCTGTTAAAATAGCTACATGTTTCAAAGACATAAGCAGATTTCTCTCCAAGTATTTATATGAAAAAGGCAGTACCTACAGATTGTTCTCCTTAGAAGGTGTTCACCTGAAATACAACTTAGTTAAAAGGATACCTGAACAGGTGCGTCAACAAACAAAACTCCTTGCTGTTGAGGAAACAGCAAAGCTACCGTGTTTCACTACAACAAATACACAATGAAATGTGTTATTTCCCTACCTCCTGGGGTATTTCTACAACTTCCAAAAAAACTTAGGAATACAATTAGGTTTCGGGGGAAGTATTTTTCTCAGTGGTAAAATAAAAAGCCCCTATGTGGTCGACCTCCAGTACAGAAGTCGATCGGCGTTCATCTACTCAGATATAGTTAAACACAGTCTAGTGGGAGACTCTAAAGCTCCCCTTCTCAGACAAATTAACATCAACCCCTTTAACGGTGAGATTCAAACCCTAAGTTTTCAAAATTTAGTGTATGTACCAGTCACCAAGACCACATTCAGACAGATAGGGATATATTTAAGAGACAACACTGGTGAACCCATACCATTTGAAAGTGGATCGGTGTCGGTTATACTTGCCTTCAGACCTCTTCTACAGTAGAAGTATGGCCATGCTTCATTACTATGGAATCCCCCCCCCCCTTACCTGGCCCCCAAGGGTCAGTATCTGCAATACTACAAAAAATCACAGTTTGGACACAGACTTCTACCAGCCTACGGGGGATGTGGCAGGAAAAGAGGGCACGGACTTGTTTAATAGAAAGGAGGTTTACTGAAAAGTGCTGTTCCCCTTTTGAGTACTTTAGGGCGCTCAGCTGCCAAATCAGCGGGTAAGGCTTTGCTCTCTACAGGAGCTGGAGTATTGGCTGATGTCATAGCAGGAAAAAATCTAAAGAAAAGTGTAGTGAGGAGAAGCAAAGCAACAGGTCAAGAGTTACTCAAAAGGGCTGCTGCTTCAGGTCAAGGGTACATAAAAGTTGGATCTGGACCTTCTCCAGCCAAACGACGAGGAACCACCAAACGTGGAGGACATAAGGGTCAGCAAAGAGGATGAGGAAAAACTTTGTTCTAGTTATTAGTCTCCTTCATCATAAGGGTCAAGTATGTGCTGTAGGGGAACTAGACCTACATGCCTTACCTGTCACTCAAAAGGACATCATCAAAAGTCAGGTGGTAACCAAAACTACCAACAACGCACTCACTCCACACACTGAAACATATGATTTCACCTTTGAAGCAACCAACTTGTACACAGACCTGTCTGAAACAGAGTTGTACCTGGAACTGGAAGCTGTGGCAGACGAAGGGACCACTCACCTGGCTGCCGACATAGAAGCAGCGCCGGTCAACAACTTGGCACATGCTCTCTTCGCCTCCTGCCAACTTCATATTAACAGGGAGAAGGTGACCGGCAACAACGAAGACTACGCCCTCAAGGCAGACATTTTGGACACTCTCTGTTCCAACGAAGAAGACAAAAAAACTCACCTGAAAGGATGTCAAAAGTACATGAAAGACACCAGTGGTCACATGGAAGTTCAAGGGCCTGACAACGCAGGATGGACGGCTCGAAGAACAGAGTTTTCCTCTCATGACAAGCACGCCTTAGTCATCAGACCACACCTGGATTTAATCAAGCAGTGCAAGGTGTTACCACCTCGCTGTGAAATCAAGTTCATCTTTGAGAAGAACCAACCCAACTTCTATATGATGCAAGCAGCCGATCAAAACTACTGGATCAAAATCACCAAAGCTAAAATGTCCCTGCTTCAGAAGAGTGTCAACAACGAGGTGGCGGAAACTCATGCTATAAGTGTGAAGAGTGCAGAAATGGGCCCATTTAACTATCACATAGCAAGGTGTAAAGTCACAAAGCACACACTGGACGGTGGTTCACAAGACTACAGTTGGACTCAACCGGATACTACTCAAATTCCTAAAGGAAACAGCCGCTGCTGGAACTAAAACAGAAAATCCCTTCAACCGCCAACACTTCAACATGAAGGAAATTCGCATAAGGTACGATGATCAAAAGTTTGAATTGAAGACCGACTTTGAGACTGGCAACTGCATAAGAGCCTGCAGTCAAATGTTCAGAGACAGCGGACTTTTGGCTCTGGGTCAAGACTGTGGTATAACTCTAGAAGAGTCCAAGGACGCGTATTCTTTCTTCATTTTCGACCTAGCCCCAGACAGAGCACCTGAAGACGGTCATATTAACCTCATCAAGCAAGGCAAGTTGGGCATTTCCCTTAGGTTTGCTGCCCCGACTACTCATCCTGTGCTCCTTCAGTCCTGTGCTCCTCCTGCGACAACAACATTCAATTTACTGCCAACTGTCTTCCTGTCACAGACTACCACATGAACTAAGAGAATGAAGACTTCAGAGATAACTGCAGTACTTGCCAACCATCCGCACACCAGGCGTTTCTACATGGAAACATTTGCCAGCAACCAATGTCCTATAAAACCAACTCCATCCACATGTTTTGTTAGTAACACTCACCCAAGTTCTAAACCTGGACAACATTGGGTGGCACTTTATGTTTCACCCAAAGAGAACGTGTACTACTTTGACCCTTACAGATTGCCTCCATTAACTATATATCATGAGAGGTTTATGTAAAATTCATCAGACGGGCATGGAACGTTCAACGAACAACATGTACAAAACTTATTCGCTAAAACGTGTGGAGCACACTGCATTAACTTTCTGATAGACCAAGGACCCACATCACACAGTGGAAACATTAAATTTAAACGTTAAATTTACTGGACAAAATTTTGAGCCCGTGGTTGAGGTGACAAGAGATGAAGAGGAGATGGATTTTTCGAATAAGTCCAGAAGAGGTATAGAGAGACCTAAGTAACCTGTTGGTAAGGGGCAAAGTCAAACGTGAATTGGACATGATAGACGGTCTTCAGAGCACAGCAGAAGTGATAGACAAAGTTCTGTCCATGATGGGGGATTTAATGGAGAAAGTACTTGCCCTTGAGGAAAGCAGCATAGGAAGAACTGCCCTGAAGGATTTAATGGAGAGAATGCGAGCATTAGAGGATCGTAGCCAAAGTCCAATTTCAGCTAAGCCTGGGTGCAGTTGGTACTGCAACAAAAACTCATTTTCCATATAGTCATCATGTAATCAACTTATACAAAAAAAAATGTAATCCACACCATGTACTCTGCTTGAAGTGTAAAATAAAACAAATGAAATTTTAAAGTAACTTAAAGTCTTTGTCACATTGTGTAAATCCTTAGTAAAGTTTCATCAGCAGGTTGTACAATACCCCTTTGCTATTTCGTCATGGGTGTTTTGTAACTTCCTAGCAATATTGCACAATGCCTGTTCATACGTAGCTCATACATTTCCCTGAGGTCACTTCAGGTTTGTAAGTAGGTCAAATTAAAGTATTGCGCAATATATGTAATTTATGTAACTAGGTCATGACATATATTCCAGCTCTCTGATTGGTTGAAAAAACTAGGTCATGACCTCGTGACATCACTTCCTGTCAAATCCTGGCTGTTAAAACTGGGTCAAATGGTGTCACTTCCGTTCTGCAAGTAGGTCATGACCTAGTTAGTAGCTGAAGCTATGCACTCAGTTTGCATGTACATACTACTTACAGAATGTATGTGCTAAACAGAGTTTTCATAACTGACATATTGGTTGATACTAACTTAGAGTGTTTCATAATCTTAGCATATGGACAGTGCATCATTAAGAAGATTAGCACATAAGTATGCCATACCTGGCTTAGCAGGGCTAGAGTAGTACCAATATACTGCACCAGCTTCGACTCAAATCTCAGGAGCAAATACTGTCATAAATGTTATTGTAAAAGATATTTACAAAGATATAAATATAAGATAGGAATGATTACTATACAAAGGGAACTCTTAGTGCTTTCAGTGATTATTTTCTTAATGCTGATTTCATTTAGAACTGCCTGCATTTTCCTGGTCACAATGCATTTAGATAGGAAATGAACACAGTATTTTAGGGCCGTTTTCCACCACTCGATGAGGTCTCTCTATCGGCCGATAGGCCTACTGTAGTGGCTACCATTGGCCGACAGATGGCCATGCCATTCCGTTTGATCCTGCTGGCTGACGGTGGTCATGTGGTGGGGTGTCGGGCGCTACAGGCACCATATCGGGTAGTGGAAAATGGGCCTCAGTGACTTTTTTATTCTTAGTTTGAACAAGTAGGATAGCGATAGGTCCTTGAGGCTCCACTACGCGATTTTTTGGTACATTCTCACCTAATTTTATCCCTGTAGTGCCTAAGGTATAGGGTGTTGACATTCCTATATTGTAAACATGAGATTCAAAATTGTAAACATGAGATTTCAGGGTTATTTTATGGGTGATCTCTCTCCTTGTGTGCCATATTTACCAACTAACCTGCACCTGCATAGACTCTGTGATTGGGTGGGAGTTCAATATATAAACATCAACACAGCAAAATATAAATAATAATACAGCAGTCACACAGATCGCAGAGTCTTGTACTGTAAAAATCAAACCTGTCTGATATTGAATTGCAGAGAGTCATCAGTGTGAAAGTCTGCAATATCTACATTAGGTCAACTTGATTTAGTAAACAAAAACATCTTTTGGCAACAAAACTGTGCCTGAGATTGTACACAAATCCTTCCCCACATAAACAAAAAGCTCTCTCAATCTTTTATTTACACCTTGAAATAATAACAAATACCACTCTATAATCTGTGTTTGTGTCTGCTTTTATGAGAATACCTACGATTTTCGGCAAAAATCGCGTAGTGGAGCTTCACCTATTGAGACAGAAAGCATCATTTGCCCATGTTGCCTGATTGCAGTTGCCAGCATATAGTTAATCCTTATCTGGTTAATCAAGGTTTTATAATTCTGAATAGTCCTACCTTATGTGCACTGGTGATTTTCAGGGGATACAACAGAGGCACGAAAAAAAGAGCCACAATGACGGTCGATAATACAATAGCCACACACACAAACTCATACATAACTCCATAGCTATACATCTCTGCTGCAGCTCCCAACAAGGTATTAGAACTGACCACAGAGACACATATGGAAATGGTAACAGGCAAAAGACCCAGCTTGTGACCACCCATCAGGTACTCATCTGTGGTATTCTTTTTTCGACTTCTGAATGCGAAGAAGCCTCCGATGGACAGAGATACAATGAACATGAGCACAAAGACCACATAATCAGCTAGGTGGAAGTATTTACGATGTGGAGCTAGAGATTCATCCATGGTTGAACTGAAAATACGAAATGCTCCATAAAATGTTTATCACTGATAGAACCCTATCTAGAAGGATTACAATCAGTTCAAGCATACCAGTATACAGATGTAAAATATTATTTACTGAAACCATTGCAAGTAGGCTTAAATGGTGTTTGAACAGTGTAATGGCAATTTTGTTCTGTTAAGTTAGACAGAAAGCTACTCTCCTTACATGTAAAGTTCCTCTGCAGCCGAGCCAATGAAACTGGAGGTATTTTCTAAGTAGGTGATTCCTTCTACATGTAAGCCCTCTATGACATTTCAGCTGTCTGTCTGTGAAGCAGTCTAAGTGGTCTGTGGAAAGTTCTGCCAATTTATCCTCTTGTTTACCAACACCCTATAAGCACCCACCTGCTAGAGGTGTCATCTTCCCATCCTGACCCAGAATAACCCCGTCTACGCCCCACAGCAAATACTGCTATAGGTCCTCAAGACACCATTCTGTGCTACTTATAAGGGGTGCCCAGTGGTTGGGGATGCCCCATGGTACACATCAAACAAGACTGACATTTTCAAAGTATAAAACCTTCTCAGTTGTGAAAACTGCAAGTCATCTCACTCTAAAATACCACTCTTTGTATGTTCATTGTTATGAGGAATGATGTAAGATTGGTATTAGGTCAGCCTGGTAGTGAGTATGGCTGAACCAATATGACCAAGGGAAAAGCTGGTGAAATATTTATTTTCTGAGAAAATGTATTTTAAATCATTTGCATTGGTCTATAGAGAGTTGAGGTATTAAAACTTGAAAATTGATACACATGGTAAACTATGCTTTAATATAGGCACTACAAAGAGTAGGTTTGATGAAAGTGTCGTTAATTGCATTCTCGCGGAAGAACCGTAATGCCTATTTCTAAAGGGTTGAGAAGCTAAAATAATAAAGCCTCTGCTAGATGTCCTTTACCAACATTTTTAAAAAAAAACTGTTTACAAGATAACATAAATCTATGTCATATTGGCCAACAGAAGCACTAGTGTGTCAAATCAGCGCCAATCTTGGATAGGCCTGCACCAATGATGGGCTGTTGGAATCGGTATACAATATTCAAACACTAAAAGCTGTAGATCTGGTTTAGACGAGCGCTAGTCTCATATGAAATCTATGAGCACTTGGGTGCCTAAAGAGGCCACTACAGTATTACAATAGTATGTATTGTATATGGTAATGGTTTGACAATACAATTCCTTTCCAATATGATTAGCCCTATGTGTCTTCAGCTTTGCTATACAGATGTCTTATTTATCGGTTGGATTTCCTTCATTATCCCTTCATCATATGTCAGTGGGTAGCCTTTTTGCACAGCCTGTAATTCAAAGATTGGTGAAGCATGAAAACTCTATGTATGATTAACAAGGGGGATTATTTCAAAGTTAGCCTAATACCTATAGTCGACTGGGCCTATTCAGCCGACCCAGCAAATTGTCGTTATCTGTCGCCATGATTGGTCATCAATGGTGACTCCTTTTTGAGTGATAACTCACTGTGTCATGTTTCGCCACTGTGTGTCAGTCTCACATGGCATGGCAATTTATCACAACAGTCGCCAACATGATCTCACTCACTGCGTGAGTATGTGCCACCCCTTGTCATCCCTCACAAAGCATGGTGACTTATCACCACCATCGCCAACATGGATCTAACTCACTGCGTGAGTATGTGCCACTGCCTGTCAACTCTCACTAAGAATGGCAGCTAATCACAACCATCGCCAACATGGATCTGACTCACTGTGTGATTATGTGCCACTCCCAGTCAGGTCTCACTCAGAATTGCTACTTATCACCAACATGGCTAATAAGGATCTCACTCCCTGTGTGAGTATGCGCCACTCCCAGTCAACTCTCACTCAGAATGGCAGCTTATCACAACCATCGCCAACATGGATCTCACTCACTCCATCCATATGTGCCACTGTCTGTCCACTCTCACTCAGAATGGCGACTTTTCACCTGCATTGCCACATGGCTCTCACTCACTGCGTGAGTTTGTGTCCCTCCTAATTAATCTTCTCTCAAAATGGCGACTTATCACCACCATTGCTGACATGGATGTCACTTGCTGTGTGAGTGTGTACCACTGTCATCAACTCTCACACAAAATGGCAACTTATTACTACCATTGCCAACATTGGTCTCACCCAATGCGTGAATTTGTGTCACTCCAAGTCAATGCTCTTTGAGGATTGCATCATCTGTCACTCACTCTCACTCAGAATGGCAACTTATCACCACCATTGCCAAAGTTGTTGAGACAGCACCACTGTTCAACATGTAGCCTATCTAGGAAGTGTGGGCATGAAGTGTAAGTCTCATACATATCAAATGTACTTTGTTTCATGATGATTATCATGTAATACTTCAGAGTTGAACCAAACAAGATTACATAGAGAAAATATCAATTGAATTTAGATAGAGGTATCTCTAAAATGAAAGCAACTATCCTTAAACACCTTTTCTCTGGTTACAGTAAAAATACATAGGGAAATATCTACATGAACACCTTGTCTGTGGTTAGAGGGAAGATACATACGTATCAAATGTACTTTGTTTCATGATGATTATCATGTAATACTTCAGAGTTGAATCAAACAAGATTATATAGAGAAAATATCAATTGAATTTAGATAGAGGTATCTCTAAAATGAAAGCAACTATCCTTAAACACCTTTTCTCTGGTTACAGTAAAAATACATAGGGAAATATCTACATGAACACCTTGTCTGTGGTTAGAGGGAAGATACATATGGCAACACACTTTGATCTGGCAGATGCGAGGCTGCATGATTACCAATGTCGATGATCATGAGCTTTTCATCTAACAAGGTGAGTGATCACCATGCAGCGTCGCCATCACTGGTGAGTCTGAGTGATCACCACTCTCGCCATCCATGGTAAACCTGCGCTATGATATGGTGCGCGTTTCATCTAGCGAGGTGAGTGATCAACCGCCTTGCCATCCCTGGTGAATGTGAGTCATCACGATCCTCGCCAATCGTAGTGAACGTGCGCTATGGCATGGTGTGCCTTTCATCTAGTGAGGCGAGTGATCACTCATGTCGCCATCCCTGGTGAGTGTGGGTGATCAAGATCGTCACCATCTGTGGTGAACCTGTGCTATCACGAGGTACGAGTTTCATCTAGCGAGGTGAGTGATCACCCAAGTGACCATCCCACATGAGTGTGAGTTATCACGATCCTTGCCATCCATAATGAACCTGCATTATGACAAGGTGTGCGTCTCATCTAGCAAAGTGAGTGATCACTCATGTCGCCATCCCTGGTGAGGATGAGTGATCACTCATGTCGCCATCCCTGGTGAGGATGAGTGATCACAATCCCCGCCATCCCTGGTGAACATGCACTATGACGAGGTGCGTGTTTCATCTAGCGAGGTGAGTGATCACCCGTGTCGCCATCCCTGGTGAGTCTGAGTAATCACCATCCTCGCCAACTGAGGTGAGGCCATGTGATCACCACATTTGCTATTCCTGGTGATCTTGTGCTATAGCGATGTCGATCCACCTGAGGGGTAATATCAATTAGCTTATAAATTTAAAGACTTTGCCTGGTTAGTATTACAGGTTTCAATGTGGTTTTGTTTACAACTTACTGTGCATGAGCTCCACTGTGATCTGCATCTTCTGACACAGGGCAAGAGATACTTGTCCTCCACATACCCCTTTTTTGTGTGGACTAGAAATAAACAGGAATATATTTGATTGATACATGTGCAGTTCTGAGTTGGGTTTAAAGGTAATATCGGCACCCTATAGTGGTGGTAAATGGTGGCAAAAGGGGAAAAACACACCATACCCGTGAAACAATCAGGGAAAAGGTAGCTCCATGAAGGACAACATCCAGGACCCCCTCCCAAGACCCTTTTACCCTACTGATGCCTATTTAGTATTATTCTGGCCAAAGCTCTATAGACATATTTAACTGCCTGTAATTATAGGTTTCTGACTGTAGTCCCACCCTTGATATATTTTAGATTCACATACTGTCTCGATTTTTTGCTATTGTATCTATTTTGCCTTTTCATATTTCAAAAGTCTATAGACCGCCTTTCGTATGAGACGCACCCTGACCTTATGGGCTTGCTGAATAATTCAAAAATGGCATAACCTTGTTCTACTGATTGAATATTCAAAAGTTCAAAGTTAACAGGCAGCTAAGAGTCCATTGAGCACACCTACCCACCCCCCCCCCTCTCCACCCCCGCCCGGCCAGTTTGGGAGGGGGATGCAGAGTTCTGATTTTTGATCGACCTGCTTCAAGAAACACGTGAACTAAAACGAAAGTTCCACACAAATTTTCTTTTCCAAATCTCACATTTCCTCCCACACTCATAGAGATGATGGTCTGGGTAGAATAGATACTTAGATAAAACTGGACAGACTACTGTGTATAATTATCTTTTCAGTTAAATATGGTGTGACACTTACTAGTGCATTCACTGACAATGACACCGATAACAATAACAAGCCCAATTCCAATGACTGGATACCAACTGAAGGAGATGGAATAGAGGTACTCCAGTAAAGAACTGAAATCAATATGACATATTTGATCATGGTGACATGCGATGATCATTATTTATAAACCTTATAATGATACAGTGTACAAAGCTCAAAATGTGTCTCGAGTTCATGAATTGCTTAAAATTGAGGATCTTAATCGGGTTTTCCCATGTTCTAATATATTGTTTTATGCAGAATAATGAAAGAGAGTAGATGATTGGAAAGTAACAGGGGACGGGATAATACCTATAGTCCACTGAGCCTCTTCGGCCAACTTTTGTGTAGGAAATTTATGGCCAAAATTGCCCAAAGAGGCCCAGTGGACTATAGGTATAAGGGGCGTAATCTCTACACCCCCATCCGATCTTACAGCTGGACAAATCTGCAAAAAGGGATGTTACTCCAAACAGTTCCAAGGGATTGAGCAAAAACAAAATAGACTTAAGTCAATATTTACATTGGTTTTGCCTCACTGATTGCCAGGTCTGCTTTAGTGTTGGACAACAATGGTGTAGTATCCGTTTCTTCCCACACACTATTTAGTGTGTTGGTGTCATTGAACTTTGTCCATTTGTAGACATTGCTGAAACAGCCATCAGTCTAGGTAGGTAGTCTCTCTCTCCCACCCTTTATCAAAGTCTGACCAGCCATTAACCAACAGTTCACTGTAATTCCTACTATGCCTCCAAATGTTGCACCCTTAAGTATTAGATATCAAGAGAAGACAGGGAAAGATCTAAAGACGTTCTATGAATCGATTCTTAAAAAGCTTTAATGGTAAAACCATAGGGGCGTCTCCACATCCTTTCATCTTTTCCTGGGCCGCCTTTGTAGTCATTACTCTATTACGAAGCATGGGCTTGTCTGTTTGTCTTTTGTGTTTCTTCAGCTTTCTTTTCGTGATATCTTGCTTACAGCGAGAGTATCTAATAAAAGCTAATCAGTCTACTTTATTGTTAGCAGTGTACATACTTCAAGCTTGGCAAGCTTAAACAATATGAGTACAATAGGAAAGATGATAGACTTTTGATGTAAGAATGTAGGTGTATCCATTAAACATCTAATTATCACTTACGATGCTATTGGCAAATGGAAAGAGTCCCCCATGGACAAATATTCCGGTTAGAGGACCAATGATCATTCCAAAAAGACTTTGTGTTACCTGAGAAGAACAAGATATTGGTATACAATTGTTTACAATATTTGTTGTTAAGACACTATGGTGTGAACAATGAAGATATAGATACCATTTCAGATTATGAACTTCACAGTAGATGACACATTTTGAAGCTTCTTACTTGAGCCAGATTTCCTCCAATTTCCATCATGATAAAAGATGCCACCATACACCATACATTCCAAAAACAATTGCTGAAAAAAGGTGAATAATTCTCAAATGCACTATAATGATAGGTCTAATTATGATTATTATTCCTCTCAGGAATCACCACCTCCCAATACTCGCAAGTATTCTTTCATGTCTTTGATAAATCATCATCATAAGGATATATAGTATTATGGTCTTAATGCTATCATTATTCATCTGGTTCAGGGGGGGGGGGGGGTCCATGGGGTATTAATAAATGCATAAAACTCAGTGGATCAGCGCCCAGAAAAGACATGGTGAGGTGATGTCTTACAAATTCCCTTAGTGATCCATGTTTTTCATTTATCCGACAGATGGCTGAAGTGGTGTGCCAAGATATCTTCCCACACTACAGCGGCTATTGAATTGATGGATGAGGAAAATGTGCTGGAAGAAAGATGGTAGTACAATCATTTGTAACGTGGTCTATCTATTCCCTTTTAATTTGATTGAATAGTGTGCTTTACTCATGGCCCTATTTCTATACAAGTTTATCAAATCTGAATTGCATCATGTATGTTCACTAAGGTAAAGCTATGAGCGCAGACAGAGCAATTATGTCCCTGTTTCTTAATTTGAGTTTGGGCAACTTTAGAAACACTAATGACAAAGGTGCTATCGACCACTATTGCATCTCTTATTGTAGTATCCTCAGTGTCTGACCATTATCTTTTTTTTTTCAATTAGCTTACAATGAAAAGCTCCTCATGAAATGTGAATGGTTTGCCAAATAACCTTTCTAAACTCAAAACTATCTGCTTGCACATTATAGTTTATTTTTAAAGAAGTTGTAACACATGGCGCATGTTGCAGGTGGGAAAAGGGTTATATGATTATACAATTTCACCTCGTTTATTATCCAATAAGTCATGTTTTAAGTATTACTTTTATTGAAGGTTTTGCCATCCACCTCTGAGGTTATGTAACAAAGAAATGATGATTTTGCATCCATCAATAGAGCAGATATAGATAGAACTAAACGACCGTGGTGTACGAGGTGGTCGATCCACCACGAGGGAGTTGTCTCCCCCTCGGGCTAACGCCCTCGGGGAGACAACTCCCGAGGGGTGGATCATCCACCGAGGACACCAGGGGAGGTTAGTTCTATATTTATTTTATGTTTTTAGAGGGTTTAAATAAGGAAAAATTATCAAAATCCGGTACCATAGTTCACCGCATGAGCACCCATGGCCATTTTGAATGTTTACATGCACCCAGAACGAGGCTGCAGTGGTGGATCAGCCACTGTGGTGGATCGGCACACGTTACGCCACTGGGGGTGTGGCGATCGGCCGCGCAATGCTATCTCTACGGGAAGAAGTTATTCACATAAAATAAAAAGCAAGATCTACATCTATCAAAAAGTTAAGATACTTCTAGCTCTATTGGTTTGGACAGTGCATGTTAACTGTGAAGGACCTCAAATTGAGCCAAGTTGGATGAGTAACTTTAGAAACACTTAATGGCGCCATCCAACCCCAGCTTATAAAGAAAAAGCCTCCACACGCAGTAAACGTGATTTTCAACCAGCAATGAAAGGACCTTCCCAGGATGATATAAAGGAAATATAGTAGGTGGTGAATAGTTCAAGACGAACCTCAATACCAAACCACTTATTTGAATGTGGGCTAATATTTCAAATCGCAGTATCATGTGAAAGAAATGATACATCATATTTCAACTCTTGTTTAACTGCCTTTCGTCTACCTTAAGGATGCACTGAACAGGCAGGATACAAAGAGACCTGGAAGCCCTGGGTAACCAAGAACGTCCATCACAAAATAAGGTGTTATCTGAAGACAGAAAATGATGCTAAATCGATTGCATTTTCTTAAACAAGGTGTAAATCTATACACATAATATCATTTTTAAGATATCAATCGCACTTCTGGTGCAGGAGTGGACTTGTCACACTGTGTTGCTGTAATTGATGACCCGCCCTTATTCAATAACCTCAACATGTATTTATAAAGTATTAGAAAATAATTGAATTAGACAAGTGGTGGTTGAAGTGAACGAAATCCATATCTTCATTAAATACAAAATAGCTTGTTATCAAAAGGGGATACTGATATTGAATATTTCACAATTAGATAGCCAAGCTTTCAAGCTATAATCATTCAAAATCACCTGTCTGATTTCCATTTGAAATATATCCTGCAGCCAATCGATCACATCGTTTCATATCAAAGTAGGCAAATGCCACCATCCCTCCCATCATAGATAGTGTGTTGAGGACAGCTACTGCAGGACCAATTCAAAAATACTGTGCTGTAATATACAAATGGTAACAAAAGTTAGAAGAGCCCAAGACACTGAATGAGGTGTTTCGGTATAGCAATGGTTCCACAGGTGTCAATCTGTGTGAATAGCCCTAATCCAACGATTCATAATATTGCAAAAGTACAGAGAAAATCGGTCGGGTTAGTGCTATTCTGACTGATTTATTCCTATGGAACCAGCGCTTATGCTGAAAAGTACTGCATGAATCTGCATTCTGAAACTGTCGGGAAATTAACGATTGAAATCAATTCTATCAGCTACAGTATTTATGAACGCCTGCATACCTGAAGTATGGGGTTTTAGTGGATGGGGATATTACAGAATACTGTGAGGTTAGATACCGCTTAGTCAAAACTAGAAGGAGAACTTTTAATTTCCATCAGATATAATTGAAATATTTTAGACATTTTTTATCACCCTAACTTACAGCCTTGCGTGGTCCAGTGTGCTCAATGCACAGAAACGTTGAGTACTAGGTTGATTGACTCCAAAGACTCCAACAAAAAGAGTGGTTAATCCAATAAGTGAGGAGTAGATTGAGAACCGTTCTGTCAAACTTCTTCCAAGACTAAGGACAAATAAAAATAATCGTTTATTTATACTTTTTAAAGGAGTGAGATTATGATGAGATTGGTTAGGATACTTTAAGCAGTGGAGTCCATTTGAACATAACATTATACGTCTCTCGCTTGATAATAATATTTGGCTTGTCAAAGCAGGACCCTCCAGTATAAATATGCTGGAATTCCTCATCACTACATACCTCACAAAATGTCTTTTGAAAATGGTATGCATGTAATTGTTGTAGACGCTTGTTTGATTATGATTCTATGCTTATAAAAATGTTTTTTAAAAATCAAACCCAACTCAAACGTACTTCACGTCCAATCGTCCACCTCGGGCATTAGTCTCCCAAATATAGCTGAAACTATCCATCTTCTGACTTCCCTGCCACAGAGAATTACACGACGTTTAGATTAATGTTGATAGAAATTCAATTCAGCAAAAGTTTAGTCGTTCTGCAGAATGCTGTCTAAAGGTCCCATTTACACCCTCAGCCACAATTGTAAATGGGCTATATACCCCTACAGGGCACACATCAGGAACCATTTCAGGTCATTGGTTTTATACCTACAGCAGCTTCAACTGTATTGCAGAAAAAAGTACTCTTCTGTAAAATCCATGTGGCGGGCGGACAGTGTACATTGACTTTACTATCTTATTCTAACAACAGATGGAATACTTCTCAAAGTTTTGACATCGTGGTGAAGAACATGTTGAAGTCGAATTGCTTTTTAAGAATAAGTTATTGGCTTAATCGTTTTGGTGGAATCATATTTGACTCATAAAACTGTATAGTTAATTTGGTAAAGCTGATTTCACTTCCACTAATTATGATTTAATATTAGCAGAGAAACGTATCATGTGTAACTGTTGTAAAATGTGTTTAAATACCTACACTATTATAGCAATGAGTCCTGCCAGCATTACAGATGATTGGAAGACGTCCGTCCAGATTACAGCCTTTATACCTCCCTATCAATTATATAGAATCTTTTGAATTGCTTAGATATGTCAAAGCTTGCATAAACAAGATCCCTCACCCCATGTAAGATAACAATCAGTATAATAATTCAGATTAGAAACACATGTCCTTGCAGAGACTACATTGCAGAAATCAGTAGATAATAGTTGGATAGATGACAGAAGAGCTCTGTGAACATGATAATTTATGCTTTAATTGTATAGTTCTGAATACTTACAATGGTAGTATATTGAAAAGGCTAGTCCGCCGGACGGCTACATAGCAGTCTCTAGGGGACAGTCTCGACGTTCAGGGAGTGGTCCGCCAAAACGCTGCAGGAGAGTTGTATATAAGGGACAATTGTTTTCGCCAAGGGTCAGATCCAGCCGACAGCCCGAAGCGTACGGTCGTTCCAGGTACTCCCTAGGAGTTGCAGACGATATCAGACATGATCAACTATTAGATAGTGTGGCCCAGGTGTGCCAGGAAATAAACAAGTGAAAGTTATCTTTAATTAACGAGTTGGGTTCTTTGCATGACTAGACGGAATGCTACAATAGGCTGTTCCAATGACACTAACAAAGACAATGGAAGCCCACGTTGGAATCCCAGTAACTGGAAAAAGGTTTGTCAGCAAATTTGCAATCATTATGATTTTGACTTGATATGATCTTTTTTAATCAGATCTATGTTAGGAGTATTAATCGTTAAGTAAGTTACCTGTCTGTAGGGCTGTAGCAGGTCCAAATATGACACAGCCTAAATATATACCTTGAATTTACCATATGCATGGGTTGAGTTTAACCACTCTGTTGACATCAGTTTAATTAAAATGCACGTTTTTCAGGGTATGGTAGGCTGTCAATCATCAAAGGACCTGCCTCTTTCTGATACATATTTTCACTGCCACCAATGACCAAAGTCTGCCCCTGTAGACTAGGGGGAATTTTGAAGACTGAGACTAGCGCCCTCTGTAGTATAGGCTTGATGAACTGAGTGTATAGCTAGTAAGGTAAAAAGGACCGGGAAAGTTTGGAAGCCGTTCAACTGAGGTGTTTTCCTATTCATTGCCCTGATCAAAATAGCTGATTCCAGTATGGGAATTTTTACTGAGTACTAAGTACTCTTTAGGTAGTTTGTCATTTACTCTGATTTATAGATCCTAATGAATACTAAAATGGTATGATTAGTAACAAATTCTAGAACTTACCTGACATAGCAGGAACAGTGCAGTGCCGATGTACTGCACCATCTTTGACTCAAATCTCAAAAGGAGATACTGCCATGAAACAAAAGTAGTACGGGACAGTTTCAATCAATTATTTGTTTACTAAACAGCATAATAATTATGTTTTTATGTAGTAAAATGATAGTGCTTTGGTAATTTTAGATATGGGACTATGTTCATCGTAATTCAAGCATTTTATAAATTTGCATATTAAGTTTCTTGGCCAGAAATCAGATAATTTATAATCTGCCCCTGTTGGAGACATTTCCCAACCTAAAAATGCCCAAAGGGATATTATTTTGGAGTCAATGTTAAAATCAGGTGGATTTTAGCATCCCTTCTACCAAAGTGGGATCAATAAAAAACTGAATTTTCACCCTTTGAACTAATGAGGAAGCAGGGAGTAAGGGACATCAACTTGTAAATGAAGTTTAAATGAGTGAAGGGTAGGGGAAAGGGGTAAAACCTCAGTGCAGAGGGTACACTTTCACACTGTCCACTCACTCACTCAGTGTGCAGCATCCAGCACGCATCAGCAGCAGCAGCAGCAGCAACTTTAGGAAGCTCACCTCACCATGAGTCAGAAAGGGATAATAACAAAGAAGAAGAGCAGGCCCCCTTCAATTTTACTGACTGCTTGGTTTTAAAAAGTCTATGGATTTACTGAGAAAGCAAGACCTGGATTTTGAGCAGGTTTTGACTACACTCTTACCTGCCGATGTAGCACCCCTGGACATAACTTTTAGGACAGTCAATGTTGCTCAAGTGTCCACTGCAACAACTGGGTAACACCCACTTCACTAAAGATACTAGTGGGTTAACAACCAGCCAGGAACCCACTGTGCCTGAAAAACGGTCAGGACATAATCTTTTTGACCAAAGATCAAGCAGCCAGACAAACCAGGCGTTATTTGAAACAGCTCTGGTTCTAAACCAACTGTTAAAGGATCCTACTAACTCTGCAGTGCTAGGTGAGCAGCTGGACAGTGATGCCAAGGACATGTCCACTTAAGGACATCACTTGGATTTACTGGCAGCAAAACAAGTGGGGCACAGGGTTACATGAACAAGTTGCCAGTGAACAAAACAGCTTAAACAATTGAAGCCATATAAATCGTGAAATTAAGTTAAATGGTCTCTTTAAAGACTCTCAATCACAAACTAAAGTTTACACATCGCCGTATGCAAAATGGATTAGAAAAAGTGTTGCAAGTAGGTAAAATAGGGTAGGGTAAGTAAAGGAGAAAATATGTAGTAAGGGACATCAACCTATTGATGGAGTTTAAATAAATAACACAGCCTAACTGTAGCCCCAAAGGTGCACTCAAACATGGTCCACTTACTCACTCAGTGTCCAGTGCACATCGGCAGCAGTAGTAGCAACTTTGAGGAGCTCACCTCAATAATCAAAAAAGGGTGAGCAAGCCCCTTTCAATCTCACTAACTGGGTGAAAGAAATGACAGACAAATTTTAGAAAGCGTTCATTATTAACAACAGGGTGGGTAGGTAGGTAGTAGGTAGGTAGGTAGGTAGGTAGGTAGGTAAGGTAAGGTAGGAAGGTAGGGTAAGGTAGGGTAGGGGAGGCTATGGGGTGGGGGACACCCCTTAAGTATTTTGGGGGGAAATGCCACACACGCGCGTGTATAACACGCACACACACCCATACCTACCCTACCCTAATCCTACCCTACCTTACCCTACCTTACCCTACCTACCTACCTACCTACCCACCCCCCCTGTTGTTAATAATGAACGCTCCCTGACATCCGCCATTTTGAATTTGCACATGAGCAAATTTGATGACAACGTATGTTAAATGTTGTTTGGTGTCCGCCATTTTGAGTCTTGCACATGAGCAAAGGCGATGACAACGTATGTCAAACATTGTCTGCTGTCTGCCATTTTGAATCTTGCGCATGCGCAAAGGGAAGATCAAAAGGTCACTTCCAGTTCGTAAGTAGGTCAAACGGATTTCAGTAGCTGTAGCTATGCGCTGAGTTTACCCCTATATACTACTGTTCTTCTTCCGACTTCTGAAGGCAAAGAAGCCTCCAATTGACAATGGGATGAGGAACATGAGCATAAAGACCACATAGTCAGCTGGTTTGAAGTACTTGTGATCTGGAGTAGAGTCCATGATTATATATTGGTAGACTGAACTGTAATAAAGTTTAAATAGGTGCCCAAATGAGTATTCTTTGAATATTATAAAGATATTTTCCTGATAAATCCCAGGGGCGGATCCAGGATTTTGAAAAGGGAGGAGGTCCAACCCTGGGGGCCTGGGGCAAGCCCAGCACTGCGAGGGCGTCGCGGGGCTGCAAGTGCAGTGCCACAAACATATCTATGGGGGTTTGGGGGCATGCCCCCCCAAGAAAATTTCAAAATTGAGATATCAAATGGTGCATTCTGATGCATACAAAGTGGACATCTTGGGTGGGCCCAAAAGGGGGGGGGGTCCCCCTTCGGGGACCCCTATTTGGACATGTTATGGGTGAACCAAAAGGAGGGGGGTCCTGACCCCCAGGACTCCCCCCCTGGATCCGCTCCTGAATTATCCTCCCTACCAATCATCATATTCAATGTCAGGGATGACCATAAACTATACATGTCTGTTTCCTGTACCTGTGTGGGATGTTGTTGTTGTTGAGTATTTTATTGATTGGGACATAGTCATCTTACCCTACATACACCAGACTGATATAACCCTCTGGTGTATGTAGGGTAGAAGCACTATGTTTTGGAATTTTGCATGCATAAACTACTTGCTCATAGTTTATACTTGAAGATGAGATTTAATGGTACTGTGACCAATAAAACTTATTTTATAGTACTTCTAGAGTTATTGTAATGTTACGGACGCCTCACTTCAGTTGACCATGAATAAAAACTGCAAATTTTTGGAGGAAGCCAGTTCACAAGTCGTTTTCAGAGAGCCAAGGTGTTGCATAATCAACATAATAAAGTTTTGTAATGAATGAGCTTTATAATTGTACTTTGTGCCCTAGATATGTACACTTTTTCTGACAGTCACCCATATGTCATCATGCAGACGGTTGTTTGGGGTTTAGGCCTGTTAATGATTTATACGTCTTCCAAGTAAATAACACTACACATCTATGTATGTAATGGTTATAAGTGGTTTTAAAGAAAAGCATCACCTTATGCCTTTAGTACTTACTTATCGAACGCCAAATAGTATTTATGTGGCCTGGTTTGATTACAGCATTTCAGGATGGCTACTCAGTGGATAATGGGTGATCTTAATAGACCCAGCTGTTTGGTTTTTATGTACCTGACCATCTTCCATGACTATGTGGTGGGAAACCGTCTTTAAAACCAGTGACTGTCAAAACTAAAGGGATATCCTATTGCCACTATGACATGTATAACTGATTTCACTGACTGATCTATTTAATATGATATATGGTTCTGACACATAATGATGTGGACACCAAGTGGCAAAACATGTGTGATTTGATGAGCACTAAACACCATCTCTTATTCGAGTTTATCAGATATCTTTAATATTTTCGGCTTTTGACCTGCTTGCACCTACCTCACTCACTTGGGGAAAAATATGACTGTCTGCCCTTATTTGTGTGAATCCTCTAGGGTTCTTTAACTATAATTATACTGCTGCAGCATGAAGGCCCCAAAAGGTGAACACCCATCACCAAGAAAAAACATTACACCATACACCATTGGAAAGCTCTAAACTTGTAGATTTCAGATATGGTAGGTGTAATAAAAAAAAAACAGTATTTTTACCACAAAAATAATGTCTCTACCTTTGTGTCCTATGCTTTAAAATATAAAAGGGCAATGAAAATTGTTTACTTCGGCATCATAACTAAGAGCAATTTAGTCATGGAACATGGATGAATAAACTTCTTCCAGAGATAAAATATTTGGGTCTAATTAGGTCAGTATGTTGACTTTCATATCGGAAATATAGGTCAACTTATAGGGAATCAGTACCCTATTTTCATGATAGCGTTTTTTGATAGGATTTATATAAATTGAAAAGAGTGTGTTAGTGAGGTAGTCTTCCTAGAGCAATGCACCAGACTTATCTGATGCATTTGATGACATCATCATACTGTGGTGTCACTTAGAACGACAGAATATTGCGTGATACAATATTATTATTATGCAAGGTTCTGTTCTATCAAATGTGGAGAGTTTCAACTATCTGGGTGTAATTATCGATAGCGACTTAAATTTTAAGGTGCACTGTAAAAAGGTTGAGCTGATGGGTATATCAAAGTTGAAACAGTTACGTAATATTGTAAAATATTTGAATCATGAAAATGCTCTATGTATCTTCAAACAAATGGTTTTGCCCATACTAGTAAATTGTAGTTTTCTTCTAGACTCTGGTCCTAAAACCCTGGTAGATCATATTCCGAAGTAGCAGGTTATTGTATGGGCATGGCAATTGCTGGAGCTTGTCACCACAGAGTTCTACTGATAAGATCTATCAGATGGGTACCAGTTGGCCACCGAGAGGTCCACAGTGAATAGTTGTGATCACCTCATTGGCTAAAAATTAATCCTGCTAAGTCTGTATAGACATTGTACAAAACCACTGCCTTAGAACTTGTGTAAGGGTGAAAACTGCCCAGGATGTACACATAAATGACCTCCTAACTAGGTGTAAAGTGGACTCACTAAGTATAAGAAGGAAAAAGGCACTAGCATGTATAATGTACCATTATTCACAAGATGATGATAATATTATAATCCCTAGTCGTGAACTAAGAGGGAATGGGAAGAGAAAATTGAAAGTAAGCAGACCAAAAACAGAATCTTAGAGGGGTAGTCCTCTATATAGAGGCAACCAAACATCGGAAGTGTTGTATGCTGATATACAACTGAAACCTACTATGAGTGCCTTTAAATCGTGTCTGAGAGGAGATGTTCTTGTGACACTGGGTAGATTGTGATTATTGTAAAGATCTGTATGTTAATAACATAGAAAATGTGTACTATAGAAAACTCAACCTATGATTATGACTTCGGTCATGAATATTTATAACTTATCAGGCGACTGATTGTAACACCTCCATTTGGGGAGTTTTCTTAAGCCAATAAACAGTGTTAAAACTTCAAACTTCGATTGGGCAAAATGCATCTCTGTACTACTTGCACACCATTGATAGGATGCAATCAGATGCTGTCTATATCTTTTTTTCCTGTGATTTACTTATACCTCTGACAAGTAGCACTAAATATAGAGGATGTTGGCAGAAAATACATTTTTCTGATATTTCACATTTACTACTATTTAAACTTTCAGACCATTGTAGATATTTAGATTGCTGACAGAAAACTTTGAATATATTGCATTTAAAGTGAGTTCCAGATTTTTTTTTTCTATTTTTTTGGTTACCCTCTCAGTCTCTAATTTCGACAGGTGCAGTGAGGACTACCACATTAAGTCACACTCACACACAGGGCCATACCCACTCAGCTTTGATGGAAGGCCCGGGTGAGCTCTCGGGGTGAGCTCTACAGCCCTGGTCCTAAATAGACTAATATAAGGTACACATCATGTCTATGCGAAAAAATGCACTATATTTAGTGCAGATCTATGAATGGGATTCTTACAAACTATACTAGAGGTACATCCTGTGTTAATTCTTATTGTATTGGTGGCAACTTAATTAGTGACAGAACATCAAAGTTGGGCTACTTTAGTATTGTATTGTACCATGTGATCATAAGGAATCTCAAAATATTCATATGAATGCAAGATCATAGTTTCTTCTGTCAATCCATGTAATATCATCCATATATAACAACATTAGGCCCTTATTTCACCTTAGGATGCACCCCATATCTCTGCACTGCACTAAAAGACAGAGCACACACTGCAGGGATTGTCACCTGCATCAAAATATAAATAGAATAATGAATGAATTGTAAATAAATCTTGAAGAATACATTACACCAAACATTAAAGAGGGATACTGTATGTTCCTTATAAGGTATTATACATATTGGTCTTTACAAAGAAACAGCCCATAAGGAGCCATGTGCAGCAAAACACCTTCTTTTACCCCTTCAAATCTTAATTAACAGTAATGCCTTTTGTTTTAGGCTGTAAAACCCTTAATAATTGCAATCCATGAAACCCAAAATGTAGCAAAGGTCCCAAGATTATAGCCAGACATTTGATCCCACAGTCTGGTCATTTCTGCAGGCCCAGCAGAGATGGCCTCGGTCCCACGAGTTTTCGTTTTGACTGGTTTGCGTCTGCTGACGGAACTTCTGGTGTATATTGCATGGAGTAAGGAGACTTATCAACAGGAGTTATCAACATGATTGTATTTTCCAATATCATTTGAGTTACTTGTATGTAAAGGTCAAATTGTAATTTGACCATTAACTAAGAAACTAAGTTTTGAGTTTCAACTTGGATTCAATCTGACTGAACCTTTGTCTATTATTGAAAGATGCAAATATACAATGCTGGTTGCCATAATGTTCAAGACATTTTTGCATACACTTTTCAAATGCATCAAAATTAATAAATATTTGCAATAAATCACAATATTGAGAGAAATATTGTGATAATCACCATAGGAAAAAGGTTGATGTCAATGACATCCCTACTAGTTTCTAATGCTGCATCAAAAAGAATTACCAGTACAGGTTTGCACCCCTAATAGAACTCAGGATAGACCTGTCACAAGGTCTAAAGTACATACATATACTAAGCAGAAGATTACCTATTTTAGGACTCTTTGACCTTTGACCTTCTGACCTAATTCATCTCAAATTATGATCCCCATGTTAAACACATGTTTTTACACTGATTCAATTATATATAGTTGCATTATTTAATGAAAATGTTGTCAATCCTAGGATTTGACAAATTAATTTGAATTAAAAATGATTTAATTACTTTTTTTCTTAAAACTCATATTGTGAAAAATACTGTTTTTGAATTGTTTTACACCTGGCATATCTGTAATCCTGAGATTCTAAACTTCAATTTGGTGTATAGCATGTTTTGTTTTTCTTTGGTGATGGGTACAACCTGAAAAAGAGCTCGTAGCTCAGCCATGCTGCAGCAGTATAATATGAAATGATCCACTGACCCCGGACATTACACAATATCTGGCCATGCGCATGCAGACCCAAGGGGCAAAATGATGGCACACATTTGAAGTACCCCTTTTGTAAAATATTCAGAAACTTCCCCAGGGTCATGCTGATTTCTCACATTGGTTAGGTGACTGGCAGGGAAGCAACTAGTGGAGCCAGTGTATTTGTAGTAGTAGGTTTTTCTTTGTGACAAAGATGATACATCATTTTGTTTAGTAGGGTCACACACAATTCGCAGCCTATAATATTATGTTGACTGCACATAGGGCTGCTATTAAAATAGGGCAGATGGAAGATAGACAGGAAGGCATTTCTCAAGAGTGTACGACTAGACCCCTTCAGATTGTAGTGGGACCCTTCAGTCTATTTCCATTACAGCCCTGCATTTACTGGTCACTAATGGCAGTCGTAGTGCATTACCTATGATTACACACTCTAATATTAAGTGTTTCCATTCGTAGTGGTTGTGTGCAGTCGTACCATCTTGAGAATTAACCCTCCAGAGGATGATTCAGTGAGCCATTACCAGCCATACTGCTGAAATACCTTATATAAAACACTATAATTCACTCGCTACATTCTGGGTATCTCTCACCGGTGTCAAAAAAAAGGAGAGGCACACACAACTCAATCCAATATGACCATCTAGTGTATGGGTGGGACATAATATGATTTGCCCTTCCACCCCTAAATATTTTGGAGATGTGAGGGAATCTGATATCTGTTGGGAATCAGAGTTACACCTACGTAGGTAGTATAAACTTACCCAAGTGCTATCAACTCAGAAACTGACTTATTCAGACCAAAGACGCCAGGATGTATGCATCGACTTCAGGGAGGAATCAGGGAGGAAACCCACCAGCAACTTGCTGATCAAAAGAATCACTCCATAATTGCCAATAACATAAACTGCATAGATATAATGTGCATATATATATATATATATATATACATATATATATATATATATATATATATAAGTTAATTATGTTCGTTGGGAATATAATAATAATAATAATAAATATTATAATAAATATTATATTAATATCACGAGTGGAATAAGAAGGAGACAGTGGGTTTGGTGAGAATTGACCTAGTCAATATCAATTCTGTACATGCCTTTATTAATAAGACAATATTTTAACAATACAATACAGTAAACAATATAACAATATAAATATGTAGTGGTTCGTCTCGTTAAGTTAGATTAAATCATAACGAAGAGAGAGAAAAGTTTCCGGGTAGGCAACCGAGCTTTTATTTCAGAGCTTGCGTTACATACGATCACAGCCTCAGAGGACTACATGCTGCTAGTGCATTCGGTTACCCTTTCGGGTAACAACCTGGTTGAGCAGTGGGTAAACCACTACTGAGGAACCTAGGGCTAGGACCAGCCTTATATAGGGGAAAAGCCCGCGAAACTCAGACCGGCCACGTGACGTGTGGCGGACGAGTGGTAGGCCCCCTGGTGTAGTGGATACGAACCCAGAGGCAGGTGCTGCCACCTGCCATCCGGATTCCCCCACCACACCCGAAGGACCTAGGTCTGAGTCTCACGGGTGCATGAACGTTAAAGTGTAAAATACCATACCCCTACACTGCCCCCCTTAGACAATAACTTGGGGGTAATTAAACCGCAGTGTATTAATAACCTAGTAAGTGATTGTTTACAATACTAAAAAGGGGTATTAATTACACTTGCTCGATGTGAAATAGGCTATAGTATAAGACTATCCTATTTCTGAAAAATTATACAATAATAGCATCGAGTGTCGTTCATGTTATTTCCATCACTAGCTTATAACAACCATAAATGATAAATATACAATTATCACAGATTTATAGTAACGTTTTGACAACAGTAGGGTCCTGAAAAGGACCGGTGGTTGTTAACAATGATCGTATTATGGTTATTGAACCCGGAAAAAAATTTTCGACTTTTTAAATTAACAGCTCTGTCTACTTTACAGAGTGAATTAAATATTAATGATCAGATATGGACAATTAATCTGATACTATATGAACACAATTAGGTATTAACCTGAGTAATACAATACTAAGTTTAGAGAAATCCGTTGGACCTTCTCTTATTTTATAGAAAAATATTTATACTTTTGAGACGCAGCTCAGTTTATACCTTAGTGTTTTATATTTACAAGTTACAGAAGAATTATAGTCTCTTAATATATTGAGACCAGGAATGACCTATATAGACAGTTATAGGTCTAGGATTACCTTAAATAACTTTTAGGATTCGCAGATCCAGTATATTTATAGGTACCCTTATATAATAATATATCTTTATAAAAGATATTATATAGTTATAAATACAATTTTACATACAATATAATAATATCAACAAAGTTACTTGTTTTCATGATTGGAGGATGTAACAGGAGTCGGATGCTGCTGATGGCTTGGTATGGGCGAGCTGAACCCTGATGCCTGAAGTGCTATAGTAAAACTTGTTGGTGGGTGTAGCTAAACCCTGATGCCTGTAGTGCTAGCTAACTGGAGGTTATAGTAGATCCAGTTGTAGACTGTTGATGGACTCTATGGGCGTAGCTAAACCCTGATGCCTGTAGTGCTAGCTCACAAATAGTAGTGGTGTAGTAGTAAATCCGGTTTGTAGTTCAAAAGTCCATATTAGTGTAAATTGTCCATGATTTTATAATAGGCACAGTCATTACATTGTGGCACAGTACAATTATGGTGTTTACAGCATTCGTACTCCTCCTCCAGAGTGGCTTGTTTGTTTTCTCCTTCTGTTTTCAGTTTCCGGATTAGGGTACAGTTTGGTACCCGAATCAATACGGGTTGGATAAAAAAATGGTTTCTTATCCAACAATGCATGGGTAATAGAACCCCGGGACACACAATTATGTCCGATCTTCATGCAACAGTTTTTTACTGTTCCATGTTCTCCTCGGGTGGCTGGTTTGGACCCGGTTGTTGAGCCAGTGGCTGAACAGGGGGGTTCATACCAGTTCCATCCGTAGGTGCCAATGCGGGGACAGCAGGTGTAAGTTTCACCTTTTGGCGTGCTTCGAACAGCTTCAAAGCATGCTCAGGTGTACCGTCCCAGTTATCCATGATAACTCCGAAGACCTTGAAGAACTTTTGCTGGTTCTTCATGTTCGTTGCTCGTTCTAGGTCGAGCATCTGAGAAGCTGTTTCCTTCTCGGATAGGGCCTCCTGCCGCAGATTAGCAGCTTCCTGCTTATCTTTGGCAACATCCGCTTTGATCTGAGTCGAGATTCGGTTGATCTCTGACTTCTGGATCGCGTCAATACACTGGAGAGTGCTCGACACGGTCCGACGATACATGTCCAGGTGGAGGTTTTCCAGATGGTGCTGTAGCGTCTCAAATTGTTTGCTCTGGATATTGCAAGACAATTTGTCCTCCTTCTTGAAGAAGGTCTCCACTGTCTGGATCAGCTTAGGCCGATGAACCACAGCACCAGGTGGGGGTACCTGACCCTGAGGCTTCGGCTGTGCTCCAGACCCGCTCGCAGTGACAGCTACCTGCGTGTGCGAAGAAGCAACCGCAGTAGTAACCGCACTAGCAGTGGTCGAAGAAGGGCCTTGAGTTGGTAATCCCTGAACCAGGGGCAACCGTGACAATTCCCTTCTAAGGTCTTTGGCCGTCAACAATGGTGCGGGTGGACGTTGTCTCACCACAGCACTCATTGTAGGTCGGGGAGCTTGACCTCCTACTGTCGGCAGTTCCTGCTTGACCCTCCCGTACTGATCAAAGATTTGCATCTCTGGTCCGGGTGGGCCCATAGCAGGGTACTGCTTCGGGTCTTTGACATTCAAAGGCGCGTGTTTCCGGGCGGACTGGCCACTCGGTCCACTGACACCAAAGAATGTCGGGTTCTGTGCACCTCGTGGAGTTGGTGCTCGCCCATAATGGGAAGGAGTTCCAGTAGGAGATGGAAGATGTGGCTTCTTCCTTCCCCCATTTGTCTGTCTCTCCAGCGCCTCCAGTGGTGACCTGGCTCGGCTTGGAGATTCAGACGCCTGTCTCTTCCTATCTGCTACAGAGGGTCCCTGGCGGTAATCCCTGCGGCTTCGGACCTGTTCTCCGGATGGAGTTACATAAGCCCCACCACGACGGCGGGCCTTGTTGCTTCTCCATTCGTTTAACAGATCGTACTCCTCCTGAGCGTACTCTAGTTTGCCGGACCCGGGAGTCTGGGCAAACCGAGCCTTTAGTTTCTGGTTAGTACCAGGAACCGTAGGCGCAAACTGCTTCGTACTCGGTGTGAGGGAAGCCAACTTCTCTGCATTGAGGCCCCTAAGGTTGCCATAGAGTTCGGAGTGAATTTTCATCACCCGATCTATGGCTGCCTCCAGGCCCTCTCCATGCGAAGTCACATAGTGCCGGACCATGTCTCCGCGTCGGGGGGTGACACATCCTGTGCATTTAGCACATTTCTTGCCAACCTCTCGGTCGCAGACATATTCCGGCCTCTGGTGCATATGAACCTCCACGAGATGACGAAGGAACGCGTCTTTCTCGATGAAGAATTCAACCTCACCCTCACTTTGAGTACAACGTTGGAAGGGACAATCCTTATGATCCTCCCCGTAGTACTCATCTAGAGCAAACTTGAGCTTGCCCTTCTGGTCATAATTGTACAGACCATTGGGCGAATTCTTAACGAATTCCCAATAGATCCAGTACATATTGGCCGGCTTTCTATCAGAGAGCTTCTTGCGAAGCCACTCCTCCATATCTTCCTGCCTCTCACAGGTGATCCGAGGGGGCAGTCTCCATACGGATTTACTCCCCTTCAGGTGTCCCCTGTGTAGAGGAATGAAGTCGGCAAAGTTGCTATTGGCGTTAGCCCAGATAGCAGCCTCTTGCTCGTCAGTCGGAGTGACATCCACAACTGGGTCAACCGGCTCCTCTCCCTCCGGGTCGGATGGTACATCCACAGGTTGCACAACGGGTTGTTGACCCGCGAGGACCTGGGCTGCAGCATCTTGAGCGTCTCCACTCAAATCGGCCATTACGTCGTGTAGCTTGACGATTGGCACACCGAGCTCAACTTTTACGGTTGGGACAGCCGGTTCAGCTTCTGTATTATCAGCTTGAACGTCTACCTCGATAGGTTCAGGTTTGCGTTGGTCAACCTTCTTCTTATTCCTCCTGCGGGATCTGCCGTTAGTAGAAGTGCCAGGCTCGGATGCGTCCGTCTCGTTGCCGGAGACATCCGAAGCCTTAGCGCCCTTCTTATTGGCCGAGCGTGGAGACACCCGACGGGTTCGGGTACTGTCGTCCACACTCGTGCTGGTAGAGGGTTCGGTTCCTGACCGCTTCCCTTTACCCTTACCTTTGGTGGGGGTTGTTTTACCCTTTCCACCAGCTGCTTTCTCCTTTACTTGCTCAGTCTTCGTAGGGGTAGACTGAGCAGTTTTAAGGGAAACATCTGCATCAGGTAGGGCCTTCTCAGGTACTACTGCTGCGCCTCCCAAGGTGGGAGCTTCAGCAGGAGACATGAGACGGTCCATCCGATCGGCCATCTTGGCTGTTACTTGCACGGGTGCGGGTCCGGGTACTAACTCCGGATGCGCCAGTGCATACTGTCTCTCCAATAGACGTACTACGAGGTCTTGTATTACCCCGAGTCTGTCTAGTGGAGACACACCAATACGGGCCTCTTCTGCCTCAATGGTTTGAGACGTAATAGGGACCCCTGGACAGTAATCCACAACAGCGTTACCTGCTGCTTCATACTCATCCGCTGTGCTTAACAGTAGGATCTGGTCTCTGTCTATGTATCTAGAGACCTCATCTGCCTTGACACCGGTGTAACCCGTTTTGTCAGACACATAGGAAGGCCTATAAGAGGTATTCCTTCGGAAAGCCATTTCTGCGTCCCAGACGGCTTTACGAAACCATAAGTGGACTACCAATCCTTTGGCCATCTGATGGTAATCCATCAACCAGGACTCCGGAAAGGTATTAGCCCACTGCGGATGAGCACATTCCCAGATTGCGTTGACAACACGCTCGTCAACCTCTCTGGGCGTCCCATAACAGGTGGGTATCAGCATTTCCTCGGAAATTGCTAACATCCGTCCGTCATATGGACCGGCTACATCATGCCATTCGGGACTGTCTGGGAAGGGCAGCTCTAGGTGCATTGGCCTGTCAACCGGAGAAGCAGGTCCCAAAGCACCGAATGAGGTACTCCCACCAAGACGGGGCGGCAGTTGAGGGGGAGGTGGCATCAGAGCCCTGTCAAGAGACTGGGCTCCTGCCGGTTCTCCACTCAAACCTTCGGATGGAGGGGCTACATAAGGCTCACCTACATCAATTTGTTGTTGAACGCCTCGGCGTTCAGGACTAACTTGTCTGGAGTTGTCGGATGCGTCGTAGAACGATTCTACGTCGCTATCGTCTACTCCAGAGAAGTACTGATCAACATTCATTTGTTGATCCATTTGATCACAATCAGCATCGTATTGCTGATCGTCGTATGTATAAGTGGGACTCTTGGGAGAACCACTTCCATACTCTGGCGGGGTGCTGGCACCGGCACCGCCGCCAAGACGGACGGCCTCTTCTGCCATCGACAGAAGTGGCTGTTCGGGGATAAAATATCCCAATCCACCGGATAAGCAGTGAGTACTGCTTACCCAGTGAAAGGCGGGTGCCTTTTAACGAGGGCACACCTCGGAATATGGCTGTCACGGGCTATCAGACTCCAACAAGAGCAAGACCACCCTCGGCCACGTCTTCTTCCTTCGCAGGAATAAGACAATATGGCGGGATACTCGAACTTGAATCGCTGCGCATGATCAAACCGGCGCCTCACGTGACCATTCGAAAATGGGTCAACAACTTTCCCGCGTGCCCTTAATTAGGTCACGCGCCCTTACATAAAAACAATACAATACCCGATCGGTCGTCCGTCCGTACTCAGGGTTCGACTATGACAATTCGCTAGGTATTCTGGAGTTTATGGATAGCATAAGCATATCCACCGGATTATCCGTCCAAAACCATGGGTTCATTGTCATAGGACCTTTTCCAGAGACTCTTGACCGGCTCAAATATACATTGAACTAGGTTACAACATATAACAGTACACAGTACAGGACAACACACTCGTTGTGTTAACAGGCTAGGTTACGGCAGTCTGTAGCAACCTTGGACTGCGTCTAAGAGGTTTTGAGGCCTCTTTTATTGACCTGGTATCCATAAGAGCCTTTTCCAAGGTCTTCTTAGCCTTAGAGGGACCTTTCCTCTTATTTTTACCTGCGCCTGCCGAGACTTTTTGTATCTTCCCCTGCTTTCCGGATGTTACGACAGGGGGCACCACCCTCTTCGGGTCTGCAACCTTCCGTGGCCGCCCGGGTCCTCGCTTTCGGGTCGGTACCACTTCGAGTTGCTTAACACGACTCTGTTCCATTACTTCCAATAGACCATCGCCGTACATTTCGGTGGAGGTATCCCTCCCCCTCCATGGGCGTAGTCTCGCTACATTTGACTTGTAACATTTACCAAGCTGTGATTTAATAATCACTGTGCAATCACTAATAACCTGAGTTATAGTGAAAGGTCCATCCCAATTACTGGCTAATTTCAGGTTAGCTAGAGGTTGGTGTAGACGCAGTACTCTATCCCCTAGATTAAAAAATCTAGCTTTTAGACCTGTGTCATAGCCAACTTTCTGCCAACGCGCAGTTTTCTGCAACTCGTCTCTAACCCTCTCATAGGCTTGTTTGAAATTATCCCGTAGGGATTCTACAAACATCACCTGGCAAGGGGCTTCCGGATTCATTCTTATTACGCCGAACACCAAATCGGCTGGCATAATCAAATCCTCTCCAAAAACGAGGAGATTAGGAGAACAGTTTGTGCTCGAATGCACAGTGCCATTATAGGCATGTACCACGAATTCACATTGTTCATCCCAATCATCCATCTGCTCATTTACCAGAGACTTCAATACTTGGATCAAAGTCCTATTGAATCTCTCTACTTGTCCATCGCTCTGTGGTCTATAGGGATTAGTTCTTGTCTTGCAGATCGCCAGACAATTACACATCTCCTGCCACAGACTAGACTCAAATTCTCTGCCTTGGTCACTATGTAACATGAGTGGGACACCTAGGTGCAGCACCCACCCTTTTACAAAGGCCATAGCACAAGTAACAGCCTTATGATCCGGTAAAGGGAACACTCGGGTGTACTTGGTATAATAATCAGACACGACCATCATACACGTGTTGCCACTAGGAGTGGGGGGAATCCCACTAATAATGTCAACAGCTATTCTAGCAAACCTTACACCAAACAGTTCCTGGGATAATGGCAGCTTGCCTAACCCGGGTCCTGGTTTGTTCTTACAGCACTCGGGACAGGTCTCCACCCATCGGGTGAGATCTGTACTCATGCCGGGCCAATAGTATCGTCTGGTCAGACGTTCTAGAGACCTTTTCTTTCCAAAGTGCCCACTAGTTCTATGTCCATGACAGAAATACATAATATCTCGTCGCATAGCACTAGGTATGACAACTTGCAAGGTTTTGTTCCTATTAGAATGGTTCTTCCATCGAAACAGAATACCATCCCGGACTTTTAGCTCGGCCCATTGAGCTAAGAATCGTCTCATCTCTCTGTTCTCCAATGACACTACGGGTCTTGGGGGACAGATACCCTGATTAAGGAATTTAATCAAACGTGATGTGACTGCATCAGACTTCTGGAACTGCCTGATGGTCTCCAAGGACCAATTCAAGACATGTTCCGGATGGGTTTCGAATGGAACTCGAACCCCTGCCAACACAGCATTGTGTGCTCCACAATCAGTGCACTCAGCATTTGCACATTTCCTCACGGGGATTCTAGACAAAGCATCTGCATTCAAATGCTTTGCCCCGGCTCGGTGTTCAATCTGGCTGTGATTTAGACCGAATTCGGATAGGTGCGCTAACCAGCGACCTATCATCCCCTCTGCATCTTTGAAGTTCAATAACCATCTGAGGGAAGAGTGATCAGTCCGTAGAGTGAAATCACTCCCCCACAAAAAGTGCTTGAACTTCTTCGTATAGACCACCACAGCCAACAACTCACGTTTAGTGGTACAATAGTTTCTTTGAGATTTACTCAACGTGTTACTAGCGAAGGCTATAGGAACTTCGACCCCATCCTGGACCTGAGAAAGGGCGGCTCCTATGCTTTCATTACTAGCATCAGTATCTAGAATGAAATGATCATTCTCCGTGGGGTATCTCAACACAGGTGTGATAGCAAACAAATCCTTTATTTTCATAAAGGCCTCGTCTTGCTCGGGTCCCCAAGGGAATCGTTCCTTTCTGATCCCGGGTGTCCAGTGGGACAAACTCTGGATAGGAAAGGCAACCCTTGAATATCCTGGGATAAAGTCCCGGTAGTAGGAACAGAATCCGAGGAAGGACCTAACTTCTTTCGCATTCGTGGGTGCTTGCCAATTTGACACGGCATCCAGTTTCTCCGGATCGGCTTTAATCCCTTCATTCGAGATTATTCGCCCCAAGTAATTAATAGATCTTTTGAAAAGATCGCACTTCTTGGGTTTCAGCTTCAAACCATTAGTTATGATCCTTTCCAGGACCATACCTAAATTTTCCAAGCATTCTTCGTATGTCTTTCCAAAGACAATCACATCGTCTAGATAGACGAGACATTTCTTCCATAAAAGGTCACTTAATAAAGTTTCCATCATGGCTTCAAATGTCGCCGGTGCATTGCACAATCCAAACGGCATCACATTATACTGGAATAATCCAATATGACTGGAAAAGGCCGTCTTCTCCATATCTTTCGGATGCATACCCACTTGCCAGTACCCGGATTGTAAGTCTAGAGAGCAATACCATTGCTTACCTCCAAGGGAGTCTATAGTCTCATCGATCCGTGGTAAGGGATATGAATTCTTCTTGGTCATACCATTCAATTTCCGGTAATCTATGCAGAAACGGATGCTACCATCTTTCTTGGTCACCATGCACACAGGGCTAGACCAAGGACTGGTTGATGGAATTATTACATCCTGTTCAAGCATTTTAGCTATCTCCTCCTCAGCTACCTTTTTTTTGGCTAGTGGGAGTCTTCTATAAGGAATCTTAAAAGGTTCATTCTCACCAGTGTCAATCGTATGCAGTACTTTATCGGTACGCCCCAATTGTTCACTCGGTGCTGCAAAAGCTTTACGGTACTTGTACAACAAGTCAGTTAGAGCTTCACGTTGTTCATCACTTTCTACATGGCTTTCGGCTACTAGAGTGTCTAGTTCCGGGCTCCTTTCGGGTGAGGAAGGGGCTCCGGGTGCCGAAACATGTTTACAGTCTTCTATCAATTCGGATAAGACAACCGATCCAAGGATCGTATCCTTCTGTACATAGACAGTCTTGTTACCGGTATTGGATATAGGAACCACCGTCCAAGCAGCGTTAGCTACTAGAACATCAGCGGATTCCAATCCGATACTTGACAGCATGGCCATGTCTGGCTCTACAACTCCAGTTTTTCCTGAAAACTGTCTGTCCGCTCGACATAAGACATCACAGGCTGTGCCTGGTGGTATCTTAACAGTCTGGGCTACACTGGCTACACTGCTTACTTGCCTAAGTACACATTGTACTTCGAGATGGTACGGGTCTCTCACTTCCAATATTCCCCTCTGGGAATCTAACCTTGCTCCATATAATGCAGCAAAATCCAGACCGAGTATACCATCATCCGCGATGTTCGCCACAGTAGGGGTAAGGATGAAGTCCTTATCTTCCTGTAGACTGAACCTCATACATGTTCTACCGAACGTTTGTATCATGCTACCGTCGGCCGTACGAGCATTTCCTTCCGTTGTGAAAGTTTCATGATTCGTAGGCAAAAGATCGTAGAATCTCTTAGCAATACAGGAGTGGCTAGCACCCGTATCGACAAGAAACTCAGCGGATCTACCACTCACAGATACAACTGCGTACCACCTCCTACCTTTCAAGTAGGTAGGACTACTTGCATACTTAGCAAGTTCCGTCTTAGCGCCGAGGTCAAATCCACATCCCTTTAAGAATTCGAGACAAGGATGACCCGGGGGGAACTGGGCACACCCCACCCTGGCCAACTCATTGGCCGCTCCCTCTGGACTGATATCGGGTTTCCCCTCTGTGTTCTTCTGCCGGTTCTTGACACCTGGTGTACTATCAGTCTCCCCAGCCTCATGAGTAAGGAACTGATCAGGCTCCTTAGCTTCACTGCTGGGCGAAATCGCTAGAGGATTCTTGCCAGTACCGCAAGCTGCGATAGGCTGGCAGTCATGGCAATCACTCACTCTGGGGGTAATCCGGTTGCCATTGTGGACACCCCCTCTCAGTTTTCCTTCTTCACTGAGTCCTCCTTACCCGGATTGCTCCGGTAACGAGTGTTTCTATAAACTGGCTTATCTGCCTCACACTCGGCAGCATAATGCCCAGTTTCCTGACATCGGAAGCATGTCACAACAGTCCTATCAGGCTTAGGCCTCCTAAGATTTTCAGTAATCTTCTTTACCAAATTGTTAACCAGGTCCTCTGATAAAGAAGGACCCGTCGTGGGTTTGGTATCGGGTTGAGTCACAGGAGGTTTAGAAGTGATCACTTTCTCCTTGACGTAACCCGGTTTCTTTCCCCAGTTCCGGTTGTACCGGGGGTTCCCTTGGCCAATGGCCCCAACGTTTTCATCTTCGTCAGGTTCCCCTGATTCGGATGAATCGGTTTCGGGTATTCCCTCCGGGATTATCATTGCTGACATCCGTTGGGGTACCTTCCCGGCAAAGATACGGGCCTTTCGATCATAATGATCTAGGGACTGGAACAAATCTGTCAAAGAGGCATCATTCTTCCAAGCTTCACAGGCTACTGTCCTGTGTTCTTGATTCCGCAATCCTTCAATGAATTGTTTAAACATCTCATCTAGGAAGCATTCATCATCTAGTCTCCATTGAGGTCTGGCTTTATGCAACAGTCGTTGACATTCTAAGCCGAACACTTTGGCAGACTCCTTGGGCTTCTGTGTTCTTTTAGTGAACGTCAGCCAAGGGTCTTCTCCAACTATATTCCCATATAAATATGAAGCAATCTCTATGAGTTCATCATACTTCATATGGGCTGAGAGTCCTGTTATTTGAGAATCTCTCCATTGTTCCACGGCTCCTTTTCCGTCGCCTTCCTTTAACCAGCATACTAAATAAGGCAGAGCTTCCGCTTTACCCCATCCATTGCAGTTAAAGACATCCGCGCAGCCTTGATACTCCTCCTTCCAAGGGTTCTTGGCATTAAAGGGGGTAGGTATCTTAGCTACTCTACGAGCCGGATTCGTGGATCCAGTAAGGGTTAAACCCTTACTCCATTCCATGATCTCCGTATCGTCCAGACCTTGATTGTAACAATCAACACCTAAGTTAGCAATCGCTGCATTAGAATCATGCAGCGCTTGTAACCCTGGAGAAAGAGATACTCGGCGACTGAGTCTCTTTTTCCTTGGAGGATTCGTACCATAAGTACTTCCAAAGCCTCCGGATGGTGGTCCTCCTCCACCTCCTGATCCCCCTGCTCCGTATGGAGGCACCTGTGAAAAGGTGTATCCACTGGTTTGGGGAGCCGGCCCTGGACCATTGGTGGGTTGTGTATTTCCACCAAAGCTAAAGAAACCACTATTGGGATTAGTGTTTCCTCCTGTTCCATACGACTGATTTCCATTATTGAAACCAGTCCCACTGGCAGAGGGTCTGCTCCTGGAACGATCGCTTGAGGGTCCGGATCCTTGATCACATCCGGATTGCCCCCCAGCTGTACTGGAACCTCCGGGTGCTCGTCCGGTTGTTCCTCCGGACGTGTTCCGGGTGTTACCATTGGACGGATTCGTTCCTGTTTGGGACTGATTCCATCCATACTGGGCATACGGGCCATTTGGTCCCCCTAAAGGTGACTGTTGTGGCCATCCGCCGTCAAAGGTGGAGCTTCCTGCCGAGCGGCTTTGTTTAGCTCCACTCGCAGAATTATCCCCTTTATTTCCCGTACCTAGACCAAGAGGTATAGAGGTATTATCTGTAAATCTAACCTGATGACTCTTTACTCCTTCATAACGAGGTACAGTTGTCTCTGTTACCCCGTCATTGCCCCTCAAAGAGAACATCTGGTTACTTGTCGTGTTTAGGGCAAATCCTGAAACAGTGAAGTCTGATTCAAGAGTGCCTACTGCACGACCAGTATCTTCTAGATACTTTGACATCTGGATAGCTTTAGCCTCCAGTTCGGAATAATCATCCATCATTTTAGTCTGTTTAACAGCCAAATCTGTGGATTCGCGTATCAATTGATCTTTGAGTTTTTCATGCTCATCGGTCTGTTTTTGGTACGTTTCCCGAGCATCTTTGAAGGCTGATTCTATTTTCTTCAGCTCTTCTTGATACTTGCCGTAGGCCGATTGAGTTGAATTTAACTCTTGTTTAGTTCTATTCAACTCATCATACGAGGCTCTGTATTCCAGATCCGCCGTATATAGTGCATCACGATACTGTTCGTGCTGGAGTTGAAAATCTTGCTTTTCTTTCTCCATCTGATCCAACAACAATTGTTGTTGGCGTCTACAACTCTGATCGTAATCGAGACGTTCCGATATCAACTGTTTGTTTTCAGTCAGAATCTTGTCTCGGGTTCCGGTCAGTGTAATAAGATCCTTCTGGATCTTCTCGTATTCAGCTCTCATGTCTTCAAGCTCGTCCATTTTGTTCTTTTCGAATCCACATTTTTGGTGTTTAATTCGAGAACTGTATGGAGTTTCAAACATACCTGCACTAGGCTTTGGTACCTCAAATGGTAATTTACCAAATTGAGCAGTACTTTTATGCATTGGTGCAGGTTTCGAAGTACCTCCTGGCATGAATAAGGAGTCTCCAAATTCATCCAGTTCATGATGTAAGTTTCTTCTTACATCTTCTAACCCATCAGGGTAGTGTTCTAGTGGATCCCTCCACTCCGTACCTTGGGGTGGTGACTTGATTTCACCATCCTCCATCGGGGAGTCTAGCTCACGATTTGAGCCATTTCCCCTAACTGGGCTCAGCTCAGTCATTTCTGACTGCGCTTACCCGAAGACCAACTGGTCACGGCACCAGTGTAGTGGTTCGTCTCGTTAAGTTAGATTAAATCATAACGAAGAGAGAGAAAAGTTTCCGGGTAGGCAACCGAGCTTTTATTTCAGAGCTTGCGTTACATACGATCACAGCCTCAGAGGACTACATGCTGCTAGTGCATTCGGTTACCCTTTCGGGTAACAACCTGGTTGAGCAGTGGGTAAACCACTACTGAGGAACCTAGGGCTAGGACCAGCCTTATATAGGGGAAAAGCCCGCGAAACTCAGACCGGCCACGTGACGTGTGGCGGACGAGTGGTAGGCCCCCTGGTGTAGTGGATACGAACCCAGAGGCAGGTGCTGCCACCTGCCATCCGGATTCCCCCACCACACCCGAAGGACCTAGGTCTGAGTCTCACGGGTGCATGAACGTTAAAGTGTAAAATACCATACCCCTACAAATACAATATATACAATAATAGATACAATATAACAATATAAATACAATATATACAATCATAAAAGTTAAAATTTTTGGCACCACCCAGCGTGGTGTGTGCCGCTCGGAGGATATACGCCAACTGACGGTTAATTTGGATCCCGCAGCTTTTATAGGCGCTAACTGTTTACTGTGACGTCATACATACCAATGCGCACCCTGGAGGAAAAAGTAGATCCAGCCACTGCACATATTAATTATATATATATACACGGGTGTATATAGTCCCATAAGTTAATTATGTTCGTTGGGAATATAATAATAATAATAAATATTATAATAAATATTATATTAATATCACGAGTGGAATAAGAAGGAGACAGTGGGTTTGGTGAGAATTGACCTAGTCAATATCAATTCTGTACATGCCAAAGAACCTCCAAACACAATGGATACACCATTCCACACTATAACATCACATCCAGAGCTAGTAGATCTTGCTTAGAATCATGTAAATAATTATATACCACATTAGATTTCCAATTTGCTCTCTTTTTAATATCATTGACCCTTAAACCAGAGTTCTTTAGAAGTGTTGCTCCACCATGTCAGAGTGAATGAGTTGAAACTCTGTGGGGAATATCACATTTTATAGACACAGCCTTCAACCTGGTATTAATATAATTATAAGTTAAAGGTTTGTTATATATATTGAACAATAATCTACCTCTAGACTTCTTACAAATTTCCAAGTATCTAGCTGGACAAAGACCAGAATTATCATTACGTTTCAAATATACCACGTAAGGATTCCTACCATATTGGTCAGTTTTAGAAGATTTAACATCAATGCGAATACAATCAACAGACAAGGACAAATCTTTGGATTTAAGGTTATGAGGGGAGTCCACTACATGACCCACCCTGAACACACCTCGGTAACACAATAAGATAGCTGACCAGAAGACTACATCCTCATACACAGACAAATCCAGATTAGATTTGATATTAAACATATCACTGGGAGTTAATGGATATGTTTTAACAGAAGAACATCTATAATTACGTTCAATACCATCCAGTGTCTTCTTTACAATAAAATTACTACTATAATCAGAATAACCTTTTAATTTCTGAAAATACCACACTGCGGATAAATAATTTCTAACAGATATAGGTTTCATTTTATCTGATAAATATACACTATACAACGAAGCTTGAGAAGGAGAACATGGTAGGGGCAAGAAGTTGAATTTTTTACAAAATTTCTCGTACCTACTAAATTGCTGTCTGCATACCTTACGTGTGGACTCAGCCACGCCCCTATACAAAAACCTTCTCCTTCTCCGCTCTAACTCCCTCAGATCTGGAAACATAGCAACACATATTACATTCAGCCAGGGTATTTTTACACTTCTTAGGAACACCTTTATACATCAGCCTTGACAAATGATCAGCTAAAATGTTCTCCTCTGACCTTATATATGTAGAATAAATTTCAATATTATGGATGAAACATAGCCAAAAAATTTCACGTAGCCATTCCATACACAACTTATTTTTTGAACGACCCATATTCAACATGGCCAAAACCTGCATGTTATCAGTTATACAATGAACTCGGGTATTCTTGAAATTTTTTAACCAACGTTTAAGGCCCACCATAACAGGATACAATTCATATACATTAATATTTCTATGGTGAACTCTCAAATTATCCAACTTTGGAGATTTTACAAAATGACCACAAAGGTCATCCAACGGGTCTGTATCAGACCAAGTACCATATAAATAATCTGTACCATACCAGGCACCAAAACCCTGAATTGAAGAATCCGAATACATAGGAGTACAGTCGTTATCATTCAAAATAATATTTTTACAATTAAAAACATTGCAAAAATCCTTCCACCATTTCAAGTCTTTATGTATCTCTTCATTAAGTTTAACCACACCCCTGCTCCTGGCCTTAGCACACAAGTCGAAGACACGACGACTGAAAGTTCTGCCTCCCCTAACTACTTGGGAGCAAAACGACATTAGACCCCCAATCTTCTGCAAGGATTTTTTAGATACATACAGCCTACCTATACAATCTATAGCAAGTTTCATTTTATCCACCTTACTCTGGGGGAGTGATAACTCCATAATAGTAGAATCAATACTTATACCAAGGAAAACACATTTCTGACTAGGTTCAGTTACTTTTTCAGTGGATATATTGAAACCCATAAATTCCTTACACTCGATGAGAATATTCCTCTGACGTCTACATTCTTCCTCAGAATTTGCAATAATTATGAAGTCATCTAGATAATTTACAATCCTTTCAACACCATAGAATTTTGCAATAGAGACAATAAAATTCGAAATTTTGTTAAAAATATATGGAGCACATTTTAACCCAAAGGTTAGGCGGTTACTTTCATAGAATTCTGCACCACTACCAAAATCCCAGCGAAAGCCCTGATACTTGATATGTGGACCGTAAACTCCTATAGACCGGTAAGCTGATTTCAAGTCCACCACACTCATAAAGTCGTCTCTATCTAACTGGCAGGTAACAGTGTTAATAGAGTTATACGAGAAGCTTTTGGACGTTGTGCTCATAAAGTTATTAATAGAGATGTCCGCTGGCATACTACAGTCAGTGATAGGTCTCAATTTACCATTTGATTTCTCTACACCGCCTAGTGAATGTATGCATCTGGGTTTGACGGCTGACTTTGTAACCAAGCCCTGGGCTAATTCCTCTTCAATAATACCACACATCTCGTTATAAAATCTATCTTCTAAAATAGACTTATAATTTTTACAATCATATGTCGTATAACACCCTGGGTCAATTATTTTGAACCCCTCGGTAAAACCACACCATAGAAAATCAGATTCCATCTGACTGATATTAATAAGGTCTGACTGCCTAAGAAAACTAGCCAGTCGACACGGGAGTATTTGGGCCTTCCTACCATAAATGAAATGCTCACACATACATACCCCGTTTACACAACTGTCATAGACTCTGATGCTGGGTCTATTCAAACATTCCACAGTAAAAAGTGGTTCAACCTCACCCTGTACTGGGCAACTATAAGAATTAAATAAATTCTTTGACAAATCACAAGCATTATAAATATTCACACTATCATTATTAATTTTATCACCCGGAATGATAGAAACGGGGGGCTTAGGCGGGTCAACCGTACATACTAAATTAAAATCAGGCATCAAACTTTCAGATTCTAAAATAGGACCCGGCCTAAGGGCGACACACTAATCCTTCTTGTTCTTTTGGCATTTCTCTTTGCCATGGCTAGGGGAAGCACACACATCACAAACGTGACGGTATTTACAGGGATCTTCCCTACAGCCCTCTGCTCTATTAAAAGCAAAACAAGTACGAGCTGACCTAGATTTGAAAGATTTGGCCTTTGCCACCTGCCCCTTCTGGGCCTGAACGGTCCCGTCGTAAGACAAATATCTAAGGATATCAGAGTTGTCTACCCTCTCGAATGCCTTCAACCCGCTCTTGTTTGCCCTATCCTTTACAGACTTGTCATATTTAGATAAAGCTGACACCGTATAGATCTTTGTACTGGATTTTTCGGCTAACATTTCAAGGTCGCCAAGCAAATGGAAAATATCCTCGCCCTCCTCATACTTGTCTTTCGCAAGACGTACATTTACCAGCATTAACCGTTCAATACAATCAATTTTGGAATTTTTCTCAAGATAATTCTTCTGATCGAACTCACCCCGATGCCTTTTACGTGTAGAATGGGTAGTATCAGTAGAGGAACTTCTTGAAAAGGACGAATCTTTATCCGAATCCGATGAAGGAGAACGGTCCCGTCGCCATCTTGGATTCCTGTTGTCATGGCTTCCCCGGTCACTAGGTGAGCACTGCCTACGTCTCCCCCGTTGCTTGGCTACAGCGCCTTTCGAATCCTGCATCAAAACACCACCACGTGAGTCCGCCCTTCTACCAGATTGCTCTGTTTAGCCGCTATGGTCTCAAGAAGATCCTTGATATCGGCAAGCTGGTCCTCCATTACCGTAGTCCTCTCCTCCAGATTGATGAACGTCTGGTCAGCAGCTAAACCCAAACTTACTCCTGAAGCTTTTGGAGCAGGTGACACTGGGTCAACCCTATTTGGATCCGAGCTGCTGGAAGTCCTAGAGTTGGCCTTATTCCTCGTATTCTTTGTAATTTTCTTAGTACCAGGCTTGGCAGTAGCCCCACCTGTCGATTTCCTACCCATATTGCAGGGTATTGTACCATAGAATTCGAAAAAACAAAGAATAAAGTTAAAATTTTTGGCGTGTGCCGCTCGGAGGATATACGCCAACTGACGGTTAATTTGGATCCCGCAGCTTTTATAGGCGCTAACTGTTTACTGTGACGTCATACATACCAATGCGCGCCCTGGAGGAAAAAGTAGATCAAGCCACTGCACATATTAATTATATATATATATACACGGGTGTATATAGTCCCATATATATATATATATATATATATATATATATATATATATATACATCTACTACTGGGTCAGTGTTCACTAACAGGTGGACAGACACACTGCTAAGTAACTTAGGGTAAGTGGATGTCGGTTGGAGGTCAACGACATGTAGACAGAGCAAATAGGGAACCAGACAGTCAGCTACATGGCCAAAGGTAACAATCTAGAGATACTGACCTTGTGCTGATATTAGCTATAACTAGGAGAGCTACGAGCACGCCAGTACAACCCTCTTTTTAAGATTGGCTCAGGGCCCACAGATACCAACAATATTAACAACACAAACGAACTTTTTTCTCTTTTCCCATCGTATTCGTGAAGCAAAGGTCTTTCCATTTGGGCCTACCGTTGTTTTTTAACGTGTATTTATGTTATTTTCCATGGTGTAGTCATTGACCTTGATTTTTCTATGACAATTTCATTTCTATTTTTATTTTCAAAACATTCCTATCATTAAAAGTAATCGTAACACCTATATTGTGAACTAGAGGTCAAAGCAATTGCAATAAGCACATGAACACCATGGTTTTATACCCGTATTACAAATCTCTCAATGGAATCCTTCGAAATGCTCTAATATATATATATATATATATATATATATATATATATATATATACAGTCATGATGAAAAGAGAAAAGGGACCTGGGGGGGTTAGTTCATAAGTTTTAAAGAAAGGTCTTTCAGATTGACATGATCATTTCATGCTAAGGGAGTGATCATTTTTTAACAACAGGGGGTCTGGTGGGTTTGAGAGGGGGGTCAGAATTTTTTCAACCCCTTGACCGGGGGGTCAGAATTTTTCAACACCTCTGATGGGGGGGTCAAAATAATTTCACCTGTTTTCAGTGGAAAAGCCAGCGCATTACTATAGGCTAAAAGGGGACGTTCGCGCATGATTTTTGTCCCTTATGAGGGGTCGAGAGGGGGGGGTCGAAATCTTTTCGCACGTCCGGCAGCAAACCCACCACCCACCCACCTGTTGTTAAAAAAATGATCACTCCCTAAGAATAATACTTTCATTTAAACGAAAATAGTTTCCAATTTCCTTGGTCAAAATCAATTCAGATTATTGTGAATTGCACCAAAATGAGCAACACTTTTTTTTCTGGTGAACCGGATCGTTTCCAAAAAAGATAGATATAGTCAGGCGGAGAAGTCCCTGAAAATGCTCTAACCCCAAAGTGGCTGATATAGTTTTTTTTCATTCCTGATTATCAATGATATACTATCAGGCAATGTTTTCCAGGTGGGTGGGCTTTTCCCACCCTTAGGCAATTTTAATTGTTCATGGTTGCCTAGCAACTGGCTGATTTCAGCCAAAAATGCTTAACAACAGGTGTTCACACTTGAGATAATATGAATCAGACTTCTCCTAGCCCCCCTAAATCAATGCCAGGGCTTAAGAACATTCATAGGGATGATAAAGTACCCCTATTGTACAACATTTTTGGTTAAAATCAGCTGGTTGCTAGGCAACCATGAATAATTAACATTGCTCAAGGGTTGCAATGTGCCACCCACCTGGAATTTAGTGTATGATGATATATCGTTGAGAATCAGAGGCAAAAAAAAACTATAGGGTAAAATTGGGTAGTATCGCGCATCTTGTAGTATCACGCACTTGCAGCTAAATGAATCTAGTTTTCATAATATTGAAGCTTTTTCAAAAATTCTTTTTGCACTGTCATCCAACCCTATATGTCCCCATATTTCAAAGCAGTTTCGTTAATTTAATTATATAAGTACTACACAGGAATTACATTAACAAAAAGGTGTCAAACTTGGTATTTCTAGTGCTTCTTTTATTATTAAATTACCATTGAAACCAATAGCAACTTCAATAAGGCTAATATCACGCACATATCATTGTAATATCGTGCACATAATAAAGGATATAAAGTAAAAACTTATAACATAGATAAGATGAAGAAAATGAGTCATATGGTAGCCATTGACATGACACCATACTGGAAGAAAAATTGGGAGGTTAGTCCTGACCTGGTAGGTGTGACAGCAGTGACCCTCACCCTTGTTATTTCACACCTAAATCACAGCTAAATGTGTGAATGAATGTGCGCGATACAGGCCCTATGGGAAGACACATCAGATTTTGCTTGTATCGCGAAATGCGCAATACAGCCCAAAGCACCACGATACAACCTAAAGAATCACATAGTCTTTAGCACGTCCACCCCTCACCATGAGGCAACCTAATCGGTACACTTTCCCACAGGTATTGTGGGCAGCACAGGTCCATATCGGTACCATTCAAAACTGTGTCTCTTGGCCACCCCTGCTTGGTGTGGGAGCATTCCTTTGGGTTGTATCGTGTCTACCTGCGCGATACCACCCAATTTTACCCTATCAAGCAGTTTGGGGTAGAGTGAGCTCTCTGCCTGACTAATAGAGGGAGAGTTCGCAGAGATGCAAGAAATTACCTCTAAAGGGGCCCTAAAATAACACTTCCTGTCTGTGCGAAAATCCATCAATCCCTCCCCCTACCCAACTTCCCTTCGCGGCTCAATACCGAGAACTCGGTATCTGGAGGGCGATTCATAAAAACTGACGACCATTATACCTAGCACGGCCTAGCCTCCTGGCCTATTTTGGCCACTAGTGCACTGATCAAACAGTACCATAAAACCTTAGCATAATGGGTTGCCAACTTGGCCAAATCGATAGGTCCGTAAATACTAAGCTGTAGTAGCCTGTTCAGAAATGTCCTCCAGGAGGGTCTTGCCAGAAGATAACGACGAAGTACCTCTTCAATATTTTCAGAGAGTCACTGCAGAAAACGTTCATGGCCTAACTCGTTTTCATAATATTGATAAATAATTTTGCACTAGAATGTATAGAAAACACTTTTTGAGTATAGCAAGAAACGTGCACGTTTCACCTAAATGAGTTAGAGAAAAATATTTAGCAATACAAAAACAGGCACGTTTCATTTTTTTGGTTCTCGTTTCCCTTTTGGCAAGACCCTCCTTGTATCCCAAAGTCTGTAACCTTTTCAAAGTAGCAAACTCAGCAGGTCCTGGTTTGGGACTTGTAAAACTATTTCCACATCACGTCAGCTTAAACAGATGGAGTGTGTTATGAAATGATTGACAATAACATGACTGTGCTAAAATTCAAGTATGAGTAAATCCTTCTAACCTATCGTCGTGAATAAGCGTCACAGTAGACAACCTATAGATTTGGATTTGAGTCTACCTCCAGCCCTTATACAAGGCAGGCACTTATTCAAGGTCTAATTTTTTATGCATTTAATATATTATTTCAAGTCTCCCTTTACCCTTGATGTCAGTGCCTATTATATGTACATCATATGTAATCATAATTATTCTGTTGTTTCGCCCACCATGACATGGGATGTTTTCCTTCTAACATCCCGTGATGCTGTGCAAGTCCATTATTCTAAATATAGCTCCACCCCTGTTATTACGAGCATTATAATCTTTATAAGAAATATCTGCAGAGAAAACAGTCTCTATAGACCCAAACCCGGACGATGGACTGAACGAAGGACGCTTCTTGTTGCCTAAATGGATTTACTTCTGTTAGCCCAAAGATGCCTTTAATTATTGTAAGCTTACATTGTGCCTATATCTTTCCTTTTTTCATTTTATTTGGAGCTCGATGTGAGTCGTATGATCACTACAGATATTGGCAATGAACGTAAATGAAAATGTAACGATCAAGTATTTATAGACTGACAATACACCTTTATTCAAAAATGCATATACATGTATACGGGTTGAAAAGCCCTTCTTTCTACACTAGTCTCTTACTAATTATGTAGGATTTCCTTTGTGTATATAATAATATAAAGATAGAACTGCTCTGTCCCTTTAAGGGCTGTGCCATACTCGAGTTATTCTGAATTATCTGAATCTATCCTTCTCAATAGTAAGTCAGATTTGATGACAATATCAACTACATTGTCGTCACATCTAGTGGATGCCTCTTCTTATTAACATCTTCATATGCAAATGAGGAGCTTCTTTGAACCAGCTGTAAAAGAAGATTTTAGAAGTAAGGCATAGATAGCTCTGCGTTATAATGTTAATGAAATCATTAAAGGCGTCATGTAGCAGAAGGTCTGGTTGAAGTCCATAAGATTAAAATTCGTGCTGATGATTTCTGTCTAAGTAATAGACCTAAATCAGTCTACTTAGAGTTCATGTATTCTCGACAGACTAGCTTGGAAGATGTTAAAGATATCATTTTCGTGTTATATACAACTCACAGTGTATGAGCTCTGCTTTGATCTGGATATTCTGATGCACGGGAAGAGGTACTTGCTGTCAACATATCCCTTCTTCATGCGAACTGCGAATGATAACGGCAAATCCCATAAATATCATCATATCTTATGAATAAATGGACATAGGGAACATAGTACAGGAAATATCATTCATAGAATATATGTCTGTAATTATACAAATTAACGACCTAATTTATACAGTATTCTATTTTATAATAAAAGAATGTGTCAAATGCTTACAGGTGCATCCACTGACGATGAGACCAACAATAATAACTAGAGTAAAACCAATGAAAGGATACCAACTGAAGGATATGGAGTAAAGGTACTCCAGGAAGGAGCTGCAATACATTTTTTTCAGAAACATAGCTTAAGTGAGATGTCAAGTACAAATGTTTCAATATTTACAGGATGAGTATAATATCGAGGATGGATGGGTTGAAAAAGAGATCGTTCTGTTTTCAATCTTTTGGCATAATTCAATGAATATTATTAAATGAATGTAATAGATTTGACCAACCTGAAAATGTCAATAGAAATATGATAGAGTAAGATATATCAGAGAGCAACCTGGGTAGGTGGGACGGTAGGAATCTCTATTGCTATGTACCAACTAAACCTCTGGAAATATTTTCATATATTAGGCGTTTCACGGTTGATATGTGACTCAGTTAATAGTTTTTTTTCTATAAGCCCAAACAGGGGTAGACACTAAAATTTCGGGGCATTTCCAAATCTACTGGCCATTGGCCACCAGGCTTGTAGTAGTGTCTATCCCTGCCAAATAAAATGGCACTCTAATATATGAATGGACCACAAGTACTATCATAGAGACTTTAGTACTCACAGTGGAGATGTCCCATCTATAGGTGTGTCCATAGTTGAGTTAGACCACAATGGTGCAGTAGTCCATATACTACTATGTGTACTAGTATCGTTAAACATTGTCCCATTGATGAGGCCACTGCTGAAACATTTGTCCGTCCTTGAAGGCAATCTCTTCCTCTGTGCCTTCATCATAGTCTGACCAGCCATTAACCAACAATTCACCGCAATTCCTGCTATGCCACCACAAACTGCACCCTAAAGTATTAGATATCAAAATACAGAAGACAGGGAAAGATAAAGGGAGAGCCTGACTTGACAAAAAATATTGATTTACAGAGTAGGGACAGCTGGCATTTCTCCACGTAGTTACTCCTACATATATATATGATTGGCCCATGCATCTGACATACTCTCCCCAAATATTTCCTCAAAATTTTAAATAGTCTCCAAGTTTTGGCCCATATAGTGGGAGAGGGGTCAGCCCACGGGAGCAAACCCTTATTTCTGGGCTATTTCCAGAAGCCTGTCATAAGAAAACCACTATTGTTACTGGTCCAAGTTTAATCAGACATGTACTACTACTTGTAGAGACCAGCAAACAAGCACAGAAACATACCCCTTGCACTGTGTGTTGATGCACTGAGGCTCAGAAAACAGGAAAAAATCAATGGACTCTCAAGAATCTTAAATAATCAAAAATATGTCAAAATTAGAATTTTAGCTCCAGCAACTTCATCTTTGGGAAACATTGAGTTAGATATAGGGCTTGTATTGATATGATAATTTCACCTCAAAACACTATACAGGTGGCGCTGCTGGTGGCCAAAGTCAGCCAATTTAGTGAAATGACCTATATTCAGCAGCCATTAAAGTCATGTGACCTTAAAGTTATTGATCCACAATATTTCTTTCCTGAAAGACCTCATCTTGACCTTTAATTTGAATGTAGTTGTTAAGGTGTTCTATATTTTGTTATGGGTGAAGAAAATTCCTCAAAGTACGGTATTTTTCCTATCATTTTAAGCTTTTTTTCTACCATTTTCTACATAAACAACCAAGTTTTGAGTGTTGTAGGTAAGACCAATTGATAGCAGTGTCATATCTATTCATATTGTATAAAATTGAAATATAGGAAAAGCAATGTAAATTGCTAGAAACTCCAAAATTATTGGTTCTTCAAGGGTTAACTCTTTTATATCCTCCTACTTCTTGTAATCTAGCTTATATATATTTTTTTTTAGATCTCTGTTTTCTAGAGAAGAGAAAGTCAATGAAGGTTTGAGTCCAAATCTTTATGAAAAAAAACAACAAATAAGGGCAACATATTCTAATCAATTAATTTACTAAAGTACTTTAGTATGAAGAAGTAAAAATAGAAAACCCTGACCAGGCAGCCTATATTCCCAACCAGCTGGAGCTGATGTAAAGAAGAATTGATGGGAAAAAACATTTAGGCTATTGAGATGTGACTTTTTGATGAAAAAAAAATCCATCAGAAAGGGTCCAAAAAGTCCAAAAAGGGAAACAGGTGCAAAATGTCCCAGTGGCAGGGTCCAGGATGTGAACGCCATCAGACTACTCATTACAACGCAACCCTGGCGAAGGGTGATTACTGTGACAGGAGGAACAGTGTATCCCGAAGGCATAGCTAAATAAACCACCTAGATTTATTATAGCTCGCTTATCACGACCTTGTAGACCCCTGAGTCGACAGATACTTATTGCAGTATGTACATACCTGCTTTTAACCCTTAAGAAACTACACTGAAGGGCTTCTACCAGCTCTTCATAGGGCTCCTCTTGAACACACTTTTTAACTTCCCTGAAGGAAAGTTCTAGCTGTTCTATTTCTCGTCCCAGATGTTCAACAAATGTCTCAAGAGGTTCTAGATCAATAAAGAAATACATGGTCACAAATCATAGAAAGTGTGCATATGGGGCCTTACATGTCATTCGCCCAGACATGTGCCCAGAAAAAGAATTCTTATAGGTATGCTTCTTTTACAATAGCAAGGACACATCTGACATAATTGATAATGTGATTTACAGTATATACAGTATGAATAGACATGACACTGCTATTGATTGGTCTTACCTACAACACTCAAAACTGCTGTATTTTAGGTTGTTTGTATAGAAAAAGGTAGGAAAAAGCTTAAAATGATAGGTAAAATACCATACTTTGAGGACTTTTTCTTAGCCATAAAGAAATACGGAACACCTTAGCGACTACATTCAAACTAAAACACAAGATGAGGTCTTTCAGGAAAAAAATATTGTGGGTCAATAACTTTGGGGTTACATGACTTTAATTGATGCTGAATATAGGTCATTTCACTAAATTGGCTGACTTTGGCCACCACCAGCTCCACTTGTATGGTGTTTTGAGGTAAAATTATCATACCAATACAAGCCCCATATCTAAGTCAATATGTTTCCCAAAGATAAAGTTGCTGGAGCTAAAATTCTAATTTTGACAGATTTTTGATTATTAAAAAATTCTTGAGAGTCCATTGATTTTTTTCCTGTTTTCTGAGCCTCAGTGCATCAACACACAGCGCAAGGGATATGTTTCTGTGCTTGTTTGCTGGTCTCTACAAGTAGTAGTACATGTGTGATTAAACTTGGACCTGTAACAATAGTGGTTTTCTTATGACAGGCTTCTGGCAATGGCCCAGAAATAAGGGTTTGCTCCTGAGGGCTGACCCCCTCTCCCACTATATGGGCCAAATCTCAGGGACTATTTGGAATTTTGAGGAAATATTTGAGGAGAGTACTTCAGATACATGGACCAATCATAAATATTATATATGAGTTAGAAGATGATCTGAGATGGTCATCCGGGAGGATTAGTTGAACTGACACGGAATAGGCCTACTGTCTCTAGTCTGTGACTGTGTATCCATCATTATAATTACGAATATAAAATGCATCTTGTGACTACTCACTATGTGATTCGCAAACGGAAAGAGTGCTCCAAGAACAAAGACTCCAAGCAATGGACCAATGGTCATTCCAAACAGGCTGCCAGCTACCTAATGATAAGAGAATTGGTGTGCAATTGTTTGATGGTTTGGAACAAATATTAAGTAGTTCATTCTATCTGACCTAGGGCTAATGTTCTTAGCAACTCTTAGCTCAAAATTTGGACCACCATTATCAGTTTAAATTGAATCAGTGATATTTAAACAGTTCAAGATGATCAAGGCTCCTCACCTGAATAAGATTTCCTCCAATGTTCATAATGACAAAAGACATCGACATACATACTATTCCAAAGATAATTGCTGAAAATATTTTATTTTAATTTGAACAGGTCCTTTATTCAATATGAATCTGCCAGAAAGATTTTATGTCACACAAAACCAGGCTAAGGCAAGTAAATTTTCATGTTTTTTTTTCAATAGTATATCCACATGAATAAATGGAAATCTGACTCACAAAGCCATTTAGTGATCCATGTTTTACTTTTCTCTGTTAGATGACTGTAATGATCTGCCAAGATGTCTTCCCAAACAACGGCAGCCATAGAGTTGATTGATGAGGAAAATGTGCTGGATATATACAAAATTGAAATAATTATTATAGAAACTACAAATGATTGTGCGAAAAATTTGGGTATGATGATATAGGGTAAATAAAGGTGGAAGTATTGTCTATAGATTAAAACTATAAAAATACTAGCGAAATTAGTCATCATGGAAATATGGTTGTCTTCTCCTTTAATTTTCTATATCTATCTAGGTCTATCTCTCTCACTGCCACGATTGCTATAAAAGTATTTTTACCAACCTTAAGGACGCACTGAACAAACTGGCTATGAACAGACCTGGAAGGCCTGGGTAGCCCAGGATGTCCATCACAAAGTAAGGTGTTATCTACAGACAGAAAGAAAGATAGTCACATATTTCAGCTGCGTCTAAATAGCTGTAATTTCTAGCATAAAATTATCCTAAGCCCCAGGCTCTTTTAGAATACATGTAGTGGTATGGTACCTGATTTCCATTGGAGATGAGTCCTGAAGATAAGGGGTCACATCCAATACTATCATAGTAGGCAAATGCCACCATCCCTCCCATCATGGATAGGGTGTTGAAGACAGTGAATCCAGGTCCATTCAATAAAATTGATCTGCAATAAAACAAAACATCTTTAACATGATGGAATTGTATGTATGTGGGATTGATAGATGGCTGATTTGATTTTTCATATTAATTGAGATATGATATCTGAGTTCCTTTCACCCCTGGATTTTCGTTACTCTATGCGATTTGCGTGCAAATCCTGTCTTAAGGCATGGAAGGGGTTTTAATCATATTTCTTTATTGTCAGGTAAGCATGACATGGAGATTGCATGTGAGGCATCAGGGGGCTTTTTGTGCGATGATGTCCTGAATAAACGAAATTCCTACTTTATTTTCAATCAATTCTGAAGAGGGAAACTGCCGGCACAAAGGGGCATTAAGGCCATATTACATGGGCATCTTAAGTAATTTTACTTACAATCGTCCCAGATTTTGTGAGCTGAGGGCAGAGTACCGTTGGACACAGGGTTGGTTGACTCCATACAGCCCAACAAAGAAAGTGGTCAGGCCAATAATGGAGGAGTAGAGAGAGAATCTCTCTGTTAGACTTGCCCCGAGCCTGAAATTGTGCACCATCTTTGTTGTTACTTGATTGAATGGAAATATGCAATATCGTTTTTACCATGCTTTCATTGAAATAGCTACATATTGAACACTGCAATACTTAAAGATGGTGCGTATGATCCCGTATCCACCTGCTTTTAATAGACCCCCTGTGATTCCTTAAAAATGCCTTTGTCTATTTTGATGTGCTTCTCTTGAAACAAAGCGAGACATATCTAGGGGTCTTTAGTACATGTAGTTTATCTGTGAAGGTTTTCTTTCTTACATCACATCCAAACGTCCTGCTCTGGCATTAGCTTCCCAGACCTTGTCAAAACCACCCAACCTTCTACTACCCTACCGAAGCAAGATATAAATGACATTTTGCATAAATTCATACATTTAAAGAACTAGAACCTCAATAAGAAGTATATATTGTGTGTAACATTAGGCAGTATCAAAGTATCACATACTGGTCAATAGGTCAATACATGCATCAGGTTATGATTTATCTGAACTGAGAACAGCTGTGATTGAATGTTAGCAACATAGAAACATATCGCTCTTAGGAAATGGCTGTTTTCATGATGAACTAAGAACAGCTGTGATTGAATGTTAGCAACATAGAAACATATCGCTCTTAGGAAATGGCTGTTTTCATGATGAACTAAGAACAGCTGTGATTGAATGTTAGCAACATAGAAACATATCACTCTTAGGAAATGGATGTTTTCATTATGGCATTTGATGAATATGTCTTATACCTCTACTATTATGGCAATAAGTCCTGCCAACATGACGGCTGACTGGAAGACATCCGTCCATATAACTGCTTTCATACCTCCCTATTAGGTATATATCAGTTAAGTATTAGGTTCACCAAAACACAATTCCTGTTATCAAAGGATATATCAATTTGTCAATTAATTACAAATGTTATCCTGGGGTTATCTATCTCGGAGCCCTTCCAATTCCCTTTCTTATTAGATTATGTATATGGGAATGGGGTAGCATCACCACGCATTATTAAGAGAATAACTACACTATATTATCTGTACAAAATGGAGGGCAATGCTATTAACCATCGATTCTGTGACAATAAAGTTAATACTTACTATAGTAGTATAGCATGTTCCGATGAGGCCGACAAATACGATTGAAGCCCAAGTTGGAATCCCTGTCACTGGAATACAAATTTGATACGGTATTTGAATTTCTTAGTCTTGTCCTTTTGAATTGGTTTGATCTGATATTGAAAATGGACTGGCAAATCACCGAACGGTTTACCAACCTACCTATCTCCATTGCCGTTGCTGGTCCAAATATAACGCATCCTACATACAAAGTCTGAAATTTGAAACCTGCATTAATTGGTCCTCTGCGTATTTTGAATATTTCATTTGTGATGCGAAGTACACGATGCACCGTACAAAGATGATTCTATCATATTATGATAATGAATGATACTTCAAGAAAGCCCCTACCCTATTTTCATCATAGCGTGTTTTGATGGTTTTTGAAACATGTGTCAAAATAGAGGAGAGTAGCGGGTTTATCTGATGCATCTGATGACGCCACGATTGCCAAAATACATCCCATTGCAGTATATACTGTAAGGGTGTAAGCAGATGCTCTTTGCAGTCTTCTCTCTGGTATTCCTTGCTATTTTCCTCCGCAGAGTTTCAAGAACTATGCCAGAATACTATTTTTCCTTATTTTATAAAAATACGGTTTCATGAGAATAGGGTAGTGTTTTCCTTTCAATTTTCGTGGTAATCAGGGGAAATAAGTGTACTTTTCAACACATATTTTGAAGTCTTCAGTATTTCACCAAAGTCAATCCTTTTGTATTCAGGAGACCAAGATGGAATGACCTCCGGTGAAGGGAACACGACAGAATAGGACAAGATATTATTTTAATACTATGACACTTGCATTGTCAATAATGACTAATGACTAATTGAGGCTCTTACCTGACATAGCAAGAATAGGAAAGTACCAATATACTGCACCATCTTTGAGTCAAATCTCAGAAGAAGATACTGCCATGAAGGAAATATAGAATTGTTACACGAACGGCAGAGGAATTTTCTTTCAGAAGATTGATTGAGATAATTATATTCATCAACAGTGATACACCAAGTCAATAATCAACAGATGCTTTACCCATGGGCTATGTATAAGTGAACATCGCGTTGGGTCTCTACGTGATATAGTAAAAGATTGCTCATAGTACAATTTATCCATCTGTGATTTCTTTCCCGAAATCCCTAGATATTGGAGTTAAGCAAGCAAACCCTTTCTGGGACTTAATTTAACCTATAGATCAAGGAGATTGATTCAGCTATAAATTAAGGAAAGGCTGTATACTGTATCAGATTAACATGATTTTTTATTTTCTCAAATGAACAAAAGAAATGATATCATGAACCTACCTTATGTGCACTGGTTAGCCGTAGAGGGTACAACATAGGTATAAACACCATAGTAGATATGATTGCAGCCAGGACCATAGCCACACACATGAACTCATACATGACACCATATGCATACATCTCAGCTGGTGCCCCCAACAAGGTATTAGTACTGACATTAGAAACACATATTGAGATTGTGATGGGGAGAAACCCTAATTTGCGGCCCCCCATGAGGTACTCATCTGTAGTATTTTTCCTCCTACTTCTTATTGCAAAAAAAGCTCCAATTGAGAGAGAGATAACAAACATGAGCACAAAGACCACATAGTCAGCTGGATGGAAGTACTTGTGGTGTTCAGGTGGTAAGGATTCCATGGTTGCTTCCACACTGAAGCAGAATTGATTGGAAATCAAAAAAAAAACATTATCATTACACTTGTTTGGTAAGGCAGACCTATATAATTGAAATCGGATGCAACTAAGGCAGACCAATATCATTGGAATCTGATGCAACTGTATGAACCAAGATGAATAAAACATGACCATCATTAAATCACTCAGATAGAGGATTAGATTCTCTTTGAAACTATTTCCAAATGCCCACAATTAGCTAATTGTACTTTTACCATATATGCCAAGGTCTTAATGATGGTCTAGTCCTGTATGAATATGGTTGATGTACAGTACATTGAGGTCAAGAAACCCTCAGCTATGCCTTCGACCACACTGTTAAAAATTTTCCGTAGAAAAAACAAAGAATCATTGGCAACAGTGGATGCCAATCTTTCACCGTTTTTTTAACGGTCACCGTTTTTTCAATGTCACCGTAATTTTTACGGAATTTCTCCGTTATTTCTAAACAATGCCTGAGGATAATTAAATACAGATTGTTTTGGTTTTAATGCTATACACCATTAATTTTTCATATGTATATTCAACCTCTGGCTTGACATTCTAGAACTTCCACTGTTAATCCAAAATGGATGTGGTATTTATATATGGTTTGGTTGCATATGCAGTTCATCTAGACATCCTAGTGGGGGGGTCATAATCATTATGACTATAAGGGTCAGTGTCAGAATAAGTGTACAAAACCTGGAAAACCATGGTTTTTGACCTTTATGCAGCCATAGAATAAATTATGCTTATCCAATCTTGTCTCCCATGGTTTCATCTTACAGAAGACATTCTAGCCTTTCAGAAAAATATCAATTTGTGTCTGTTGGGTAAGAATTCTTTGAGTTAACGAGTCCCAAAGTCCCAAAATCACTAAAAATCCTGTTTTTTTGCAGTTTAGGTCATTTTGCACATGTCCTATTGTCCACTCAAAGACTAGAAATTCATCCAAAATTGCCTGTGGTATTAGGCATATATTAGGCCTACACTATTTATGTCAGTTTAGGATGAAGAATTTTTCACTATGGTCACTCGTGTGTGGAATTTTACTCTTCGAGGCGTCTGTGACAATAACTCTTAGGTCAGAATAACTCTATAAATAATAGTGATATAATGTGTCTAATATATGTCACATAAAGAACTTATAAGGGGGTGAAGATGGTATAAAGATTTTAGCCATCAGTCAAATGGTCTCTGATTTGTGGGTCAGAATGTCAATGTGGACTGGGTTTTCGTCACAGATGCCTCAACTACTTGTTATAATGTTGTTAATTTATTTAAGTATCCATTTGCGTTTCTTACATGTCATATCAACCAACACAGCCTGCTTATCAATTCTGACAAGCATTGGTAGGCTGTGGGCCTGCAGTGTAGCATTTTGAGTACCATTTCTCATATAGAGGGTTTTCGTCACAGACGCCTCACGATTTTCTTTGTTGCAAAGTCAGAATCGTCTGGTGTTACCCAGTGGAAGTCAATTACTTGGGGGAGCCTTGTTTTTGTCAAATAAGTGTTACATCTGGTTGTTTATCAAAGATTTTCTGAAGATTCTCTGCAGACTTTGACAAATTTTGCCATCAAAGTTTAGGAATCCGATCAGATTTCTTTCGCAGTCCAGATTATACCCCCTAGTACTTGCTGATGTGGTTAGATTTGGTTAAGTTGACCTCATTTTGATGGAAACAGTATAGCTTGATTGAATCAGCAAGCCTTTTGGACTGGGCAGGTGCCTGCCATATAGATTTTAGGCGATATTGGATACATACTTATATTCGTGAGGCGTCTGTGACGAAAACTCCTGTTGAACAAAATTCTCTCTGGCGAGCACCATATGCTGCCCTAAGGTCAAAAATGGATTGAAATGTGCAGAAATGATGTGCCCCAATTATTTCAGGGCATTTGCTACATGTTCTGTTGATTTTATTCAAGAGTTGGTAGGTCTAAAATTGTGTCTGACCTAAAATTGCCTGAAATTGCTCCAGAAATTCCCACCTGTACATAAAATGAGGGTATTCAATTGACTTTTCTATGGTTGATATGATGCTTTGTACTCCTATTCATCAATTGTGTGTGTTATAATTAGAATGCCATTACTCATTTGGCCACAACAAGCACCAAAGTGCAGAAATGAGTTTTCGTCACAGACGCCTCTGACGGAAATGGAATTCTGGTCTTGTAATCTTGCAAAGCATCATCTATACAATATTTATTCTTGGTAGACTGAGATACATTATTATTCAATGTCCTGACCTAAAATAATTACATTTCCAGCATTTTTATCTAAATTTATTGCATTTTTAGTTTTCGTCACAGACGCCTCATTTCAACAATTTCCCCCCCAAAAAATATTTTCAGTCCATATAACCAACTAATACTTCACCACAAGATGCCCCTAGCCTAAGTCCATTTTGGTACAGAGCAGCTTTGCAATTGCTGAAAGAAACCTTTTCAGGGCGCCTTTACCTGTGTGAAATTTGGATTTTCCTCATTTTTTTCCATCTCTGCAGACATTCAACACTCAAGGGTACAAAATTGGTTTAAGTGAGGCCTCTACTGTTTCATTTTCCCAAAACTAGACATAATGAGGATTTGTTATCGCAATTCTAGAGCTAATCAGGGCATTATTCACAGAATTACAGTAAAGTTAGTGATTTGAAGAGAAAATTGTCCAATTTTTCAATATTTTGATAATTATGTCTGGGCTCCCACAAATCTTTTTTAAACATACAGTTTTGCATTCTTGTATGCTTAATCTAGTTAGTAATAGGTACTTGCAGCCCAAATTTTAAGTTGCTGTGATGGTTCTAACTTGTTTTAGAGCAATCCTAGGGTTTTCGTCACAGACGCCTCATAAAATTCACTGACATCCGGTTGACCATGAATAAAAACTGCAGTTCTTGGAGGAAGCCAGTCCACCAGGGGTTTTCATAAGGCTAAGATGTTGCATTATCAATATAATACACTTTTGTAATGTTATCTTGACTTTTATCTTTCTGTACTGTGTGCACCAGATATGTGCACTTTTTCTGACATTCACCCATAAATGAGTCCTTGAGAGGCACATTATGCCCTTCATAACTTTAGAGTAACAATCTAAGAACATAGATTACCTCAGAATTGTGATGAATTAAAAACTGTAGTGGTATGCCTATGTATTATTTTCTATTACCACATAATGGGTGTTTATGATATCCCTGCTACTCTCCTTTGCTACACAAAGATTGATTATTTTTTTTGAATATCTGAAATCTATAAAAAAAATGTAGACATGCATTTTGATAACATGGTACATAAACCAAAGTGTATACTTTTTAAATTTTGCAACAATTTGATCTGTTTAGGGTCTAGGACATTGAAGAAAGTCTCAAAGTGAGCCCCAAGGCCACCTAGTGGGAAGATATGAAACTTCCAAAAAGACAAAGATTCACCGTTTACGAAATAACGGTACTTTTCCGTAGTGTTTTACACAGATTCACAGTAAAATCACTTAATCTAAGGGTGTTTCATTGTAATAGAAATCACGGTGAAACCCCGTAAAATTTAACAATGATTCTCTGTAAAATCTACGGAATTTTTTAACAGTGCATGACAAAATCCAAACCCCTTCTTTACATAATCTTCGATGCTACCCCATTTTTCTTATATTCGATTGTCTAAAGGCACAGGTAACGCTATCCGTATTTAAATTTACCATTAATCTTGCTTGGAAACATAACTCTTACCTTGCTCTACTCTGGGTTAGGTACACATCCAAGTGGGAACACACCAGTTGTGGCTACTTTGTGAAACACAATAGCTCCTGAGTCTTGATATGATATGGTAAGTCGGTCAACCCTGTTGCAGCAGGGGTAGTTGTAGATAAATACATGGGATGGTGCAAGTGTAATGATGTAGGCCAAAATGTGTTAAATCTTGAATGGACTAAGTATTATGGGGAATCTAAACACACAAAGGCCGAGATCTGGATGAAAAATTATGGCATCAGTGGAGAATGATGTATAATCAAACGAGGCATTGCCAAATTTGATTGTGCAGCTATTTCACCAACTATAGTCTTGCACGACTTCAGCTTGGCCCAGAGTATTTTCTAGCATCATCATTTTTTCATTCATAGGGTCTGTGTAATCTTTCCCAGGTGGACTATATTTTTACTCTAGTGATTTCCTCAGACATCATCTATCTCTGCAGGCAATGAACATATAGAAACGTGTTTGAACCATGCATTTTTGGGACGTATTTTTCATGAATAAAGTGGTACAAGTAGCCATATTAGAGTACTTCCACGTAAATATAGCAATATTAACCCAGAGAACTTACGGACTTTATACACCAGAAATATATGTTACTCTTCTTCGAAGTGGTATAGAGTTTGTTAGAAACGATTGTCAATAATATCTCAAAGTCATTAAAATATAACAAGAAATGTAAGTAAATGGTGAACAAACAAGGTCCAATGATCTTTGGCCTGCCTCCTGTAGTTTTATATTATGTGAGACGTCTGCCTCCCGCAGTTGGTGCACACCCACCATTATTCAGTTAACTCTGCATGATATTGCCAATAAGCTAAAGAGAGAACTAAGTAGGTACTCACTTTAAAAAGTCATGCTCAATTTCACCCTTTAACTTCCCACTCGCCGAATTGGAGTGAAAAACCACTGCCTTGTTTAAGGATAGTCCATTTTGCATAAAGGGGCGCCTTCCTTTCTGGCTCTCTTTCCTGCTGTCATTTTGATTAGTTATCATTAGGTATCAGCAAAGCTGGAATCACGAACCAGTGTGGAAAACCGCTGTGGCACCAAATCATGCATCCCATCATGGTATGATTAGCTGACAGGTGTGTGATTTAGCACCACCTCCAAAATAACCATTCCAAAGAAGATTTTGGCCATTCTAGTTTAGATTCTGATGGGCATAAGTCATACTAATACTTAAAACCAATATATTGTATTTTATTATATGGCTAATACACTATGCCTATGCTTAACCTATGAGGGGTTCGTATTCATTTACCCCAGTGAATACGGTACTTTCGTATTCACTCCTGCGGTCATGTGACTTGCGGCTATGACGTAATCGAAAGTAGTCCCCGCGACTACAGCGTCTATGTTTTCTGCAAAGATGGACGATCATACGTATGGGTCATTGTTAGAAGGCATTTCAGAGGCTGATTTTCAGGAAGAGATAGAGATACCAGGGCTTTTCAATGTTATTTTCACCGAATCGGCCACAAACCAGGCCGATATCGGCGTTTTCGATATTGTATTGGCCAATTTTGATGTACTTGACGACAGCATAGAGATCGCCACCACCGAGGAACCAACAGTTGTAGGTGAAAATGTGGTTCAAGAAGCACAAACTCCCCAATCGGCTGATATCGGCCATTTATCGGCTAGTGTGGCCGATATTAACAGTGGAAATGTTGCAACAAGCAATGTTATCACAGCAGAAGAGGAACGGGCAAGCCTAATGTCAACAGAACAAATGCGCGACTATGTAGATTCTACCAAAAACAAGAATACAGTTAAAAAGACCAAGCAGGTGGTTGATTCTCACCAAAGGTTGGCACGGGCCAGATTTCACATATGCGGAGCTGGAATTTTCAGTAGGGGTCTCATATATATTTTTTTCTGTGTTTATGTGATAAATCTCGATGAGATCTAAAGGGGGACACCATTTAAATGGGGGGAAAATCATTTTCCACTCCTTCACGATGCCCCAAAGGGTCCAAAATGGCCTATAAATTGCCATTGGTGGCCTGGTTTTTGCCCTTTTTAATGAACCATAAGAAAAAATATAGAGGTAATGCCCTGTCACTCATATTCTGTAAGAACCCTGTGTTTTGGCTTTAATTTGAGCCCGAAATGAGTGTTCTATCTCATTTTTTCACGATTTTATGTCCAAAAAACCATTGGTGAAGTGGGCTGTCTGTCCGAGTAACCCCTATATATTATCCAAAATATATTGTCTAAAACAAATGATTAATCCACATATAGTTTTTACCTCTTTACTGCAAAAGTATTTTTACATGTGTTTCATTGAATGAAACAAATAAATGGTGCTTTACATGAAGTAGCATGGGCAGGGTAAGGGTATGAAGCTGAAATATGCTGTCCTCCCGAGTAACCACCCTTTCCTCCCTAGTAACCACCCAAAAATAACCTCAATACATAGGTAAAAGTATGCAACTTTTCTCATTTTCCCATAAAAAACAACCAATTTTCGAATTTTGAATGGTACAAAATTACAGTTTTAAAGTTTAAGCCCTATACATTCACCACAAAGACCTATTTTGAATTTATTCCAAACCTTTACAAATAGATCCCCTTTCGGTCTGTGCCAACCTTTGGTGAGAACAGGCCAGGTGGGTTCATCATTATGCATATGTTGTGGTAGGGGGAGTAACGCACCAGTGCTTACATTTATTGACTGTATACTAGAGAGAAAGCCCATAAAACTCGTTGTCGCAGCTAGCGCAAAAAAGTAAACAAACCCGACCTAGTTATGGCCGTAACTAGGTCAGCGTCCCAAATATACAGGGCTCTCCATAGCGCCTCGCCACGCAAGGTACTGCTATGGCATTTCTCCTGTACAGGGTTCCCCACACGCATTATCTATAATAGCTATTGTATTTAATCGAATGTTAATATTAAAACAGGGCTCTCCATAGCACCTCGCCACGCAAGGTACTGCTATGGCATTTCTCCTGTACAGGGTTCCCCACATGCATTAACTCTAATACCGATTGTATTTAATATTAATGTTAATATTATTTCTGTAGGTTATAACTGCCTTCCACAAGTGGCTGACCAAGTTCTGCAACGAGGACAGGACCATAGAAAACATACCTCCACCAGAGTTAGACCAATTTATGTGCAACTATATCATACAGAAGAAGAAGGTGAATGGGGATGAACATGAACCCGACACACTGACTTCGATTCACAGAGGCATATTGAGGTATGTATGAGATTATTAAAGTTTTGTCGCCCTAATCTTGTGCATTTAGACTTTAGTAAATTTTATTTTATATATTTTTTTAGCTTTCTGTGCATGCACCAGTACAAGATTTTAGTGTTTTTTTTAAGTATTTTATGATTTATGCATTGACAGGTACCTGAAGGACCAGAAATATCAAGCTGACCCTCTTAAAGATGAGATTTTTGAAATGTCTCGTGAAGTTCTACATTCAAAAAGAGTAAAGCTGAAGCAAATGGGTAAAGGAAACAGACCTAACCGGGCAGAAGCCATAACAGATACAGAAATGGAGGCACTCTGGGAAAGAGGAGCTTTAGGCATTGCATCACCCAAAATACTACAGGACACAATTTATTTTATGTTTGACATGGGTTTTGGCCTCAGAGGGACCCATGAGCCTGAGCAGATGTGCTGGGGAGACGTTGAACTAAAGCTAGACAGTGATGGCATACAATATCTGGAGTTTACAGAGAAAATAACCAAAACCAGAGGTGGGAACACTGAACCACAAGCATTTCCCCCAAAAATTTGGGCTACAGGGGATGATAGATGTCCCATTGCCTACTACTTGGAATATAAGAAGAGGAGACCAGTGGAAATGTTAGACGACCAGGCTCCCATGTTTCTAACCCCCCACCCCACCAACGGCATAGAAGACCAAATTGGCTACTCTAGAGCCAACATGGGCACCAACACCATGAATGCTTTGGTTAAAAGTGTCTGCAAGAGAGGAGGGATTGTAGGTAAAAAAACAAATCACTCACTCAGGAAAACCACCATAACATCTTTAATGGGAAATAACGTACCCACTGTCCTGGTGGCTCAACATGCAGGTCATAAGAATGAGAGTTCGATAAATAAATACAACATAGCCAACCGTGAGCAGCAGCGGGCCATGTCATACATCATCACAGGTTCAAAGAGGAGGAAATTAGGCCTACCTTCAGATGCCGTGCCAGCCGTCCTGGGCCCTGACGGGGATGGTAATTCCATTGGTTTAATCTCCAACGAAGTCAGTGGTATTCCAGTCCAGATTAGTAACACACAAAATACCAGAGCAAGCAATGGCGGGTACCAACGTAAATCCAAGCCTAGTTCTGCTCTAGGACGAGCCCCTACACCGAGCGCCAACGTATCCAGCTCGGCGGAAGCCATCGAGGTACATCCCGGAGAAGATGAAGGGCGACAGGCGGTCTCCTCACGTATTCATGGCGACAATATAAATCGTCTAGCTTCTTCCGTCAGTGGAATGTTTGCAAATGCCAACATATCTGGAAACATTAACCTCACCATAAACTATAATGTGGCTTCTTCTGGAAGCATGACAAAGGACGATGGCGGAGATATTCCTCGGATTTCTTTGAATTAACTTGTTGACGTAGTTCCTAGGTTACCGCCATTTTTCATTTTGGCGCCAAAGTGAAAGTGACCCAGATGTAGCCCGAGCATTCCAAAAATAAAAGTTTATTGTTATTGTGTTGAAATCCTTGTCTAATTTTCCTTACCTAGAGAGAAGATGCATTGAAAAAAATTAATCTGACATTAATTTCAATAGAATTGACGATATAAAGCCAAAAAATTAATAATAAACATAATTCCGAGTGCCGTCGAAGCGAGCTCGGCCATAAAAAAAATAGTTCCTTCCTTACTCTATGGACTATGGCGGCAATATGCATGTAAAGAAATAAATTTTAGTAAAGAATACCTTTAATACACTTCGTAGGAATATCTCAGCGGGCAAGGCAGTCTGGGATCCAAGATGGCGGATGACAACACGAGCAAGACGACTCGACATGTTGAAAAAACAGTAAATATTGTTGTTTTTCATTATTTAAAAGCAAATTCATCCGTAGGGCCATATAATAAATGCAAATGTCAACTCACAGTGAATAATTTAGGCTCGTATTCCCAGAGGTGCTTCTGCCCGTATTCAACGAGGCCTTATTTATTATATGGCTAATACACTATGTCTATGCTTAACCTATGAGGGGTTCGTATTCATTTACCCCAGTGAATACGGTACTTTCGTATTCACTCCTGCGGTCACGTGACTTGCGGCTATGACGTAATCGAAAGTAGTCCCTGCGACTACAGCGTCTATGTTTTCTGCAAAGATGGACGATCATACGTATGGGTCGTTGTTAGAAGGCATTTCAGAGGCTGATTTTCAGGAAGAGATAGAGATACCAGGGCTTTTCAATGTTATTTTCACCGAATCGGCCACAAACCAGGCCGATATCGGCGTTTTCGATATTGTATTGGCCAATTTTGATGTACTTGACGACAGCATAGAGATCGCCACCACCGAGGAACCAACAGTTGTAGGTGAAAATGTGGTTCAAGAAGCACAAACTCCCCAATCGGCTGATATCGGCCATTTATCGGCTAGTGTGGCCGATATTAACAGTGGAAATGTTGCAACAAGCAATGTTATCACAGCAGAAGAGGAACGGGCAAGCCTAATGTCAACAGAACAAATGCGCGACTATGTAGATTCTACCAAAAACAAGAATACAGTTAAAAAGACCAAGCAGGTGGGTTCATCATTATGCATATGTTGTGGTAGGGGGAGTAACGCACCAGTGCTTACATTTATTGACTGTATACTAGAGAGAAAGCCCATAAAACTCGTTGTCGCAGCTAGCGCAAAAAAGTAAACAAACCCGACCTAGTTATGGCCGTAACCAGGTCAGCGTCCCAAATATACAGGGCTCTCCATAGCGCCTCGCCACGCAAGGTACTGCTATGGCATTTCTCCTGTACAGGGTTCCCCACACGCATTATCTATAATAGCTATTGTATTTAATCGAATGTTAATATTAAAACAGGGCTCTCCATAGCGCCTCGCCACGCAAGGTACTGCTATGGCATTTCTCCTGTACAGGGTTCCCCACATGCATTAACTCTAATACCGATTGTATTTAATATTAATGTTAATATTATTTCTGTAGGTTATAACTGCCTTCCACAAGTGGCTGACCAAGTTCTGCAACGAGGACAGGACCATAGAAAACATACCTCCACCAGAGTTAGACCAATTTATGTGCAACTATATCATACAGAAGAAGAAGGTGAACGGGGATGAACATGAACCCGACACACTGACTTCGATTCACAGAGGCATATTGAGGTATGTATGAGATTATTAAAGTTTTGTCGCCCTAATCTTGTGCATTTAGACTTTAGTAAATTTTATTTTATATTTTTTTTAGCTTTCTGTGCATGCACCAGTACAAGATTTTAGTGTTTTTTTAAGTATTTTATGATTTATGCATTGACAGGTACCTGAAGGACCAGAAATATCAAGCCGACCCTCTTAAAGATGAGATTTTTGAAATGTCTCGTGAAGTTCTACATTCAAAAAGAGTAAACCTGAAGCAAATGGGTAAAGGAAACAGACCTAACCGGGCAGAAGCCATAACAGATACAGAAATGGAGGCACTCTGGGAAAGAGGAGCTTTGGGCATGGCATCACCCAAAATACTACAGGACACAATTTATTTTATGTTTGACATAGGTTTTGGCCTCAGAGGGACCCATGAGCCTGAGCAGATGTGCTGGGGAGACGTTGAACTAAAGCTAGACAGTGATGGCATACAATATCTGGAGTTTACAGAGAAAATAACCAAAACCAGAGGTGGGAACACTGAACCACGAGCATTTCCCCCAAAAATTCATGTATTACCCTTGGAAAGCAGCATCCCAGTAAGATACCCACAGAAAACCAAATGGAATACATGGGTCAATGATGATAAAAGTCAAGTTACAATAGAAACTTGGTAATATCAGACAGTGCAGCATAGTAAGTTTTCCTACTGCCATTGGCTTCATTGGCTGCTGTTCTTGCAATGGCATGGAAAACTGCATCACTACCCAGTCAAAAAAAAAACGTTATTTAACGTGAAAAAAACGTTTTTAACGTTTTAAAACGTTTTGCCATGATAAAGAGCCATAGGGAAACGTCTGAAACGTTTTGCAACGTTTTTTGTTGACTGGGGTCGATACCTTGAGAAGAAAAGTGTGGAAAAACGTGGCAGGGTGGGATTTCAAGCTGGTGCATGATTAACCTAGTTGCTCAGACCTGATCATAGTTATGGGAAGGTACTTGACTTATCCTAAAAAGTGACCTACTCACATCACCCTTTTCTTGTAACTCACTCCTTGACCACTTCTGTACAAAATGAAAAAAAAAGTCAAGGCTGAAAACAAAGTGGCTCCTGCAAGTGAAGCACTTCTTAGACCAAACTACCTATTCACTTGTTCAAGATCCTGGTGATGTCACTCTACACTGGTTTCACACTCTAAGTTACTGTATTCTCTAAATCCCATTTGAATTTCAAGTACACTTTTGTTCACACTACATGCACTGCCAGGGGCGGATCCAGTATTTTGAAAAAGGGGTCTTACCATGGGGCCACGACGTCGCAAGCGCAGTTTCTAGACCCCATTCCAGTAAAGCATTTTGGTGTAACATCAGCAGTAAACCCATGAACAGGGAATGAAAATCTTTTTAGGGAGGCTTGGGGGCAGGTCCCCTAGGAAATTTCAGAAATATTTGATCAAACTCCAAATTGTAGAGCATTTTGGTGTGATCCTGGGGTGGGCAGTGTTTCCATAAAGGGGATGCAAATCTAATGTGGTAATGCTTTTTCCTTTGTGAGGTTTTGAGGGTTGGTGCTTTAAGAAAAAATTGAAATATAGATGTTAAACTTTCTAATTTAAGGGATTCAACTAGCCTCAGATGTAAATCTAGTGTTTTTAGACATTGTTGTCTAAGGGGGTGTTGGGGCCTGCCTGCAATCCCAGGAAATCTTTTGAAGAATTGATATCAAACCTTGAAGTTTAAGACATCTTGGTGTACATTCAGTAGTATGTTTATGCACTGGTGATTAAGGGAGTTTTGGGTCATGCCCAAAGAAGATCTTATAACATAATCATTAAACTTACATTTAAAGCAAGAAAAGATGTCTTCTCATTGTTTAAAGTATTTTGATGCACCCTAAGTGATAAGTAAATGGGATGTAAATCTGATAGAAAACAATAAAAACTATATCGAAGTGAGATTGGGGTCATGAATGGGGACATACAAAGTGGTCATCTAGGGTGGGCCTAAAGGGGGTCCACCTTTGGGGACCTTAGATGTGTGGACCAAAAAGGGGGGGAGTACTAAATTCACCGAAAATCTAAGGTATTAACTAGAAATCTTCACCCCTGCTTTGAAATGTGCCATGGTATGGCACCAGGTTATACCAGATTATACCACGATTTCGGCACTTCCGGTGGGTTTATATGCATTGTTTCAATGTGAAAAATCGTATGAGGATTGAACCCCGGCCGCAGTGGTGGTAGGCGAAGGCCTTAGCCATAGCGCCACACTGAACGGTGATGAAATCCAATGCGAAAGTAAATAAATTCTAACCTGAGGTCCTAGTGGTACGTCTCCATTCAGTTTTCATCTTGAATCCAACCTTTTCATGTTATAATATCGAAATCCTAAGAAGTTTTTGATCCATAGAAGAGGAATGCGTGCTAATTGTCTCCATTTTCTTCGATATAAATAAGAATCCATTGATTTTTCCATCGTACGCGAGTCGCGGCCCGTGGCCGCTCTGCGCGAAGCCATTGTTTTTGTTCCTTGCTGGGAGAGGTACCGCTGTGTTCACTCACTTTTCGTATGGAATCCAGCAATGACAAGTCTTCAAAATAAAACATACATATCCTTAGACATTCTAGATGATCCCTCCATATGTATTATGTCCAATATATTCAAAATAAAGGAGAATCCATTGATTTTCCAAACCGGTCCAAAATTTTCGGCGTCTTTCTTGTACAACGAGCAGTTGACCTATATCTACATCTGGGCCACTGACACACTTTCGCCGGACAAGGAGGCGGGTGGTAATGGCCGGCCCGCGACTCGCGTACGTTGGGAAAATCAATGGATTCTCCTTTATTTTGAATATATTGGACATAATACGTATGGAGGGATCATCTAGACTATCTAAGGATATGTATGTTTTATTTTGAAGACGTGTCATGGCTGGATTCCATACGAAAAGTGAGTGTGAAAACGGCGGTACCTCTCCCAGCAAGGAACAAAAACAATGGCTTCGCGCAGGGCGGCCACGGGCTGTGTCGCTAGCACTTACAAAATGTCTTCGCCTGGCTATATTCTTTGGATTTCAGGTAAGAAATTGATACAAAATGGAGGAAATGGTGGTATAAACCTATTAGGTGATGCATATCGGGGCCCCATGGGCTGTATATGCTGTATATACAGCCCTAGGGCCCCGATATGCATCATCTATTAGCTTATTATACCTAGGCTATGGGAATGAGTCCCCTTTGCAAACTAAGCGCTTACCATACAAGATGTGAGTTGGTTATATCTTTCACAGTGCATGTGTATGTTGGAGGGGGGTAAAGAATAGAAAGATTCAGTGTGTTTAGATGGTATTATTTCAACCTATTAAGTTGTCGCAATGCGTTGCTTATTTTCTTCTCTGTGGAGAAATTTCAAGATGCATATTGCGTCATTGAGATGAAACTTTTCTTGGTAAATATCCCAGAGCTGTTGATCATTGAGGTGGACCTTTGTTTGCAAATTAAGGAATGAGACTTATTAACATGCCATAGAATCGATTATTTTTCAGAGAATTTGAATGATTTGAAAGAAAGGTAGAGTATTTTTGGAAGAAAAACTGCCAAATGACAAAAACGATTATATTGAAAAGATTGTTAGACTAAAGAAACCTTCTTGTATGAATTACTTTGTGCTAAAAAGAAAAGGCCACCCTATTTTTACGATGGCTTCTTTTGGCAGCCTTTTCACTGAGTATAATGACCCAGGCATAAGGGGAGGACACAGGCTTGTCTGATGTATTGTATGACGTCACAATTGGTCCAAAGCATCACATTATTGACTGTACAGTACTGTCCGTCAACAAATAAATGCTACCCAGAGGTGCATTTTTACAACACTTGCACATTTTCTTTGATAGATATCGTTATATAATCCACCTGATCTATGTTATGTAATATGATGATGATGGACACTAATCTCTAGTATTACAATTAAGGACATGGTTGCAACAGCTTCCAAGCTTAAACAATGCACCATTTGGTGCATTTGGACCAATTGTCACGTCATCAAATGCACCAGATCAGCCTGCACCCTGCCCTTATGCTAGCAGATGTGGTACTGGGTTTGTCAGAACTTTTTGTTCAATAAAATCACTCCCAAATGTCATATTGGCTCATTTGAGGACCTGGTCCTAAAATAATCACCTGTCTCGAATATGTGCTGGGGATGCTGTCACTGGAATGAGAACTACTTGTAATAGTAGTTGGTAGTTGCCCAGTAAACACCATACCAAAGTGCTACGTAGGTCCTAGGTATATTTAGGTTGTCTTCCTACCAATCTGGTCTGAAATTCGTTTTTGGGGCAGGTATGTGCACGTTTAAACGTTGAGGTTTAGTTACATTCTACAAACGTAGATTCTAAAGTATGTAGTTCTACCTCACACGAACATAAATAGATGTTGAGGCCAAACCAAATTCTACCAATTATATACATAGGTATATAATCTATGGACCAGCCCCCCCCCCACCACAAAATAAAAAGTAAGAAAAAAAGTTGCATTCAGGCTCAGGATCAAACCCAGGACCTTACGATTGTAATTCCTGTGCTATACCTCATGAGCTAACAGGGCAGTGGTATTCAAGAGAATGGTATATGTGACATATTTGAGGTGAACAATGAGGCTGTGTTTCTTCCCAACACTCTTGCTGACAGCCCAATGTAAACTAAAAATATCTATGGTGCCCCAATTAATTTGGAACTTTTTTTCGGAACCAGAAGTACAAGAAATGTCCATGAAAATGTATACATGTACATGAATTTGGCAAAAGTGGGCATGGTAATACCTGCTCCATACTGTTATTTTCTAGATAGATTTACATCACCAGCCTGGTTAGCTCAGTCTGTAGGGCAGTGGACTCATATCAGCAAGGTCATGAGATCAAATCTCTCTCTGGCAAACCTGAAGAAGCTCACTGAAATGATTACAGGATTAAAACCTGTTAATTCTTAGAATAGCTTTTTTTTTAATTCCATAGATATGAAGATACATAGATTTACGTCCATGTTTCTTTTCATACAACTAAGTGTGTAGAACGTAGATAAACCTTAACATTTGAACCTCCACATACCAAGCAAATCTAAGTAGTTGGAACCAAAAATCTACGTAGATCTACCTCTGTGCAACGTTCATCTACGAATGTGTGTTTACTGGGTGGAACTTTCAGCTACCCCGCTGTGGCCCACATGCGAGTTAGTTTGTTACTGGAGTAGAGAAGCAATCAAAATAAATCACACACACACACGGACACACACACACACACACACACACACACACACACACACACACAAATAATCATTCATTGTGTTTGTTGTTTTTTTTTTCAAATCTGTTTTATTGATATAATATCGCATCGCTGAGATGACAATCCTTATCCCCACTCCTTTATCATGATTGTCGGGATGTAAACAGTTAACCCTTGAAAGCCGCACGCTGTCTCGCGGTCCATGTTGTTGTGCACCAGTGCAGTGCTTGCCATGATGCATAAAATGCAGTACATTTTAGTTATTTGACAGGGCTGCATTCGTAGGTTCACTACTGCAATCTACAGCTATTTTGATAACTACAATATGTACTCTTATTTTACTCTTCGCAATATCATACCAGGTACACGTCTTGGTTTATCACTAGACGAGACACTAATAATGCTATCGACAAGATAATCACCTTAAGTATAACGTCTAGCATTTTGTAAGAGGAGACTCTGTGCAGTATTTCTTGATAATTTTGCAACGTTTGCCTAAATGGGACAAATAATAAGGGCTGTACAGCATAAAACAAAACATTGCCATTCTGAGAAATCTTCCTCAGAACTATGATATGAATAAATCGCTTGGAGGAGTGTACAATATTGTTTTCTATTTTATATCTTTTACACAAAATGGTTCTGACACTGCACGAGTCTTCCAATTTAATCAACTTTAAGCAATGCATAAAGTTGATTAGATTCATGAAATAATGAACTTTTATCAACTTTGAACGACATTGTCAGCAAAAATTAAAGGAGCAAAAGTTGGAGTTTCCTAGAAGTTTAAGCAACTTTCAGTTTGAGTAATGGCCTCATTTCCAAGGGATGAAAGTTGACTTAATTTGCACTTCAATGCATTCTTTAAGTGGTGAATGGTGAATAAATTCAGACTTGGAGGTTTGCCTAAAGGTGATTAATGCTATCTAAATTCAGCCTTGGAGGTTTGCTTAAGGGTGATTAATTATGACTAAATTTAAGCTTAGAGGTTTGCAAAAATGCCACTATTCACACTTTTGACTTTATTATTTAGTGGGTAAGGGCATGTGCACATGCCTCATGATGTTATACAGTTTGATAGGGTTAAGAGTATATGTATTTTCTCTAAACTTTACCAAAAAGCTGTTGACAATACCTGACATGGAAATCTAAATAATAGCATCAATTGATTTTCTAGATTTTTGACAAGTATATGCTGACATGGAACACTGATGTTATTGTTAATAGATATTTTTGCCTAATTATTCTAACCAACTTATTCTACCTGAATTGTTATTATGAGAATCATAGTGTAATACAACATTTGACTCAACCACCATATGGTGAGATGAAAGAGAAGCTGAAAATTGCCTAAAATTTTGTAATGTTATTTTCAGTTGCAGAAAATCCAGACAATGATCAGCTTTAATTTTTGCTTAAAGTTGCTTAAATCTACTTCACCATGTGATTTCCCTACTATCACCCAATGCAAATACCTTTTGCTCGATTACTTATTATTTGCACACTATCAAGGAGCAGACTTTAGTGCACTACCCTTTGTACTTATTCAGTAAAACCAAGACCTGTCAATGTCCAAATATTACAGAATATACACATAATGGCATTTCAGTGTTAATTCTCATGAACAAATATAAATATGAATTATGACTTGAATTTGGATGTAAATATGAAGATTCCACTTATGACTTGAATTTGGATGTAAATATGAAGATTCCACATTTCATGTGATGCCTATATACAACAATCATTTAATCATCATATCTAATAATATTAGTAATATCCATTGGTCGGGTGGTTAATCATGTACATGCACCCCATTGACCAGGTCAGCATTACAAATACCATGCCAGACATAGGATTTCAACATCCCTAGGTCTGGTTTATAACCCAGATTAGTCAGATCAGTAATGGTACTATAGAAATGAATATTTATGATGGGGTTAGTAGAGACCAAACCATAACTCATGTACCTGTTGGTTAATTTTCAAATGCCATGTGAGAGTGTTGACTGGTGGATGAGAGTCTGATAATACATGACTGTGACCCATCAAGGGAGAACACCCCTCCGCAGGGGATTTTTAACTCCCCATTTGCCCACCAAGGGGCATTGGAGGGCAAAATTACTCTAAAATCATTCTAAAAATACATATAGCTAATTTTTGATGCAGGATTCAATGGTTTCATTTAAAATGCACCATTTTCGGAAGAACTGGCCCATATTTGGATGGAAAAATGAACATTTTTCATGAGAAATCAACCTAGATGCCTGTTCCTGGTTGCCATGGCAACCATTCCAATAATCAAAATTTGCAGATTTTTATGCCAAGTTTTGGGAATACTCACCAAAAAACCCTTAACTGAAAACAGAAATGGAAAATTCCTTCTATATGAAAACTTATGATAAAAACCACAATATTATTATGTATTTGTTATGAAAAAGGCTGATTTATTGTGGTTTTAGACATCATTATGCTGATTATTATTATTGGTTTATAATGTATTTAGAGCTTAATCATCAATTTCAGATATGAATAACGACCTATGTTCAGGGAGGGGTACTGACATTACTACTAGGAATATCTAACCCTATGATGGCTCATTTTAAAGATCTTGAGATGAACTTTGAAAATGAATTTCCCTGCAGAGGGGTGCTTTTGCTCGCCTGGTCACAATTGTATGCAATGGGGGGAAATTTACTTAAAGTTGCAGGGGATTTGCTAGACTGACTTTAATGTACTAGGACAATAAGTTAAAGTTGTCTCTGTGATAAACATTGGTTAAAGTTGCAGGAAATTGCTGGCCCTACTTTAAGGGAGTTGGAGCAGTATTTAAAGTTGCAACAAATATTTCTGGTAAAAGCTGCTTAAATCTGCAGATATCTTACTACCCTACTTTAAAAGGCTTGTGTAATAAATTAAAGTAGCAGGAAATATTGATGCAATAAAAGTTGCTCAAAGTTGTGGGAGAGTTGCTTTTCTACTTTAATGGAGTGGGAGTGTGAATTAAAGTTGCAGGAAATATTTCTAATGAAAGTTCCTTAAGGTTGCAGGAAACTTTCTAGACATACTTTAATAAACTTTTGGAAATAAATAAAGTTGCAGGAGATATGAAAGTGTTGAAAGTTGCTTAAACTTACAGGAAATATGCAAGTACTACTTTAAGCACTTTTTCATCTACCTTAAGCAATGATTAAATTTGCATAAATCAGAATACTCATGCAGTGTGAGGTATTCAGCGTGGTCCGTTCCTGCAATTTTCAAACTGGATATGCAGAATGAAAAAACCAGCTTGACCGAATGTCTTGCCTAGTGAAAAACATTTTTTTGCAAAGATTGCATATATTGTGCTGTACCCCATAGGGAAATCCCAGTTGGAGCTAAACATGACTTGTGGCTCTTGGTTGCCTCCTCTTTGCGCTGCCTTCATATGCAAATGATGAACTTCTCTCTACCAGCTAGAGAAATGAATTGAAACATATAACATTACGTGAGATATATTGTTTGTAAAATTAGAAAGAAAGAAAACTAGTCATTTGATGTTCAGTGAATAATTTAGAATGCACTCTGGTGTCAGACAATACATTTCTTCATAACTAAATAAGCCAGTACAAAGTTGCCTGGAGTGTATGACACACGGTGAGATAGAATAAAGGGAACACAGAAACCAACTGTTATTGGGACTAAAACAAATTACACTTACAGAGTATGAACTTTGATCTTTCCTGCAGCCTCGAAGACAGGGAAATAGGTACTTGTCCTCAACGAAATCTCTTTTCATACACACTGAAACACAACCATGGCTTGCATGATGCATGGGAGAAAGTGACATACTTTATCAAGCTGATGAGAAACACAAAGGCAAAGTTGATGACATCATCGGAATATTCACTCACCACCCCCTGTTGTTAAATTTAATAATGACCACCCCGGCAGTTACTTACTCGTTATTATGCTGATGAGAACACCAACAAGAATCACCACTAAGAAGCCAATGAAGGGATACCAGCTGAATGATATAGAGTACAGGAACTGGAGGACAGACCTGTCATTAAGAAAAGGAAATGAGTTATTATCTAAGCCACTGGAATTATACTAATGTGATTTCCTCTTGAAGTTCTCCACAGGAAAGGTATACATAGCAATATATCCCTGCTGGGCCTGATACTCTCATTTGGGCTTTAATGGCACTTTGACATTATGAATCTAAAGGTTCCCATACAAGGGACAATGTCTCATTTCTATGTTTGTTTCAAAACACTTGTTCCACCACATCACAAACAAATCAATGTGAACTAGACACAAGAAGCTCAAGTGTTGACACTTAACCCGCCAATACTTACTCTGGAGTTGTCCCATCAATAGGCGAGTCCATAGTTGAGTTGGACCACAATGGTGAGGTTGTCGTCTCTGTCCACATAGTACTCAATGTGCTGGTACTATTTAACATTGTCCCATTGTTGAGACTGCTGAAACATCCATCGATTTTGGTAGGTAACCTCTTCCTCTGACTCTTCATCAAAGTCTGACCAGCCATTAACCAGCAATTCACTGCAATTCCTGCTATGCCACCACATGTCGCCCCCTTGAAATGTCCAGAGAGACTTATACACTTCAAATAATGAATTAGCCAGGTATCTTTACTTTCCAGGTTTTCATATATAGTTATTAAGAAGAAATGCACTTAAAACATGACAGTTACCCTTGCAAATATCAAAGCTTTTCCCCACAGTTCCTTTACTTTCATAATGCGTGCAATTAATCTTTTGAGATTATATTGATAGATTGTGCCTAGCAAAAAAGCCTATTGACCAATGTTGACTTACCACCCAGTTTGCAAATGGAAAGAGTGCTCCAAGCACAAATACCCCTAATAAAGGACCAATGGTCATTCCAAATAGACTAGCTGCAACCTGGTGTTAGAAACAGAGAACTGGCATGGTTAAATATATTCAATATGAATGCAAAGATATATCTAAACAAATGCTTCCCTCTGGGGAAGATATGAATGAGTTTTCCGACATAATAATTTTACTACCGTAAACAGTTAAACCCCTGTCATAAGCCAATCTTTTTTTGCCTAAGTCTACCCACGGCTTATGACTGGGATTTTGATACAATAGACTAGAGAGAAAATAGGGAAAATATGGCCCAAAAATTGGCTCATAGCATTTCTCAAAAGTCTACCCAGGCTTAGATCGGCTTTTGAGCGGGATTTTATGGTAGGTATGGTATCACATATACCATATGTGTCATAACAGCCAACTGATGCCACTAACATAAACTTGTCTGCTATCACGAAAATTACCATTATCGTTATTAGAGAACTTATAATGGGAAACAAGTTATTGTCACATTACAGACTACTAACCCAGCCAGCACGACCAAATGGGCCGCAGATGGGATTCCTCTGGGCCTTCTGGGCTGGCCCAGATGGGTTAAAGCTGGTAAGCTCGGGCCAACTTGGGCTAGCCCTGAAACCTCATTTCACTGTTTGATCAGTAGGTTGATGGATCTAGGCCGAGCATGTGATGGCTACTGTACCCATCCTCTGATAGCATTACCAATATTCCTAAATATGTCTATTGAACATATCATACTTCAAATTTAAAGAAATGTTTTGTTCCATTTTTTATAAAGTGGGCATTGGTCTCCAGATGAGAAATAATGACGATATGTCTGGACTAGTTCCATCAACCTTCTGATCAATAGTCCAGTGCTCTTCCTATGAAGCTAACTGGGCAGCTGTGATAGTCCTGGGAGGGAGGCACTATTACTCATCACATTGAATGGGGCTAAGACCTTATGACCCAATATGTTATATGATATGATTATCAATCATGCATTTAACTTCATATCTAAACCATCATCACATGAATCTATCTAACTCGTAATATTCTTCTGATTTTCCAGGTGCTGATCCAGAAGAGGTGGTCCAGGGGGGGGGCACAGCTAAGAATACTTTGACTAGGCGGAGCACAGTAAATTCAGTGCCATTTTTCCTATAGTTAAGGGTTTAACCAAGGCCTATTTTCATATGTTTGCTGGGGGTCTAGGGGAGCATGTGCCCCCTAGCCACCCCCTGGATCTGTTACTGTTACCTGAAAGCTAACATATTAAGGTACCTATATAATGTGATGAAGTAATATGGCCTTTCACTCAGCTACATCTCTTCCATTGTAATCACAATCATGATAGTGCCTCCCTCGCAGCTATCCATCTAAGATCTTAATTGTGACTATCACAGCTGCCTGGTTAGCTCAGTAGAAGGTGCACTGGACTATTGATCAGAAGGTTGATGGATCTAGCCTGAAGACATCCTTACCTATTTCAGCTGGGAGACCAATGCCCACTTTATAAAGAATGGAACAAAATGATTTTCCATGTTTCTGTGTTTTCATTTCTTTGATTTAATGTATAATGGGATCAATAGATATATCTAGGAATATTGGTAATGCTATCAGAGGATGGGAACAGTAGCCATCACATGCTCAGACTAGATCCATCAAACTCCTGGAGCTTAATTCAAAACATCCTGGGATCCCAACCCCAGTGATCTTAGTGTAGGCACATATGTGGATCAACACAGTAAAAGGTACGCCCACGCACCCCCTCGCGGGCGTACCTTTTACCGTGTTAATCCACATATCATAAGACCTGGCTGGTCTACCCTATGTAATGCAGTGGTTGCAGGCCTGTCCAGAATAGGTAGTCCTGGAATCACTTCACTATTCCACTTCCACCACTAAGATCACTGTGATCTTAGTGAAAGAAATGCATAGTGGTTTCACCTGAGTACAAGAGCACTTACAGGGAACACTCTTGATCAAAAGAGTGAATAGCCTACTGCATACATAATGAGGGGAGGGAGGATGTTTGCTGAGTGTCCTTGAGAGCTCTTAGGGCTACCCATGCGTTAAGTGCACTGTAAGGTAATTCTTCCCTTCTCTCTCTTTGTCCTGGGGGGAGGGCACAATGCTTCTAATAGGCAAGCATAAATCATACATTCATGGGAACAACTCTTGAATACTGTACAGGGGTCAACTGCACCCTGTGCTCTTTTGTTAGCCCATATGGGGACGGGGAACGATGGTATAAGCACTCTTGTGAAGAAGAGTGACTGCACAGCTATTCCTTTATTTTGGGACTCTTACCCCTGTGTCTAGTCAGTTCTTCGTGGAATAGTGTAGGAGGGCTGAGGCTAAGATGGATGCGATCTTAGTGCTGGCTAGGGTATGTGAACTCAGTCAACTCTTAAGATCGCTTAATAGGATAAGGCTGATTTATTCCTAAGATCGCTGGGGTCGTGATCCCAGGATGATTTGAATTAAGCTCCTGATCATACAGTGAAATGAGTTTATGGGCAAGCCGACATAGGCCCCAACTGGCTGCCCGACATTTACCAGCCAAGAGGGCCTAGAGGAATCCCATGTGGTCGTGCAGGCAGGGAAGGGCAATCAAAGTTAAGCTTTTGTTCAAAAACAGACACCATCTGTTTCACCATTAAGGAGAACATTTCACAGAGAAAAAAGCACTGATCTGTTCAGTTTGTGAATTCCACAGAAACAGCAGCCTTGTTAACATTAAATTGCTATAAATCTTCCCTATCTTAATGAACATTGCCTTTTTTATCTAGGTATGATACCAAGGTGTTTATATCAGACTAGGCGATTTGAGGATGATAGTGGGTGATAACGCATGAGATTAACGCTCCTTTCAAGGGTTCTTACTTGAATGAGATTTCCTCCTATTGCCATGATTATGAATGATACACCCATGCACAAGCCTCCAAAGAAGACAGCTGAAAACCAAGAGCATTGAGATTATTCAACATTTCCATTTTGATATATGACAGCAGTTCAATTGAAAAGGCAATTGTATCATTATGGCTGTAGGTGTTTTATCCTGTGTCTTAATCCAAGTGATGATAGATGTATACTTACATACTCCCTTAGTAATCCATGTTTTCCTTTGATTTGATAAATGATTGCAATGGTCAATCAAAACATCTTCCCATACAACAGCAGCCATAGAATTAACAGATGATGACAATGTGCTGGAACAGTATTGAAATTGATATTATACCTTGTGTTATATACTAAAACCACTTCTATTTACCTTAATCAATCAACATCATAGAATATTCATCGCTATGTACATTAAACCTTACTGTCCCATGTATCATACAGACGCCTTGGCTGCACCCTAGTACCACATACCCATGCCAGGGGGCGTGACCTACATCCACTATACATACACGCTGCGTTCCCACTTAGAGGAGACCTAGCATATGTCACACTATCGTTACCAACTATACCTAAAGACTCTGTACAATATGCTGGAATAAATACACATTTACTGCTAACTGATACGAGGTTTTATCCTATCAATCATGTCAACATAACTGATAATCATAGACTATCAAGATATGACACTTGCACAGTTTATTTACTTTTTCAGCAAGTTTAATTGTAAATTAGATTCCTGGACATAATCTAAAAAATTGAATACAACAGTGACCAATTGTATTGATAATTCCAAACTGATTCATGAAATCAAGTGTAATAGATAAATTTGAACTATTATCACATGTGTCCTACCTTAGGGATGCACTGAACAGACTGGATATGAAAAGACCTGGAAGACCTGGGTATCCTAAAATTTCCATTACAAAATATGGTGTTATCTAGAAGAAGATTAAAAGAAATAGTTAATCACTTTCATTGATCTCATATATAAAAATAAATAGGCGCGATTTCTATCAAAGGAAATACTAAGTATTGCCAATGCAATATGACTTGCAGATATAAAGGGATTCATCTAGTTAGAATTATGGTTATAATCCATATAACCTTATTTGCTCGGCAGTCATTTGCAAAATGTTTTTTTCGCAGGTTTCCTTTTTAATTGCTAAAGACATGAATTCTGTATACCCATTAGTAAATAGCTTAGCTACCTGGTTGCCATTTGAGATAAGACCTGCAGCTAGTGGGTCACATCTTTTCATGTCGTAATAAGCAAATGCCACCATTCCTGCCATCATGGAGAGTGTATTGAACATGACGAATCCTGGACCATTTAACAACATTGCTCTGTAAAAGTATTGATGCATAATTGTATCTCTTGCCTGCTAAGTGGGTAATAGAATAGGGTAACATTCCTGTGTTTAGAAAGATATGATAATACATATGCCAACCTACTAGGTTTTGCAAAAGATAAAAAGGAAGAAAACCGCCTCATCCTGACACATATTGTGATAGCCTAAAATTGTACATATAATATCATTTCTGTTACTGATTAAAAGGTCTCGTAGTTCCTCAAGTACCATGCCTATTTTCGGATGAAGAACAAGAAAAATGTGGCAAGGACCATGGATAGGAGTTGCCATGGATGACGTCACGGCGGCTGCCTGACGTCACCAGTGACGTCATAGGTAAACTGAAAACAGTTGCAGGGTTGCTACGCTCCCGGCCGCTTACGCGGCTTGCATCTCCAAAAAACCTAGCGAGTATCCAACAAGGGTTACATTCATGTGCCATCAATTGTCAGCATTCATTTAGTGTGTCATGAAGATAAAGGCATATGAGCCTAGAGACATGAAGAGGCTCTTAAATGGTTAAAGGTCTGTTTTCTGTAATATGTATTATTATAACTCACAGCCGTCCTTGCCCTTGTGTGTCCATTGCACAGTATCTCTGTACACAGGGCTGGTTCACTCCATAACCACCAACCCAGTAAGTAGTCAGTCCAATCACAGAAGAGTAAATGGAGAACCTCTCTGTCAAACTGGCTGTAGCACTGTAGAAATTTAAAAGGATGTGCAATTTATAGTTTAATTCAGCCATACCTCATCCCACAACATAACTGACACTGTGCATTCAAATTTTATTAATTTGATCCAAACCTTCTTTTTAGATTTTTTTTTTTTTTCAAGGAGAAATTTTAGTTGCTTTGAGGCTCGGTGTTGATGTAAAATTCCACCAGAAATTACCAAGCCTGATTGATATTGCCAGGTTCAATGCAAATAGCAAACATTCCTGACTGTGAAATGAGGCTTCAGCGGGAGACCCAATTAAGGTATAATTGAGACTGATTTAATCATAACATAGAGGGAGGGGCTGTTCTTTTCATACAGTTCTTTTCAAACAGTTTCTTACCTGACATCCAGACGCCGCCCTTTTATGTTGGCCTCCCATATGTATTTAAATCCACCTACTTTTCTACTGCCCTGCAAAAAGAAAAACAAAAATTACAAAAAGAAAGAATTAGGAAGTTGTGTTGAATTGTTTTCTTGGTTTTTTTTTTGTGGAAATACTAACCCATAACTGTAAACAGGGTGTTTTCTTTCAATTCATATTCTGTAATCATGAAAAATTAGATAAAGGCATTGACTTCAGTAATACTAGTGTATGATATGCACAAGTCTGAAAGTTTCTTCTGAATCAACATAAAGAAAATGAAGGAGACTCAAAACCTTAGGTATGACTATATAATGCCAGTGCCCTACCTGTGCTATTATTGCAATGAGTCCTGCCAGCATGATAGATGACTGAAAGACATCGGTCCAGATGACTGCCTTCATACCACCCTGTCAACAATAAATGTGATGATAGTGTTTAGTGAGCCCATATGCAATTATCCCTTGATGCATAGTCTTCAATATGTTTCAACCCCTGTACATAATTGCCAGGTGAAAGGCCTCTGTTCACCTGAATAAATGTTTCATTGTGACATTGCAGCAAAAGTCCCAATTTAGAAATAAAAAAACACCATCAGCAAACATACTTACAAAAGCAGTGTAGGCTGTCCCTATGACACCAACAAATATGATAGAAGCCCATGGTGGAATCCCAGTCACTGAAATAGATGTCAGATGCCTTATGTGCACATCAGACTAAATGACAAATGATTATAGGTTGAACGGATAACCTCTGATAATAGTGTAAGGGTTTGTGGCCTTACGGACCTGGGGGGTTCGGGTCTTACGATTCGGAAAGAAAGAGTAAGACAGTATTCCAAGTGTATGCCAACGGTTAGGTTTATTACTTAATGCACACTCACGGCTGCCGAATGATATCAAAGAGGCAGCTAATATTAAAAGACAGTGGTTTACATAGTGTGGAGGCCAGAAGGGCCTCTGACGTAGCGGCTGAGCCCTGGGCTTTATATACGGACCCAGGTGTTCGTCGTCAGATGTCCCCACAGACCCGGATCGGTGCTGCCACCTATCCGGAACCTGAGGAACGTCCGACGACTCGACTCACCCGCCACGTCAGACGGTACCCAACTCCTATGGTAGTAAAGTGTACCTCTACACCACTCCCCCAGACATTTAGGAGGGTGTTATACGTATAATATTACTAGGATAACATTTCTACATGTCTAAACCTTTAGTAATAGAGGTACAACCATAGGTATAACATTAGCACTAAATAAATTGTGAACCAGATGTCATATATATATATTCGATAGTGAATTTTAGTTACATATAACGATTAGGATGTTGAAATATTATACGAATTACTTGAAGAAGAGACAGTTATGTGAAACGGAACTGTCTATTTAATTATTATACCACATAATATTGTATTATATTTCAGGTATAATTAATAAGACAAGTAATATGAATCGTGTACATGTGATGATGACAGCTATATGTAACGGAACTGTCGATAATAAAACATATCACAAAATAACATCCGTATGTGTGTTTGTAGTCATTGACAACACATTTGAATATGTAGTCTTAAAGAAGACTGTTATAGTAACATCACTATCTAATGACATGTCGTATATTAATATTATACGAATCCGTTAAGGATTCCGTGAGTAGTACGAATAGGATTATTTATAACATACACTTGAAAAAAAAAAAAAACATCACGGTGTGATAATGAATATAATAATATATTATCACCGTGTACCTAATAACTTTTATAGCACCAGATCATTATACTTATTATATAATTTGTCTCGCAGGACAATAATATGTGTTATCTGGTGAAGTTTAACGGATCTTATAATATAAATACTAATAGTGATTAGAGATCCGTATCAGGAAATGTCTATGTACCCGTATTATAATATGTATCTAGTGGATATGTACATACATATAATATTATAGAAAAATAGAAATATGACATTATATACAATATACAGGAATTATAAATGCTGCTGGAGTCTTCTGCTGTATCCTCCGGGTACTAGTAGGTAGGTGTGGTCAGCTAACCACGGGATGGACGTGCTAAAGTTTATAGTTTCCTTATATTGAGTGAACACGGTAGTTGATTTGGGGCAGCTACCCACAATCCTCTAGTAGTGCTAAAGTTTATAGTATATCCGAATGGTGTAGATTTGTAGAATATTAGTCCGGATGTGTCAACTGTGTAGAGAACGTAATCCTTTTTAAGTTTTAGTTGACATAAGTAAAATAATAGTCCGATATAGGTTGATCCGGAAGTAATAGTAGTAGAGATATAAGTCCATTCGGGAGTACAGATGAGTTGTAGAGGTAAATCGTAAAGTCCATCCTAGTAATTGGTTAGCACGGGTAACAGCAGGAGTCTGGCACTAGTAAAAGCATTCGCAGACCTTTAGGGTTCCGCAAAGACTATATCTGGTCATTTGGTGTTGGAAAAAAATTATGGAAGAAATAACCCTAGCATGCTTTAAACGGATTTCTTAGCATGCTTCTTCTTCAGAAGAGCTAAAGCCGACTCGGGAGTGCCGTCCCACTCGTCCAAGTCGACTCCGAACACCCTCATGAACTTAGTGTTCAGGTTGGTGTTCCGAGTGATCTCCTCCTTTACACGCTTTTCCAACACGTGTACATCCATAGCTGCTTTTTCTTGAGCAGCTGAGGCAGCCTCCTCCTGGGCCTTTACATCGTCCCGGATGAGAGTCTCGAGACGTTGCTTTTCAGCGTCGCCCACCTGTTTCATACACAACAGGGTTTCGTTTAGGAGACCCTGATGAAACTCGATCGCTTTCTCACGAACGGTCTTCTCCCAATGGGTGTAGATGGCCTTCTGGACATCTGCCTCCCCTTGGCGAGACTTCTCAAACCAAACTTCCGCATTACCAGTTTTAATGGTAATGGCGTCCTTCGGTTTCTCAGGTGCCGCGACAGCCTTGGGAGGAGTCGAGGCGGCCTGTGGACCACTTCCGGGTTTAGGACTCCCGGACACACCTGTCGTTGGTACACAGAAGGCAGGTGGTACATTCTGTTTCAGTCCCATTTGCAGGTACATGTTTAACTGCTCCTGGGTAAAGGTAACTGGTGGGGCGGCTGGAGCGGATGCAGATCCGGCGGCAGCAGATGCGGTGGTCTTCTTTGGCATAAGGCGACCATCCTTTCCTACCACCAAGGTCTGGCTCTCAGGTCCAGGTCCCTGGTTTAAGGACGGAAAGTTTCGAGAACTCACTTTCCCAGGTTTAGATACGGCTCCAGCGTATCCGGCAGGTTCAGGCTTCTTGAACACCGGAGTGCCCTGAGCCTGTTCTGCGGGGTGCCTTGTCAGAGGGGACCTGGAACGGTCCTCTGCTCTGACCTTCGGTTTTGTTGTGCTCTGACCATTACCATTGCCGCCACGGTTCTGGTCTCTCCTGCTCCTTTCACGAGCTCTCTTTGCATCCTTTCCGGATTCCTCGCATTTCTGCCAGAGAGACTCGTGCATGTCCAGTTTACCCTTTCCAGGAGTCAGGACTATCTTTGCTCAGAGTTTCGAATCCTTGGTCTTCGGAACTTCGCAGAGGACTTGGTCCCCTGGTCGGATCTTAGACCAAGCATCCTCGCTCAGGCTATCGAACTCCTTCATGAGTTCCTGATGAAGCTCCATGATGCGCTTCCGGGCCCCGTCCAAACCTTCTGCGTGGCATTTCTTCTGGTGTCTAGCCAGATCACTACGTCGGTTGTATTGCACCTTCGTAGTACACTTCTTGCCCTTCTTACCATAACTCGGATCACAAATGTAAACCGGGTGATGGTGGAAGTGGGCCTCTACCAGATGCCTTTGGAACCGGGCTGGAGTACTCCAGGTCCGGATCGAGACATCACTCGCATCCTGGCAGATAGAGAAGGGACAGGACTTTTGATCGTCACCGTACCACTTCTCTAAAGCCCAACGCAGCTTCCTCCTCTGGGTATAAGTGTAATACCCTTCGGTGTGGTTTAGCATAAGCCACATCTTTCGATAGGCTTTGCTCGGATTGGGGTCCTCGTCCGAAAGGCGCATCCAATCTTCATCATCCGACTCATCGTTCTTATTGATTGAGTCTGGACAGGCATAGAGGGTAGAGCCGTCCTTCTTAACTCCGTACGCACAGTCGGAGAAACACGTCGGGATCCGGGTTTTGAATCCGGATTTGGCGTTAGCCCAACGTTCGGCCTCGGTTTGAGTTGATGGAGTGGCCTTCTCATCATACTCAACCGAGGATTCGTGCACCGACTCCTCGTCAGACGACTCAACCTCCATGGCAGTACTACCAGTGGTTGAGGTGCTGGGTTTCGGCTCGGCTCTCGCAGAATCCGGGAGATTCTTGAGCTTCCGAGCAGCGGATCGTCGGTTCTTACTGACCTTCCAGTCTTCCTCCGGTTCCTGGGTTCCGGATGTGCTGGAGGTCGTGGCTTCTACTGGAGTAGTAGTGCTGCCGGTAGCTGATGTAGCACTGGCGGAGCTTCTGGTGGCAAGCTTCAGGTCGGGGATAGGAGGTGCGGGTGCTTCCGCGGCCCTCTTAGCCTCTTCCTGTGCCTCCTGTTCGGCAGTCATGCGGCGGACAATAACCGTCCGAAGGGCTGCAGCTCGGTCCAATCCGATTAGTGAATTGTTCTGGACATCCACCAATTCCTGTTCGGTTATGTAGTAACCGTCGTCCCACTGCTCGAAGTTAGCAGCGGCCTCCCGGAATTCCTTAGTGGTCCGGCACGGCGTCCGGATAGCACTAGGGCGTGGGTAGGTCTGGCCATCGGTATCCCAGACACAGCCTACCCAGTTAATGTTCGTAGCCTTGACGTTCCACAGGGACTTGTCAGGCTTTGGATACGCTCCGAGCTCGAAGGCTCGGTTAGCTGCGTACACGGTTTCACGGAAACCGGCGTCCACCATAAGTCCCCGTTGGAACCACGGCCAGTCTCGAAGCCACTCGGGAGGCATCCTGGTCAGCTGTTCGGGAGCCATGACGCCCTCGATAGCTATCCTGACTTTCGGGTCCATCCTGACTGGTGTCCCGTCCGCGTAGGTCACTTGTGCCTGCAGTTCCGGGTGGACATACAGGTAGCGACCATCATAGCTAGCTGGAAAAGGCTCCGCCACTGCTGGCTTCCACTCATCCTTCTGTCCGTCAACTTGGGTAGTTTCGGACTCTGTCGCTGCGGGTTCAGCACTCGCAGTCGCTCCGGATCCCTCTGCCGGGAGTGGAGATAGTAGTTTCTCTGGCTCATTGAGTGAGAATGAAGCCAGCTTCTCCTCGAACGAGCGATCCGTGGGTTCCTCCACGTCCATCATCTCGCTCTCTTCCTGTGTAACAGGCGACAAAGCTTCCGGAAAAGCTTCTGCGGACGGAGTCAGCTTATCCGGGTCACCGGATAGCTTGGCTGCAGCTACGGATTCCTCAGCCATGACTGGGGAATCGCCCACGGGAGTAAACTACTCCTTTTTCCGGCTTTTACGGCGCCGGGGCCGACACTAGCGGAGTCTGCCTGCTGAGAGACAGACTCTGAGGGCGCACAGGGGGTTTGCTAGATGGTAGAATTCAAGAGAGAAGGGGTGACCCGACTGTCTCAAACACTACCAAAAAACAATATGGCGACGGGCCAGCTTTCGTGACGTCATTTCCCCGCGGTCCGCGAGGTCACGAGAGGTCAGCCGAGACTGGACACGGTGACGTCATGCGGAAACGCACGTGCTACAGGCGGTACATCAACAAACTGATTGTTTTTAGGTAATTATCGCTCACCCCGATGACTCGACTGGGGATTTAAGTGGAGATTATGGAAAGCTTAAGCAAATCCACCGGATTATCCGTCCACTACCCATTGGTACATCATGCGGGGGCGACAAATAAGCCTTTAGGGTCAGTTGTCATCCGTTCCTCTAAATGTAAACATTACACTCGTTGTGTATACAGGTTAGGTCACTGCAGTCCTCTGGGCAATTCGGGGGCTGCGGCGAACGTATCTCCCCTTCTCGGATAGTTCTTTATCGGACCTGACAGTCTGAAGAGCTTTCTCTAGGTGCTTCTTAGCCTTAGAAACACCTTTCCTCTTCTTTTTGTCTTCACCTGCCGAGACTTTTTTAACTCCCCCACGCTTAATCGGTGTTGGCGTGGGTGTTACTGATTCGGAACACTTTTTGGGTCTACCTTGACCACGCTTCACTGTAGTGTTCTTTACCTGGTCTATTATGCGATTCTGATTCAGGATCCTTTCGGAACCTTCACCATACATTTCTGTGGAGGTCTCCCTCCCAGACCATCTCCTTAATCTAGCCACATTTGACTTATAGAGTCGACCAAGGTCAGATTTAATAATTACGGTACAATCACTGATAATTTGTGTTATAGTAAAGGGACCGTCCCAATTAGACGCTAATTTTATGTGTCTAAGTGGTTCATGTAATCTGAGGACTCTGTCTCCGGATTGGAATTTCCGATGCTTTAGATCGGTATCGTATCCTACTTTCTGCCATTTGGCACTTTTCTCCAAATCAATTCGGACAGACTCATATGCTTTTCTAAATCTGTCTCTTAAACATTCCACAAAAACTACATGGCAAGGTAGTTCAGGGTCCATTCCTACGACTCCAAAAACTAGGTCAGCAGGCATTATCAAATCCTCTCCGAATACTAAAAGGTTCGGAGAACAATTTGTACTTGAATGTACCGTACTATTATAAGCATGTGTCACAAAATGACATTGCTCATCCCAGTCATCCATATGTTCATTAACGAGTGACTTTAGGACTTGGATGAGGGTTCTATTGAACCTTTCCACCAATCCGTCGCTTTGTGGTCTATACGGATTGGTTCTAGTCTTGCAAATAGCCAAGTATTCGCACATACCCTGCCAGAGATTTGATTCGAACTCTCTGCCTTGGTCACTGTGTAACATTAATGGTACACCGAAGCTTAGTACCCAACCTTTTACAAAAGCTTCGGCGCAAGTAATTGCTTTGTGATCCGGTAGTGGAAATACTTTAGTGTATTTCGTATAATAATCACACACTACCATCATACAGGTATTATCATTAGCGGTTGTATTAAATCCACTAATAATATCTACCCCGATTCTTGCGAATCTAACTCCGAAAAGTTCTTGGGATAGGGGAAGTTTGCCCATCCCGGGTCCGGGTTTGTTTTTACAACAATCCGGACAGGTGGTTATCCATCTTTGCAAGTCCCGTGTCATGCCAGGCCAATAGTATTTCTTGGAAAGTCGTGCTAGCGAGCGTTTCCTTCCGAAATGACCACTGGTCCGATGTCCATGACAAAAGTACATAATGTCATGTCTCATGGCATGTGGTATCACCACTTGCATGATTCTATCACCATTATTACATGGCTTCCAACGGTATAACACGCCTTTCCGGACTTCAAGCTCGGTCCATTGAGCAAGAAACCTTCTCATTTCTCGATTTTCCAGAGAGACCTCTGGTCTAACTGGACGTATACCCTTTGGTACTAATTGCAGTAGCTGTGCAGTTATCGAGTCAGCTTCCTGGAAATGTCGTATGTGATCCATAGACCAATCCAGTATACTGGCAACTAGGGGTACGAATGGTCTTCGAATCCCTGCTAACACTGCCTTATGAGCTCCACAATCAGTACAATCCGGATTATCACATTTCCGGATTGGTATTCGAGACAAAGCATCAGCATTTAAATGCTTAACTCCGGGTCTATGCTGAATCTGTTGATGTTCAAGCCCATATTCGGATAAATGGGCTAGCCATCGGCCTAACATGCCTTCAGCATCTCGGAAGTTCAGTAGCCACCTTAAAGAGGAATGATCCGTACGCAAAGTAAAGTTCGTTCCCCATAGAAAATGTTTAAACTTCTTGGTATATACGACTACTGCCAACAACTCTCTTTTGGTTGTGCAGTAATTGCGCTGAGTCTTGCTCAGTGTGTTGCTGGCAAAGGCAATTGGTACTTCTCTCCCATTTTGGACTTGCGAGAGAGCTGCACCAATGCTATCATTACTAGCATCAGTATCCAGTATGAAATGATCCGTCTCATTCGGATATTGCAATACGGGAGTACTCGTGAACAGGTCTTTTAGCTTTCGAAAAGCGTTTTCCTGTTCATGTGTCCAAGGAAATTTTTCCTTGGTACTTCCTGGAGTCCAGTTAGCTATTGCTTGTAATGGGTAACTGACTCTAGAATAATTCGGAATAAATTCCCTGTAATAGGAACAGAATCCTAAAAAGGACCTCACTTCCTTGGGTGTTTTAGGTCTATTCCAATTCGTGACTGATTCGATTTTTTCCGGATCAGCCTTTATTCCTTCATCACTGATGATGCGGCCCAAATAATTTATGGACTTTCTAAACATGTGGCATTTCTTAGGTTTCAACTTGAGACCATTTGAAATAATACGTTCTAGTACCATTTTTAGGTTATTAGAACATTCTTCGAATGTTTTTCCGAAGACAATGACATCGTCTAGATATACAAGACATCTTTTCCACAATAAATCACTTAGAATTGTTTCCATCATTGCTTCAAATGTTGCAGGTGCATTGCACAATCCAAACGGCATTACATTATATTGGAATAATCCAATATGACTTGAAAATGCAGTTTTCTCCATATCTGAAGGGTTCATTCCCACTTGCCAATAGCCTGATTGCAAGTCTAGGGTACAAAACCAACTGTTTCCTCCTAAGGAGTCAATGGTTTCATCTATTCTCGGTAATGGATACGAATTCTTTTTCGTTATTCCATTCAACTTCCTGTAGTCTATGCAGAAACGGATAGTACCGTCCTTTTTTGTTACCATACACACAGGACTACTCCATGGACTATTGGAAGGGACTATTACATCCTGTTCCAACATCTTATTTATTTCATCCTCAGCTACTCTCTTTTTTGCTAAGGGTAACCGTCTATACGGTATCTTAAAGGGTTCGGCATTTCCAGTATCTATTTTATGTAATACCTTATTTGTCGTACCTAGTTTTTCACCAGGTTTGGCAAAGGCAGTATGATACTGACAGAGCATATCATAGAACTCTTTCCGGTGTTCCGGATCTTCTAATGAAGTTTCTTCATACAACTTAAGTAAGTCTTCCGAAATTTCATCATCTCCTGTTACCTTCTGTAAGCTTAGCTTACTATCCGTTACAGTTTCCGAAAGGGTCACGTTTCCAAAAACTTGTCCCTTTTTCAAGTAGATAGTAGTGTTTCCAGTATTGGAGACAGGTACTACCGACCAGGATGCATTCGCTACTATAGTGTCTACAGAATTTAATCCAATACCTGACAAAGTAACTACATCCGGTTCTATCACTGCAGGTTTGTTACGCATTGCAGGATCACTTCTTACAAGCACATCACAGGCTACTCCCGGAGGGATTCGCACAGTGTGTGCCACACTAGCCATACTGCTCACTTGTCTCAGTGCACATCTAACCTTCACGGGGTACGGGTATCTCACACTCAACACTCCTGTTTGGGGTTCCAATACAGCACCATACAGGGATGCGAAATCCAACCCGAGTATCCCCTCATCTGCTATATCCGCAACGGTGGCGCTCATGACATAGTCATGTATACCATCTAACTGTAGTCTCACACAAGTTCTACCATACGTTTGCAAGGTACTGCCGTCGGCCGTCTGAGCACTTCCTCCCGATTTGAGAGTATCATGTTCATCCGGTATAAGGTCGTAGAACCCCCTGGAGATACAAGAGTGGCTAGCTCCCGTATCCACAAGGAATTCGGCAGACCTTCCGTTAACAGTAAGGCAAACATACCACCGCCTTCCGTTTAGAACAGAGGGCATGTCCGTGACAATCGGAACGTCATTTTTCACACCAGGAGTCAATCCACATCCTTTTAAGAATTCCAGACAAGGATGACCCGGGGGCAGGTGGGCACCACAGACCTTGGCTAACGAATAGCCGCCTGCCTCGTTACTGATATTGGGTTTCCCCTGTGCTCCCATAGCACCTGTTATATCAGCTTCCCTAACCTTCCGGGTGTCTACAACCACCTCGGTGTTAGGCGATCTTGTTACTTCATGTGAACTATCATCACGGATGGTGATATCATGGCAAGATTTGTCACTGGGATCCCCTTCTTTGCCCCTCGGGAGACCCCTCCTTAGTTTTCCTCTGTACTTACTCCAGAGACACTCTCCTGTCTACGAGGGACAGGTTTTTCAGCCATACATTCTGGAGCATAATGCCCCAGTTTCTGGCATCTGAAACATCTCCTCTGAGATTTGTCAACTCTCGGTCTCTTTAGAGCTTCTGTTAATCCGGCTAATAATGTTTCCATCATGTTAGTCGGAGCAACAGGGGCTGCTACAGTTGGGTTCGCCGTAGAGGCTACACTGCCAGGTTGAGTCGATCCGGAAGCTGTTTTACCAGCAACAGATCCTCCTCTCCCTCTCGAATGTACTTTCCTATACCGCTTTTGTCGGTAATACTTTCCAGCTACATGGACTGAACCAATATAATCTCCGTTTTCATCGGAGACATATTCATCTTTCTCATCAACTTCATTCGATTCAACCGGAGCTAATTGGGAAGTATCGTATACTGGAGCAGGTGTACCTCCATATTGGAATGGAGCTGCTCTTATTGGATTAGGTCCGAGACCTACCAAACGTTTCTTCATGTCATGTCCATCGATTGCTATGAACAGATCACTGAAGGAAGTGTCATCTTTCCAAGAGTCCCAGACCACTTGCTTGTGATCCGGATCACGCAATCCACTGTAGAATTGTATAAACAATTCTTGTAGATAACAATCATCATCGTGAGCCCAATTTGGACGTGCTTTCGAAAGCAAGTCCTGTAGCTCCAAACCAAAGACTTTGTGTGATTCTTTAGGTTTTTGTGTCCTCTTCTTGAAGCTTACCCACGGATCTTCTCTAACGATTGATCCAAACAGGTATGCGGCACATTCGACCAGTTGATCATAAGTACCGTATATTCCGTAAGCTGCTCTCCATTGGTTGAGGGCTACTTTTCTGCCTTTATTTAACCAACAGATCAAATATGGCAGAGCTTCTTCTTTTGTCCAGCCACTACAATTGACTTCGTCAACAAAAGCTTGATACCTGTCCTTCCATGGATCATTAGAATCATATGGAGGGGGTATCCGTGCCTGCCTACGTGCCGGATTATTACATCCGCGTAGTCTATCTGCTTCTCGCATGCTCCAGTTCATGACTTCCATGCCGTCTGCTCCCTTTCGGTAGCAGTCAATGCCAAGGTTTTGTATACATTGGCTTCTATCAAAGATGGTTTGCATCCCTGCAGGCATAGAAGTTCTCCTGTTAGGTTTCCTGCCATCTCCTCCTGATCCTGATCCTCCGAATCCGGATCCTCCTGGGCCGCCTGGAGGGTTTCCTCCTGGTGGACCATTATTATTATAGCCTCCAGATGAACCACCAGGGTATCCACTATTGTGACCGGTGTTTCCAGAAGAAGCATATCTAGGGTAAGAATCATTTTGATTCCATCCCTGGTTATAGCTATTACCATTCTGATAATTGCCACTTCCCGATGGATTATAATTATTTCTATATCCATAGGAAGATGTTCTCGGTTGGTGCGTACCGCCGTTGATATTGTTTTGTGGCGGATTTGGTCTCGGAAAACGTCCATCAGTAGGACCATTACCAGAACCTGGGGGTGGATTCGGTAATCTTGGTACTGCTGGTGTACTGTGGCCGGGTTGGGGGAAATATGAAGGTGGTGTCAACATATGTCTCATTGGTCCGGGTGCTCTTGGTTGTGCCACGGGTGAATTATTATTATTCCCTGTAGCACCATCGTGAGTCGCTTTGATTTTGTGACTCAAATCTGGTATGGGTGGTGCTGGTCCTATCGTATCCAGCATTGGAACTACTGGTTTAGATGCGGTTCCATTTACTGCAGCGTTATCCGGTTTCTTATAGATTCCGGATACCACATTCTTGTCAGCCCCATCATCAACGAATGGGCTGTATCTAATTGGGGTTGCATCTTTAGATGTCTTTCCCAACATTGTAGATACCACAGCTGGGTCTATATTACCTATAGTTAACTGGGCTGCTTCTACATATTTATCTAGAGTTATTGCAGTGGCCTGCAATTCCTGAAGCTCATTCGTGAGTTTCTGTCTATCCTCCTCCAGTTGTTTGTTGTAAGCTATGATGCCTACCCGGATGGTCTCATTATCTTCAGCTTGTTTACTGCACTGAAGTTTCAATTTATCCAACTCCTCCTGATAATGGCGAATTTCGGATTCGAATTTTGTCTTATCAAGGTTTAGTTGGTCGTTCGTATCTATGTATGTTTGGATACGAATGTGCCTATTGTCATATTCTTTATTGAATGAATCTCTCATAGATTGAAGTTTTAGTTCTTCACTCTCGAGTTCTTTCATGTACTCGCTCCTTCTGGCTTCGAATTCCTTTCGCATGCCAGTTAGGTCCTCTTCCATTTGAAGTTTTTCATGCAGTACTTCATCCTTAGCTTTGACCAAGGTATTTAAATTCTCGTTCAAAGTTACATAAGTTTCATTCAACAACAGGACATCCGGTCGTTTTAATTCTTCACCTTCCGGTACCGCATAGGTTAAGTCGCCATCTATAGCGCTATAATCTAATATTGGTAATTCGGGCCTGGGTAACCTATAAGGTAGTTCTCCGAATGTTACCCTTTTTCGCATTGGTGCCGGATGTTCTGGGTTAGTACTACCACCGACTTCGAACATCGAATCACATAATTCGTCAACAATTGAATGCTGGCCTATTAAGTTACTATGTCTCTGTATGGACTGTTCGCGTCGTACAGAGTCTGGCAGATTCTCCTCACTATCATTATAGTGGGGTCCGGGATCTCTCCAGGATGCTGATTCTGCATCTTGTGGGTCCGAATGGGCTTGGAGCATTAGCGATCCATTTCCATTCTCTTGGGCAAGTGATTGCCCTGCTGGGTTAGCTTCCCTAAGGGTGTCTAACCCATGTACTAGCCGTTCGGACGTTATAACGTCCGGGCTATACACCAGAATATCCTGGTCACGGCACCAGTGTAAGGGTTTGTGGCCTTACGGACCTGGGGGGTTCGGGTCTTACGATTCGGAAAGAAAGAGTAAGACAGTATTCCAAGTGTATGCCAACGGTTAGGTTTATTACTTAATGCACACTCACGGCTGCCGAATGATATCAAAGAGGCAGCTAATATTAAAAGACAGTGGTTTACATAGTGTGGAGGCCAGAAGGGCCTCTGACGTAGCGGCTGAGCCCTGGGCTTTATATACGGACCCAGGTGTTCGTCGTCAGATGTCCCCACAGACCCGGATCGGTGCTGCCACCTATCCGGAACCTGAGGAACGTCCGACGACTCGACTCACCCGCCACGTCAGACGGTACCCAACTCCTATGGTAGTAAAGTGTACCTCTACAATAGAAACCAATGGTTTACTGATTTGTTGTCATATGTGCCAAGGGAAATTCAGTCTTATAGAAATCTATACCCTAAAACCAGAAATCCTATTTGAAATGCTAATTTTGGTGCAAAAGGTTGCACCTATGTTTCACCTTTAGCCTTAAATATCTTGTGAGCCATTACTCTTGGAGACATGGGAATGTGTGCAAATCAAGGCAATGGCTCTGAACAGGAAATCAGGTGAGGGGGAAGGGCGGGTCAGGGTGGGATTAGGGAGCTTGAATTGGAATCCTGATTTTCCCATTTTGCTACAATTAACTCTGGGGCTTGCAAACAGGCCTAAGCCACACTGATTATATAGCAGAGGGAGGATAGAACCTATTGTTCCAATTTTGGCGCATACACCAGCAAATATTCACCCAATTTCAAAATCAATAATAGTTTTAGAAAGCCAAGGCAGTCTACTTTTAGCAGTGAGTAAAATGGAAATTGGATATTCCCCTGGGCTGTCATATAATATTATGAGGGTTACATTGCATTCTCTAGTTGATTCCAATTAGAATATAGGACGAATAGAATAATCTGATTTGAAATAATTGTGACCAGTTCACATTAGTCAAGAAAAAAGCAGATTTATTTCCTTACCAGTTTCCAATGCTGTCGCTGGTCCAAATATCACACACCCTACATACAAAACCTGTTTGCAATGATGCATAGAAATCATGATTTTTCTCCATATTTAGCAAAATCACAAATTAAGGTAGAAAAATGTTCATTGATGAAAACATTTCTGTGCAATGATGTCAAGTAAGACTTAGACAGTAGTAAAGTTCTGTTGAACTTAACTTTTTTAATATAATGTTTTTTGGTCTATGGCTCTTTAACAGTGCTATCCTATTGTCTTTACCTATGAACCTCTATATTTTAATTAAGATCTGAACCCAAAAACACACCTGTGTCAGGAGCAGCAGGAAGGTACCAATGTACTGTACAGTCTTGGATCCAAATCTTAGATGTAGGTACTGTAATTGAGATAACTGTCAACAGGGCATCTTTGGAAACATAAAACATTAAAGGAGCATTCATGTTAAAGTATGTGTGCAAAACTAGATGAATTGCTAAAAGGTAATATAATGATATTTTGTAACTGAAAAAAAATAGTGTTAAATAGTTTGACAGGTAGAAATTGATGAAATATATTGTCCTCCTCAATAGGCTTTATCTTACCTTATGAGCGCTGGTCAGCTTCAAAGGATACAACAGTGGCACAAAGAAAATAGCCACAATGATGGTCGACAAGATGATACCCACACACACAAACTCATACATAACCCCATATGTGTACATCTCAGCTGGGGCACCTAACAATGTATTGGCACTGACAACAGACACACATATTGAGATAGTAACAGGTACAAGTCCAAGTTTACGGCCACCCATCAGGTACTCATCTGTAGTGTTTTTGTTCCGACTTCTAAAGGCAAATATAGCTCCAATAGACAAAGACACGATGAACATGAGCACGAAGACCACATAGTCAACGGGGTGGAAGTGCTTCCGATGAGGCCTTGCAAACTCGTCCATTGTTGTTTTCAATCTGTGAAATGTGAGCAACATATGAGTCCAATGGTTAAAGCACATGCCCCCATGTGAATTGGACATAATTCTATTGTTTTTTCTCCATTTGGAGAATGACGACAGGTTCCCAGCATGCTGCCTTCTAGCTCTTCAAAGGTAGCATACCGAGCTTCTGAGAGTGTATCAACCCAGTAGGGCCCAACATTTGGTGCATGATGCATTAATGCAGCACCAGCGAGCTATACGTTCACCATCTAACATAATGTTTAAAGTGCTGGTTCCACAGGCATAAATCCGTCGGATTAGCACTAATCCGACCGATTTTTTTCTATACTTTTGATATATTATAAATCATCGGATTAGGGCTATTCCGACCGATTGTATGGCTGCGGAACCAACGCTTATGGTAGTTGGTATACTACCCTTAAAGGATTAAAGTAAGTGTACCTGGAAAGACTGTAATATCCTGCATATAAGCCACGGCTTATACGTGTGGATGGACCCCGGTGGGCCTTATAGAAGCAGCCAAAGTTAGGCATGCACCTTATAGAATAGTACTAGACTTTAATTAGCTGGGCCATATATAATCCAGTCAAGTTTGGGGTGCGCCATATACTTATTCCCTTGGTGCCCAAACGCGCTTTAAAGCGAGGTTTTGGGCTTAAATGCATGTATATTGAAGGAAATTATTATTCACAAACTTCTACTCGTCCAATCTGCAAAGTTAGACCCTCTTTAGAATGGACATGACTGCCCAGTTACGATACAACCATCTAATTTGCTATACCCCCCTTATATCAGGCACAGGAAGTCACAACCTGAAAGTGAGCTGTCATTTTATGTTATTAATTAGAGGGAAACTGTCCAGGAGCTAATATGTGGTATAGAAGCAAAATGATGCTGGATTATATACGCCAAAGTTCCCATGCCCCAATTAGATTTTACAAGAACTGTTCATATCTATAAAGACAATCCATGCATTGATTTCTACTAACACAGTATCCTTCCTGAGTGGCTGTACACATGCAGGCAGAATCAGCTTGGAATGTTTTGTATGGCCCAAGATTGGAGGGATATGGACATAGATATAGCCCAAGACAGACCAAATACCAACAAATGACAACAAAAGGAATATTTCAGTAACTATGGTTACCAGATCTGACCAGAAATGTCGCATCCTTGACTTAAAGTCTTCATTGAGTTATAAGCATTCAGAAAATGTAATGCTCAGCCCATAACAAAAGAGGTCAGAATAACACATGGTCTTATCAACAAATTGATATAATTGTGAAATAATGCAAAATCTTCAAATAATTCTGGGCACAAAAAGGTTAAGGTATGACTCATGTTCAGGGGTTTATGGTAGGTAATACTTTTTTAATGCTGCTGGAATGTGACATATTTATAAAGTATCATATTATAGGGATTGGCGACAACCAAGCATATTTCACAAGCAGTACAAGCAGTATGAGGGAGCTGAGACAACTGTGGGGTGTTTCAGAAGCCGGACATGATAATGAACATTAAATATCTGTTTCTAAAACTGTTAGATTCTAAACTTACAACTGCAACCATTATCATCTCTAGCCAGTCATATAGTTATAGACACAGTAAGATAATGGTAATGCTTTAGAAACACATCCAGTTATAAGCCTACAATCACTATTAAAACTGCTATCATATCTCCTTATGACCGGTTGTAAACATTACCTGCTTCTGAAACACCCCACTGGTGCCATGACGTCCCACCATGGGGCATTTTACTGTGTTTCCCCTTTGCTGAAATCATTCTCTTTAGTTGTAAAACAAGGAAATTGCACATAAATTGAAAAAAAAGGATCCACTTTCAGTTAAAATCGTCGACCTACACAAGGACGATGGTTTAATATAGGAAACACAAAATGGATGCAACAGTTATAGAAATGATAAAACAATATTGATGCACGTCCAGGATTAATTTTAAGAGTTTGATTTTTGAAATCAGATCATCAGTTGGATTACTAACTTTGATGTGAAAGGATAACAGGGGATATTGTTGTGTCCTATGTGTAGCTCTTTACAGTGATCCACATACTGTGACTTGATCCGTATGCATCAGGTCCAAGACCTTGACCTTAGCAAATCATGAAATCTGATTGACCTATATACTCACCCTAACACTGCCTTTTCAAACCTCATGAATAAAACATACACGTATGTACCCTTTTCTGTAATCTGTGGTAAAAGTGGCATTCTATTGATAGTCACGACAATTCCTCCCCTCAATTGATTAAGTAGACTAAGTATATACACTGTGTAAGTGATACATTAGAATCCATATATATACATGCAGCGTTATACTTAGGGAAGGACTCAAGGAGGATAATGAATGAAAATAAAAGTGGTAAAAGGATTTTTAGCCATGGATTTACCCAGGGGGTAGATATTAACCTCGCCCCCCCCCAACTATATTTGGATGAAATAACCCCTCTCTGTTTGTATAGTTGGTAGTCCTTTGTGCATTGTCGGGAATGTCTAGGGCAACCTGAAAGGTATTATATCAAAGCGATCCTTCCAAATCGATTATATTTAATGACAAGATTATTAGCAATACATGAATTTTACTTTTTCCCTCTAGGCCAACATTGTGTTTTAAATGCACTTTGTCCATTTGTCCTCATTATATAAATGTAACATTCAGAGATCATGCAGACTGTACAGGTTCATGGTACACTCCTAAGTGGTCGGCATGATGCACCAATGCAGTGCTGGCGACCCTACTCACAAGCACTGCTTTGGTACATCATGACTTTATTTCGAGACCTCATGTTGTCATGTTAGTTAGGAGGTACTTAGTTATACTACTACTCAATATGCTCAGACTGACAAACATCAACATGTGCAGATGATCTGACACGCCGAATGGGACCAAAACTAGCACTTATCTTGGCTGACATTGCTGGCAAACCCAATCTGTCATAATAGCATAGGGGTTTGTGGGAAGACATATGTGCAAGTCCATGGACAGCCATTTAAGGGTGGCATTATATCTCATATTAAATAATCTCATAATAAATTCAGGTCGGATTAATGCAGTGTTGGCGAATTGACGGGCTAGCATTTTTTCACTGTTACCGTAATACCCTGTGTATAAGGTGCACCATACATATAAGACATAACTTTTGTCATAGTCAATGGATCTTCAAAGGTAAGAGAACTATTAGCATCTCAGAGCTTTCCCCACCCCTTTTACCACTGTATGGGGGTTTAGGGAAATTGATGAAAGTTTAGAGAAAAACCTTCCCTCACTTTTCCTGATTCTATAGGGCATGTCAGAGGTGAACCTTAGCGTAAAAGGCGTGCCTTAGGCGTACATCTTTTGACTTCTCAAGACTCTATCAAACCTCTACGAGGTATACACTTGTTTTCATGGACGGCATGATGCCTCCAGGTTTAATGTTGTTATGATGCATTAATGCAGTACCGGCAAATCTATTCGGCAGCACTACATTAACCGCTGATTAATCCTGCGTGATACCAGTCCTCGTGAGTTAGTGGTTGTATCACATATATGAGTGTTTAGATATTCTTTGAGTTCTAAATGTTTATGATAAATTCGAAATTGTCTGAATGTACGTCGGAAATTCATTTTTTTAAAAGGGGATTTGGCGTTGATAAATGTAATACTTGTAAACATCACAACAAACCGATGATTAGAGATGGTGAATTGCAAATGAAACAGGATGGACGAAGAGACATTATATGTAATCAATGTGACAGGCACACATTGGAAAACTATCATGACTGATTGACTTGATAAATTACCTGGGATGTTATATCTTATGCAAACTACTACAAGCCCCCAACCCCCCCCCCCCCCCATTTAACTAGCATTGATACTATCAATATTTTGCCTTATGTTGTATCTTAAACTCTACAGGCGATTGATCCCAAAACCAAATGAACCACTGATAGCTCAGGGCATTGTACATTCATGAAAGCCCTCAACAGAGCATATTGAATATATAGTAACCATAATATACATATACTTTAATGCACATGAGAAACTTACCTGTATTCACCGTTGACATGTACTCCATAAAGTCCTCGTGTGTACTACAAGGTAGAAACCTGACCTGTTGGATGCCCTGTTACGAACATTATCTGATAACACAGTTCTACTAAATAGACCTCACCACAGGATGTGGTTCACTATCTCTCTGATATCTGCTACCACCGTCGTGTCTGGTCTGGGGGAGGGAGCCAGTGTAGAATCTCCATCTTGTTATCAGTTAGAGATAAGCATAATCATGCAGCACAGGTGTCCATATCGGTACTTCACACTCAAATATACCTAGTCCAAACCCATCAGAACTGAATCTATCTCATGGTAAATAGAGTATTTGCACATTTAGGTCCTAAATTGAAGTAGACAAGATACCTGTTCAATGACATCATTCTTACGGGGAATGGGTAATTGTTATAAACATGATAAAATCTAAGTGTTTGGCATGGGCCTAGTCTGTAGAGTGAGTGGTGGTCGGTGAGCCCATGGCGAATTGACCACTAATCCATGTCAGCTGCCTGCACAGAGGATGGGGGTGCCCAGGTTTTGTTTCGCCAATACATGGGTAAAAAGTAACACTCATTGTGATATGAACAATTACTATTTTAATGCCATTACTGTAACCCACTAGTACTTGCACATATATATGGTGCAGTATAAGTGGGTTATTAAAATAGTAATTGTTCATACCATATATATGTGTATCACATAATGACACTTTTGATGCTCGGTTTAAACAATCAATATCTAGAAATTGACGCTCGTGACACAGGGCTTTTAAAAAGATAACGGACGGCAATTATTTGAAAAGTTCCAAGTACATTGGCATACACATAAAAAGTAACATAGTGACGCTCCATCCTTCATAAAAAGTGATGATTTGACATTTTGAACACCGTGAAGACATTCACTTCCCAATTCAGGCAGGGCAATGGACAGTAGTTTTCACCAGGGAATAACAGTTTGTTGTCTTTCTTTTTCACCAGGTGGCAGCCTCGTTTGCAAAAGGGCATATCTGCCAGTTGTATACCGTGAAAAGGTCTATGGGTGTCAGTACAAGGTTTTTCAAAGACTACCTTATAAGGCATTCACAAACCAGCCTAACACTACATTTGACATCTGAATAATTTGATATGTCATTAAAGGAACTTCGTATAAGGATAGAAAACGCGTCTCTTATTCTGGCCCTATAGAAGAGTTATGGCATTGAATATGCTTCTTCCATGATAAGGCTCTATTTTCGGTGAATTCTCTCGGGGTATCTTCGTGTTTACTTAAAGAAACAGAAACATTGATCAACATTGTTTTCCATTGATTTGAAAATACTTTTATTTGAGTCATATAAGTGATGCAACTTACATACAATGTTATCAATCAATTACTTTTTTATCAATTCTCTTCTCACATAATATTAGCATGTTTAAAAAATGGAGTAATGGTGCAATTACGATGAAATATTAATAAAGAAAAATACACAGAGATTCAAGTTGGTGACAGAACTGTAAACAGTGGTAAATGGCCTTCTTTAACAACAGGTGACTATAGGCCTATTGATTTAAACAAATGTATGTGATCTTGTCAGGAGAATATTTAGATGCTAAAATTGATACAAATGTATAGCAAAATGTCATGGATACATGTATCGAAATATAATTCTGAATTCAAAGTTAAGTTAGGATTTAATCTGTGTTGAAGAAAAACACGTAGGACAAAAGCATATTTTCTCCTTTGAAGGACATATTTATTTGTTTTTCATCAACCCTAGGTGGCGCCACTATCATAGGTTAGAACGGGAGGAACTGGGAGAACAGTCTGTGCTTTGCATTGAAGCTGGTCCAACCTTTCATGTGACGAATCTGAAAAGGAGCTCCCTTTAGGGGAGCATGAGCATTTGATATATGTAATATCAGAAGATGAGAAAGGATTGGTCCATGGTACTTCTACTCTTCTGGATCCACTTCTTTCTAGATAAATCGTACTCACATAGGGAGAGGCTGAGGAACCAGCTGACTGCCAGCATGCAGATTGACTCATTCTATCCTTGGGCCCTTATCATCTCCATTATCGATAGCAATATGAGCCACTGGGTATCAATGCATTATGGCGATATTGTTTTGCATGATGCATGAACGCAGCCTTCCCAGGTAGCAAGGATACATTGGGCCAATGTCGGCTTATATTGGGTCAACATCGGCTTATATTGGGCCAAGCATAGGCAAGCTTGGCCCAATGCTCCAATGCTGATTAAGTTGGCGAGGCTACTCACCATACCATCGGGAGTGTAATCTACACTGCAGGTGTTTTTAAGTTTATTATTTGGTTTAATACTACAAGCCATAGTATAAACATTAACCTAGAGATAAGTTATGATTGTATACACCAGGTGAATATCATAGTCGAATAAATATGTGTCACTGTTGAGAAGGCATGTGGACCTATTTTCAACAAGCCTAGACTACTGAGACTACCCCCTCCCCGTCTAACCCCGCCCTTCATCACCAGAGTTCTGCTGACCTTCATAAAATATTTGGTCGCAATTTGCAAGACATATTGGTATCCAAAGCACTTGGGTAATGGCCATCCACTTATAAAGATGACCACAGAGCCCTATATTGCCCTGACATTCTATTCTCTATTGCCTCCTGATCCTATCTGATATCAGTGTTTGAGACCAGGCTATAGCTGTCTATTAGCCATGTCGATATCGTACAATCTGTGTTGGGACCTCAGGAGGTCGATTGGATCGGCAAATAAAGAATGATTGTCGGGAGCCATAGCGAATGTTGCAGAAAAAAAAAGAGAGAAGAAAAGAGTGAGAGAGAAATAGCACCTTTTACAACATATATAACCAACGACCTTTTGAAGTTTCGCCTTGCTACATGGAAAGTGGTCATTCCTGTTGAATTACTGAATTCCATTGAACGCTTGCTTGAGTTAGTTTAACCCATTGGATGCAAAGGATGGTTTGCTGTTGAATCAAAATCCATAATGATTGATGAGCTTTGACAAACAGATCTATATCAGTCACATTGCAGAAAGTACTAGTGTATCAAACTGGCCAGTTACCACATCCAACCTGACGAATTCTATAATTAATCATAGTATAGTGAACTTAAAGGGGAGATTATGCAGTATCTCTATTGATTTGAGTAATGCTAAGTTGTTTAGATGTGGTGTACAACATGCACAATCACCAGAGTGTAGAGAGGTTTTAGATTTGTCAGTACTGGGCTAACTCTGTTTGTTTACAATAACAAGTACTAGGGCAACTCCTAATTAGGGTAACTTCATTAGGAGTTACCCTAGTACACAACTTCCAGATTTGCCTTTTTTTTATGTAATTTACAATTGTTATCCCCAGTATTCTAATAATTCCAGGGCTTGTCTCCATAGGTATCCATGCCTCAGCTAACATCCTGCAATATTTTTATGAAGTAGAATAGTCTATTAACAGTATAGACTAAGGGAAACGTACTGTATAGACTAAAGATATGTACTGTATACATGCATGACCCTTCGTGTTGGATAGGGTAACTGCCAGTTACCTTAGTACCTTCTGCTCTGCCTAAATGTTGATTCAAGGTCAGTTGCCCACTGAGAGGCTTTGTGGTTGTTGAATTATAGAAGGTCTAGCTGATCTATAAATGCTGCCTTAGTAGTTTTTGAACTTGAATGTTCAGGGACTTCAGACTACTCCAAGTTTTGACTTTTTGAATTTGAGCTTTTTTTATATTATGGTTTGCCTGACCTATCAGTCCATCCAACCAGAAAACACGTTAACATTACTGCATTGGTAGATTGATGAATGAGCTGAAGTGGTGAGTAGCTCAGATACCTTGTGTTAGGGAGTGGTCATTAATGACCGAGATGGTGGGTTTTCGCACAGACGTGCAAAAATTTGTTATGCCCCCCCTCGACAGCAGTCAAAATTTGTTGCGCCCTCCCCCCCCTGCACCGGAGGCACGGAGAGTTTTCGCACCCCTTTTTCATCTATAGTAGTGCCCAAGATTTTTTGCTAAAAATAGGGTGAATTATTTTAGCCCCCCCCCCTCAGGAGGGGTCTGAAAATTTTACACCCCCTCAAACCCCCCCCCCCCGGTTGATAAATTATGACCACTCCCTTATGGCAGCCTATGCATGACAGACCAAATATCCTTTGTATTATCCCTTTTCCATACAAGCCTGTAGATGTGTTTACATAAAATGAATTAAATATATTTAATACTCATTTCTACATCATTGTTCCTCGTGTTACTGGTTAATCCTATCAGTGCCTAGTTGCAATCACTGTAAAACTGTCATCTTTATGCTTTTTTTTTTTTTTACAAAACTTGTGGTATATGTTATATGTATATGGTGAAAAGAATGTAAATGTTTGTTTTCCTTTAATAGGTGAGCAGTGCATACTCTAAATCATAGAACATTACATTGTAAGGGTGTGTTTCTAATGTGGCAATCAGTTTGCTGAGAAGGCCACCATGCCAAATAATTTACCTACTGGGTCGACTCACTTGGCTTGCCATATAGGCTGCGCTGATGCCAGGGTGACTGAGATGGGAATCTATAAGGTTCACAAATCACCAGCAGTCCCAGGGCCCCTGGATGCTGAGCAGATGTATATATTCATTGCCATGACATGGGGATTATGGCAAACCGCAGGGTAGAGCTCTCCTGTACTGGAGATGCATCACCAAGAGGAGCTCTCCAGTAATGGAGACGGCTAACGATCGGTCAGCACATAAACAAGGCTAAACAAGCTTTCTGCCTATATCCTGTCCTCGTATAACCTAGTCGGACCTATAGTTACTAGTAGACTGGTGCTTGTGTTCAAATAAGTATAGCTGCATGGATAAAATGTCAATCTTTATGTCACAGAAAGAAAATGAGGCTCATCCAGGATTTTCATCATCATTCTTCATGCCATCGCAAAGACAAAGTGGGGGTAATCCACGAGTCCGAGAGGGCATTCATAAATTACACTGCTCAGACTAATATTAAATATTTTTTCCTGCCTTATAGCTAGTGATATCTTTGGTGGGAATACTTTATTATAACCTCTAAAATTAATTAAGGTAATTCTAAAACGAAATCTCTTGTAGGATGAATTTCATCCAACACCCAGCTTCAGTAATTTCCCTGCATCATGGTGTCAAAGGCACATTTTAGGTTTTTCCTAGGGAATTCCTCAACATACATAACTGTGACTCTACTTTATACAGTGAATTCATTGTTGAACAACCATGGGTCTGTCAATATAAGGACATGGAATGGTCAGAGAATTGTTGTTGTTGTTGTTGTTGTTGCTGTTGTTGTTGTTGTTGTTTTTCAGTTGAATGCAATATATCTCTTGATAGCTTAAGCTCTTAATTGGATTACCAGACGCCCAGGGAGTGCTAGATCGCAGCACTCTTCATACATAGAAAATTTCACGAACTCATGTTTGTGCTACCAAGGAGGGTTTGTCCTACCCTGTTAGTTTTATCATGTAGTTCAATTTATAGTACTGTTTTATAATTACATCAACAGAAGCCCAAAGCCATACCTCAATTTAATCATTTATTCTAACCCTTGAAGGGTCCTATCATGCCTCTTTCTCTTTTTTTAATCGTGATGTAGCAACACTGCATTGGTGCATAATGCCAACCCTTCAGGATTGTATCAGCCCTTTATATAAGAGCCCAGGCCCGATCCAGTCAGCCCGAGATACTGGTAACAATAGACACTGGCCGCTGGCGAGTAAATTCGTCAGCGCTCCATTCATGCACCATGCCGACCAAATGACATTAATGCACCAGGCGGCCCTCAAGGGTTTATATAACACTATATGCAATAGCGTGAAGTGTAATAGGAAGTGGTTTCTTCTCAAACTGACCCAATTACAGCTGTGTACGAGGAGCTGTTTCCAAACACTGTTTTTAAAATATGTAGGACGTATCAGGTCTAGGTAAATTGATCCATGTCAATTATTATTTTAATAACATTAGGCTCTTGTTATGGTGGAACAAAAATGTGAAACCACGAGCTTTTTATTTGTAGAATAAACAGGACTAAACACACTATTCTGAGAATCATTCTGTCTACATCAGCCTATATATTGATGGTGCTGTTTCAGAGGATATAGGACAGACTCTTTCATATTGTCAATGTTACATGTGCAGATGTCACAGTTAATACTATCGGTGCTTATACGACACAGATGTGAGAACTAATGATATCGCATCAATATAATCCCTTATACACACATTGCTGCAGTAGAGTGCCTCCTCTTTGAGCTTATTTAAGACCTCTGGGTTTATATGGGACCAATACAGATGTCAAATCCCACTCCACCCCCACCCCCATAACAAAGGCCCTTCAGGTCTAGGGAGCCCTCTATGGACAGAGTGTCAATGTATGGGGTTTTCCTCTGAATGACATCATATATACTGGGTAGATTGGACCTGGATGCACCTGGATGCACCGATGGGGCACTAATAGGGCGCCATGCAGCACCAGACACCGTGAGGACATCCGCACATCCTACAGCCGTCTGACGCCTGTATCGATTCTAACTGACGCCAAGCAGCGCCAAAGGACGGATATCCTCGTTGCTGTCCTAGACCCTGCCTGGCCAGCCACCAGCACGCATACCACCCACCCACAACAACCAACAACTCACTCTAGCACACTCCACCTGCACCTCCCAACTGCTGCACGGCCTTTCCACCTCTACTACTAGCACTACTACTACAGCCAGTACCGCTATGCTGCCTGCATGTTTAGTACTGGAACTGTCTGCTTTGGTGGCTGGGATCTGAGTCACACTTACAAATCTCGACTTCTAATGTGGGAAGTCCAGGAAGAGTTGTCGCTGTCATCAGTGTGGGATCTGAGTATGTTGTAAGGAAGGCTGAAGGGAGAGGCAGAATGAGATAGGAAGGGACACACCCGGACAGAAAGCAGGAGGGACAGGCAGGGGGAACAGACAGGGGATAGGACCAGCAGGACCAGGACACAAGCAGGATGCATACATATGGTGCTGCTCTATGGAGGCTCCCCATACCACAGATTCTCCAGTATAGCCAGTTTATACACACCTGAGTCTCCTCCTGAGCGCCAGTCGTATCATCAGGGCACTGGGTTCTGGTAGCATCAGCAGCAGCAGGGGCTCTTACTGGAGCAGCTCACACAAGCAGACACCCTTGGAGGAGCTGCTCAGCCTATACCTACTGGAGGAGACTGAGTCTGCATCAACAGCAGCAGCAGGAGGATGGCAGCAGATGAGGCACCCGAACCCACAGAGCCTGACCCCGGCCGCACCCTGGAGGACTCCCCGGGCCCAGGGGCAGGCAAACGCCGGCAGTTGGACCCAGTGGCAGCGGTCATCGATGGGCCCTGGGCCTGGGTGATAACTGCTGCCACCTTCGTGATTCACTTTATCCTGTATGGGTTTATCTTTGTCATGGGACTCTACTTTGTCGTCTTCTTAAAGACCTTCAGACGCAGCTCGTCAGAGACATCGTGGATCTCCTCGTTGTACCTGGGGACGCTATGTTCAACAGGTGAGTGATTACACTTCATGGGCCGAGTGAGCATTAATGCAACACCACCATTGCCAGCATTAGTGGGCATGATGCATGAATGTAGACCTGGCGAGCGACTTGCCAGGAGTTAGACCTTCTTTATCACATCATGCCGCCCAATGAACATGGTGCACTCCTGCATCAGCAGTCTTTTAAGACATTAAGGTAACATGTGAACCTACAGGTCTAGGTAAGATGTGTCATTAAGGTAACATGTGGACCTACAGGTCTAGCTCCCGGGGTCTAGGTAAGATGTGTCATTAAGGTAACATGTGAACCTACACTAGGTAACATGTGTCATTAAGGTAACATGTGAACCTACAGCTATAAGTAACATGTGTCATTAAGGTAACATGTGAACCTACAGGTCTAGGTAACATGTGTCATTAAGGTAACATGTGAACCTACAGGTCTAGGTAACATGTGTCATTAAGGTAACATGTGAATCTACAGGTATAGGTAACATGTGATATTAAGGTAACATGTGAACCTACAGGTATAAGTAACATGTGTCATTAAGGTAACATGTGAACCTACAGGTCTAGGTAACATGTGTCATTAAGGTAACATGTGTACCTACAGGTCTGGGTAAGATGTGTCATTAAGGTAACATGTGAACCTACAGGTCTAGGTAACATGTGTCATTAAGGTAACATGTGAACCTACAGGTCTAGGTAACATGTGATATTAAGGTAACATGTGAACCTACAGGTATAAGTAACATGTGTCATTAAGGTAACATGTGAACCTACAGGTCTAGGTAACATGTGTCATTAAGGTAACATGTGTACCTACAGGTCTGGGTAAGATGTGTCATTAAGGTAACATGTGAACCTACAGGTCTAGGTAACATGTGTCATTAAGGTAACATGTGAACCTACAGGTCTGGGTAAGATGTGTCATTAAGGTAACATGTGAACCTACAGGTCTAGGTAACATGTGTCATTAAGGTAACATGTGAACCTACAGGTCTAGGTAACATGTGGCATTAAGGTAACATGTGAACCTACAGGTCTAGGTAACATGTGGCATTAAGGTAACATGTGAACCTACAGGTCTAGGTAACATGTGGCATTAAGGTAACATGTGAACCTACAGGTCTAGGTAACATGTAGCATTAAGGTAACATGTGAACCTACAGGTCTAGGTAACATGTGTCATTAAGGTAACATGTGAACCTACAGGTCTAGGTAACATGTGGCATTAAGGTAACATGTGAACCTACAGGTCTAGGTAACATGTAGCATTAAGGTAACATGTGAACCTACAGGTATAAGTAACATGTGTCATTAAGGTAACATGTGAACCTACAGGTATAGGTAACATGTGTCATTAAGGTAACATGTGAACCTACAGGTATAGGTAACATGTGGCATTGTGGCATTAAGGTAACATGTGAACCTACAGGTCGAGGTAACATGTGGCATTATGTTAACAGGTGGGAGACCCATTTTTAATACATTTCACAAACATTAATTCTTTCCCCATGGTCACTGTAACTCCATATATCAATATACCTGGGCCTAGGACCTCAATCTGCCGTATTCTAGAGACTATTGTCAATGAGAGAGCCGGCCAACATGCCTAGTGGTCAAAGAGGTACCCTCATGCCTAGTGGTCAAGTCAGGGCGAGTTACCCTATTGGGTTGATACACCCATGTATGATCTACATGACGAACTACTGCAGAGCTGGCTTGTGTCCTGCATTTTGTGCAACAGTAATATAGGCATTGAAGGCATCCCAGGAGGCATTATAGGGTTAAAAATTGGGATATAAATGTATAACCAACTGTTAAATACATGGTACTGTCTAACATTAATGGAATATAGCATAAATATGGCCGCACAAGGGTGGTATATTGACGAATATTGCACGAGGCCGTTAGGCCGAGTGCAATATCGTCAATATACCACCCGTGTGCGGCCATATTTATGCTATATTGCATTTATACCACCATTTCCTCCATATTGTATTAATTTCTTACCTGATATCCAAAGATTATAGCCACGAGAAGACATTTTGTAAAAGCAAGCGATACGGCCCTGGTCACCGCTCTGCGCGAAGCCATTGTTTTTGTTCCTTGTCGGGAGAGGTACCGCCGTGTTCACACTCACTTTTCGTATGGAATCAAACCATGACAAGTTTTCAAATTAAAACATACACATCCTTAGATAGTCTAGATGATCCCTCCATACGTATTATGTCCAATATATTCAAAATAAAGGAGAATCCATTGATTTTCTAAACGGGTCCGACATTTTCTGCGTCTTCCTCGTACGGCGAGCGGATGACCTATATCCACATCCGGGCCACTGACACACTTTTGCCGAACAAGGAGGCGGGTGGGAATGGCCGGACTGCGACTCGCTTACGATGGAAAAATCATTGGATTCTTATTTATATCGAAGAAAATGGAGAAAATTAGCACGCATTCCTCGTCTATGGATCGAAAACTTCTTGGGATTTCGATATTATAACATGAAAAGCTTGGATTCAGGACGAAAACTGATTGAAAACATACGGCTAGGACTCCAGGTTAGAACTTATTTACCTTCGCATTGGGTTTCATCACCGTTCAGTGTAGCGCAATGGCTAAGGCCTTCGCCTAACACCACTGCGGCCGGGGTTCAATCCTTGTACGAGTTTGGACGATTTTTCACCTTGAAACAATGGCGAGACTAAATTTCTATGTCCGCCAGCGTCTCCCAAAATATTCTAAGTCCAACTTGACCTCAAAAAAGTATATCCAAAAATCCCAAAAATGCACATGTGCGTATATGCTCTCATAATGCACTGGTAGGAGAGGGCATAACAGTAAGGCAGGTGCCAGAATAGTGGTATAATATGTAATATATTTATTTTTACACCCATATAAGCCTACGCGTTATATTGAGAAAGAGGTGATACCAGTTACAATAGTGATTATAGTCGAAACACATGAAGATGTATGTGAGAACAATGACTTATTGGAGAGAGAGAGAGAGAGAGAGAGAGAGAGAGAGAGAGAGAGAGAGAGAGAGAGAGAGAGAGAGAGAGAAAGCAGAGACTCGGAGACTGGGTAAATATTTGAGTTGGGAGTAATTTGGGGAAGCCTTGTAATTGCGAAATCAATTGTGAGTTAACAGCAGCAGGCAACAACCTCTCAGCCATAGTACTCTGACGTTAATGACGCTCAATAACGGCAGAACCTGTCTATAAAAAGGTATAAATGGCTCTCTACTACATGAAAACCAGCAAACTGGATCCTTCTCACCTACATACTAATGTCAGTATTAAATCAGCCTATGACAGGTGGCAAGTGACTCAGGAGGGCATTTCTTAAGGCATTACGATCACCACAACCCTACGACTACGAATGCCAGTGCTATTTTTATGAGGATTTTGGTTCGACTAGAAGGGTGCAGTCGTAGTATGTTAAGAAGTGGCCTCCATGCAGTTCACTACCTTGAAACCCAAAATTATTCTATACTTTAAGCTGATGATACTATCAACTAGGTTTATTATACTTTATTCAGATCTATGACTCTAGCCATAATCTAACATCGAGCACAGGTTACTACAATACTTTATATACCCCTCCCTCACTTCTACCCTATTTAATCAGCAGCTGACATGAGGGATCCAACCTTTATTCTGAACATGGCCGTCTAATGTTACCATCCCCGGCTAGAGCCTTGTGAAAGGTCACTAGTGCTGTAGTAGACATAATAGATATCCCTGCCACTATAGTTTCACAAGAAATAAAACACAACATCTTCTAGTAAAAATACCCACCTCTTTTACATACAATATTCAGGCCCAATGCCCATGAGGCAATGGCTTGTGCCTGTAACAATTGGGTACGTAATATGTTTAGAATGTTTTGCAGCACTAGGAAGAGAAAGGCAATGTCATTTCAAAGCTACACAGGAAAAACTGGGAATTCCGTCTAGATTCTGTTCACTGTAAGCAGAGGAAGGTTTACCTGTTGACATGCCTTTTCAATTAATTCTAAACCTTCCCTTGATACGCCTAAGGCTAGCTGGCGTTAAATGGCATCTATTACTGCCTGGAGGCTATTCCATAATGAGCACAGAGGTGTTCTCCCTGAATGACATCAATCTCAAGGGAAGCTATTTCTGAACAGCCTACACCAGTGAAGGCTACGGTGTCAATTGGGTTTGTATAAGATAGATGGTTCTGCAACAAAAGTGTGCTAAGAAATAGCTTCGACTAGAGGGCTGACTAGTATCTATAAATGTATCCCTGTCACTGAGGTGGCAGTATTATGATGGGTAACATCTCTGCCATGTATATGATGTGTCATGAATACATGCTTGGTGATATGACACACTGCTGTCACGGCACACATGATGAGTGGTTGGAGGGCGGATTGGGGGAACATCGTGTGCAAGTAGTAATATATATATATATACCTGGTGCTTCGCACCGGGTATATATTACGTAACCTGGTTAATCCCATAGTTTATCTGCTTTATATCACAGTCCAGGTTTATCACACCTAGTGTATATGGGAGACATTTCTATACACCAGGTTACATGATATATTCAGTGTGAGATTCTTTTGTTCTAAGGTGTGACCATGGTTTAAACATACCTATAGAGGTAGCACGAGTCAACAGTAAAATGTTAAATATAGCTTTAGTCCTTATTAATACAAGGGACGTGTGATAGATGGCCTGCTTTGCCATGACAGTCAGTTGAATAAACACTTCGAGGTGTCCAAAAGCGTGACACAATTTATGGAGCAGCCCCTGCACAGTTATTTCGGAGAATGACTTTTGCTAGAATATAGGTAAAATTACTGACATCAGTTTGACAGTGAAATGATATTTCATTGTAGCACATATATTATACAAATAGGCCAGCTGACTGTCCCCCAAAGAGGTGAAATGAACATGATAGTATATTTAAGCAGTAGCCAGCACGAATTATGGAATGTTGTTGAGTATGGGGCGACTAGCTAAGGTTTATAAATGGAACTTAGAACTGTATACTGTTATGATGATTTGGTTATTTCAGTGGGTCACTAGGCCGGCTAGAGGTCTTCAGCAGCCCGCCAGCTGACTATTAAAGGTATAAATGACAAATAGAGGTTCACAAGGTGATTCTATCGGCAGATAAGAAGCATGAGGGCGTAGGCCGAGTGCCTTCTTATCTTTTTATAAAGCCATGAAAATCAATGTTATTTGTTGCGAGTCGATGTGAAGAGGCCGGTCCTCTGCCATATTGCTTTCTTGTCAAGTCATCGGTCATGGTCACACCTTAGAACAAAAGAATCACACTCTGAATATATCACATAACCTGGTGTATAGAAATGTCTCCCATATACACTAGGTGGGACAAACCTGGACCATGGTTTAAAGGAGATAAACTATGGGTTTAACCAGGTTACGTAATATATACCTGGTCCTTTGCACCGGGTATATATTCACGTAACCTGGTTAACCCATAGTTTATCTACTACTTACACAGTAAATACAGCAAATCTGGAGCCTTTGACAAGAGATGTGAACGTAAACAAAAATATACAAGTCGCCATATCCTAGAATCCATCATGGTATATATTATTCTCCTCAATTTAGACATTTTGCATCAATGACAGGGCTTCAGTTCGATTCAAAACAGAGCGTCTTCCTTAACGAGCGGACCGGATAGCGAGGATGCAAAGTGTTACATTCACCTGTGTCCTACAGGCATTTTCATAGAGCTGGTAAGGAGCGTGCATGGCGGGCGGAATGGCCTTAGACCATATGCCAACATAACAACTTGTATCAAAATGGGTTCATTTAGCGCATACTATTCGAACTTCATTATCCGCTCCCAGCACCATAAAATCGTTTAACAATGTGATAACCATGGTATAATTGTGAATAATCTTTTTTAGTGTACATGATGATTCATAATTATTATCGTGGCGCTAAGTATAGTATACTTTCTATTAACACAAACTCTATATAATTGATATCACTTCACATTAGTATTTTTATATCCAAAGTGAAATATGGGTTTTTTGTTGAGGGCATTGCAGTCCTGCCATATCTATGCATGTACACGGGATCTCATCACTGCGCTCACCAAGCTTCATCATCACCTCATCCTCCTCATCAACTACTATGAGGTTTTTCAGCTGTAAGAACAATGTCTTTTTTACATGAATTATCAAATAAGAAAGGTCTTTTTTATCTGTATGAATACCAGGTTGTTATACTATAAAAGAACAAATGTCTTTAGACTGGTGTCATCTACTAATGGGCGGGTATTGTGGAAACATGGCTTACCCCATCTGTTAAGGACACTGATCTTTTTATCCCTGGCTATCAATTTGTGAGATTCGATAGATTCCCCTTAAGTTAAGGGATAAAAAGAGTGGTGGTTTGTTTTTACATTTACATAACACGTACCTAGTTAATGTCGATCAAAATGCTTCTTTTATTGACAAGGAATACGAGATATTAACAGTAGATGTTGAAATTGGTGTCATTAATTACCGTATATATTATGTTTATGCTATTGTCATACTAGAGTTATGTGTATGATAAAGTTGTCATATGAGAAATATCATATGACTAGTGGCTATAGTGAGTAAGAACATCAAGCTCTTAGTATGTATTCCAGTTATCACTGGTTTATTCAAGATTTAGGCAGTATAACTTATGTATCAGTAATACAAATGTTAATACACAGGTAATTCACACACACAGTAAATATAATATGGGTATAAGTAAATGTTCCACTCTTATGTGTAATAATACATTGTCCAATATAGGTCGGGCTTCCCTAGCCCACTTAAAAGGGTCTGTTTCTCCTCTTTCCTATCCCCTTGGATGTGTGTAGTGCACATATGCGAGGGGACCGACACATTCCTCTGTGAAATTGTAATGTACTTCTCGCCATGAATATGACCTTAGCTGTCGAAATGGCGTTAAACAACCATTACTCACTCACTCTCACTCCAATATAGGTTCTAGGTGGGTTCCCACAACCTAGCTCCTGGCTTGCTAATAGAGGGATAATATAAATGTGTAATTTTACCCTTTGGTAGATAGATGGAAGAAGATAGCCTCTGGCCACAAGTGGGGTGTAGTCCTATGCCTGTCTGGCATAGTCTAACCCAGCAGAGTGTTCTTGTGGCAGATGCATAGCAGGCTGCAGGAGACCTGGACTGGAGATGTTGTCACTGAGGTGGTTCTCTGGATACTGCCCTCATGGAGGCTGGAGTCTGGGTATAAGTAGCCAACCCATGGCTTGCTATCCCAGACTAGGTGGAGCCAGTGGCATCTGCCACTGCCTTTGTCCGTTAGTGCTGAGTTTTTCATGTCCATGGGGGTGAATAGAGCACCCCCATAAGCCGACCGTTGCCCCCATTGTCCCGGTCAGTTTGGCATGTTCAGACGCCCGTATCTCGGTCGTTTTTGCAACTGCGCCGCTGTACCTGCACATGTTGGAAGGGGAACATGTCAGTTCCCCACACCCCACTGCACATGCACATAATTTGCGCCAGTTGGTCTGTGGTGCACCCGGAGCTTAAAAACACTCTCTGTCGCCTATCTTCCTTAATACTTTTGACACCGGATTAAGACCATGAGATGCACCTCATCCGGGCACATTTGGGTCATGTCTGGAATTTGGCTTGTGACGTCCGTGAGATGGCATAAACGCCACCAGAAATATATGATGCTGTCACCTCAATAGCCTATTTGTTGGTCTTTGGTGCTCAGAGGCCTGTGACGGCTGTCTGGATTGTCTTTAAACAATTATATACATCATTGTTCATGGTCAGTGAACCATTAGGTGGGACAATTTGGTCCTTAAACAATTATACACTATTGTTCATGGTCAGTGGACCATGAGGTTGGTCACTTTGGTCCTTTACATTATATATTCACCTAGCTGGTGTTCAGTGGACCGTGAATGCTCATATAGAGAAATATGTTTCAATTCCTCATTCTATATGCATTAATACAATCATATGTTACAATTTATGGCATTATTAAAGTGTACATGATACTATACACCTCCGGATGCTGATAATGACATAAAAGCTATGTATAGTAAGTTAACTGAGATCAACCAACATGTTTCTAGAAATAGAGAAATCATATATATGGGTGATTTTAATATCAACCTTCTTGATGAGGAAGAAATGGAGGCATCGGATTACCATGATTTCTGTATAGACACTGATGTAACAAAGCTTATTAAGACAGTCACCTGACCTAGATCTGGGACTTTGTTGGACTATTTCTAGACCAATGTTTACCATGTAGCAGATTCTGATATAATATTGTATCATATATCCGATCAATCACCTATTTACATCTTATTAAAATGTCAGAGAACAAAAATTGTAAAGAAGTAGGTGCACGCGAGGACATACAGACAATATGATTTTAATCTATATTAAAACCTGTTATGTCAATATAACTGGACAGATATCATAAATATACAGGACCCTAATAAAATGTGGCGTTCTATCTTAAAGATAATGAAACCCAACTTGACCACTATGTGCCCTATCAAAAGGATTTCTGTACCGGTATACAGACCAGAATGGCTCACTAAGGATATCATCAATGAATAATGCATGTAATGTATGCTTTATATAAGAAAGCAAAAAGTTCAATGGATCTTGACGACTGGAATATTGACAATTTCTATAGAAATAGGGTAGATGGTCTTATCCTTAATAGCAGGAAGCAAAAAAAAAGTAGAGGAATTACTAGTGGAAAAGAATAATGATCCAGTTAAGTTTTGGCTTGCGATAAGAAAATTGCTCCCCAATAAAGTAGGGGCTACTTTTATTGAATTGAAAATCTCATGGTCTTAATCCGGCGCCTTATGGTACACCAGTAGCTGACACACATATTTTAGCTCCTATTGGTTTCTGTGACTTAATGAAATAAATAAAATCTATACAGGTTAATAAACCATCTGCTATTGAGGATATGAAATCGATTGTTATTTAGGATGCATTTTAGCCATTACTGATGTTATACCTTGTCTATACAACAGCTGTCTGGTGAAAAACAGACCTTCCCCCGTGACTTGAAGATTGGTACCATTATACCCTTACCAAAGAAACCTAACTCAACTGATGTTAATGACTTGAGGCCAATAAGCCTTCTGCCTATACCAGGTAAGATCTTAGAGAAGATTGCCTGTGATAGACTTAGTGCTTATATGGAAAATAATGCACTTCTCTGTCCAACACAACATGGTTACCGCAAAGCACACTCTACCATGACAGCCATCTGTGAGCACCTCTGTGATATATTAGATAATGCTATTAATAACTATTAGCCTCTATTTGCATTATAAAAAAACAAGTTGAGTTGAGTTTAACAAGTTTTTATTTGGCAAAAATCATATGTATATATGCTTTTCAGGTCAGCCAAACACCAAACAAGAAAAAAATAAACAAGAAAAATGTCACGCTCAAATAGACAAAAAGGCATCATATATAATCATGAGATGACTATCCCACAGGAATACAGAAATAACTATACAACCATTCTAGATACCATTTGTAGAAACAACTATATGAGTAGACACATGGTGACATTGGCAATTTGAATTAGATAACAGAATTGATACATGTAGGTAGTGACCAATATTAATAACATCATTTAGTATCTATCCAGTGACAGATTCATATCTTGTTCATGAATACCTTCTTATCGCCGATATGTTGAATCCCCGCGGACAATTTATCCCATAATATTGAGCCACAAATCAGTAGTGATTTGTCATAAGCTAGACATCTCGATCTACTGATGTTTAGTGGCTTTTTATTATTACCCTGGAGGTTCCTAGCGGGAACATGTAGGTTTGTAAGGTTGCATGAAACATCATACATAACAGAAAGAAGGCTCTTATTATGTCTAAACTTCAGCATCTTATACTTTGTACGCATATGAAGATCATGGATTGAAATATCCCTAGATCTGAATATACGCAAACATATCCGTAGACAATGATTCTCCATTAATTGGAGGCGCCCTACATTTGGCCCACTTTCATGTAGAAAACTGGCATGCTCTTGCACAGGGAGAACCATTTGTTTATACAACCTAGTGCATAAATCATTGCCAGTATATCTCTGTATTTTTTGTGCAGCTGATACATTTTGTTGTGAAAGCTATTCCTGACCTTTTCAAAGTTATTCTTAAAGGTGAGACCGTGATCCACTATTACAGCTAGGTAATTGAATTCAGTACCCACCTGAAGACGATATCCATCTAGGTCTACCCTTTTGTCATTAAGCTGATTTCTTGTAAATATCAAATCACTAGCAAAATCATATCAAATCAAAAAGCATTTGATACAGTTTCTCACTCAAAATTATTGGAAGATTACGAGCTTTAGGACTAAGTGAAAATTCCCTAAAATTTTCAAATCTTACTTAACAAATAGGGTTCAAAGTACAATGGCTAACAATTCTCTTTCAACATTAAAAGAAATAATGTTTGGGGTGCCACAGGGGTCCTGTTCTCTTTTCCATATATATATTATATATATATATATATATATATATATTTATATCAACTGCCTTGCAACTGTATGTGCTGTATGTGATAATGCTAAGATCACCTTATACACTGACAACGCTGTTATATCTGTCAATACCCCTGATGATATGGATGTAGTTATCAATGGGGTCTCCTAGTGGTGTATAGATAATATTGTAGGGGCACGGTTTAGTAATAGCCTCCATGGCTTACGGGTTGACTAGGTTCCGAGCGGAGCGGCCTTTTGGGTTGAAGACCTGGTACGCCTGGCTGGTGGTGGCAGCACTGCCCCCAGGCTGCTCGGGTTAAACACGAGAGGTCGCCACCCAACCCCTGTGGCTATATAATAGTCGGGTCGGAACCTAGGGACAGAATCCTCTCGGATTCTGTATGAACAACATAAGATCTTACTGACTCCGAAGCCTTACCTGGTAGTCGTAAATCAGAGCTATCCGAATGATCTCACACCCATCCGGAATGCCTTTAGCTTACTGTACTCTAGGGTATTGAATAAAACCTTGTTGCCTTCTGAAACGGATATCCTTGTATTCGTGATCCTTTCCGAACCCATAGATAGTCATACATTAGAATATTTTAACAGTAAATGAAAAGAAAACCAAATGGATGATTTTCAACAATGTTAATAAAATTAATCTGCTTTTCTATATGAATGGGTACCTTTTAGAACAAGTAACCACTTTCCCTTATTTAGGCCTAACCCTGGATCCAAATTTGACATTTGTTGAGCATAAGAAAGCCACAGTTAATAGAATCAGAGAAAAAATTATTCAGCTTGCTCGAGTTCGGAGATACATTGATAATGACACTGCTGTTATGATCTATAAAAGTTTGGTACTGCCTGTTTTCGACTATGTAGACTTTGTCTGGGACAGAGGAGGCATGGGAGAACAAGGCAATACGTATAGCTTTTAGGGTTAAACTGCAGAAAAATCCAGATTTTCATATGATTGAATTACATAATATGAGTAATTGTAAGGAGTTATGTGTAAGAAGGGACATGCACTTATTAACATATGACTACCACCTATATAGAGGTGGGAGACATAATGATACTAAAGAAATTAACACTTGATTGCATGATGGCAATAGAATGCTTCTTTCAAACACTGTCAAACCATTAGTTATGAAAAGTGCCTGATATAGAGCCATCCATATGTGGAACAGGTTAAAACCTGAGTATAAGAAAATTGTTTATGTTAATGCTTTTAGATATAGAATCAAGACTGAGTATAATGACATATTTATCTAGGGCATAGCCTAACAGCCATACTTTTAGTTCAACTCATCTCATCATTACATCCCTAATATATAGTGGCTTATACCACAATTTCGGCACTTCCGGTGGGTTTATATGCAGTTTAGCCGTGCATTATTCTGCATATACCACCCATGTGCATTTTTGAAATTTTTGGTATATACTTTTTCGGTGTCAAGTTGGACTTAAATTATTTTTGGAGACGCTGGCGGACATAGAAATTTAGTCTCGCCATTGTTTCAATGTGAAAAATCATCCCAACTCGTATGAGGATTGAACCCCGGCCGCAGTGGTGGTAGGCGAAGGCCTTAGCCATAGCGCCACACTGAACGGTGATGAAATCCAATGCAAAAGTAAATAAATTCTAACCTGAGGTCCTAGTGCTACGTTTCCAGTCAGTTTTCGTATGGAATCCAACCATGGCATGTTAAAATATTGAAATCCCAAGAAGTTTTTGATCCATAGACGAGGAATGCGTGCTAATTGTCTCCATTTTCTTCGATATAAATAAGAATCCATTGATTTTTCCATCGTACGCCCGTGGCCACTCTGCGCGAAGCCATTGTTTTTGTTCCTTGCCGGGAGAGGTACCGCCTTGTTTACACCCACATTTCGTATCGAATCCAACCATGACAAGTTTTCAAATTAAAACATACATATCCTTAGACATCCTAGATGAGTACTCCATGCTTGATATGTCCGATATATTCAAAATAAATAAGAATCCATTGATTTTCCAAACAGGTCCGAAATTTTCGGCGTCTTCCTTGCACGACGTGCGGATGACCTATATCTACATCCGGGCCACTGACACACTTTCGCCGGACAAGGAGGCGGGTGGGAATGGCTGGACCGCGACTCGCGTATGTTGGGAAAATCAATGGATTCTCCTTTATTTTGAATATATTGGACATAATACGTATGGAGGGATCATCTAGACTATCTAAGGATATGTATGTTTTATTTTGAAGACGTGTCATGGCTGGATTCCATACGAAAAGTGAGTGTGAACACAGCAGTACCTCTCCCGGCAAGGAACAAAAACAATGGCTTCGCGCAGAGCGGCCACGGGCCGTGTCGCTAGCACTTACAAAATGTCTTCGCCTGGCTATATTCTTTGGATTTCAGGTAAGAAATTGATACAAAATGGAGGAAATGGTGGTATAAACCTATTAGGTGATGCATATCGGGGCCCCACGGGCTGTATATGCTGTATATACAGCAGATACAGCCCTAGGGCCCCGATATGCATCATCTATTAGCTTAATACATCAAAGTATCTTGTATATGTTACGTATATGAAACTAAAGCATTTGGTGTCTCCATACTCAGTATCCTAAGTAATGGTTAAAATAAACATGTAAGGGGGGCTAGTAGAAGAACGTGCAGAAGCTAGCATGAATTAATACATATACTTGTTATATTGTATTAAGGACCCAATAAAACACTTTAAAAAGAAAAGTAGAGAAGATGAAACTTTACTAGTTTAAAAGAAGAGCTATTATATGCAGCACAGTGTGAACACTGATATGGGTGAAGCGCATCACCCATACCACAAGTGGCGGCATGCAGCTGAATGGGGGCATGTTTTCATTGGTTTTCATGCCTTTCTAAGAAATATTTGCCATTGTGGAGTTCAATATCCAAGTGTATTATGAAACTACACAATCCAGATCTAATTCGAACATATACTGAGGGCTAGATTGGCCATATCAATTACTTTAAAATGTGTTATGGTATGGGTAATGCACACAGTTCTCAAACAGCTGGTATGGGTAATGCATCACACTGGTATGGGTAATACTAGAAGACTTTGAGCAAACAGGTTACACCCTACAGTATTTCTTTTAGTAGTTGTAGCCACAAAACGATGAGTGTATGGCTATGTATGTCAGAATAGAACTGAGAGTATTGTGGACTTTGTAGGATGTTATGGTACTCCCAAAAATGTCCCCCCTCCCTTTGTAAGATCATGAGGAGTAAATGGGTTGGTCTCTTTTGTCAGAGATCTCTTAGTCTATGCTTGTTTGAGCCTCTAAATCATCTTAGATTTTGTGTTTGTAATTTATCTCTCAGGAGTAGCTAACATCACATAGAATGAGAAAATGAAAAAGAAAAGTAGGGGGTCCTGAGCTACTTTTTATAGTATTGAATTTTGAAAAATAAACCATTTTCATTTCACCTAAATATTGGAACAAAATTGACTCAGTTTAGAGATACTTTTCCATCATAACCATCAAACAAAGAGATATGAAACCTCTCATGCTGGAAGATCTTATAACCATATCTACTAAGCATTTTTGTTTTCACCTCCATTACATGGCATTCTGGGTTAATCTCACATATTTTGGTGAAAGGTGGGACAAACTTACTAATCTTTCACAGTAAAATCAATTAGAATTCCTACCACTAGATTTTTCTTAAACTTTTCTCAAATATTATTCAGACAATTTGCCTTTAAATGAGAGTAATTGTGATATGGGGTCCCATGCATATATTTTTAGTTTTGGACATTTGAAGTAAAAAAAAGTATTGGAGAAATAGAAATAAAATTCAAGTGCTGCATGATGGGTAAAATTACAAATCCGTGGCATAAACCTGTTTCATCATATGCCCTTGGTCATTGTGAACAGCCTATTAATTATATATAGGATTGTTTAGGTTATGTGAGGGTTACAGGCATAAGGTACAAAAGAATGTCAGAGAATGATGAAAAAATCCAGCTGCAAATATATATGCCAAACATTCAAATTGTCATAAATACACAATGTTATATAGGCATGTCCATGCCAAAATTGATGACATTCTGATGAAAATTTATATGCGCAGGGTCCTGCACAGCAGATTCAATTATAATGGGGATGACCCACCTTAATTGTAAGTGGATCAAAGGAATGGGGAGTATCTGACACTTAGATGGTACAATTATATTAACATATTATGTGGCTTGGACTGGGAAAATGGGTACTACTTTTCATGCCCAAAACCCAAGAAAACCCCATTCAAACTAGGGAGAGGAAACCTGATATGTTCATATTTTGTCCTATCTCAGCCAGTAATCATCTGGTCAATATAATTTAAACTGTTGGAAATCTGAAACTATCGCTTTCAGAAGCTTGGCATGGCATTGACCAGACAGAATGATTCTTTTCCTCTCGAACACTTCAAAATCTGAGTCAACCAGCCTAACAGTCTGACTTACTTAACCAGACTAAGTGATAAAATCATACTGGTTTTATAAAGACCGTCTGCTTTCAGAATAGGGCTCAAACTCTCGAGTTTGCAAGAAATAAAAATGAAAATAATTGTACAAAAATACATGTTTTTCCTAATAATTTCTTGATTGCAATAGAAATGTAGGTCTTCACGCATATAAGTTTTCATGATACAGCTATGATATATTCTTGGCAAATCTTTATCATGAGAAAAGCTTGTAAAATCATTGGGAAAATGGGAATCCACTGTATACTGTGTGCAAAACAAATTTCAATTGGTCAAACTTATGCATCACCCATAACACTTATCAAAGCTAGATCAGAATTACCCATACCAGTGAAAAGCATTACCCATACCACTTGCAAAAAGAGACCTCTTATTCTGGGCCTTCTGCTTGGTATTACACCCAGTGATTGATGTCCATATGACCAACAATACATAATGTATATCCTTTTAAGATTTGAAATCAAATGGTACAGTAGAAGTGTAGGAATCTTAGCTCTCTTTGTAAGTAGAAGTAGCCGGCTGCCATTTGTGGTATGGGTGATGCGCATATTGGTGTTCACACTGTGGTGCAGGGAGAGCACAGCATGTGCTGCAGTGTATCGACGTAGCAATTAGGTATTACCCTCCTGTCTGGCTCATTGCATAGGGATGTACTTCTGTAATTAGGGAAAGGAGGAGGAGACCAAGGAAGTCAATATTTTAGTTCAGCTTGGCTAGATATACAGCTGTGTTGAAAGGCTGTCTATATCCCACTCTGATGAAGGGATATAGACAGCAATTATGAGGAAATTATTTATTTCATGGATAGAACAATCCAAGTGGTTTCAGATCAGCACGCAATGTATATTGTCAAATGTGATACGTGTGTGAATAAACACACCCTTACTCTAAGTTAGAGTCAGAGACAGCATGTTTCAACTCTAAATTACGCCTTAGTAGACCTTTTGGCATAAGAGACTGAAAATGATGCCATAGACAAAACCTAAGGCTCAGGGAAGAGTTTAATGTACATTGTACAAACTGAATACATCATAACTAAATTTTGTCACCATTTGAGATGAATCGCAATGAGATACTTGCGATTTAGACTTAGTATCATTAAAGCTTTACACGTGAATTCATTGAAGCAATATTTTACATACATATTTACAATCATTATCAATCGGATTTGCTGTCCGCGTGGGCTTAGTGTTGTTTTTACCAATACAGACTTATGTTGGGCGTATACCATGTACCAAACATGTCTCTGACAGTTGTGACATTAGACTTAAACAGCCATCACATTTCTAAAAGAAACGCCACATTTCTAAAACAGAATGCTGTATGCATGGGTCGATCCATTAAGGGCCCTACACTACGCCTCTATTGATGTCCCATATCATCATGATGTACTAATATGATGATGTTAAGTTTCTTACTTGCTCTGTATTAGGGCATCATGTCATAGTTTTAACCCCATATGCACCCCACAATGTTAATGAGATGCATGAATGCAGCCTTGAAGGGTGGACTCACCAAGGCTGCATTCACGATGCATAATGACGACAAACTGGTTTTATGTATTATGAGCAGTCCCTAAAGGGTTAGATATGCGGGATGTTTCGGCACTTATACAATACTCAGTCATCGCTCATTGATCATCATCTTAACCCAGATCGGTGTGGCCTAAATTTCCATTATTATACCATCAATTCTAACATATCATATTTTGTACACATCAACAATAACATTTTAAAATATGCAGAGAATCACCAGAAAAAGAGAACAGTATCTGTCAGACTGACAGAAGCAGATGAAAGAAATTTATCTTGATAGCGACTGAGATGAAACTGTAAGGGTTACACATTTGATTGGGGCCTCTGATTGGAGCCCTTATGTCACATGTTGATTTCTCAAGAAATGGGCTTGCCTCCTTGTTGATATTCAGAAAAGACCATGTCACCCTAGGAAATCTCTCATGTCACTAAACCCACAAAAAGGCCCGTGTCACCGTGTCGTTTTAAGAGTCTATAGCCATCTTATTGTCCCTCTAAGACAATGTGCTGACGAGGCTATTCGCCAATACAACTATATTACCGGAAATTTCACATCGAGACGACCCATCTTGAGTGCATTAACCCTGTAGAGTGAACGTTATACAAGAATACCGTATTATGATCCTTAGCCCTTTAAGGGCCGCATTGTTGTGTCAGGTCCATGTTCTAATAATGCATCAGTGTATGAGTCTTCCATTATTGCTCCCCTAGTGTCGAGATGGCACATACATGTAGTACCGCTGAGTTACTCACCAAAGCTGCAGTCATGCCTCATGATGCTCAAATCAAACCCATGCCCAAGCTAGGGGAGATCCAGCACCCCTCCCCCTATGGCCCAACCGACTAATAATGGTCAACATCTCAGGCCTAGATCTAGGGAGTGTATATTAAAGAAATGTCCAACTTGAAGTCTTAAAGTGACTCAAAATGCATAATTCCATCTGACCCATGGGGAAGGCTGCACATGGCCCTTGAAGGGTTAATGGCCTTGTAGGCTCTAAGTGGTGTTTGGCAATCAGGAACCTGGTGATTGGGTGCCCCAGGTTCCAGCCTTCAACTGCCACTATTGCTCATTGCTCACCAATATGCTGATTACTCCAAACCCCCATTAGCAGTCATCAGTTGTTAATCCATAGTGCTTCGTCCAAATAAAACATCGCATGCTCATCACATCTTACCACTCTGCGTAATTGGACTTGGTTTTAGAGAAAATTGTCAGCCCTCACCTCCATTCACTACCATAGTATATTTACGCATACCTGCGTGTATTTGTTTTGTGTGTGTTTTTTGTGGGTTCTATTTTCTGTTGTTTTTTTTTTCTAGAAATACATTCTAAGACCACAGCCTGCTCAGAGAAACTCTGAGGTAACACTTATAAAGGCCACATGGGGCCTAAATTCCCTTGCCTACATCAGAGCCATGCATGATGAACCAATGGGATGCTGGCTAGGATGCTGTATCGAAGCATCATGCTGACCCTTAGGAGTGTACATGATACATGGTCAGCATGATGCTTGACTGTAGCCCTGGGGAGTAGACTCACTAAGGAAGCATGTATCCATGCATCATGCCAACCAATGCACTACTGCCTCCAGCCGGGATAAACATCCCAGATCATGTCATTGACATGGAGGAAGACTTAGATATAGGTGAAATTGTTGATGCAGATAATGGTGTTAAGCCTCATAAAAAAATCAATATAGATAAATCCTGTGGTATTAGTGGTATGAATACCAAACTCCTCCTCTGTTTTTCCTCATAAAGAATTAACAAGCATATTCAGGAACTCACTAAATCCTGGTCTATTCCCATCCTCATGGTCATGTGGTCTACTGGTCCCTATTCCCAAAAAAAGAAATTTGAAAAGCATTAAAAATTGGCGCCCAATTACACTGTTAACACAGCCTGGAAAATTACTTGAGAAAATTGTCCATAAGGCACTCTCGGAACACCTAAGCGCTTTGCTGTATTGTCCCCATTCCAAAGTGATGCTGTGTTTAATGTACTCAAGGATCTATATAATGCTAGAGATGATGGTCATGTGACCGCAGCCACATATATCGATTTCTCCAAGGCTTTTGATTCTGTCCAACACCCCACTCTAATTTATAAAATCTGTAGGCTTAATATTCACGGCAAACTACCATTGTACTATAGCTAATGGCTCTAAATCAGACAGTCAACCAGTTGCTTTTGGAGTACCCCAGGGCTCAATTTTAGGCCCCTTGTTTTTCACCCTGTTTATTAATGACCTTGGAGACCAAATCATAAACTGCCGCTATACTATGAATGCCGATGATGTGATAATTTACTCCTCGCATACTGACCCGATTGTTGCCATCAGAAATCTCCAAAGTGATCTGGACAGTGTAGGCACTTGGTGTGGCCAAACTTACATGACCATAAATACCACTAAAAGCATGAGCATGTTTTTTGGGGCTAGTAATAAATTGGCACAACTCAACTGCCCTCATGTATACTTAAATGGTGATCTGCTCCCATCATGTACAAGTTACCACTATCTAGGAGTTATCCTTGACAGCTCTCTAACCCTGACATCACACATTGCAAAGGTCAAAAAGAACATAGGTAATAAGATATATAAGCTATGTAAACTGAGACGTAGTTTATCTGTGAAAATAGCATTACAAGTGTACAAGGTTATGATCAGTTCCAGTTTGAAAAACTGCTCCTTTTACATAGGCAGTGCTCACCAAGCAGAGCTCCAGAAGCTACAGTGCCTTCAAAACCATGCTTTGTGCGTCTGCTTGAGAGTCCGAGTAAGGGGTATAGGTATCAAAGCACTTCACAGAGATTTCAAAATGGACATGCTGGATAAGCGTAGAAAACTGCACCTTCTATTAATTATGTGGAAAAAAAGCACACTCAGGGGAAGCATTAGAACAAATACATGTACATACAAGGGGTAATGGGATGCTAAAATCAGAAATCACCCTACTACAGGGGGTAACATTATGGGACAAATTAGGCCACATTACCCAAAAATTACCCACCAAGCGATGCTTCATGTATGCTATTGAAAAGCTAGGGTTGTAATAAAAACACATCTTGGATTACATAACTTAAGCAATGTATGTAATAATAGAAGATATCAACCATTCCTAGATATAATTATCAATTATACTGAGTTAAAATTTCTATATACTGTATCCAAAACTGTCTGAAGATGCTTATGTTACACATGCAACCAGAATACTCTGCACCTATACTGCATTGGTTATTATTCACTGAAAAACATTACACTAGACTTAAGGCACACAGCAGTTCTATGAGCGCTGTAAGGTGAACTAGGATAAGAAATGTGATCCCTAATTACGTGTGCACAGAAAACGTTCTAATGGGACGATCGTGCAATAAAAATCTATATATCTATCTACTGCCTTTTCCCTCTCTAAAAATTGGCCAATAGTCATACATCCTGTCAACCACATTGGCCATTTCAGTTAAGTATGAACCAGAATTGTGTGTGTCGTTGTGACAGGTAATTGCTGCTTCATTTCCGAGAGGTCTTTGCCTCTCCCTTACTAAGGGGGATCAATTGCCCTTGCTTATTGTGACACTCTAATACCTTAACACGAGAGAATGGGTGCACCAAAAGACATATATTTCAACAGAGTGACGCTAGATTACAACTGAATTAGGCCATTCAGTGATGGCAAGTAAACCAATGGATGTGCAGAAAATAAATCATACAATTAGACTTCAGACAATGCCATGCAATTTCCTCGTGGTGTGATAGAATTCATTATTTTTGTTATGTATGCCTCCAGATTGAATGAGTTTGTTAATGGATCTGTAATTCACGACGGAAATGGTTTATACTTTCTACCATGCAAAGCACTTAGTCTATGCCAATCTGACATTGGACAGGACACCCAGTGTGTATAACTACTGGGGTAACTCAGTAAGAGTTATAGCTATTCAACAGCTTGAGCCTTTCATCATATTCATATATGGATATAAGCCATACCTGACTTCAGGGACAATCTAGAAGCCAAAGTTTGTCTCTCAAATGGTCTGTAACTTATGGGTTGTATGCACGGTCTTGATTGATATTGGTAGTTAATAAATATTTGCAAATATCATATCGAGTTGCCCTTGCTTTAATGTTTTTGAATTGATCAAGACATCCCCCAGCTCTGTGTCTCACTGACATCCGCCACTGGCCAGCAGTACACAACCTTACCTCTATCTCTGTTTTATGTGTAACAATATGCCATTTCCTAAAGGCACCCATCCCTGCGACTGTGAATTCCTGTGTTTTTCCTAAGAATTCCTTATTGCAAGAAGGGGTCTTAGTACCCCCTGCACTAAGCCCCATTTTCGCAGATCTTGTCACTGATGATTTTGATGGTACGACTTGAGGGTTCCAGTCGTAGTGTTTTGAGAAATGACCCCTGGCTCTTCTCTGTGTTTATGTATTATATTAGTGTTCAACATCATTAGTTCACAGATCCTCAGCTATGTCTGCATATAATTATATAGGGCCTACAGACAGCGTCAGTTCACATACCCCCCCCCCCACATTTGTTCCAGTCTGCACCATGTGGAGAGAAATGAAGTCGCAGTAGCAGAACTTTGTGTCCAGTCACGTAGCCTGCTGATTGCCTCGGGCCGCTGTTAGTTGTAGTAACAAGGGGGCGTCTCGTCCCCGTCTCGTCGCCTTCATCAGCAGCACTTTCTGATTTTTGTATGGTCAGAATAAAAAGGGAGTGCTGACTTTCTGGGTTAATTGGAGACATTTTATTAGGCTAAGAAAAGCAAATTTGTGCTAAAAAGTAAGTTAAAATGTTGATTAATGTATTGAGCTATAGTCGCAATAGAAGACGAGGGTTTTAATGTGGTACAATGATTCATTAGGTTGTAATTAATGTTACTAAGGGAGTGAACGGGGGGGGGCTGGTGGGTTTGAGGGGGGTCGGATTTTTTTTAACCCCTTGACCAGGGGGGTCAGAATTTTTCAATACCTCTGATGGGGGGGTCAAAATAATTTCACCTGTTTTCAGTTGAAAACCCAGCGCGTTACTATAGGCTAAAAGGGGACATTCTCGCGCGATTTTTGTCCCTTATGGGGGGGTCGAAAAAATTTTACCCCCTCGAGAGGGGGTCAAGATTTTTTCCGCGCGCCCGCGCATAAACCCACCAGCCCCCCCCCCCTGGTTGTTAAAAAATGATAACTCCCTAAGTCTAGTTATTCTACATCATGTTTGACTAGTTATTATGTCAGATCTCGATGTAGCAAGTAGAGAACTGGATGGTTTAGCCCAGTATTCTTATCCTGCCCATTTACACCATTCTACATTTATGGTTCTGGGAGGGGGCTCCAGACTCTGGACATCTGTTTGTTTTTGAGATTATGTCAAGGTCAAATGTAGATTTTAAGGCTTACTTTTCACAGAGAACCCTTCTGTGCAGTCGTTAAATTCCCGAATACCGTAATATTTCGCATGTAAGGGAAAGCAGGAGTTCATGCATGGCGTGTAAAATGCACCTATAGGGCTTACTTTTGAAGAGTAGGTTCCTACCCTTGAAGTCGCATCCTCACTTCGGCCAAATTCTATAAAGGTGCAACAAGGGTGCTTTCCATATGTAGGCCCCCTATATATATCAAGATAATTGTGATCATCGTCATGATGCAACTTTTACTCGGCGTATTACCGTAGTACAGCTTAACAGATGTTTTATGGCAGCTGCACAAAAATGCCTGTAAGATGAGACTATGCTCTATTATATGAAGGGGGTGTACGTTACAACATCTACATAGCCCCCCTCTCTCTTATACCCCTTAGGCAGAATAAGGGTTTGCTTACATCTCCCAATATCTGGTTGCTACAGCTTAAACCATTGTACAATTCCTGGATTCGCTCTGTGAAATTCAATTCTATGTCTTTATCTTCTGTCCCAATATGACCCTCCATATGTTTAATGTCTAAACATGTATAGGCCTCCATCTATAAACAAAACTTTGAACCTTCCCTTGTTCTCTCTTCTAGAATGGACAATGTGGATCATTGTCTCAATGATACTATTGTGCTCCTTGTCGAGAACATTGTCAAACAGGACGATATGGAATGGACTAAAGTGAAAGGCTTTTACAGTGGTTGGGATGGAGACCATCAGTTCCCTTATTTATACATGTAAATGAGTTATACTCATAAATTGTGACATGTACTTGGAAAAAGGGGTCTTAGGACTCCCTGCACTAAGCCCCCTTTTTGCAGATCGTGTCACAATTGATATTCCTGTTACCGTTTGTATATATACGCATGGTGGAAATACCACTGCCCAATGCGTTTGTCAAAATTGAGCTTTGTTATAACTAAGTTTCACTCTAGTGAGCTAGTACCCGCTAGCAGCAGCAGTATTAAAAGATGTAGTAAAATAGCTGTAGTTGTACCATGAGTGATGTCTGGTATCTAAGGGAGTGATCATTTTTTAACAACAGGGGGGGGGCCGGTGGGTTTGAGTGGGGGGTCAGAATTTTTTCAACCCCTTCCCGGGGGGTCAGAATTTTTTCAATACCTCTGATGGGGAGGTCAAAATAATTTCACCTGTTTTCAGTGGAAAACCCTGCACGTTACTATAGGCTAAAAGGGGATGTTCGCGCGCGATTTTTGTCCCTTATGGGGGGGTCGAAAAAATTTTACCCCCTTGAGAGGGGGGGTCGAAATTTTTTTCGCGCGTCTACGCGCAAACCCACCAGCCCCCCCCCCCTGTTGTTAAAAAATGATCACTCCCTAACCCCATCTAACCCCTCCCTCTCGCTCCACGTGTTCAGAACACTAAGTAGTATAGAATGAGGTTTTGTCGTGGTTGATAGATCCCAAAAGCAAGCGAATGTGATCAGGTAGAAAGATAAACACTTCTTAAATATCGGGGAAGTTGACAACTCAGAGCAGCCTGCTGGTCTTATCCCTCTCGTGGCACCATAGGCATATTTATATGCCTAAGGTTTTCCAAGCACTAGCTTTCCAGCCCGACACCGTATCGCTCTATGTTCTGGATGCAGGTATTACCTTCAGCTTTACCAAATTTTCGCCACTTGGATAGAGAAAAAAAGGTGATGTGTTAGCATCACCCATTGAAGGTATAACTCGGCCGGGATTCATTCAAACAGATTCTTATCTAAATCAAAGGGGGTGAGTGAGAAGTGTAATAGCTTTACGTTCCCTGGATGGTAATTCACAACATCAAAGAGAGTCAAAATTCCTGAAGAGATTGAAAATTGCAATTCTCACCAAGATTATTACAATATGGGTTGGCTTAGAAAGACAGGTCAGGTATGGTGATTTTATCGTCATACTTTAACATAATTCGAGTTTTAATTTCGCTGGTGACTTAGTGGTGGGAAGAGTGCTTCTGGCACGAGGGGCTGGGCCAACCCACGTCAGTGGTCGATAGGATATTAAAATAATAATTACAGTTATTTTACATTACATTAAAATAACTTAACAATTATTACCATTAGATATCCACTGACTTTGTGGGTAGGCTACTTCAACTCGTTCATGAAATTAAAAATCAGATGGGAGCTTTGCTATTTAAATAAATTTTATTATATGTTAGCAAAACTACAGTCATCACTTTATATGTAGACAAAACAGTAAACAGGCAAAATATTATACATTGCGTAGACCTTGTATGACATAACAGTGTTATTTCAATGACTGTAGGGGTAATGTACCTTTTTTCCTTAAGGGAAAATAGTTTACAGCTATCTTGCTGTGATAGCCTCAGCACTCATCGTGCCTGTAACTGTCTTGGAGGCTGAAAGTCACCAAATCTTACCGTGTGTAAAGGATATAACTGATACACAACATAACCTAAGCTAATACTTGGATATAAGCCAGGGGGGCACTTGCCCATGAAATGGATATCGACTGCAGCCCGACTCCCGAGAGCGGTGGCAGTGGATTCCCATGCGATCCCGAAAAAGGGGGGCGGTGGATTCCCATTAGACCTCTAATAGCAGGGCAGTGGAATTCCATTAGATCTCAAAAAGAGTGCATTATTTATACACCATACATATGAGGGCATGAAAGTGATACAAAACATAGTGCCTGACAATGAAAAATTCTGATCCATACAAATACATGAGTATAATAGGCAGCTTGATGGAGGGTGTAGGCTTGAAGGGGGGGGGTGCGGTCCAGTAAATATTTGGGATTGTGGAAAAAGGGGGGGGTCACTGTCCAGCTTATCAGTCAAGTAGGGCAGTCAGATTTCTATACACTGGGAGATAGGGTGGTAGGGCAGCAGTTAAGGTTGACCTACATAGAGTCAGTGCCCCCCCCCCCCGGATATAAGTAACTAAATAGACTTATGTAGGTATTTCTACCCTATAATAAATTCATCTGCAGATGAATTTGTTTGCAAACAAGTATATGAGTGTTTATGCATCATAGATCCAGCAGGAATGGGATAAAGTCTGTAGGCTGCAGGAAAGGTGGTACATACAAGGGTCAATTATAGAACTGAGCAAAGGTGGTTTCATTTGACCACCCTGCTGATCTGAGGATCTCATGTACCGGGACTTGTTTTCTTGCTGCAGCTGACATTGACGCATGGCGAGCAGAGTTAGCTGTATACTGCTTATCTACTCCAGCGTCCTTCAGCGCTGATTTTACTTGTCTAGATATTGTCTTTGCACTGGCCCTGGAGGTGGGCAGTTTCACTGTTGAGAAGACAAATGGCATAGCAGATTGTGACCTTTGGTCAGCAATGTATGCCCTAAGATGTGAATAGACACACAACCTTTCATCTTCTCTCCTTTGAAAGTACATGATCAGCAGCTTGTCAGTTGGATTTTTGGTTTTTTGTGCAAAGTGAGTATGTAATCTTGACTGAGCGGTTGGTCCACTCACAGTCTTCTCTGAGCATAAGGTGCAGGGCCTGCAGTCTTTGTCCAGTGGCTAGTAAGATCAGTAACATAGTATGTCTGGTAAGTTTCTCATAGTCTAGTCCCTGTATGTAACCCCAGTTCTGCATTGTTAATAATGCTGGCTGTGGGTCCCACACAAATTCAATTGACTTTGTTGGGTTTTTTTTTTTACTTTTGTCCCCCTTACAAATCTTGATATGGAGGCTGTTCTCCAGCTGGTTTTCTGTTGAATGTTATAAAACATGACGAAAACAACCTGGACATATTGATGGCACTGTGACCTACCTCAGTATCAACATATTCACTGAGGAACTGTATGCATTCCCTGACAGATGGTTGTGTGGGGTGCACATCCCTTAACCTCGTGAATGTCATCCATCGCTTTGCACATCCCTCATAGACTGCTGCAGTATTGGGACTCCATGCCATGGCCATTACCTTCCATGCAGCAAAGGAGTAGCCCAGCAGATCACACCATATGGTTTTCATATAGGGATAATCATTAGGTGTGATCTGCCTGCCAATGGGAATTTCTTGGTGGGGTCCCCTGACCCCAGGAGGGTCGAAGAGGTGATGGGGTTTTGCAGGTGCTCCCTGTACCTCCTGAGCCTGGTGAGGCTGGTAAACCATGGCTGTGTTGCCCAGTTGGGGACCACTAATAGTCCAGTGGTCTTGTCCTGCTTTATCTTCCTCAGCTCCCTGCCAATGAGAGAGAAGGGTGGAAAGATTAAAGAACTATCGTTCCATGTACAGGTGAATGCGTCGGTCGCAATAGCATTAGCATCGTAATGTAGTGAAATGTACTTAGGGCAGATCGTATTTTGATATGATGCAAACAGGTCAACCTGAGGTTTGTGAAATGCAGAGAAGATGTAATTTTGGGTGGTAAGGGATAGTGACCACTCTGCAGATGAGGCAAACGCTCTTGATGCCCTGTCTGCCTCCACATTTAGTTTAGTAGGGCAGAAGGACCGCTTGAAGGTGATTCTGTGCTGTCATGCATAAGTGTATATGCACTGTGTGACCTCATCACATGGTATGGAACCCAGGAAACCACCTTTTCTGATACATCATAAGGTTGTTGTGTTGTCAATGAATAAATGTACACATTGCCCCTTCACTCGACGTTGAAGTTTCTTCAGAGCCATGAGAACTGCCTTCAATTTGAGAATATTGATATGCAGTTCTTGTAACTCAATGGGCCATTCCTCCCCATATTCGAAATCGCCTTGTTGCCAATAGCAACCCCACCCTGTTTTGGAAGAGTCTGTGTAGATTGACAGCTGTGGGCGGATTTCTGCATATAGCGCTGAGGCGATAGGAAGATGTGACAGCCACTGTTTGATGCAATCATGAACCATGTCATTTAGATACATGGTTATGTCATAGTTACCAAATGACTTGGTGAGGGCCCAATATTTAACTCTCTGAAGGAGTTTGATATGGACCTTGGCCCTGTCATTTCCAGGTTCAGTGGCTGCCAGTTTTCCTATGACTGCTGCGAACTGTCTTTCAGGATCCTGACTTTCAGGATGTCACATGCCATTGCCACCAATTTTGTCACTTTCCTGGGTGACATGTGTAGTGTCAGTGTGTTTGAGTCAATGGTGAAATCCAGGTATTCAATGGACTGTGCCGGGGTCAAGACTGATTTTCTAAAGTTCTGAGAGTATGTTTTACAGATTGTTCCACTAATTTTGGAGTGTCTCCAAAAATATGTGTGTCATCAATGTAAAACACCAAGCTTACGCCGTAATGTACTCTCAGATGTGAAAGGAGTGCCTTCATGATACGTGTAAACAGTCTTGGCCCTGGTGAGTACCCATTTGGTAGACATGTATACCTATACCGTTTACCATGGAACTGAAATTGTGGGTAGAGTGAAATAGGCTGACGTGATATCTACAGAACTCATAAAGGAGTGTTGAGGCAGAATATGCATGAATGACGCGAGATGATCCATTTTGAAGTGTTTATATACTGTGAACTCATTCAGTTCTGAGAGGTTCAAAATAGGTCTGAAAGTGCCATCTGTTTTATGTCTTAAAAACATGTGTGAGACAAATGTCCTCGTGTTATGTTGTGCAGGCTCTAAGATGCCTTTACTCAACATATCCTGTATAAATTTGTGTATCCAACTGAGCATCTTTAACTGGGTAAATATATTCTGAGTCTGGGATCTCTGACTGTACAGGGATAATGTGTAGATCTATGGTCAAGCCCTTCACCATATCCAGCACCCATCTGTCTTTGGTGAATGTATGCCATATGTTAGCCTGCCTACCCAAACCACCTGCTGAAATCAAGTCCTTAACCTTTTGTGGTGTTTTATTAGTTTCAGCATCTTGTGGCTCTGTAAATGGTAGCTCTACTGTGGCTAGAGGGCAGTCACATGGCTGTGGTCCATAAACAGTTAGTGGATTTTCCTGCTGCTGATCACCCTGCAAGCCTTTCAGTGCTGGGTAGTTGTACTGGTCTGGTATCATCACCTCTGGTTGGCGCTGTTGTTGTACTACTGTATTTGCAACTTGGGGTGCTGCCAGGCGCACGTCAAAAGCTGCTCTCATTCACTGCACTTGATGTAGAGGGATCTTTGTGTGAACTATTGACCCATTCATATCAGGCCTAGTAGGCGCATACTGTGTGATGAATGGTGGGTCTGATGAGGGCGAGTAGCGGTTTACTGGTTCACTCCTAGCTGGAGACTGCCCATCTTGGGTAGAACCATCGTCATAATATCTATCACCCGGCAAGAAAAGGTCTCTGACAGTGCTTGGGGCGTCCCTGGGGGCACACCCCTCCACCTGTGCTAGTTGTAGGGCTTCATTCAGAATGTTGTGGAGAGTGATACTGGTCTCAGGTCGGGAGTCTCCATGTCTGTCACGAGCTGCTCAGCAGTGTGTTAACAACAGACACCTGTTGCTACTTAAGTAGCCCCCTGGGGTCAAGCCTTCAGGCGTGGGGTGAATTGGATTTAGTCAATTAGAACGCTGACGAGACTCAATTAGGGCGTGGTCAAACAGTAGGCCCTTCTGTGATTGACAGGTCTGTGTTGGCATCCCCCACTTGGCATGTCAATTAATAGACAGCTTACTTACCTCATCGCGTGAGGACGCCTTCACTTGTCACCAGATGTCCTTATTGGGACACTGTGACGTAATCTGTCTTGAGAATCAGACACCTGTTGGCAGGTCATGCCACATCCCCCTTCTGGGGGCAGCAGAGCTGCTCATGGTGCACCATGTGTTGCTCAGGCGCGCGCCTGGCTGAGTGTCCCCGGCCCCCTGCCGGGAGCGTCGGCGTCTGTACCTGCCAGGTTGCCCATGCCCCGGCATCTTGATAAGCCCAGCATGCTCTCGTCTAGACATCCGTCTCCAACGATAGACCTGGTTCAAGTGACAATAAGCTCACCGTACCTGACCTGTCTCTCTTAGCCTACCCACAAAGTCAGTGGTCGATAAACGGATATCTAATGGTAATAATTATCAAAGATTCGCTGTTGACCTTTGTATGAAAAGAAAAAAAGAAAGCATTGGACTACAAATCTCCATAGTCTGAGGTTCCTAACCTCTATGAGATAAAGGCTTAATTTGTAATATTGACCGTATGGTTGAACATGCACAATGATAGAGCCCAAGGGGCTTCCGCCTGTGATATTACCTGCTGACTTGTTTTGGTCAGGGATGTACATTCTGTGTTCAGAGTGATCAGATATACTATGTTTAATTAAATGCTCCCCAAGGTTTAGGGGTTATTATAGAGACACAGAAGTCTGATTGATAGGAATATTTGTTTATTTTTTCTTAATAACTTATAAGTCTACTCTTATCGTTATGTAGGTGAAGCATGTTCATCTGAGATAAAGGCTATATAGCAATTAAGTTATATTCATGCATTAAATATTTTTGTAAGAGTCTGGTCAGCTCGAGTTCTCAAAGCAGGGAGACCACCCTAGTGATGCGAGAATAAACATATTCAAAACCCAAACTCAAACTTAAATACATCAATTGCTCACTTATATAAAAGGAAAATATACAAATTATATTTCCTTTTTACTATATCATTTATGTAAATGGAGTGAAATGCTCGTTTTATGAATGATCATTCAACACTTATTCTACCTTGGTTAGGACAATCAGGAATAAAGGGATCATTTGGGGATATAAGAGAGTATAATAATAAATTAGCTCTGTCTTGTATTGGCCTTCTGCATTGCCCATTATAGGTATATTGGGTGATTATATCTCTATATAGTTCATTACACCTAAACTTTGATCAAGCCTAGATTTTATTTCACATTTAAATGCATCCATTTAATAGGACAGTACGTAGGTCTGGACTATATCATCCGTTGGTTGTGTATCATCAATGTTGGCAGTCGCTGCTATTGGAACGCTCGTGCACAATTAAGTTATTTTGTACATACATCCTGGATCATGACTTGCAGAAAACATGTTTTAACTAGAAACCAAAGTGTATAACAATACCTCACAGTGCACCTGGTAATGGGGAAAGTATAAGATAACCGAAATACTTTAAAATTAAATATTAAAATCTAAATAAAAGCTTAGTTCTATTAAACTACCACCAAATAAGACTATATAATAGTCAGCTTAACTGTCGGCTAATTGTATATCTATGTAATGCTTTACCTTTTATCAACTGCATGATGCAGAATTGAGAACAGAACATCACATCCGCTTCTCACGAGAGTTTATGAATTTTTATGACATGTATTCAAACCGACATGAGGCTGAGATAATTATTTCTTAGAATTGAGGGGGAACATTTTCATTATTAAGTGACTTGGACAGAAGACTAATGTAATAAAGTGGATCTTGTGAGCCTCTAACCAGACCCCTTCCCCCAATTTTAGATCTATGCAATCAAAGGCATGTGTACTCTAAAGTGTGTCCATTTATTAGTAGCTAAATTTGCCCTGATTCATCATGATTTATTTCAGGTCCCATAGCTGGAGTACTTATCAACAAGTGGGGCTGCAGGTTGACCTTACTACTAGGTGCCATCCTGTCGACACTGGGACAGGTTAGCAGCGCCTTCGTCTGGGATGTCACCCCACTCTACTTTACATTTGGTCTCCTTACAGGTAGGTTGAGTTATGCATGTGAGTATTGTTAATACCTAAAGGACGATGTAAAGCATCAAAATAACTATCCTTGATTTATCTTCATAATGCACCCTGTGTCGATGACGGGATAAACTAATGGACATTCTGGTAATGTATTTTGATCAATTCTACGCTGTCCATGAAGGGTTCATATTAGGGTTAGAATGCTTTTTAAGTTTCACTGTCTGATTCTTTGATATACTTCAATTTACATGGTACCATTCAAGGATCATGTTTCCCTCGATGGCCTTCCCATATTTAATGAATTCATCATACCGCTTCCAAATTATTGTCCCATAAAGCTAACCACATTATTTATTATTTTCCCAAGTAAAATGGTTACCCTTGAAATGTCCACTCTCCTACCATTAAAAGAGGCGTGCTTGCTAACCTTCTTTTACTGGCCTTTAGTCCCTCCCTTCGATATAGAGGGGCGCTGTCCTTTTGAGGTGTTTTCTAAGATATGTCATCAAATCTCTCAATATAGACAGGCTGCCTTAACCCTTTAGGATCAGATGACATCTCCATGTCCATTCATTTGTTTCATCATGACATATAAACCAATACAGTGCTGGTTGTCCTAGGCTTACTTTCCAGCACTGCATTGGTCCAACATGCCAACGCTGCAAAACAGAATTACAGCCTAAAAAGGTTGGCAACATGCATGAATGTAGCACTTATGCGTTACACATTAAGGTTGTATCCAAGCTTCATGACAAATGGACATATTGTCCCCTATGGACACTTAGTAACCTGCCTCAAACACGCAACACTGACGAAATTTAGACCATAACACTATAGGAGTTTTTATCACTGTCACAGCCACAGGCAGCTGATGGAATCTCTGTATACATAACAAAACCGCTGATTCACAGCTGACTGATGGCCATCAGTTACTGACAGATGGCGTAGGGACAGTATTCTTAGCCCTTCCCTGCTTTCTAGTTGTATTTGAGCTTGGAGTATGATTATTTGGTTCACAATTCATCCCAAATCTTTTTAAATCCACTATCAATGCAAACCTGCGGCCATTGCAGCATGTGACGTCATGGCGTCATGACCTAATTGGACCTAAAAACAAGGCTTGCTGCCATCAGGTGCCTGTAGCTGTGCCATGATTGCCATCAGCTGCCTGTGGCTAAAGCACTGATGAAAGCTCCCATAGTGTTAAGGTCCAAATTTTGTCAGTGTTGCGTACTTGAGGCACATGGTGTCTGCCCATGCGGCTGACATATTACAGGAGTCTGGCTATAGCAGGACAGTGGCTATATATATATATATATATATATATATATATATTAACTAAGTAATGTATGGGCTAACAGGCACCGAATGGCATGTATCGTAGGATATCGAACGAGTGGCCGCAGGCCACGAGTTTGATATCCTACGATACATGCCATGAGGTGCCTGTTAGCCCATACCTTACTAAGTTTATTACACGATTAATCAATAAAAAATCAATAAATAATCAATAAAATATCAATAAAAACAAGTTGAAAACAAAAATCCTTCCCCGGGACGCGAAGCCTGCCATAGGTACATACACCTCCTTGCCCAGCAGCGGACAGCGGCAGCCCCCGTCTCGGCTATTGTTGGCAGCGGCACACGGCGAAAAATAGTGTACATACACCTCCTCGCCCGGCAGCGGACAGCGACAGCGCACACGGCGAAAAAAGATGCCTCTCGCTGTTATGTTTGTGTATAAAATACACCTCCTAGCCCGGCAGCGGACAGCGGCAGGGCACACGGCGAAAAAAGCTTCTCGCAGCTATGTTTGTGTATAACATACACCTCCTAGCCCGGCAGCGGACAGCGACAGCGCACACGGCAAAAAAAAGGTGTGTTTCGGCCGGGATTCGATCCGCGGACCCCTCACGGCTGAGCGCGACGTGCTAACCGCTAGACCACCGCGTCTCCTCTTCTCGCAGTCATGTTTGTGTATAATACACCTCCTCGCCCGGCAGCGGACAGCGACAGCGCACACGGCTTTGTATCATATCCAGACTTGGTTCGAACCGAGCATTTCTCGTCAGTCCCTGTGGCGCAATGCATAGGGAGTTGGATTTGGGATGTGAGACTGCAGGTTCGATCCCTACCCTGGCCTGGAAAATTTCGTGGGTTTTAACATGTGACATGTGACATGTGACATGGACAAGGAGTGCTGATATCCACCTCAGAGAGTGCTGATATCCACCTCAGAGAGTGCTGATATCCACCTGGGATCTGCTCATAAGGGGTCGCACAATATGCAGGAATATCAGAACTGGGATATCCAGGAAAAGCACTGTGAGTCACAGAAATCGTGTAATAAATATATATATATATATATATAGCGCTTACAACAAGAAACATCCTATTACAGTGCAAAGATTTTCTTTCTAATTGTGCTATTTGTTTCTTTTTGTAGCATTAACTGAATGATGATTAAGTTGCACATTTTTATGCCTCATTTTTTTCAGGTTTTGGGCATGGCTGCTTCCTAATGTCTTCTGTGGTGGCCCTCAACCAGTACTTCCGGAAGTACAGAGTGTTAGCTCTGGGTATCTCTCTGGTGGGCACAGCACTGGGCAACATCGTCTACCCTTACCTTACCAGATATCTTATCACCCACCATGGATGGAGAGGGGCTCTCATCATATCAGGAGGCATCAACCTACAATGCTGTGTGGCTGCCATGTTTATCAGACCACTCCCCAAGGCACCAACATCACCAACAGCCAATGGGAAGGCCCCTACCAGTGGGGGCAGCAAATCCCTATTGGAAACTACAATGGGACTTTTTAAAGACTTTCACTATTGGCTGCTGTGCCTAAGTAACATGACCTTTGTGTTTGGAATGTCAGTGTTCATCACCCATATTGCAGCCTTTGCTGGCTCTGTGGGGCTGGGGGAGGGAAGCATTGACCATCTGTTGTCCTCACTGGGTATAGCGTCGCTGGTAGGGAGAGGACTGACGGCCCTGGTGGCCCATAATAAAAGGGTCAACATCATCCTCTTCCTGGTGTTCTGCTACGTCATAGCTGGTGTGGCCATGATTATATACGGCTTTAACAGGACATTTATAGGCCTCCTGATGTCGGTGCTAGTCTATGGGTTATTCAGGTAGGTGGTCATTTTGATATATTATCGGGTAAGTTGATTTCTTCCTTCATGTCCTCAAGATGCTTTAACCTACTAAATATCAGGTATAGGCATACTGCAAGTGGGCTTGGTGGATTAAGAAAAGGGGATACATTTTGAAATAAGGTCCTGGGGGCAAAGCATGCTAGTACATTTACTCTGAGGAGGAGGGAGTCAAAACTCAATATCAGAATATGGCCGAGAACCAATCTATCCTATCGTAAATGGTAGGATGTATGAAATCATAATACAACATATCATAATTGCCCCTGAACTTGAAGGGTTATTTCAGCTGTTCTATGATGACTATGTCTGAGAAAGGGATGCGGCATTAGTAGTAAGGTCAGCGGTATCAATTTTACCAAAGTACTACAAATATCAGTGTCCTTCATCCTAAACCAAGACAAACCTTATTATATGCCTTGTGGGGAAAGTAGCTGATAAAAAGAGACATGGTGACTTTTGATCTGACTATCCTTTGATCACTTGAAGAGCATTTGCTTCTCTTTCAACTTTGTGTACTTGATGTGCCGCCACGCCCAAAACTAAAATCGTCTACAAGCCTTTCTGTGAATACCCTCCTCAGACTAATGCATGAGATGTGTAGTAGGTCTCCCTGTACCCCTTACTCATACAGCGAGTATTGACCAAAGTCCATTATTCTGCAGATCTCAGGCCTGTTTATGGTGTGCTATCTGAGCTAGGAATTATCTAAAACATTTTAAAGCTTGCTCAAAATATGCTGAGTAATCTACCTGGGGAAAGTGCTGAATTCCATGTCCTACTTGCACACATTATGACTGGCATCAGAGGCAGTCAATTATGTAGTAGAGAAGTTCAGAATGTTATTTTTTAATTCATGAGGGCCTGATTTGCAAATAATCTCAAATTTGCAATGGATACGTTTTAATGGAAGGACGTCTATAGAATTTAGAAAACAAGATGAATTAACTAATAAGAGCAAGTAAGAAGAAATTACTTCATTATTGTACAATAATATTCCTTAGACTTAGTAACAATATTCCCCCATCATCACACTCTGATATTTTTTCTCTCCTTTTTACCTTGCAGCTCTACAAATGGTTCTGTGTCGGCCGAGTATGCTTCATTTGTGATTGGGACAGACAGCTTTGCCATGGGGTATGGCTACGTCATGTTCTGTAACGGTATTGGTGCTGTAGGGGGCGCTCCTGTAGCAGGTAGGTGGCAGTAGGTGGCAGTAGTAGTATACTTTGATGTTACCAGGTTTCTATTGACTAGCATAGCACCTGCTAAGTGAGGCTTTTAGCCTGCAGGGCCTCATCTAAAAGGGGAATAATTGAACACAGGGGGGTTCTAAGAGCCACCCTGTCATAGTTACTTATAATGTTATATCAACCCTGATGCCCAACTTTCATTGAGGTGATTGTATATATTGCAATCAGGCAATGAATCTATTACTTTCTTTCAGGAAATTAGGAAGCTAGAGGTAAATTTTAATGGTCAATCTATTTCCTCGGTACTGGAATTTTGTGTCACTGTCTAATGTCCCCTAAAATCATTTAATGGAGTTTCAGTAACAGGGCCTACTGTGCAAAACGCTAGAATTGTTTCTTACATAGGTTCGTACACATCAGTCTGCCAAAGACTTACACCAGTTCTGCCTCTTTGAGATTGCCAAAGGGAATTAGAAACGTGACCAGGATAAAGCTTGCACACACTCAGGTATCACATAAATTACATGGGAAATCAATATTCGTGAGGGCGGCAGGAGGGGATTTTAGGTGATGCAGCTTCTGTGTGCACGCTTAAACATATAGTAAGCAGCTGATCTACGGAGTTGGTCATCAGAATCCAGCATTCCTCTGGTGAAATCAGGAAACTATTTTCAGAGCATCAACTTAAGGCCTCCTCTCTAAATACCCTTTTATCACAACTGCCTTTAGGTTTGCTGTGACACTATATACATGTATAGATGTACCCAGCATTATGATCCTTAGCATTAAACCCTCATTGCACCCCATAAGTCTAATACTAAACCTTTATACCCCCAGGCCTGCTTTATGACTTAACACGGATCTACCCAGCCTCCTTCTACCTGTCTGGTTCGTTCATGGTTCTTAGTGGGCTGCTCATGCTCCCCACCTACCTCAGCCACCGCCAACAGAAGCCTGCTGCACCCACAACCATACTCATGGTGGAAAAGAACCTAGTCAATGGGTAAGATCATTTCGTAAGCTTAACATTTGGTTGGCTAATATTTACGCCTTTACCCTCGGCAGGTGGTGCAACTTTGCTTCCCCATTTATCACCAATGTCCATTAAACAGTGTTATTTTTTGTAATCGTAGCCAAAGCAGAATTAGAATGGACATATCATTGATTAAGTATCCTTTTACTTTTAGTTATCAAATTACATTGTTTATACATTGAAAAATGATCTAAAGTGTGAAAGCCTTTTACATTTATGCTATTCAATGGTCGATTGATCAATATATATTATCACCTCAAAGATTAGACTGAAAGTTTATAAATTGTCGGGTTGAGACATCCTTTTTAATATTGTAATAATTATGGTCGGACAATAAACACAACAAGTACATATACGGTATCAGAATTAGTTTATTTATTCAAGGACCACAACCCGGTCCACCCTGTGGGTTTAGGCTGCACTCCGACCTCCTCTCCTTTTAGCTGCGATCTCTGGTTATCTTCTCCCGGTTGCCAAGTCCCCAACTCACCTGCACCCTCGCTCCCTTCTGTCTGTGGTCTCTGACTAGGTCTGAGAGACCCCGACTCCCCTCCCCCTGCCCCTTTTATAGTCTCTCTCCCGGCTGGTTGGCGCCCTCCTATTGGTTCACGACCTCGTGACGTCACAGCCCGCCAGCGCGCCCCCTCACAACACTCCTGGGAAGCTCCCTGCTCCGCGCTTGCTCTCCGACCCTTCTGTGCGACTATTACAATATGATGATTCTCAATGACATTGATGAAGAGATAACTCAAGAACCCCTAAATATAATTTATATATCTTTGTTGCGTAGGCTTAACAATTGATGTTTAATCGTGAACAATACTTCCCGCTTGGCTAACGAGACGATACACATTTCCATTGTGAGAGATTCCATACTCAACTTACAATATAATACATAAGTCCTTCCGTCCCGTGATAATGATCTCCATTGTGCACTCCAGTATTACCATAGGAAGTCTATGGTTCCAGGCTTGGCATGCCTGTATAATAGTTAATCTATCGAGTACAGCACATAATGCTGCATGGCTATGTGTTGTGTACCAGAGCAGGATACCGATGACGGCGGTCTAGCTAGTCCTGAGGACTAAGGCGTCTGCCGCGTCCACGCTGGCCCTGTTTGCCGCGTACGCTGCAGCGGCCAGCAGCAGCCACGCGCCAACATCTAGTCCTGGGGACTAGAACGCGCCTTTACTCGCCGTTCTACAGTTTAGTCCTCAGGACTAAACAGGTGGTCCCTGGGACTATGAATCTCATCCCCAGGGCACCATGACTATTTGCTACTCTTGGATGATTATGAGCCAGGGTCTCAGTCCCAAGGACTATAATCTAGTCCCTAGGACTGTATCTTTAGTCCCTGGGACTAATGTGTAGTCCCAGGGACAATCCTTGGGACTAAGGCCTTATGTTTTATTTTTACGACCACATGGGTATGCGGAACAGCCCTCGGTGCTAGAAAGACATAGTCCCTGGGACTAAAAACTTAGTCCTGAGGACTAAAGATTATAGTCCACAGGATGATATTTTAGCACTGAGGACTACACATCTAGTGCTAGTGACCTAGTGCTAGTGACTAGAGACATTCCTGGTGATTGGACGTTAGTCCTGAGGCCTACAACTTTAGTCCTAAGGACTTAAAGTGTAGTCCTCGGGCTAGAAGAATGGTTCTGAATGCTAGAAATTGATCAACGCAGCCTTTTCCATATCTATGCCCTGGTACAAGGTTCAGTCCCTGGGACTAACTGTTAAGTCCTGAGGGCTAAAGATGTAGCTGCCTGGTCCTCAGGACTAAAGATGTAGTCCTGGGGACTAGAGACATAGTCCCAGGGACTACTATTTCAGTCCAGCCGGTCCTGAGGACTAGGTCTTAGTCCCAAGGACTATCTATATCTGCCAAGTCTCAAGGGGTAGGTGGGATGTAGGGTCTTAGTCCCAAGGACTATGCTCTAGGACCATAGGCCTACCTTCAGTCCTTTAGTCACCATTGGACTACTTGTAGTCCCAGTGACTACTGTGCAGTCCCAGGGACTAAAGATACAGTCCTGGGGACTGTAACATTGTCCTTGGGACTAGAGACACAGTCCTTGGTCCCCAGGACTGTATCTTTAGTCCCTGGGACTACACAGAGCAGTCCTGGGGACTAAGAAGTAGTCCTCAGGACTAAATTCGAAGTCGTGGGGACTACATCCCTAGTCACAACTACATTAGACATCAATCAATGAATTAGTCCTCAGAACCACATGCATTAGTCCTGAGGACTAGGCAAATGTTTTGTAGTCCTCAGGACTAAACAAGTAGTCCCTGAGTCTACGAATTAGTCCCCAGGGCTAAAAGCTTAGTCCTGGAGACTAACAGCACAGTCTTATACAAAGTCATGCGGTCTGCAGGGTAATTCATGGGATTAATGTACAATTAGTCCCTAGGACAATATCCGCATATTCTTAGTCCTGGGGACTAGGCTTTAGTCCTTAGGACTTAAGCATCGCATTTTTATTAGCTATAGTCCTGAGGACTACCACTACGCCCGCGCACCTATGCGCACCGCGGGAGGCTCCGTTTAGAGTCCGCATATTTAGGTTAGCGTGGACGAGCCAGTCACCTTAGTCCTCAGGACTAGCTAGACCGCCGTCATCGGTATCCTGCTGTACCAGAAGGTGGCACTGCACAACCTACTTCTGGACTGGATGACCGTCAGGGCTGCTACTGGTTCTACCAATGAGGATATGGATATCCTGTCCAATGGGCTTGTTAGGTCTGGTTCGTACTGGAATGAACTGGTCTATGGGCCTCACTATGGGATAGCCCTGCATGATGGTTATCATACATAGTGGTTAATACTTATCCTGTATAATGGATATCCTGCCTAATGGTTATCCCTCGTATACTCTTTATGTATTCTGGAATATTAGTAGTATTGTCTGCATATGGTTGTTTTAATGGGGGCCTAATTGTACACAAAGGTGAAATATGGGTGGTTAATAAGTGGAGGTGATAATTATATAGAGATTACTATATGATGAAATTTCTAATGAATTTAATGTATGTATTATGCTGACAAAGTCAAAGAGCATCGTTTATTCTTATGGCACTGTGATACGTGAGCTGTGAATGTCATGTCTCTTTGATTATGTTAATATAGACCATGTCATGCCTCTTATGTTGATGTAAGTCTATGTTTATTTGTAGGGAAACTGAACGACTAAGCGATGTATGCGAAGTATAGGACTGACTACTTCTCGAAACTAGAGATATCAACATTTCCAGTTTAACAAGATGTTATATCATATATATCCAGAGTTAGATACTATGCATCCTATATATTCATATCAGTATTATTAATAAAACATAAAAAACGTCAAGAAATGCTTTTTCGTTTCGGTGTCATCTATCCTCTTGTGTCTAGTTAGGCCCATGGTTAAGAAAGTACATCCACAAATCGATGTGTCCTTGGTGAAGTCTATTCACAGCCAAAAAGGAATGAGCCAAGGGCACCAAGCATACCTGGCCAACGCACTGTCCTCAAACGTAGATCACAGGTCTATAAGGCAAAGGATAATAGCAAGATAAAAATTACATTCTCAGATAATCATCTCCTTATTTTGTCATAGGCAAATGCTGCTTACAAGAGGTAATAACCTGACTTATTACTATTGCAATTACCCAGATATACACGCATGTAAAGCAGATGACATGTTATGAGAAGGTGGAGTCTAGGGTATATATATGGGCTGCCCTGTACTGGTCATTCAATGTGATACAGCATAAAAGCCTAGCATCATGCAGTGTAGAAATAGATCACAAACATGAGTTATAACAATATACATCGTCAGAAAATCTTAACTTTCAAACTGATATGATAATAGGGATCTTACTGTCAGTGTAACCAGCAGTGAGGTCATTTTCCCTATCAAAAGCCGTTCTTTTCTTTAATGTTGATTGTTTCGGGAATCTATCCATCATTTTCTTTTATGTTGAATGTTCACTCTTTTTACTTGTTGCTTTACATAAGTTTATACTACTTCTATAGCATGGCATGTGCCATAGGTCACCACACTTATCAAGATACATTATTCTCTTTGTACATATACTCACATGTATTTCTGAAGTGCTAAGTTCTACTAATTCAGCAATTCTCAAACTCCCGAGCAAAGATTTGCTGAGTAAGGAATGAACTGGCAAAGCTGCCACACATGTAAAAGTTCCTGCAGTTCTCACGGATCATCACATGATGGGCTATCTTCAGGGCATTGGCACAGATGGTCTGTAGCATGGTCCAAGCAACATCTGCTTTGTTAACCTTGTCTTAAGTGAGAAAGAAAAAAAAGTGTAGAAAGAAGCAGGGTAAATTATTAAATTCTTTTTTTTTCATTACCAGTTTGTAATGTATATGAAATCATGTTCTGTCGTCTAAGGTTCTATGCATTAATCATATGGGCTTTAAGTAAAGGAGTAGGCATTGTTTAGCCTCAACACAAGGAATGTAAGCCTGGTACACCTAGAAGTAATGACACTTGGAATATCATTTTTCCTAGGTCACCAAATATTATATGGCAAAGTGATATATCAATATCAGATCTTTTCAAGTCTTTTCTTGATGATTTGATAAATCAGCTTCCAGTATAGTAACCAGTGTCTTAGGGAGCATCTATGGATCACAATATATCTCATCTGTTCATATTACCATGAGGAACACCATGCAGCTTGCCAAAACTGCAGATGATAGTTTGGTCCTCCTTTCCTGAGGAATACCGTAATCTCTCGCGTAGAAGGCGCAGCCCGCATAGAAGGCGCACCCCCAACTCAGGGAAGGTTGGTTCACGTAGAAGGCGCACATATCTCCCCTGAATTGGTATTATGAAAAAACCGGCGTATAAGGTGCACCCCCAACTCAAGGAGGTCGGGTCCGCGTACAAGGCACACCTTGTGCATGACCTGCCTACAAGGGTCTCCTTGTAGTTGGGGATAGCCTTAGTTAAGGTTGAAATCAGGTTGGGTATGATGCTGAACATATATTCTTCTTTAATGCCACAAATGAGGTGTGACCAGAAGTAGAACTTATCTCTAACATTTTATCATCAGTTCTTTTGATTTCTCTTCCTACATTCATGCATTCTATCAATGTTGTAGCATGCTAGGGAATGAATTTAAATCAAAACATTATCTAAACATAGTTTCAGCATCTATTCTTAAGTCAAACACATAGCAAGTGTATATAATTGGTATACTGGCTCCATCTGGTGGCACTTCTAGGAATCATTCCTATTGAATACAGGATTATAAGTGATCATGGTCAAGATATAGTTTGCATTATTATTATGTGTTAGATTGTATTCCCAGTACTGTAGTTTTAAATGGATTTTAGGTTATCCATGCTTAGATCACTGTTTTACATGATACATTTCATGTTATCATGTCAATAGGTCCTCATGATGTGGTTGATTTGTCAAAACTGTGTCAGAAGATAGTATACAATTGAAATTTACCTCAAACTGTACCTTGATCATGATAATTTATAATCATGTATTCAATAGGAATGATTCCTAGAAGTGCCACCAGATGGAGCCAGTATACCATTTATATACACTTGCTATGTGTTTGACTTAAGAATAGATGTTTAAACTATGTTTAGATAATGTTATGATTTAAATTCGTTCCCTAACATGCTACAACATTGATAATATGCATGAATGTAGGAAGAGAAATCAAAAGAACTGATGATACAATGTTAGAGATAAGTTCTACTTCTGGTCACACCTCATTTGTGGCATAAAAAAAACATATGTTTAGCATCATACCCAACTTGTTTTCAATTGAGGTATGGGAAAAACCCACATATAAGGCGCACCCCCAACTCAAGGCAGCATGCTTCCCGCGTATAAGACCCATCCACAGTCTGATTCGCGTATAAGACGTGCCTTATACGCGGGAGATTACGGTAGGCATCGCACTCCACGTTCTGAACAGAGTCGCACATCCGAACATTGAGTTTCCCCTCATCTCCAGTCTCAGCTAAATTCATAAGCTCCTCGTATGTCTATAGTATATGGGTAGCAAAGCCATCTTTAGCATTTTGTGAATGGGTATAAATATTTTGGTTAATGCAATAACCATTCTGATGAAAAGAAAAGTTCAAACATAGGGTTACCAGCATGCAATGATTATGTAGACATATTCAATCTGAATAATGATTATGGAGCTCAGCTTCATTCATATTTGGTTATAAGGTCTTACTTTTTTGCCAGTTAGAATCATTCCAAGATCTATGAAGGTCCTTCCACCAAAAGGAATAAGATCTAACATATTGTAAGACCCATCTTCATCCACCTATAATGAGAAAAGAAATCATATGCTCTTACCACAGAGGAACCTTATTGTAGAGAGTAATTGTTGAATGAAGACCATCTCTGATCAAAAATGACAGAACAATAAGCTATTTTTATGCACCTACTTAGGAAAACATGTGCTGCATGAAAATATTTACATTGCTGTTCTCTCAGTATGTTGGTTCCCTCTGTTACCTACCTTTAGATAAACAAATCCACTTCCAAACTGTCCAAGAATATATGGGTAGTGGTGGGGTCTAATATCCTCTATTGACTCTCCAATCTCTAATTTTGCCTTTGTCTCATTGCAATAGGTAGTCAACCTTTCCAATTTTAGGGGATCTCTTTTCATCTAAAAATCAGGACCAGCAAGAGACATCCATGTTTTAATGCCATCAGCTGATACACACATCTGGTCAAATCCAAGATGGAATCCCTCCATGGGAAAGTCTGTAAACACTTGTCTTGGTGGTAAGTTGTTGGTCAGGAAGTCCACTGCCTTCACAAACCATCAAATTCAACAATATTTAGGATCCTACTTTGGAATGAATTGTATATTGTTATCCTAAGTACGCTATGTAATACATTCAATAGGGATTTAAAAGCCTGGTACATTTTGCTGATGATCTAGATACTGAGACCAATAATACTAGAGCATCTTTGCTGAGACTGTATGCTGTTAAAAGGAACTCACTATTGGATGAATCAATTTTGGAACCAGGCATGTTTGCAGGCATTTGTAATGTAAATGTGGAATCCTCAGATATACAAATGCACCGGACCCCTGAAAGGTGCTGTTATTATGCCTGTTTAATACCTGGGAAAGCAAAGAAAGAAACCCCATTTGCTTGTTCCCTATGGCCCGATGTAGTTAAGCAGGTTAGTTGTGCTATTATCCTTGCAAGTAATGCTAGTTCTGATAATCTGTAGATGACAAAAACCAATAAGCACATTAAGGTGGAGTTTTATTTAGCCCACTTTGACCTACCTGACTCCAAACTCCTTGTTGAACCTGACTGTCATCTGGTTGGACCCTACACCTGTAGTGTAGATGACTGGAAGCTCTGTACTCACTGAGGGTCGAATATAAACATTGTCCTTTATAAACCCTATGGCTCCCTCAACATCATCTTTGGAACATGATGCCATGTACAATGGTACACTCTCTAATGCCTAGTAGACATTGAGATACAATATAAGATTGATGTAAAGTGTCAATCTCAATCTGAAATATATGGGTCAACAGGTTTCAGTAAACTCTAACTTTGCATGTGAACTATGGCTAATTCAACTCTACTTTCACTAATTATGTACAATTGACCTTTTCTTATTATTTTCTGAGATATAAAGCCAAACCCATGATGATATTCATCAGATAAATTAACAATCCAATGATGATAGTCATCAATATGAAATGATGAGTTTAAATGGGATCACATGTCTGGGAATCTTTCTTTGATTGCACTACCTCCCTAAATACTAAAAAGGAGTAAAGTGGTAAACTAACTGAGTTATCTTTCTCTCCTTTAGCCATGTCCTCCTTTGTCAAGTATACAATTTTGACTACAGACCCACCTTTAAAACGATAGATGTGTTTTAGAGATAAGCATATCAGATTTTAGTACATGTACAACCATAAAATGATAGTAATATCTTAGTCTTCTAGTCTTTCTAGCATTCGTCCTTTCTCTGCAAGCAGCAATTTACATTTCACTTTTCTATTAATTATTTGCATAGAGTTAGCAAAGGACCAACTAATATGCATTGTCGATTAGGACAATACAACACATTATATTCTGATTATAAGGCCGTCCAAACCCTTGAATTACATATTTTTGGGGTTCAGTGAGCACTAAACGTACTCATTTATTTAATGAAAGATGAGCATGTTTGTGGACGCGGTGATTTCCGTTACAATAATCAATTACCAAAAAAGATATAATGTATTACTTATACAGAGCCACACTAGGGATTACCAAGCGATTTCACATATGAGATTTATAACATCAGTAAGATATGACATTACAACATCATAAGGACTTTGTCTGTGGATTTCTCCAGGCATGTGCAGTTGCATCAAAGGATTCCTCCTGAAGAAGATGATAACGAACATAGAATAGGATAGATCAGCTTACTAAGAAACTGTGTGCAAAAAAACACACAGCCCTCAACTGGAAACTATAATGCATGAGAGCCTAGCTGCCTCAGATACAATACAGAATATATTTGTACTGGCGACAGCGCAGGGCTTTGGACAACTTATAGCTATCTTAAATACCTAACATTCACATATTTACAAATGTAATCTTAGCGGTGTTGATGACTCGTGGCATATACAAAGCTTCTGGACGCAATTATTCCATAATCAGTGTATAGTTGCCCTCAAGTCAGTCACTCTCTTCATTTTCTCTTTTAGTTGTTGTTTATGTACACTCTTTTTGTGGGCTGTGAGTTCCACAAGCAGTGCCCCGATAAATCGGTGACCACTTGTAGGACTCAGTCCTGGGCCTTGCTAGGGGGAACTGATGCGCTGCCCTTGAGTTCCTGATTATGTCTATCTCTGCTAGGTACGCCATACCGATTTCAGGAGGGTGTTGCTCCTATAGTAAAAGGAATTCATGTAGCTATAACTTGTCCCTTTTGTTGTTCACAAGTGGTCATTCAAGTACGGTCCTAAAAAAGGGGGATTTGAGTAGGTACCTAGTTGGGAGAAGTCAGTCAGTATAATAAACTATGGCGTGTGTGACATGAGTAGGTACCTGATAGTGCAGCTCTCTCTATTTTAAACAAGGCAGATGACTTTTCAGACTAATGTGGTTAGTGCAAGTACTTATGTGAAGCAGTGCACGACTTGTTTGGAAAAGAGGGCACATACTCACAGCTCTTTTTACAATAGGAGCAACAACACCCTCCTGTATTCTTTATAAACAAACGCAAGCATCAGCTCATCCCTGCGTCCCGCTCATTTCATGCAGCTCCTCTCTGCTATATGCACCTTCCTATGTCTATTGCAAAACCATTAGACTTTTGCACCATCTTTCTAGGCACCTCAATCTTGGTGATATTCCCCATGACTGGTTTAGCCGACATGTCTCCAGGAGCAGATTCGGGCTACAAGTGATGAAACATTGGATGCACAGAGAAGCATCTAACTGGGTTTCTTTGTAGAACGAATCATAAGTCAAAATAGTGTCAAGTCTGTTTGAAGGTTTAAGTATCTGATAACAATGCCATTCAAATTTACTGCTCTGTGAGAGTACAGACTCCCAGATAGATATGAAGTTACATTGTCATTGTCCCGTAGATAGGAATCATGATTGGAACCACCGTTCTACGATCAGAATAAACATGCCCACTATTACAGTATCAAATTTGTGGTTTCTCATTGATGATCATCTAACCAATATTTGAAACCATGTCTAATTCTCCTCCATAACAAGGAAAAATCTTTCCTTGCATTTATTCTTATCTTACTTACAAATTAGGTATGTCTGATTGCCTATAGAGGGCGCCTGTGTACTGTACCCTGCATCGTCCACCCTGCATGAAAGACCACTGCTAAATTGCATGGTATACCAGATCCTACACAAATCCTCTAAGACTATTGCCATTAGATGGCAGATGACCAGGTAATGTTAAGGGTTGCCCAGTGAAGTGTGTTGGGTAATCGGTGATGGAAAGAACATTCAAGTCTGACACAAGAAAAGAAAACATGAGCAAAACTTCAAATTAAATCTGCCTTTTTAGTGGATATGCTAACCTTAAGCCATGGCCTTCTAAGAATCAATACAAGCAAATGAGTTTTCAGGTTTGATACATGCCTATTTTTGGAATGTAGATAAAAATGTTTCCTTTTCTAATAGATCTTTTGAAAGACATATTTTTCTGTTCAGTCCTTTTCCCTACTTGTTCATAATCTATTGTGCGACGTGGCAATCCCTGGTTGATTCTACAGAGAGCTCTGTCACTGTAATGGGGTTTTTAGAAACATAATTCAAAGCACTTAGCTTATGAAGATATCCTAACTTTACAATGCAATGGCCAGGAATCCGGATTTATAATTGCTTATTCATATCACACCAGGTGGCAAGAGGTGAAACGACATAAAACCACAATTCTTGCATATCTTCCTTTCATAATACCCTACCTTCATGACATACCATACCTCAAAATGGCAGTTCATCTATTTTCAAACTAACAACTCTTTGCCATTTCTTTACACGATTTGCTGGCTGTCAGGGGCCTATCGTGTAGAGATCATACCTATTCCTTCTTGTGATGTTGTCGTTCGACGAGCTATATAAAAAGAAAAAAGAAAGTCCACAAAAAAGCTAGTTCCTTCTTAATGCCTTTAAGCTATGCACCGATTGATGAAAGGCCTAAAAGGGGGTTTCATGCTGCATAGTGATGAAAGGCAGAAGATTGGGTTGGTCTCAAGCCATAGGTGAATGAAGTAGCACATGATTGTAAGTTTGCTCTGCCTCCCAAAATAAACAATGACCTTAGCAAACAATGACCTTAGCAAACAATGACCTAAAGGCATCTTTCTTGTCAAACATGTGCTGTATCTTAGAGGCTGCTTTAAACATGTCACTGATTATAATACCAAGGTGTACATTCTAATAATATCATGCAGGATACCTCAGCTGGGTTATCTTATTCTTATAAAACAAACTTCAAAGAGGGGTGTTGAGTGTCAATTACATGAAATAAGTAGCATAGTCGCTTGTAACCTTTGATTTAAAGACTTTTAGACATTCTATTTCTGTAAACTCTGCTTTTTTATTATTCCATCTCTGAATAGCCCTATAAAGGGGGCTTTTGAGAACCATTGGTCCTAAGGAGTGTGGACAGCATAATCTAACCCCAAGATGTCTCCTAGTGCGAATGTTTCTATCATCGATATTTTAAAGATAAGTGAACAGTCTTTATAACCATTACACATGTTATACATTCCTTTCGATATAATTGATAAAACAAGAAATCTTTTTTGCGTTGGTGTCATCTTGTACCTAATTTAGGTTGAGACAATACCCCTACAAATCGATGTGTCCTTTGTGAAGTTTATTCACAGCCAAAAAGGAAGGCACCAAGAGCACCAACCATACCTGGCCCACACACTGTCCTCAAATGCAAATCGCAAGTCTACAAGACAAAGGAGAATAGCTAGATCAAAATACAGTCTCAAGTGCATATAATCTTTTCCTTATTTTGTCATGGGCAAATGCTGCTTACAAAAAATTATGAACTGACTTATTACTATTACAGTTACCCAGATATACACACATTCAAAGCAGATATTATGACAAAGTGGAGTCTAGGTTGTGTACATGAGCTGTTCTTTACTGAAAATCTACTGTGAATCACAGTGAGGATAGCATCATGCAGTGTGGAAATAGATGGCCAACATTAGTGATAACAACATACATAGTCAATAAGCTTTATTTTAAAGTGATATACTAATAGTAGTGTCAGTGCAACTTTAAGTGAGGTCATTTTCCCCTTCAAAGCCCATCATTTCCTGCAATGTTGAATGTTTAGTGAATCTAGCAGCTACCTGATTACAATATTTTATACTACTTCTGCAGCAGAGCATGTGACATAAGTCACTACATATATCAAGCAACAGTATTCACTTCTCAGTATATATATATATATATATATATATATATATATATATATATATATATATATATATATATATATATATATATATATATTATATATATATATATAATATCCCAGAGCTACAAATGAAACCAAATTTCATCTTCGCCCTCTGCAAAAACAAAAAGGCAGAAACAGACTCAGTCACCTTTAAAGATCAACTCCAAGGGATAGAAAACACCAAAGTGAACACCTGGCGGTTTACACAGATGGTTCTAAGGAGGGTGACAAAGTAGGCTATGGAATACACACGCCATATGGCAACCTCAAAAGAGGCCTCCATCCCGAAGCCAGCATATTCACGGCAGAGGCTAGCGCCGTGCTACATGCTCTAGAATATACCAGGATATCAACTCACCAGAAATTCATTGCCCTGTCAGACTCCAAGTCATGCCTTCAACCAATGAACCAATATGAACCAAACAATCCATTGATACAAGACATCAGGGACAAAACCCAACTGGGCTTCCCTAGCCCACTTAAAAGGGTCTATTTCTCCTCTTTCCTATCCCCTCGGGATGTGTGTGGTGCACATATACGCGGGCACTGACACATTCCCCTGTGAAATTGTGTAATGTAGTTCTCGCCATGAATATGACCACAGCTGTCAAAATGGCATTAAACATCTATTACTCACTCACTCACAAAACCCAACAACCTTGAGAAAGCAAAGAAAGAAGTGGTTTTCTGCTGGCTGCTGAGCCATATTGGCATAGATGGAAACGAGGCAGCAGATGAAGCCGCAAAGTCAGCACTGAAACTGACACCTCGAGAAGTCCCAATCTCACACACGGACCTGACATCAACAATCAAGAAATATGTGAAACTGAAATGGCAAGCTGACTGGAATAAGCAGCATGAGAACAAGCTACACTCCATTCAGCCTCAACTGTAAGGAAAGGGTGAAAAAAGAAAACTATCCAGATCAGATGAAGTGAAACTAACATGTCTACGAATTGACCACACAAGGCTTACACATGAACTCCACCTGAAACGTGAAGCCCAACCAATGTGCCAACAATGCAAGACTGAACTCACAGTTAAGCATATCTTGCTCAACTGTCGAAGGACTGCAAGCAGCAGAAGAAAATATCTTAAAAATGCAACAACACTGAAAGCTGTCTTCAACACAATAGAAACAAAAGAACTCCTGAACTTCCTCAAAAATCAAACTTATATAAGTACATATAGATCATATATACGTATTTTTAAGAAAGAATTTCATCTGATCAAGGGCAAAGACATATGAAATGGCCATATAGATAGTCTCAGATGAACTAGATAACACTTTTGAAAACTTAATAAATGTCTTAGCAATGATAAAAGTCCATACAGAACATTGCTGATGTCATGATTTGACATCTATGACCTTCAACAGCTGCGGAAGTTGATAAAACTGAGTTTTGCAATATTTGGATTATCTTACTGAAATCAAGTTGACACTAATGATAGAGCAGTTACATTTGATGAAACAATCTACCTGGTCCAAACTACATTAGTTTAGGTCTTGAATAATACATTCCATCTAAAATTGTCCTGTAAGTGGTGGCCATCTTGGATTTATTGATTTGTATCTGATTAAGGTCAAAAACATATGAAATAGTCATGCAAACAGCCTCAGATGATCTAAATAACCCTTTTAAAAACTATATTAATGTTTTAGCAATGATAAAAGTTCATATAAAACATTGCTTAAGTCATGCTTTGACAGCTATGACCTTTTACAGCTGCAGTCAATAAAAACAGGTTTTGCAACAATTGGATTATCTTGCATAAATTAATATTCCCATTAATGATAGTACAGTTACTTCTAATATGACAATGTAACTGTCCCATAATACCTCAGTTTTGTTCTTGAATAACATATTCCCTTCAATATTATTCCTTTGATTGGCAGACATCTTGCATTTGCAACTCATGAATAAAGTTGGAAAAATAGTTGGAGGGGTGGTTGGTATAACACAGAATGACAAAGCAAGAGATAGATGGATCCTTACCTATAATGAGAGAGTCACGCAATCAGATGATACATAAAAACTGTTTGATTTAAATGCACAAGAGGACACTTCACTTCAGCTAAGCACAAGGACTTTGGACCTAAGAGAATGGAAAAAGATCTTGGTGATACAGCTCATATGTCTGAAAAGATAAGATGTACTCATGTATTTCAGAGACGATATACAGAGTTGGTATTCCTTGCCACAGGAGATAGCCGTAGTGGCCTGTAAAGGCGCCCCAGCACTCATAGATTTCAACCTACCTTTAACCCCGGTCCTTTTTCAAGACGGGCACTTATTCAAGACTTAGTTTATAGTGGATTTTTGAATTTCAATACTACTTTTTTTTTTGACTAGCTCATTGCGTTAATGAACTGTCAGGTTCATTTATGTAACGCTATAGAGCCGACCATTTTTATTTATATTTCAAACAGATACCAAACAGTTGAAGTAAATATAGACTCCACATAATCAAACATATGTCATTATGTACAATAACAGTAAGGAAGCAGGCAAGTGTATCAAATCAATCACATAATATTTGTTGAGATATATATCGATATGACACAAGAAACACAAAATACAATCAAATGATCATCAATGATATAATATTATATGATGATGAAAATATGCTGATCACATAAATAATATTTGGAGCGGCGCGGTGACTACACCGTCTCCATCAACCTTTGTTCCTTAGTTATATCCAACCTTTAGCCTTGATCTGAGATTTTTTAACTTTTTAACCTCATTCTTAAATTTAACTTTTGTGGTAGCCCTCTGAACTTCCTCAGATAGTAGGTCCCAGAGGACTACACTCCTGTACCATGGCGATCTTTTGTAATGGCGAGATATACTTCTTGGCAATTTAAAACATATCTTATTTTGCGATCTTGTATTATATGCATGACCATGATTTATCTGATCTTTGGATTTCTTATACATCAAACTTAAAAGTAACATATCAAATCTTTGTTCTAATTTTTCCACTTTACAGATGACATGTAACTCATTAACACTATATTTAACAATATTACATCTAAGGCAAATTCTCAAAGCTCTATTCTGTAAACGTTGTAATGCCTTTAAACCTTCCTCATTACAACTAGTACTTATAAAAGAGCAATATTCAATAATCGGCCGGATGGTACAACAATATATTTTTATGCTTTCTTCTTGTGTGAGATATTTCCTTAATTTAGCAAATCTAAATAATTTATTACAAATGTTTCTTTTAATAAGCTTAATTTGTTTGTCAAAACTTAACTTACTGTCCACTGTAACTCCTAGGTAGGGGAAAAAACTTACAGTTTCTACTCTGGTACCATTTATTACAATATCTGTATCTGGACAATTTTTCAATTTGTGAGCACTACAAAACCACATAAATTTTGTTTTCTTTGGATTAACAGTCAACCTGTTGTGAGATACCCATGTCTTAAAGCGTTCAAGATCCTCATTTAACACTCTCATTACATCTTGGGGTGTTTTCGCTGCATAATATAAAACAATGTCATCTGCATACATTTTTTAACTACTATACACCAGGCGCTTGCTTATTCAAGACCAGCGCTCATTCAAAGACCCGGCGCTTATACAGGCCACTACAGTAACAACTGCTAGAATGACTTGCTCTAGTGCTGAGCTGTGTTGTGGATGTGAATGTTTGAAACAGGGCTGTGTCAATCAAGGCAGATCAGAATCTCTTTAAAAGGATAATTGTAGCCCTTGAAGCTGGCCGGGATGTGGATGTTGACAATAATAGAGCATAAATTGTCTCTAGTGCTATTGTCATTGGCAAGCTTAGATGGTTTCTTGTGTATTCCAAGAACATTCTGGAGCAAGACAAAGGAGAGGCCCAACCATCATCAGATCTCAGCAAGACATGCACTACCATAGATGGTGTGGCTGTTGCACAAGCCCTTGGTAATCAATCTAGTGTAGGGGCACAGTTTATAATAAGCGTCACATAGGTACGAGTTGGGCAGTTCCCAAGTGGGGTGTACACTCGGGTCTGAGAATGGTATGCTGGGGCGAGCGGTGGCAGCACTGCTCTCCGAGCTTCCTGCCTTAGACTAAAACGATGTTACCTGGGTATATATATCAATAGGAGTTAGATTTTCATGGGTTCTCTTGATAATTCAATAAAATTGCTTCATCAGTATAAGCAGTTTCACAAGGAGCATATATATATATATATATATATATATATATATATATATATATATATATATATATATATATATATATATGGGTCATTTTATCTATTGAAATTACCGTGAGGAACACCATGCAGCTAGCCAAAATTGTAGATGATAGTTTCATCCTCCCTGCCTATTGAGTAGGTGTCATCCTCCACCTTCTGAACAGTGTCACATATCCGAACATTGAGCTTGTCCTCATCCCCAGCGTCCGCTAAAGCTATCACTCTTCATATTTCTATGCGTAAGTATTTGAAGATGAAAGCCATCATAAAAGTTTTGTTGGTTTGTATATTGTAATGAAATTGGTAAGAGCATACAAGGTTGTGGGAAACTGTAGCCCATGTATTAGACACTTCTTCAAAAAGCAATAAACAGTGATAAATGGCATAGAAATAATGGCTCAGAGCTTTTCCGTCCCTCCTTCCTCCAACCGGCTCTGATCAGGAGGCTGGTACAATCCCTATACCAGTCCGAGTCTATCAACCATCAGAGGCGGCAGCACTCTGTGGCACATTATATACTAGCCTCACATGACGCCCCCCCCCCCCCAGTAAGGTATTACATCGAATATTGTATTATTGTTATGGGAAATTTGTAAATAATGGATATGATAGAAAACACTTGTACGAATCTAGTGCAGAAACCGAAATGATAATAATATGCTTATTGGTAAAATTTTGAGAGGTGTTAAAAAAAACTCCATACAATTTTGTCTTGGCTGCTCTATATATAACCTTTGCGGCTCATGGCACCTATAAATAGTAGTCAGTGGAGCATGAAGCACTAGTTATGAGTGGTCACTCTGTGCGCACTCAAGCAGTATGGCGGAGTAAAATGTGTGGTCTTCATACTTGAAAATCTAAAAATGTATCATAAATAGCGCTGTAATTTAATCACAATAATTAAGTATGATAAAATATCTTTCATATTGATATTTTAGAGTTGACCAGCTAACATATTCCTTGTGATATTATGTCCATAAGTTGGCTTAGGATCGGCGGAAGACATCAATAGATATGGAAAATATCACAGGTGCATTTAATTATTCAATATCATTATTATAGAGGGCTGATTGAACCTTTATTTAATTACTTGTTTTTCCTTACCCTGGGGGCATTTATTAGATAGGTTTTGACCTGAAGACTGAACTACAAAGGCAATCCTAAAAGTTCAAACGGATCAATGCAGTGGCTGCAATGTACCCTTCCCAGCAAATTGTTGTCATCTGTCACCATGATTGGTCATCAATGGTGACTCCTTTTTAAGTGAAAACTCATTCCGTCACTCATTCCGCCACTTCACACAGGAGGGTGTTGCGAAAGGACAGGGACTCAATTCTGTCGGAGGTGCTATTCCCAAAGGGGAACTGGCTACCCTCAGGCAATGACTTCTCCCCTGTTTAGCAGCAAGGTAATAGGTTATAGAATTGATTCTTAAGTTTTCATGAATTGGGAAATGGTTTCCAGTATGACTCACGCTAAGAGGATTGATTCTGAGTGTAAGATGGGATGTGGGTTCTGAGCAGCAGAACAGCCAGGAACTGGAAGGTGAGTGATGACAGTGAGAATCCATTTCCAATTCTTTTCGCAATAGCCACCACTGGTTGACGAGGACTCACGACAATTTGCTGGGTTATATCCATAGAATGTTTGCTATCAATTAGGTTATTGTAGCATTAAAGCACAGGGCATATGGAAGCCTGTGGTCGGGGAGGGAGGGTGTAGGTGTTCTAATTATAGAGAAGGAGTACGGCCGAGGGATCAATGCTGGTTTGTAAGGCCACCCCCCATTGGTCCTCCCCATGTAGGTCAATGTTGATCCCTGAGTCAACTTACTACACTCCCAAGCATAGTTAGTGACTGGTACCTAGCCAGACCTGGCTGGGTGGGAAGGGGGTGGAGGGAACAAGCTAAGGTAGTGTAGTTAGCGTTCGAGGTCACCCCGTCCCAGCATGCACTGCATATTGATCGAAAACCGCTGCCCGAAAGCCTCAAGTGTCAACACTGGAGGCGTTCGGGGAATGAGTTATACGGATTGACTCCTGTATTGATTGTCAGAGGGCACCACTTTTTGATTAAAAAGTTACTCTATCTTATTAACCAGTTTATAAGGTTTTCCTAACTAAAAACAGAATTGAATTATCCCTTCTAGATACAAAATTATGGATGATTATGTTTAAAAATGGATATTTTTTTCAATAATGGCATTTTTTATGCATTATGCAAATGAATTGAAGGCTATCCTGAATTTCTCCATGTTGCTGACATCCCATATTTGAGATCTTATATTTTGTACCTATTAGGAGAGTTTTATCATTCAAAGTACCAAAATGTAGCTGAAGACATGAATTTGAAAAAAAAAGAAAAAAAAGAAGGATTTTCCCTAATGTTATTATTTCCCCAATTTTGTCACAGTTATTGACCACCCATTACCAAAATTCACTATTCTTTCCTCTATTTTCACAGGTGATGATGGTAGGCATTCATCTACCCTGTCTATACCCACATTTCCATGGTCTAGCAACATGATCAGGACATCACATAATATACTCTCTGATGCATAGTTTACCTTTTAAGGGTCCAATAAAGATAGCCACACACCTCTTTGTACCTTAAATGTACACCCTTGCAAAGATTTGTAGCATGATGACAAAAATTATTAGGGCTAAGGGTGTACGCTTATTAGAATTAATTTTTGTTTCAGGTTTTGACCTTCGATAAATTATTTTCTGCACATGTGTGCTCTTTAATATGGATACGGCATTCCCTGTCCGCTGTCACATATGGGTTATCATGCCATTGACCTTAAAAACACCCAAATGCGAAGGAATTATATCATTGGGCAAAAAAAGCTTTTGCTTCTGCTTGTGTTATTTAGTCAGATTTCAGTGCACAGTCTAGATTTACTGTAAATAACATGTGTTGACGTAGATACCGAGTCAATTAGTCCTTTTCCTGCTTATTTTTAGCAATGTACATAGAGGGATTCTTCACTCAATCTCATGAGTACATACACCCCAGTACCGGGAAAATATATCAAGATCACATCCTATTTGTTCACTCTTTACCCTACCTGACTCCAAACTCCTCAATGAATCTACCTGCCATCTGCTCGGACCCTAGGGCCTAGCTAGACCTGTAGTGTAGATGACTGGAGGCTCCTTATTCTCAGAGGGTCGAATATAGACATTGTCTTTATATACTGTATAGCTCCCTCAACATCATCTTTGGAACATGATGTCATGTACAATGGTACAGTCTCTGAGCCCTGGTAGACATTGAGAAGAGTCATGGTGAGAGTTTTGCACTAAAGGTTGATGATGTATTTGTAGTGTCAATATGATAAAAATTGGAACAATCTATAGGTTTCATTTAACCTGACTCTGCAAGTAAATATGGTTGACTCAACTATACTTTCTCACATTTTGTGCTAGTTGATTATTAAGTGAATTTTCAGTACTACATGTATAATCAAAACACAATGTCATTTTGTAAATCCCACTATGCATAAACAATGCAGCAGCTGATGTATTTGGGCAATCGTGACGTCATCAGATGTATCAGATAAACCTGCTGTTCTCCTCTACAGTGACACATATTTCAATAACCATGTCAGAATCTATTAGATATAAATGCTTTCAAAATATATTATCATGAAAATAGGGTACTGTTTCCCTTTAACTAGTAAAGTCTCTCGCTAGCTATCCCTCTAGCATTTTAACCATAACTGTCCCAGCTGCCAAGTTCGTTCAGTGGGAAGAGCACTGGAATCTTCATCAGAGGTTTAATGGATCTAATCTCTAGAGGTCTCAGCCATTTTTCAGTTCGAAACCTTAGCCTATTTTATGTAGAATACAAACAAAATAATATGTTTTATTTCCTTTTATTTTCAAGTAAAATGGGATTGATAGACATATTTAGTAATATTGCCAATGCTGTGAGAGGAGGGGAATAGTAGTCATCACAACCCAAAGGAATCCCATCTGGGTCCCATTTCGGCGTGCTAGCTGGGTGGGCTATTCAGAAGCATGCAGTTTTCGTCTCACGTGTACAAGTACCACATCGAATTGGGACAGTAGGTCAGAACATGGTGTCTCATCAAAGTCTACCTAGATCCCCAACATAAACAATGGTCAGCAGATATTTACCCAAAACATGCCCCTCCCCCTTTTTATCCAGCAGACTAGATTTAATAGATGTTAGCCTACTTCTATTAGATGAAAAGATTAAAAGAAAAGACCAGCATATTTAAATGATAACTTCATTTGGTAGATTTTATGTTGAGTACAAATCATATCCCAGGTAGCACACAAAAATTTGCCAACGTTGGCTGCCCATCGGGCCTACATAGGCCTGACCAGTGGCATTTGCCAACCAAATGCCAACATTGGCCCAATGTTGGCAGGACATATGCTGATGTTTGCCGACCAAAAGCCAACGTTGGGCCTATGTTGGCATTTGGTTGGCACTGTTGGGCCTACATAGGCAGGATGGGCAGCCTATGTAAAGCCAATGGTTGGGCCAACGTCGGCCCAACGTTATGCCAATGTCTCTGAGCTACCTGGAATGTGGCATAATTAGTATCATATCTGTTATCATATGGCCAGAAAACAGGCCTATCTGATGCAGTGTATGACGTCACATTTGGTCAAATGCATGAAAGTTTTAACTGCAGAGCACTGCCCATCTATTGACCCCTAGCTGGTCTAGAGCTGGTTCCGGTGACACACACTGATAAGAACTGATAAGACGGGACCAGCATGTCCCTGGAAGTGGGTGTTAACCAGGGACAAGGTACTATGTTGAATAAATTAAATGATTCTCACTTGTGCTTCAAAAAACTGCCTACAAAACCACACTACAAAACTCATGCTAAGCCATAATGACCTAGTTTGACCCTAGGTTGACCTACAAAACCATGACCTACTTAGCTTGACCTACTTAAAAAGCAATCACTTTTTGCACTTAAGCGTCACAATTCTTATGGTAAAACATGATCTAGCCTGAAGAAGATGGCTTAAGACCATCGAAACATCGCAACTAATAACAGATCATCAAATGTGATTTTATGTACAACAACAAAAAATGTCTACAAGAATAAAAAAAAAATCCATATAAAGTACTCTACTGTCTGGTTTTGTGTGCCAAACCCCCTACATATATAAATTAAATGATACCTTGGACCCCTCTCTGACACAATAGGTTTCCATGGTGACCAAAAATTTTTTGCAACTTCCCCCCCAAATTGTTACCTTTCTTCTGGTACCAAAATTATTAACCTGCGATAAAAATAAGGTCCCCTGGCACTGATTATACCAAGCAAAACACTTTTTAGTTGGGACTATTTAGCTGTCCAAGGTTTACTGGGGGAGAATACTAGTGTGACACCATAATCAGCATCATATAACCAAATAGATTTATCTTGTGGTATATAATGATGATTTACATAGTTGTGTTATAATTAGGAACATGGATGCAACAGCTTCCAAGCTTAAACAATACACCACTTGATGCATTTTTGACCACTTGTGACGTCATATAATGCATCAGATAGGCCTCCTTCCTGGACATATGATAGCAAATATGATATGAACCACAGAATCTTTATTCAACATAAAACCTACGAAATGAAGTTATCATGAAAATGGGCTGATCTTTTCTTTTAATATTTTGTTGCACAGTCTATACTAAGGATTTTTTCGCGCGCAAGCCATTCTGCCCTGCAGATTTTAATCTTCTGTAGGCCTGTACTGATTTAGCCAACCCGGGTACCTAAAGATAATTATTTTTAAGGAAAGAAATAATGAAAAACAAGAATTAGGTCACTATTCTAATTATCTAACTATTTGAAATATAATGAACAGTTAGGCGTTGTGTTTAAAGCTGTAAACCCTTAATTATGGACCGATTTGCAAGCCATTAGAACCAAAATGTAGTCTATGGTCCTGAGATTACAGCCAGACATTTGGTCTAGCAGTTAGTCTATTCCCGCCCCACGCTACTCAGGCGGCACAGGCTTGCTACTAGTAGTGTAGGTCTAGGTAACAGCAGCACCATGACGGATTGAATGACATCACTTCCGGATGGAAACCCCTCCGGAAGTGGGATTTTGCTGGTCCTGACTAACTGTGGTCAGAACAAGACCAGCCAGTACCAGCTAAATAGGTCATAACCTAGGTCATGACCTTCAGCTGCAGCCAATGAGAATATTCTGAGATGTTTATAGCCAGCCAACTGGAGCTCACAGACAGTTGCTATTACCATGACCCATACCCCTTTTGGTAAATGGTCATGTTACAAGACTAGTCTAGCAGTCTGCTAATTTCCACTAGGCCAGCAGCAATTTGCCGGCTAAAGCGGATGTCCGGTGGGTATCCGTATTAACTGTACGTTAAGAACTGGTTCAATGGATTCGCCAGTAGATGACTTTATTTCAGGGGTATCCGGGAAATATCTATTTTAGGAACCCCTCTGCATGTGTTTAAAGTGACAAATACTTTATCCCACAACATTTATTTTAGTACTCTTTGGTGTAATGCCAACATATAGATATTCAATTCTCAATTATGTAAATACAAAAGTCATTTAGCTTAAAAACTGCTTCCGCAGGAACTAGTGCAACAAGAAGTGAAAACCTCCACCCCCTCCTATTTTCCCGGAAGAAATAATCATAGTCACAAAACTGATATTTCTTCTTAATATTAGCTCAGAATGGATTAACTATAGATTTAATCGCATGTTATCATGATCCATATTCTAGTCAGGTATCATCTTGAATGATGGTTAACTTCACTTTTGTAAAGAAATGGGTGCGATGAGTTATATACCCACAAGTGTACTAGAGAAATCCTTAAGAAACACAGATCAGAACCTATATTTACAGTAGCAGCCAAGGCTTTAATTAACCAGAGGCCATAACAGTATGTTGTTATCCAGACACCAGATATTGACTAGACCTAATAATTAGGTGAAATCTGCGGGGAACGCTGCAGGGGCAATAGGGGCATTTTAGGAATAGGGCATAGGCCTAAGAATTATATGGTAAAACATCGATAATTTAATCACTTCCATTAAAGACCATTGAACATTGAATGCCTATTGATGCATATTCCAAAATAGTTGGCACATCATAGCTAGATCCTGTGTGTGGCAAACTAGTATAAAGCAAAATACTATCGAGATCTCACAGTACACAAGTTCGATCAAAAGACCTATCTAGCTAGAATAAAACCATGACGATGACACATGCCCTATTGTCTTAATCATGGTTTGTAGGTACTGTTATATATTATTATGCAATCGTGTATGATGTGAGTGCGAAGATGGGCACCCAAAATTCTTTTACCAGCTTTCCATCAGTATATGGCATATTATAATTCTGATTACACTATTTCAGAATGCACCTGTGCCTGCTAGTTATGTGTACCTTTCCTAAGAAGACTGGTCCAGAGTACATTCCTGGAATAATCACAGTATAGTGGTTGCCTTATTCCATAGCACATGGTTCGGAACCTAGTTTAAGACTTTGTCTCTGACATCAGGTTAAAGCAGCTTCCTCATGGGGCTGGTCTCAGTGTAGAAGTAGAAGATAAGACATGGTCTACTAGCACCCTCCACCGTCCCCTTCCCAGTGAAACATTTCAGTTCTGAGATGTATCCAATATCTATAGTCAGCAAACTCCCTGTCGCCATCTGCAACTAAACGTTTAAGAAGAATAAATATAAAGGTGTATGTTTGTTCAAAGTTGGTTAATTCCATCAATGTTCCATGTCAAAAGTTATTGCAAATCCTCTACCTCATTGGGGTTTATGAATTCGTTCATCCTAATGATGCTAGACTTTCTATTTACCTTGTTCAAACAGAGACTTCTCAGAATGTATTACAATGCCATTAAATTTTTCAGTGAGCTTAAAAACAAAACATTTTTTTGGCCTTTCACAATAGCTCTAGGCATACCTCAAAGTTAATGTTGAAGCTGTCCTCAGCATCCTTAATGTCCTTTGGTGCTATAGGAGAGTGGAAGCCTATGCTGGTGTCAAAGGGGAAGGTGAGGGTGATGAGGGTGTCCTCCACACAACACTTGCCAACCACAGGGAAGTAGGAGGTAGAGAGATGGAAGGACATGGCTATGGTGGCCGACCCATACGCAGAGCGTCATGGTGCTGCACTCTGGTGTCTATTAGGGAAACTGCAGTTTGTGTGCTCTGTGGTTTGATTATATCTGAAGATGAAGCTTACAGCTTGCATTTGTGATGATGTAGGAATTGAGAGTTAAATCAATATATAATTATTTTAATAGTGCATGCCCTCAGTGATAATGTTTACTGCATTTGAGTTCCCTTATGAGAAATACTATAAATTATATTCATTAACAAAATGTCTCATTTCTATAAAAAAAAGAAAAAAAAGAAAAAAAGATGGGCATTAAGACTCACATTTCTCAGCAATTGGAATTAAAGCCATTATCAGTCCAAGAGTTATAAGCAATCAACCAGAAAGGATAGCTCAGGGGAAGGCCTAAATGCTACCTATTCTGCTTGCTACTTAATTACAATTATTTGCATTAAGCACTAGAGTATCAGCCAAAAAGGCATATCAACAACTACTTATAGATTTATAGCAGTCGTAAGTTGGATAGGTTTGTGCCCGGGTTTTTTGCCGGAATCCCTGGCTCTGTATCAAAAGAAATTTAGTACAGACCATCCTCAATACGTATAAATACGATTGTCAAAGACTAAACACTTATAGTATATAGATGCCCCCTGTTGCAAATGCAATCAAACACAATACATTAAACTTGTACTCACGTCAATCGCGATGTGAAACCACATATATTAATTAATCTGGGCCTCATTACCTGAATGCCCTAGATGATGGTATGCTTATATGTTATATGGTGTGGGTTATAGTAATAATGGATCATAAGATATAGTTTGTCCACTCAAAGTTAACTGATTGGTTATAGAATATAGCTGCACATGTATATAGGGAGGTCAAAGTGCAATTTAGTGTACGTCTATCTTTTGGTAAGAATTATCTCTCCACTGTAGCCTATAGGCCATTGTGTAAATTATTGAAGGGGCCCCTTTGGGTATCTGAAATGATACAGAGTAGATTTGATAAGCTTTGTAGGCTGGGCCCTATGCACAAGAGGACCCAATGCACCAGGGAGTAGAATAGAGAGATTAGGGTAGGGAATGGAAAGACTACATGTATATTATAATGTGCCTACATATGGGTGGTCAACATTTTCAGGATAAGTCACTATGTATGCACATTCCAATATTCTGGGAACTTTTGAAATGGTCTCTGTCCATCAATTTTTAAAATCACCGAGTCATGAGTGTCAATTGTTATAACCCCTGCATCATAAGCATCACACATCGCTTTATATCCATGTATAGGCATTATAATGATATAAGATAACAGAGAAAGGAAGGGAGACAGAGAGAGGGTGGAAGACCTACAGCCACAACAACATCAACATTGGAAATGAAAGGTTGGAAATTGATACCCAATTCAATAGAAAGCATATCTTAGAAAACCATATGGGAAGCAAGTAATTAGTTCATGAACAGTGGAAGGGATTTTATCATACCATAATGTCCCCCTTATGTGAATCAACTGGATTATTGGTCAGAATTGTTAATTCATTATATATTGCAGAAGATGTAAGCTAGGGCGTTAATCATTAGTTCATATGAAATCTCATCTTAGCTGGGGTCAATAATGAACGTATAGATGCACTTATTGAACGGTACTGAATGAAAGGTAAATATGCCCTCTACCCGCCCAACAAGTGCATAACATTTAAAGGCCTTTCCTTGATGTCAGACCTTCTATACTGCCAGATCTGATTCAAAAATAATTTTGATTGTTTTATTATAATATTAGCATATCCTAATTGTTGATTGGGAACTTTCATTAAAAAATGCAGAAAGGTATTTGGCATGATCAACTATAACTGCCTCTCATTGTTGAACGCCTTCGTCTCACAACTGTATGGAAGGGACCTTAGTGGTCCCTGCAGCCAATCAGCAAACGGGCCATATATTATCCACCAAACTGGGTTATGAGGTCGGCGTCTGGATGTTTATATGTGGTTCATGTATCAGCCGGCACCCTAGACCATCCCTACCCTGCCCACAGCCAGCTGATTACAATCCTGATCCAACCACTACTAGCAGCCATGGGCAACCCTAAACCAGAGATCACGTACACTCAGGTGGGTATGGTAAAACATATGGAGACAAAATCTATGTATCTATTATTCTTATCCCCAGATCACTGTCATATTTATGTGTTGCATGTGTGAGGGGTTTGTGCTGATAGTATGCCATAGTATGGACATGGTTTGCTTGGCCCAGGGTAGCAGTAATCCATGTATCACTTTAATTATGAGATTCTAGATCTATCTTGGGGATAAACCAGTCCAGCCACCTTGATAGCTATCTGGATGGGTATTCCTTAATAGACAAAATGACACCTGCATTACTAAGGCTGCAACCCAAACTCTTGCATATATGTACATGAATTCCCTTGCAATATCCCACAACCTGTTTGTACTGGGATAGTGAGCAAGCAGTGGGTCCATCTAGACTCGAATCCTGTAGTTATACCTACTACATTTGGAGATGATAAGATATCATGGGGCTTTTCTTAGTTAATTAATAGACTTGAGACATGAAAAAGCAATGATTATGGACTCACATGATCCCAACATTTCAATGACAGAAGTGTTGTACATGTTTGTTTATCATAAGGTCATGCCTATACAAGGAAGGAATGGGCCTTATGCATATGATTGTTCAGATGTTTATTACTCCAGTGTGCTTCATAGTAGGTCCTAGACCACACCTCTAATAAAACATTAATTACTGCTGAATTAAACTACAAAAACGTTGCTCCTCCAAGGCCTGCCATAATTAGACCGAAATACCTGCCTGCTTACAGGTAGGATCCAACATGTATACCAGTCTATAGTGACACAAATACATGGCTATTCTAAACTAAGTACTCAATGTCACTTCCTGGAAATTGTCCCTCCTATTCACAAACATGTACTCTTTCTGTACAGCAACTTAAAGTGGTTGAAGCATGAAATATTTCCAATATATCAGGCATGTTTTTGTTCAGAGTGCAGAAGCCCATGCTGTTTACCGAGGAAAGCAGTTTTAGAAAAGACCTGGATTATAAATTGTTGTGTGTATTTCAAGTGCTTTGTGCATTGAGAACATTTGGATATGCATAAAGGGAAGTGTTGGTGGAAACATTCGACCTGACAGTAAGTACTTTTGTGAGAACTGGGCACTCAACCAATCTGGCAGAGTAGATAGACTACCAACAGACACCTTTGGTCTATGAGGTTCCCTCAGAGTGTCTACGGAGTAGCCATAATATAACTACGTACACTCAACTAGAAAAGCCCTATTTTTAGCTTTGACATCATTATTATCAACAATTTGTTAAGGTAGTTCCCAAAGGTATATAGTCTCTATACTGATATAATAACAAAGCATAGGCCTCCACACTGTGAAATATCGTATAGACTTATTGGAAAGGTCAATGTAAGTCTATGCATTGCACAATACGGTGACACAGACACAGGTGTAACTCCCCAATTTTATATTAGGTCTATAGATATAACCTGTATGTAAAACCATCGTGCTGCCTATTATTTCCTTAAGGTGAAATATCTGTTTAGATGAGTAGGAAATGGAAAATACGTTTTACTCAAATGATTAATGTAGATATTTCGGCATGATCTTAGTTCAGGTCGCTGATGCTATCGACTAGTTTTGGCGACCAGAATTGTGGCTCATTCCATATCAGAAAACACCTTGTCTCCCCAAAGTGATGCAACCCTGAGGGCGAAATCTGACACAGGGCTGATTTTTTTTCTTGGTAGTAGGACATAGATATTTTGCTTGTGCATACTTTCTATATATGGGGTAAATACTGCATTGTTGTTTTTCTTAAATACAGTTGTCAGTTTACAATGATGACCAATGAAAGTCATGTCAGTTTGTCACCCATTGTGTCAGTTTATCGCCCATTGTGTCAATTTGTCACCCTAAACACTTCTGATGGAATTACAGGTGGTTAAAATAATGTTGGGACCATAGGAATTCGCCCTAGGGTGATGCACTAGGGGGTAAAGGTAATATGTAGGTAATCTAGGATTAAATCTTAGAGGTATGAGAGAGAGGGTCCTTTTCCTCATTGTGTCAGTTTTTCGCCTAGTGTGTCAGTTTGTCACCAGTGTGTCAGTTTGTCGCCAGCGTGTCAGCTTTTCACCTTAGAAAAAAGATTTCACCCAGAAGAAATTTAGCAAAGAAAAATAATTAAGAACAGTATCTGTTATGTCAGAAGGAGAAAGGGTAAGGGAATTTTTTTAACCAGTCAGGGATAGTTAAATATGGAGCTTGTTCATGTGAAAATGATTTCAATGAAAAGGGCCTTCCATGTCAGTTTGTCACCAGCGTGTCAGTTTTTCGCCAGCATGTCAGATTTTCGCCCTGAACACTTCTGATGGACTTACAGGTAGTAAAAATAAGGTTAGGATGGTATAAATCTACCATAGGCTAATGAATTTGTGGGCAAAGTTAATGTAAAAGAAGTTTAGAACTAAATCTCAGAGAAGTAGAAAATAGAGGGACAATTTTCTCATTGTGTCAGTTTTTGCCTAGCATGTCAGTTTGTCGCCAGTGTGTCAGATTTTCACCCTGAACACTTCTGATGGACTTACAGGTAGTAAAAATAAGGTTAGGATGGTATAAATCTACCATAGGCTAATGAATTTGTAGGCAAAGTTAATGTAAAAGAAGTTTAGAACTAAATCTCAGAGAAGTAGAAAATAGAGGGACAATTTTCTCATTGTGTCAGTTTTTGCCTAGCATGTCAGTTTGTCGCCAGTGTGTCAGATTTTCACCCTGAACACTTCTGATGGACTTACAGGTAGTAAAAATAAGGTTAGGATGGTATAAATCTACCATAGGCTAATGCATTTGTAGGCAAAGTTAATGTAAAAGTAGTTTAGAACTAAATCTCAGAGAAGTAGAAAATAGAGGGACAATTTTCTCATTGTGTCAGTTTTCGCCTAGCGTGTCAGTTTGTCGCCAGCATGTCAGTTTTTCGCCTACTGTGTCAGTTTTTCGCCTATAGTGTCAGTTTGTTGCCCTATCATGTCAGTTTGTCGCCCATTGTGTCAGTTTGTTGCCCTAAACACTTCTGATGGAATTACAGGTTAAAATAATGTTGGGACCATAGGAATTTGCCCTAGGGTGATGTGCTAGGGGGTAAGAGCAATATGTAGGTAGTCTAGGATTAAATCTCAGAGGTAGGAGAGAGGGACAATTTTCTCATTGTGTCAGTTTTTTGCCTAGCATGTCAGTTTGTCGCCAGCGTGTCAGTTTGTCATCCAGAGTGTCAGATTTCGCCTTAGAAAAATATTTTCACCCAAAAGAAAGATAGCAAATATAAATATTTAAAAACAGTATCTGTTATGGCATAAGGAGAGAGGGTAAGGGAATATTTTTAACTAATCAGGGATAGTTAAATATGTAGATTGTTCATGTGAAGATGATTTTGCTGAAAAGGGCCTTCCATGTCAGTTTTCACCTTGATGTCAGGAAAAGGAGGACAAAGAAAACTTATATAAGTATTAGGATATTTTTGCTTTGCGAAATAAAGGAGCTCCATAGGCCTCAAATAATGGGTCAACTTTTATTTCATTGCAATTTATTTACATATTTAAAAAAAACAGAGGTTTCTCAAATATGTGTCAGTTTGTCGCCTAAGGAGCGTGTCAGTTCTCTCACCTCTCGACCACTTTTTAGCGACCAATATTTTCTGTGTTTATCGACCTAAATGGAGATATCGCCGATATTTCCTAGTTCAAAATAGGTTTTGACCTTGATTGTTGAATGCATTCCATGCTGTTTTTGTGTATTGAATGATCAGGGAGTATGGGATGCTGAGTTAGCACCTCCAGGATGTGGTCTTTCACTTTAAAAGCAGAAAACGGTATCTTATCTTTGCTATGGATTTGACCTTTTCGTGAATTGGTAAAAGGATTTTGGTGAATTACGTTAGGTGCTCGTCCGCCTCCCATGACAAGCACCACACCCCTGGTTGTTTTACAAGAGTTGGTATTGTGTATTGCATTATCAGAGCATTGCAGCATTAAAATGTACCCCTATTACGAATTGTCGACCATTATTGGCCACTGAATGAATGATAGTGAGACCAATCAATCCATCTCTGACTTTTCAAATATCTAGTGTCGCCATGAGTCTTGTTCTACAGTATTTCCAGATACTTCGCCTCTAGACTGGCTGCAGTCCAATGAGTTTATTGTGAGATAATTGAAATAAAATGGGAAAATGAAAATTGAAAACATTTCTAGTGAATCTATTTCTAGTGAATCAATGCCCAGCAGCCAGAGGAGGAGAGGCATTGAGGGGGGGGGGTATAGTGGGGTTGTGAGGAGAGCTCAGGGACTGCAGCCAGTCTACTTTGCCCCATGTGTAACATATAAGCTGTTTGTTGCAGCATTGTCCCAGTAACCTATAACATCAGCCGCAGAGAATAAAGATTTATGTAGGTGTTTACGGGTTGGACAAGATGTAGTTGCCTCTGGGGTTTTGTTAGACTGGCTGCAGTCCATTGCTTTTATTATGAGATAATTGAAAGAAATGGGAAAATGAAAATTGAAAAGATTTCTGATGAATCTATTTCTAGTGAATCAATGAACCTGAGCCCAGCATCCAGAGGAGGAGAGGCATGGGGGGGGGGGTATAGTGGAGTTGGGAGGAGAGCTAAGGGACTGCAGTCAGTCTAGGGTTAGGTATGCTTCCAGTCTGCCAGGCCCTCGGACGTCCGATGCAGTCCTCACCCAGTGCCACCGCAAGGGGGATTGGTATGCTTCATGGCTCAAAGTCCATGGGAGCCATTTGTGGATTTAAAGGAATATTCATAAGTGAAGTCGTCAAATCTTAGACTTTCTCCGAGAACCCCACTCTGTAAAAATAGACAATCAAACAGTACCACCACCCACCCACCTCTTTTCCATATCATTTCGATCCCTAATCTGTGTCCAGCTATATAAATGACGCCTTTTGTGAACGTTCCCTTTATAGCATCTTATTTATTGCCTGTTTTCCACCATTCTGAAGTAGATAATGGAGTAGGGCCTACATCGTGCTATCGGAAATACCATCTCCTGTAGATAATGAAAACTAGACAGTACCGGCTAGCATGATATTCCCCAAATGTACCCACCAGTAAATAGCTAGTGGATATACATGTAATAGCCTACCTCTATATTCATGAATTTACGAATTAGGCTAATTTCTAGTTGGCCTACATGACATACATGATTCCAACCTATATCTCCTCAGCCTGAGAGATAAGTGAGCTTAATGTATACAATGAAGTAGATAACATAGCAGGTGACTGTGGGTTTTTTTTTTATTTGGGTGTCAGGCAGTTTCGTCTTTCTGTGTCCCTTTTCATGAATGCAATTTTACATGTATAAGTAATGTACGTATAGGTTCCCTCCACGGCCTTGGACTACTTGAACATAGGCATGTGTATACATAGCCCTAAATGATTGAAATAATTACGATTTCATCACAAGGTGATATGTAATCAGAGTTCAAAATTTTGTCTGACTTCAGATTTTATTCATATTAACCTACCCAAAGATTCAGGCAAACTTCAATTCGTGCATCAACATTCTGTATTATTTCACAGTGGATTCAAGGTTTCTGTTTGACAGTTGAGAATTTAATACACTCTGACTTACATCCCTATTCCAGACTTACATCCCTATTACAGTAATGGTGGGAGTACACCTGTACTCTGCCAACCTCCAGTAACATGACTATTCCTCAGACGTGTCAATGATAAACACCCTCCTTATCATGACCTTCCACAACCACATGGCCTCCTCCATGGTGTAAGGTCCTCTACTACTAGTGTCTCACAGCTCTACCTGAACACAGGAGGGTGTTGCTCCTATTGTAAGAAGAGCTGTGAGTATGTGCCCTCTTTTCTAAACAAGTCTTGCACTGCTTCACCTAAGTACTTGCACTCACCACATTAGTCTGAAAAGTCACCTGCCTTGTATAAAATAGAGAGAGCTGCACTAGGTACCTATACTCATGTCACACACTCTATAGTTTATTATACTGACTGACTTCTCCCAACACGGTACCTACTCAAATCCCCCTTTTTTAGCACCGTACCTGAATGACCACTTGCGAGCAACAAAAGGGACAAGTTATAGCTACATGAAAAGAAAGGACTGGAAACAAGGGCATTTTTAGCCAGCTCTTCCTTTTACTATAGGAGCAACACCCTCCAGAGTTCCTGCTCCTGCTCCCCCTCTCCTCTCCTTGACCGCTCTAGGGGCAGATTGGCTGAGTCACCCTCTATGGCTATGGCTATCTTATCTTGTACCTGTGAAGCTCCTCAGACATCAAGTGTTTGTATATCCAAACGCTCATGATACATGTGAATTAGGTGTGAGAGACATGTTTGTGCCTATGCATAGGTAAAAAGTATCAGAAGTGACGCTCGTGACATAGTGGTTCTAAAAATTGACACTTGTGACGCAGTGATTTAAAAAATTGATGGACGGAGACAATTTCAAAAGTTCCCTGTACATGTGCATATGACTGAGTGGCACTCCATCCTTCCTAAAAGTGGCAGATTGACATCTGAAAATTTTTGCACCCATGTATAGGCTTAAAGTCATAACAAAGCAAGTCTAAAAGAGGTCACCATGTCTATATCCTATGCAAGCTCTCCGTGTTAACAGGTCCTTAGGCCTGTCATAAGCAAACTCCCCTCAAAGATCGTTATATAGGGGTGTGGATGGGGGGTCCCCCATGTCACATGTAGATTTTAAAAAATGGCCATATCACCATGTCGATTTTAAGAAATTGTTCATGTCACCATGTCAATTTTAAGAAATTGTTCATGTCACCATGTCAATTTTAAGAAATTGTTCATGTCACCATGTCAATTTTAAGAAATTGTTCATGTCCCTTGTCACTAAGCCTAAAATAGCCCATGTCGCCATGTCAATTTTAGTGGTCCACACCCATTTATATATCCGAAGAACATTTCAATTCCCAAATTGCCAGGAATTTAAAGTTCCTTATATCCCGAAGACTCGTGGGAATATAAAGATTCCTTGGGAATGGGACATCAGACACCTGAGATTCCCTTGAGGGAAAAGTGGTAATTAACCTAAGGTTGCTACATTTGAAAAGTAAAAATAAGTAAAAGTAATTACATGGAACGTCATTTTTCTTATTGATATGACCTCATTGAATAACCCTGTGTGCATAGGCGCACCATGGTATCCAATATTCTTCGTGATATGAATCCAACCCTGATTGAAATAAGTCAACTTTATATAATGTTGTGTAAAAACAACACGATTTATAAACCAGTGGTAATTAATGAATGATACATTCCCATGTGCATCTACCACATCTCCTATCAGTTTGTAAGTTATCTTATCATCAAAGTTGTCCATGTGGATGCTAATCCGAGCTTAATACACAACTAACTTCCTCGTGTAAAATTGTAAGTTGTGGGAATGGTTCTAATTTGACGAAAACCCAGGTCTATATTTGCGGATAGAATTTGATAGGATTCATTACTTAGTATACTTGATAATCTGCAGACACATAAACGTGGTGGATAAGTCAATGGTTTTGTACATGCATGCATGTATGTGCAATGGTTCGATTTTATATACTTGAATAGTTTGAAGTAAAACTAGAGAAGGTATCTCAGGTAAGTGTAACTGGCATGTGTTTATTTCGTGTAGGTTTACATCCACCTGGGAATATCAGCACTAAATGATAGAAATAGCTCGGGGGAAAGTGGTCTCACTCTGATGGTGGTCATAGCCCAACTAATGTCTTCCTCAGTCCCAGGTAGGAGCTGGAGGAGGACGAACAGTGCTGCCACCACCCCGCAGCGGCCAGTGGTCTTAGCGACCTCTAGTAGCTACCGGTGATGGACGCACCGCTCGAACTGCCCTCTCAAGGAAGACGCTTACACTATATGATGCTCTACGAGCCCCTACATCTGTTTTGTGTCATATTTCCGTGTACAATTCCATAGATCGAATCAAGTGTTGAATGAAGCAATAGATCTGTTACCTATAGATAGTAATGGAAAACAGTTCATATCTAAATATCATTCTTCTTTTCCCCCTCTTGTTCAGCTCTTCATCAACAATGAGTTTGTTAACTCAGTGTCAGGGAAGACGTTCGCAGTCATCAATCCGTCCACAGAGGAGAAGGTGGCCGACATCCAGGAGGGAGATAAGGTAAGATACTTTATTTCTACTTATCAGTGGTTTCCTTACACTTATTATGCCACTATGTGCCATAGATTTGTCCATAAAGTTATTTCTGTGGGCCACAGATATGAGAATAACAAAGACCATAGCTATTTACCTGCTTTGGGATCTATTTTAAGTACATTCGTGTTTGAACAACTGCTGGTGGTTAATACCTAGACTCAAAGTGTGTCTTGCATACCAGTGTTGACACTAAATTTGCATTCGCGTCCCTTGAATTGTTCATTGATGCTCTTCAAAGAAGTAGCTCTTTTCTTCGCCATATTCAATCCAATGCAGCCGCTTTATATTCATCAGTGTTATTTTATCCTTGGTTGTCATTTTAACGAATCATAAATATATTCGCTTCTAACATCCTCTTGCAGGCAGACATTGACAAAGCAGTAGCTGCAGCACGGGCTGCATTTGCCCTGGACTCACCATGGAGGAAAATGGATGCGTCCGCTAGAGGGCGCCTGTTGAACCGTTTCTGTGACCTCATAGAGAGGGACAAAGAGTACCTTGCAGTGGGTATATTCTTCTGATAGAGAGGCATCTGGTAGTATTACCCTGATAAAGAGAGTGAGGTCTATGGTTTTTTTCTATCGTCATTTGGGGAGGGGGCCTCTCATTCCTATGGCCAGCATTAGGGTCTACCCTTTTAGATACAGTGATAATTAAGAGTTACTGCATGTATAGAAGGCAGCACACGTTGTTAAGACATAAGGAGTACCTGGTAATCAGTATACCATACCCGGCATTCGATATTATCATAAATGAAAGTGTCTCCTGGCCGTCCGTTTCCTATATCAAAAGATAACAGGTTCATGAGTTTAATGTATATAAATGTATAACAAACATTCTTTTAGTTATGCCAAAAACATGAATACAAAATAAAAGGTTCTTGCAAATGAATGCAAATATCGACCTAAACATGCTCAAATTGTTGCAGAGTCTGGATGCTGTGGATAATGGCAAGACGTACAATGACGCCATGGAGGATGTCAACTTTTCTATTGACTCCATGAGGTACTATGCTGGATGGGCAGACAAGATCCATGGACAAACAATACCATCTGGTACGTTCTTGATTTTCCCTTCGGTCTACAGTGTAACAGTTATGTTTAGATTATGTACAAGAGAGTACAGTCTGTACTTCTGAACCATTGTAGATGCCATCTCAAGGTAATATATTGTGATTCTTGTGTAAAATTAAAAATTGATTGTGAACCATATTTGTAAAGGATGGCATTGCACAAGAAAGGAGTATTTGCATAAATGCGTAAATCATCTCAATTTGTTACAGATGGCAATTACTTCACCTACACACGTGTTGAACCTGTCGGCGTCTGTGGACAAATTATTCCAGTAGGTTTTCTTTTTTTCAACGATTATAGTATCTATTTCTTGAGGTTTAAAAGGGCGAAGGCCTATCAATATTGATAATGTTAATGTAATCATGGTAAAACGGTACCTATATGTTTGATCTGATTATAATCATTTTTTAACAACAGGGGGGGCTGGTGTGTTTGCGCGCGGACGCGCGAAAAAATTTAAATTCCATGTACTCTATAAGTATGTTCCCACCCTTCCCTTTACAGTGGAACTACCCTCTGATGATGCTGGCCTGGAAGTGGGGTCCCCCTCTGGCTGCTGGTTGTACCATTGTCCTTAAACCAGCTGAACAGACTCCACTCTCTGCCCTGTATGCTGCTGCTCTGGCCAAGGAGGTATGGGTGCCACACTATAACCTATCTATAACCTATTTATCAAATTATACCCATGTTTTGAAATTATAGCCAATCATTTCTTACAGTAAACCTAGAAATGCGTTGGGCTATTTGAGTGTAAATCTGGGCTTGCAATAGGGGTCTTTGAATGAGCAACATATATGTACATGATAATTGATCTGAGGTTTATGAATGGGTGCAATGAAAGATTTAAATGAAGCCATCTAAATTAGTAGGCTATTATAATGCATGACACATTGCAATACAAATACACAAGTGATCATTTCCGATATATATTCTTTACCTATCATAGGCTGGTTACCCTGCGGGTGTTATCAATGTGGTGCCTGGTTTCGGTCCCACTGCCGGAGCTGCACTCGCATCTCACATGGATGTGGACAAACTGGCCTTCACAGGTTCTACTGAGGTAAAGTGGACCTTCAGTGTAGATACAATTCTCTGACTCTTTGATGGTAATCTATATGCTTAGTTGGAATATTAAAGTGAGTAATATAACTAGAATCGGTATAGGAACATAAAACTTTATGGCCAATATAGTTCTGATATGAGAATTGTATTTGTAATGATCTTTTATACTGGTCTACATGTATTTATCAGACCCATGGGGAATGGTCTCTGCATATTTGATCCACAAGGCTCCCTTTCTCAATATGGAAAAAAAACATAGGCACTCATAAGCCCCAATACCCCTTTTTCATTACAGGTAGGGAAAATTGTCTCACAAGCAGCAGCATTGAGCAACCTCAAAAGAGTTACTCTGGAATTGGGAGGCAAGAGTCCATTCATCATCTGTGATGATGTGGATGGTAAGTGTAATTATCTAACAACATCAATCTTTGTCAAGGGCAATAAAACTGTCTCTATTTTTCTTATTTGTTCATTGTGGCTCAAATGTCAGAAGTCATGGTATTTTCCCCAACAATATGTTTGTTCTAAATTATGTACTTGCATGGTCGAATATAGAATTCTATTTCTTGAAGGGATCATCACATTTAGACAGTAAAATCATCCCTTTTTTTTTACTCTTTCCCACAATGATTCATTGAGATGTAATAAAACTCAACCTGTATTTTTCATTGATACAGTGGATGAGGCAGTCCAGTGGGCACATGCTGCCATCTACAACAACCATGGCCAGAACTGCTGTGCCGGTTCCCGTACTTTTGTACAAGAGGGAATCTATGATGAGTTTGTCAAACTGGCAGCTACAGCTGCAGAGAACAGGACAGTGGGAGACCCCTTTGACCCTATCACTTTGCAAGGCCCACAGGTGGGTAGCATATGGGTTTTATCACCTGCTGTTAGCACTATTACTGTCTAAATAAGAAAGTTATGTGGGATGCCCAAAGAGTCCTGTATTATTTTTTACACCACAGAAGGATGTGCCTTAGGTGTAGTCTAAGTATTTTTTAGACCACTGTTGATTTTGAGATTTCACCATATCACTATTGCAGAGAGAAAAGTACCGTAATCTCCCGCGTATAAGACGCGTCCTCTAGGCCAAACAAATGCATTGTGAGTCTTATAGGGGTAATTTTACTATAGAAATGTACTAATCTAAAAAAAAATTGCATCCTTAAAATGTGTGTCTTATACGCAAAAATGCATGTGCTGAGTTTGGGGTGCATCTTATACGCGCAGCGCGTCTTATACGCGGGAGATTACGGTACTACTGGAGCATGAGTTATAAACTCATGGATCCAATTGAATTCAATAGTTTTGCCATTTCAAGTCTTTGAATATGCAATATGAGCAAAAGTTCCACATTATGACAACTTTCTGTATGACCCATGAACAATAGTTACAAGGTTCTACACAGAGACCTACTTGTATTTTTTTAAAGGTTGACAAGGAGCAGTTTGATAAGATTCTGGAGCTGATCGAGGCTGGTAAGAAAGAAGGTGCAAAACTAGCAGCTGGAGGTAAACGACATGGAGAGAAAGGGTACTTCATCAAACCAACCGTCTTCACTGATGTCACAGACAACATGCGCATTGCCAAGGAGGAGGTATTTAAAACTAGATTATCTGTGCTTTAACAAATTGAACAGTTCCATGGTTATTATCCCTTTTGTGTTACATCAAGATTTCTTTAAGTTAATCAACTAAGGACGAAAGTAATATACAAAGCACTAGTGTACAAAGCAAGCACTGGAAAGTCTCTTAGACCACACTTCCTCTGCTATAGATCTACCATTTGATTTTCTATCTTTCTGGATCTACTCTAGAATTTACATTAGAATTTCACCCATATGACATAATTATGTATGCCTCGGACAGGGCTTTTGGTACCCCTTTCTAGGTTTCTTTAAACTCTAGAATAACATGATTATTTTGAACAACTATCCAAATCATAGTTTCTTTTACAGTGTGTTAAGAAAAGTAAAAGATCAGGAAAATCAGACCATGCCAATTGTGCTTGCAGATATTTGGCCCAGTACAGAGCATCCTGAAGTTCAAGACAATGGAGGAGGCCATAGAGAGGGCAAACAACACTCACTATGGTCTGGCAGCAGGAATATACACCAAGAACATTGACAAGGCATTAGTGTATGCACAGAAGGCACAGGCCGGCTCAGTATGGTAAGGCATAGATGTGTTTTAAAATACTATCCCAGCTAAAATTTTATCATTTTTCAGAAATACCATATTTATAAGGGGTAACACTCCCTAAAAGTATTCTCCTTTAACTTCTGAATTGATATTCAGTGTCTTTGAGCTTGACACATGCAGATTTATTGTCAGAATCTTTACTGTAGGTCAACAGTGAAACCACTGGATAACATGACAAGTGTTGGTATGTCATGGGTCAGTGATCACCCGTACAGACTGGATTCCTAATGGCCTGTTAGTGCCACACCTTGTGGCTAATTTATGCACTTCATACCCTCAAATTGCATTTGAAACAAAATGTTCACATTATCATATATGCTTGTCTTAGGTTCCAGAGAGCTAACTAATATGATAAGGCATAAAATGCAAGTTTTTGCATATTTTAACAGACAATACATATAGGCAGTTAGCAATGTTTGATTTATACCTGTCATTGTAGGGGCCAGCTGGTGGTGCCCTCTTCAGTTATAGTCATTACCTGCCCTTAAACTAGTAAGAAACCTTCCCAACATAGAATACTGGTATTAAATATCTAGGTGTCCTCGTGTCTGCATATATAGGGAGCATATATGTCAACATAATATACACCATTAATCTGGGAAAGAGGTAACATTAACCACAGTATGATTCTTTAATAACTTTCCATCTGGTTGTTTTAGTTGAAATTGCATCTTTAATCAACCCTTTAAAGAATTTATTGATGCTTCATGTCTATTTTCGACATTATTCATGTTGGTACCTTACCTGGGCTGCATCCAAGCATCATTTCAACCCTCCAAGCTTAATACACTTCCAGACGTGTCAGCATGATGTATGAAGTGTTAGCAGACAAGACTCGCCAGCACTTCATTGGTGCATCATGCTGACAAATGGGCATAAAGCAGGCCTGTATTAGCGGCCATTAAAGATTTAATGTAATAATTGTAGAATATTGAATTCTGCGTCTGGTGGATCATATGAATGTTTCTGGTGGAATGTACCTGTCTACTGACGCATAGAGGTGTTAGGACCTTGTTTTGTTGTCTCCAGTGCCTATCAATAAAGTCATAAGTGTGGAAATAGAGTGATTTTTCAAATGATATGCGTTGATAATACACTTCCGCTGTACCTATAATCATGATGTATATATCCTCCCTGCTATATTTTATCAGAAATTGAGTACATTACATAACTGAACTCATTGTATCTTTCACCAGGGTGAACTGCTACGACTTGGTAACACCACAAACACCATTCGGAGGATTCAAGATGTCCGGTCACGGACGAGAACTGTACGTGAGACACCATTTTTTTTAATTACCAAATACATATGCGCGAGGCATGCTGATGTTGTGGGTTTAGAAATATGCTCCATGGTTGATCTCAGAATAAAAAAGTCCAAAGCCATCCAATTTGCCTTGATTATCCAGTTGTTACATTATGAGACCTCTCAGAGATAAGATTTACTATGGTTCAAAATGATTGATTAGACATCCAAGAAGGTTCATTGACCAAATAAAGCACAATTCAAAAGTACAATACTGAGATCTACATATTTTCAATAAATGAATATTGTGTGCATAGTTATGTTGAAAAATCTTAATATATGGAAAGATTCATTTTAAGCCATGTTGCATTATGTCATTTTTTCCCTTTAGGGGACCAAGTGCACTCAAGGAATACACAGAGGAGAAAACGGTGAGCGTGTTTTCGCTATATGAAAGTAGTCTTGATATTAGTTGATGTGAAAATGTTATAGACGTTTAAAATTGATCAGACTCTGGCATGGAGGTATAGAGACACCCACGGCTGTGACCAACTAATAAGAAGTTACTTAAATTCAATTTCCCAATGATGATACATTTATTAAATCAGAAATGCCTCGTGCTGGCCGACAAACAACAGGAAAACTTAGAATTTTGGAAACCTCTTGTAAGGAATCTTTCCTAATTCAATTCAGAAATCACTACCAAAAAGATTCTTGGTTAACAAGGAGTGGCGTCTCTGATAAATGAGATGCCTAGTGCAGCTTTATAGAAGGGATTCTCAAACTTGTGAGTCAGGATGCAGTCTATTTCTATAGATGTGGCTTTTGCCATACTTTAGTTTCATTATTAGTTTTACCATAAAAGCAGTATTCAAAACTGAATATTCCATCTTTTATCTTACAGGTAACTATTCGTATTCCCAGCAAGAACTCATAAGTCACACCAAGCTGTGTATTGAAGACGACCAAAGTATTGCAAAGTGTGTTGTTGCCACGAGGGTCGTCAACAGGAACATGTCTTCGCTCTCTCTTGTTTTGTAGCTAGTGCATCATGCCAGTGGGAATGGATGGATGTAAGTCAAGGTGTATGAAAAATTCTGAAGATACATGATGTAGAAGTTTTTAATTAACTGTAAAATACTACGAGAAAATTGATCTGGGCAAAGAAATTTGGGTAATTTAGAGGCATCTCAAACTCTGAAAATTCTGAAATCAGACAAAATTCTGAAAACTTACATCCCTGGGAATGCACTATGGTAGGGCTACATTCATGTACTATGCTCACACTTCAGGAGTGTCTGTGCTCAGCGTGAGATGCACAACTGTACTGAGAATGCCTTGTTTTCCCACGTCCATATTTTTGAATAAAAACATTTTGTTACATCTTCGTCGTGTTCATTGTATAGCTAAAAAGTGTTAACTTCAATCATACAACTCATAGGCTACTCACTGAAAAAAATGAAGAATAATTAAGTTTTTCGAAACGTTGCTCAATGAAAAGAAGCCCCCTATCTCGGTGTAAAAAAATCCCACTAATAAAAGTTACATCCATGTTTGTCTGGTTTTGTGTGTATTGCTCTAATTTTCACCCAAAAAAAAATGAAAGTAAAAAGCATCATAACTTTCCACGTATCCTATAGGAAATGCCTACAGAAACTAAAAATAAACTTTTGAAATAAGCAGATTATTTAAAGGCTCGTCATAATAATTAAAACATGATAGTTTGAACTGACCAAAGAAAAGGCAGGATTTGAGGTCGTCTATATGCTGTAGAACCCTGGGCAATATATCCTGTAGAAACCCCATAAAAGTTTCTATCCTATACATGAATACCAATCATCTTTTTAAAGAAATTTCCCTTTGAAACGTTATGATAAAACCCAAAATATTTGCGAGATCTTACGTCATCTACGCGTATTGCTGCTTGTGGCATGTGCGCACCCCAGCGTATACAGGAGTTATCTACATATAGACTATACAAATAATCAAGTGAACAATTTTCAAAATTACAATTCTATCACTCTTTATTCTTGGCCTCAGACGTCTTTAATGATGTACGCTAGCTGAGAACTCGACTGTATAGACAAATGTACTAGAATAGACTTACAGATATTCTTCTTGTGGGCAAAATCGATTCTTTTGTAACAACTTAAATCAAATACCAGTGCAACTATGCAACAGAACCAATAACGATACAAATGGCATAATATAAAACCTCGTGTGTAGATCTGATACATAACTTTCTGTAGCTTTAATAGATTATCTTCCTCCATTTCGGGTTACAGACGAGGTGTTACATATTTAACGATTCTATTCCAAAGAATGGCATATTTACAGACACAAGATGTTGCTTATATGCAAGTTTTTACGATATTTGGTAATGTTATAATTCAACTTATAGTGTCAGTCCATATTACTCAAAACAGATGTTTGATCATTATGATATGTAGGCCGTACCTTTAGAAATTCACAGTGAATACGGTAATCTAATCATATCATCAATCAGAAATAACTTTAAAGAATTAGTACACATTATCCTTTTGGCCCGCAAAACACTTATTGCTAAGTACTGAACAGAACAGATGTACCAGCTACATGTACTACCTACTGTAGTACAAATGTATGCTGATAAACTGATAAACAGATATATACTGATTGATATATTAACTGTACTGCTCCCTTTCTAGACATCGACAAACATAAAATGACAAGACATGTACAATATATTGGGTATCAGTTTTTGATAAAAATGATGATGGGAATGATAATGATGACAAAATGTCTGACGGCTGAAAATGCCTTTATGTAGTGACTTCATAGTTAGATGAAACATTTCACACATATGAGAATAATGAAGATGTCCACAAATACTAACATTGTTTTTGAGACCAGCAGGGTTTGCATTCTATTTTCAGGACAAGTATTTTGGTGCTCGGTCCCTTAATTTAGACAAAACACACAGCGTCTCTTGGTTTGTACTTGCGGAGCAGAACACCAGGGGAGTACCGGTAGATGAAAACAGGCAGGAGTCACTCCTGGAATAAGGTGTAGACATTTTTTTATGGTAATTCATTTCAATAGCGAAATAATCTGCCTGACAAGATCTTCAGGCACTAGTACACATACATTGCAAGTTACAAAATAATTGAATGTTCTAGGAATAAGTGTAGTTTCTATGAAGAGTAGATTTATTAGCTGCAACGGTGCAGACTAGCAACAGTAAGTAACAAAACCAACAAACATAAATCCAATATCTAGAATCATCTCCAAATGAAATGCTGTAAATGCGGTTTCTTCGAATTTGGTATGTTTAGCTATAGCAATGGATATAATCTACCGTAAACTCCCGCGTAGAAGACGCGCTGTGCGTATAAGACGCACCCCAAACTCAGCACATGCATTTTCGCGTATAAGATGCACATTTTAAGACTGAAATTTGTAAGATTAGTACATTTCTATAGTAAAATTACCCCTTGTATAAGACGCACCCCAAACTTGAAAAAATCCTATAAGACCCCCCAGGCATTTGTTTGGCGTAGAGGACGCGTCTTATACGCGGGAGTTTACGGTAGCTTGCTTTACAATAAAATATCTAAATGGAACATATGACGACTTTTGGAGTCAAACACTAACCTCAATTCCTCCTCCTATTATGTGCGATCTGTAGTTGTCATTTTTTGTGCCATGATTTTTCCATAACCTCCCCGACCACTGTCAAAGTCTGTCCTGTATTCATCACGTACCTGCATTGGGGAAAAACAGATGAACTACCGGTAATACCATTCAGAGAGAAAAAAAAAACCATGACACCTTGAAAAAATCCAGGTGCAGACAAAGCTACATATTTCCCACTAAATATAAGAGCTTGCCTAATGATAGCGCTATTTCATGGTTCAAATAGAACACACACTGATCTACCGGGTACATGCGTTCGTCTATTGATTGGAGCAGGAATCCACCTACCAGGGTTTAGCAGAGCAGCAGTAGAACTCTTGCCTGCTAGAGGGGGATTAACTTGAAATTCAAAGGTGGGCATGCATATGGCAAGCAGAAGCTGCAAAGGGAGACATTTTTTTCTTTTCTTTCAGAAATAGCTCGTCACAATCAATGGCAGATACGACTAAGTTATCCTTTCTGATCCAGTCCTTCAATAAGTCAATAGAAAAACAAGAATAACAAATATGGGATGCCTCACCTGACCACCAGTTTTGCCCCGTCCATACTGCCGACCCTCCTTAAAACCAGCATCCCAATCTGTTCTGATGATGCGGTCATCTAGCCTCGTCCCATTTACATAGCGCATCGCGTTCTCACCATCTTCACGACTGTAATATCTTGACACGGTTAAGGATCCAAACTCATTACAACTCAAAGTAAGTAATACATTATCTTGTGACGTTTAACGTAATATTGAAGTAATAGTTTCAGCTCTTTGAAACTTAATATAAGTACCAGCTTATGTTCAGTTTCAATGTAGAGGGCGGCTTATATTGGAGGTGGAATGATTTGAATAGAACTTTCATGTCACGTTGTCAATTGCGTTTATCTAAGCAAAGCTCTCTCATCCCTATACACCTTACTGGTAGCTATTTCATAAGTACAAAAGGCTTTCGTTTCTTTAGACCTTTTAAGGTATAATGTAGTAAGTATTATTCTTTGTTATGATTTGGAGGGAATGTCGCATGAGTTTGGGCTATAAGGATACTCGACGAAACAGAATCCACACGGAGTTTTCTTGAATTTGTCCAGCCCCATTACGATGCGCTTGACATCACCGCATCTTCCGAAGAGTTCATAAACTTGTTCTTCTGTTGTGTAGAAGGACATATTGCCAACGTACAGGGTCGATGTCACAAGCAGTAATCGATCCTGGTCAATACGGCTTCCCTAAAAGGATGGTAAATATATTACACATCAGATAAGCACATCATTTCAACCAATTAAACTACACTACATCCCCTTTCAAAAAGCAGTCTATGCCCCCCTTCTTAAAATCATTTATCTGCTACTGAGGTATAGTATACCTCTCCCGTTCTCTGTAATAAATTAAAGAGCAATAGAAAAATATCAGGTAGAACCCCTCTAAGACTATCCCTGTGGCCCTGTCAGCCTGTGTCCTGTGGCCATTGAGGTCTTAACTTAAAGTGTACACCGAGAGTTACTGACTGACAGTCACAGTGTCATAGACACAGCTTGGTCTTAGTATATTGCATTACTGAGAAGCACAGAGACTAATAGAAAAACAGGTGACACACAGAATGGCATTTCTATTGCTCTTGCCCTAATCACTCAGAGTGCATGTATTAGTGTTAGTGCTACATACCACTTATTGCTGAAATGTCAATAAAGTCCCAATACCGTAATCTCCCGCGTAGAAGGCGCAGCTCGCGTAGAAGGCGCCCCCCCAACTCAGAGAAGGCCTTTTCACGTAGAAGGCGCATGTACCTCTTCTGGATCGATTTCCGGAAAAACCCGCGTATAAGGCGCCCCCCCAACTCACAGGGGGGCTGTTTCGCGTAGAAGGCGCCCCCCCTCCCCACCCCCCTATATGAGTTCAAGCTGTCATCGGCACACGGTCGGCGTTAAAAAAACGGCGAGCAAATCTACAGCGACCGGTCTGCCGCGGTGCTGGCTATATGAGTTCAAGCTGTCATTCGCACACGGTCGGCGTCAAACCCGCCGAGCGCCCGTCGACACCTCCCGGTCTGCCGCGGTGCTGGCTATATGAGTTCAAGCTATCATCGGCACACGGTCGGCGTTAAAAAAAAGGCGAGCAAATCTACAGCGACCGGTCTGCCGCGGTGCTGGCTATATGAGTTCAAGCTGTCATCGGCACACGGTCGGCGTCAAACCTGCCGAGCGCCCGTCGACACCTCCCGGTCTGCCGCGGTGCTGGCTCTATGAGTTCAAGCTATCATCGGCACACGGTCGGCGTTAAAAAAACGGCGAGCAAATCTACAGCGACCGGTCTGCCGCGGTGCTGGCTATATGAGTTCAAGCTGTCATCGGCACACGGTCGGCGTCAAACCCGCCGAGCGCCCGTCGACACCTCCCGGTCTGCCGCGGTGCTGGCTATATGAGTTCAAGCTGTCATCGGCACACGGTGTGACGGTCGGCGTCAAACCCGCCGAGCAAATCTACAGCGACCGGGCTGCCGAATTGCTGGCTATATGAGTTCAAGCTGTCATCGGCGCATGGTGGGCCTTATCCCCGGCGAGCGTGTCGACACCTCCCGGTCTGCCGCGGTGCTGGCGCTATGAGTTCAAGCTGTCATCGGCGCATTTTCCCAAATGAGATGTTGGAAAAACCCGCGTATAAGGCGCACCCCAAACTCAAGGCAATTTACCTCCCGCGTATAAGACCCATGAATGATCTGATTCGCGTATAAGACGCGCCTTCTACGCGGGAGATTACGGTACTTGTGATATTGAACATTTCCCTGCTGAAGTGAAGACCTGCATGAATCCATTTGACCAACAAGGCTGATTTATGACCTATAGGTCACTTCCTGTCCTAAATCCTTGTGGTCACCTGATTGCCATGCATGATTGACCACCACTGTGAACTGAGGGCTGCCTGGTGCCTGGAACCCCTTTTCTAATTTCTGTGACCTGATTCCAGTAATAGCCAGCAGCCATGTTTATTTTTATTATTATTTATTGACGCTTTCGTCCCAAATAAATGGGTCTTTTTTTTTGCGCGCCTCCAGTATCTTACAATCCAGGTGACACTGTAGACAGGTACAGAAGTGAATGCACATGGCAATGTGCAGTATATCAATATATGAATACAATCTTTGATCTTAATATAGCTAGTCAATAACCTAAGCAAACTGAAAGTTATTTACAATTCCCTTGAAGACTGCTTTACTTTGTGTTCTCTGCTGAGTGTGACTTAATTGATCCCACAGGGAAACACCTCGATAATAAGGGCTTTTTTCATAATGACTTGTTCTAGCTCTTCTAGCAAATCTTACTTTTCTATCACCACATGTTCTGACATTTTGCTGCTCTTCACCTTCGCCATTTAAATACTTCTTCCACATAATACAAACTAATAGAATATTACACCTATCACACAAGACCCTGGTTCTGCAACTTCAGCAATTCAGTGCAGGTGCTGCCACCAGTGTACAAAGAGCAGTATTCAAGCGTTGGAGCTATCATAGCTTTGTAAACTGTTATACAATGTTTGCCATCAAGGAATCGGCGAATTTTATTTACCGTAAACTCCCGCGTATAAGACGCGTACTCTACCCCAAACAAATGCCTGGGGGGTCTTATAGGATTTTTTCAAGTTTGGGGTGCGTCTTATACGAGGGGTAATTTTACTAAAGAAATGTACTGGATTTACAAAATTGAGCCCTAAGAGGTGAGTCTTAAACGTGAAAATGCCTCTGCTGAGTTTAGGGTGCGTCCTATACGCGCAGCGCGTCTTCTACGCGGGAGAATACGGTAGTTTATAAAGCTTGTTGCCAAGATTTTTCGTCACCCTGTTAATGTGTGTATGTACAGATAATCTGTTGTCTAGTTCAACACCCAGATAATTGTGAATAGCAGATCTGGTCTCTCCATTTGGGAAAGAAATCAACTGCATGGGATTAATTGAGGGCAAGGCATACCATAAATCTAAATGGTTAAGCCCAAGGACAAGGCATAACTTCCACTGTAGGTATAACACCCCAGTACCCACTCTCGCAAGTCCCTATCTGTCACTATAGTAAATTACTCAAATATGATTTTGAAATTTCTATTCTTTGACCCTTTTCCACTGTCAAAACTGACTTTATTCCAGCAACAAGTGTAAAATAACCAAGGAATTAGAATTTGCGGGGCATTTTACTCTAGACCCAGTCATTGATTTGTCTTATCAGTTCTCAGGGGGTATGGTGTGTGGAGAGTGGAATTTTTATAAAACCTTGATATATGAAATGCTGATATTTTTGTTACTTCTTGGTTATTTTTTTAGTTTGAGGCCTCTATTGAAAGCTTAAGACATTATTATTTACCATAGAGGCAGAAATAATGAAATATCTGGACAGATTGTATATACCGTAATCTCCCGCGTAGAAGACGTACCCCAAACTCAGCACATGCATTTTCGCGTATAAGACGCACATTTTAAGGCTGGAATTTGTAAGATTAGTACATTTCTATAGTAAATTTACCCCTCGTATAAGACGCACTCCCAATTTCAGTACATCCTATAAGACCCCCCAGCATTTTGTTTGGCCTAGAGGACGCGTCTTATACGAGGGAGTTTACGGTATTTCAGAAGTGTTTTGACTTAAAATCAAAAATATTATAATTAAATATTTTCATAACTTTTTTTTAACTTATATAGGGATAACCACAAAAGTGTATACTATTAGGATCTTTAATCAGCTATTAGTTATGATCCATACCCGCCATTGATGTGGCCGGTATGAATCCTTTATTATATGTATTGTTTGTCCTGTCTGTTCTTTTTATGTTTCTATTTCTCTACTTTATTCTTTTCCCCTCCTTTCTTTCTATCTGCTTTTTGCAGACCTTTAAATGTATTATTAATCGAGGCTGCTGTTAGGAACACCAGAGAACACAGCACTATAAACACTAGTATAACAAGCCTCAAATTTCAGTGCATCATAATTATCTTTCATCTCTTTCAAATTATGTAATAACAAAACATTATTAGTTACTAACCAAATGCAGGACTATGCAACCTTTGCATAGTACTGCATATCTTCTGTGACATTCATTTGTCACTTAAAACCCGCTTAACGGATCAATTTATGACTACTACGGCTGGAAAATACGCAAATACATTCTATAATTGGATATGTATTCTTCCAGGATAAATAAAAGAAATTACAATACAAAAAAAAAAAATATCTTTTAGCCCAAATTACCCCAAAGCTAACAAGTATAAGAGAGTTGAGTAAAAAATTCAAGAATTTCGGGTCAGCTTATCACACTGCCATTTAGAAAATTTTGACTTTCCAACACGATCTATAATACTTATCATAGTTCCTTGTGGTGCAAATATAGCCACATAATCACAGAACTGCTGTGCTTACAGTGGTGTAATTGGTTACTCTCTATGATCATTCAAACAAATTTAATTTGAAATTAAGTAAAGCAATGTGCCAGAAATTCCATAATTAATCTCTCATAACTTCTGTTCTAGTATCAGGTACTATTACAAAGACAATTTAAGCAGCATTAGATTACTCAAGTTGGCAGCTTTCCGGTGATGTAAAATAATTCATGAAAATCATGATACAAATTTTGGCAGAGGCAGAGAAAGCTCTAGTTTAAAACTGGGGGAAAGGGGTGCTAACATGGCCTTGTGAGCACTTTTTGAACCACTAATACTTGGAATTTTGTGTTTTTTTAAAACGGCCTCAGATCCAAGTTACTGTGATGATTTACAGCAGAGATAATTGAATATATGAACCTTATAATCTTTTCAGCCTTAAGAGTATACAAGTTACAATAAGATATGCATAATGGAGAGTGACGCGCGAATCCGAGACATGGTACAACTACTTTAAGTCTAAAGTTAACAAGTTCAGCACAAACAAGATACAATTACAATGGAAAAGAAACTAAGAAAAAGAAGGGGACAAGACTTTAACACAGGACAGACAAAGACAAGGGAGATAGGAAGCCAAGAGCTCAAACTAGTACAACTGTCACCGTAGGGGCATTTCCAAGTATTTATTGGAGTATGCTATAGCCAGGGTAAAGCAGGTTGAGGTAGTCCGCCTGCCAATGGGTGTAGAAGTAAGATATTATTCTCTTCTTAAGCTCTGCTTTGAATTCCTCCTTTCCAACTAACCACCTGAGCGCAGGGTCTAAAGAATTCCATTGGGAGTGGGCCTGATAAACACGGTCTTTTATGAGGCTTTCTAGTTTTTGGGCACCCTGGAGAATTTTCGGGGCTGAGGTACCCCGAGTACCCAGGAAGGGAATGATGAGGGCCTGGCCACTGAATACCAGACGATGACAGGTTGTAAGCTGCATGTATATTCTTCTTAAATCAACAGGGAGCATCTTGGCTTGAACATATAAATCCTTCACATGCACTGTCCTGGGGTCATACACACCAAGGCAGGCCATTATAGCAGAGTTATACAAGACTTGTAGCTTCTTCATAATGGCTGGCGACAACCCAGTTGTGAATATAATTCCATAATCAAAATAAGGCATAACCATGGCTTTCATTATTCTAAACGCAGTACATCTATCTATCATGTTTCTTACTTGCACCAAAAGCCATATTTTAAATCTGATAGATTTAAACATTGCCGCGGCTTGCTGCTCAAATGAGAGAGAGCTGTCAAGAGGTATTTATAATGTATAACTATCTCCAAATGAGTATTCCTTATACCCAGCTGCATACTGTCGCCATTTTCACAGTTAACAAGCATATATTTGGATTTCGCAGGGTTTAGGGTAGGCGTCTTTCATCACACCATTGGACTACCTGAGCCAAGTCCGCCTGGAGGACCTCCTGGAGGCCGTGAAGTGTACTATGTTTACTTATCAATAGGGTATCATCTGCATACATTTTTTAAGTCACATTTACTTTTCAATTGAGGTAGGCTATTTAAATAAATTATAAAGAGCAGAGGGCCGATTATCGACCCCTGCGGAATGCCATGAGTAATCGCTTTGAAAGGCGAGGGGACCTTATTACAGATAGTATGCTGCCTACGGCCCTCCAGGTAACTCCTGAACCAAGCAACAACCTGGGGACTGATTCCAAGGGGAGGCAATTTCCTTAACAGAAGGCTATGATCCCAACAATCAAAAGCATTGGCCATATCGAGGAAGATAATGCCAATTTTCTTTTTATTAATTGGGTCAAGGTGAGCTAGGTGGAGTACCTGGAAAACCGTATCTTGTGTGGATCTTTGGCGCCTGAACCCAGTTTGATTTCTATCCAACAAATTATTGTTTTCTAGATAATCATAAAGCTGCATGTGAATTAACTTTTCTGCTATCGTACCTGCTACGAGTAGCAGGAAGATATGCCTAATATCTATGGCTCTAGACCCCTAAAATCAACATGGCGACATGAGCATTTTTTGGCCTATTGACATGTGACATTGCCACTTCCTTAAAATCAACACAGTGACATGGCAATTTCTTAAAATCGACATGGTGACATGGCAATTTCTTAAAATCGACATGAGACATGGGGATCCCCCATCAAGGGCCCCATATCTGCCGGTGAGGTTGGATTGGTTACCTTGGGAACAGGCATCAAAGTTGCATATTTCCACTTGGAGGGAAATATGCCCTAGACAATACTGATGTTCATTACATGAGTAAATTCCCTTTGCAGGATTGATAAACAGTCCCGCAGAAGCCTAGCTGAGATGGTGGGAGTCCCAGAGGATTTGGTCGTGTCAATTTTCTTGACTTCATTTTCAACTGCCCTTTCAGTTACAATATTAAAATGAAACTGATCTCCAGATGGGGTGGGCGCTATAAGGGGGGGGGGGGTCAGAGGGTGAGCTTGGAGGGGGGAGATCCGCTGCCAATTTCGTGCCAATGGTTGAGAAATATTCGTTTATTATTTCAGCTGTTTCAAGTAGCGAAGTCAGCCAAATTCGGCTGCCTACTTCCAATATCTGCCACAGTGATAAACATGTGCTAGAAAAATATTGATTGTCGGGTTTCTATTGGGCAGATTTACTTCCATATAGTATCAAATGAAAGGAAAAACATAGCTCTATGTGACTGGTACAATATTGTACTTTATTTCCTATTTTATCTGCTGCTTCAGAAAGTGAACATTTGGGTGAATTTGGTTATTCTGTCAAACCACCCTGTTTGAGTCACATGAGCGGCCATGCTCTTAAAGCAGAAATACTTGGATATTGCCCTTTATAGTTAAAGTTAAATTAAATACAATATTACATAAACCAACATTTTGACAGGATTTTGAGGAATTTTCAGCAATTATTAATTTCAGGCTGTTCTCACAAACTTGTAAACTTTGAATTAATTTTCCCTAAAAAAATATTTCTTAAGGAAGCTAACAGAACCTACAGGGCTATTCTACAGCATGTTATTCAACAGAATATTGTCAGTTTGTACAGCTACAGGGCTGCGATTTTCTGCGATTTTGAATCTCCTGCATGTGTAATACCAGGGAATTTATGAAAAAATTATTTATAATTCATATTCTAACCTAAAATAAGAAATACTTATACAGCTAGTAATTAAATCATACACAGGTACCGTAATCTCCCGCGTAGAAGACGTGTTGCGCGTATAAGACGCACCCCAAACTCAGCACATGCATTTTCGTGTATAAGGTGCACATTTTAATGCTGACAATTTGTAAGATACCGTAAACTCCCGCATATAAGACGCATCCTCTACGCCAAACAAAATGCTGGGGAGTCTTATAGGATTTTTTCAAGTTTAGGGTGCGTCTTATACGCGAAAATGCATGTGCTAAGTTTGGGGTGCTTCTTATATGCGCAGCGCGTCTTCTACGCAGGAGATTACGGTAAGTACTTTTCTGTAGTAAAATTACCCCTCGTATAAGACGCACCCCAAACTTTCCCAGCAAGGAATCCATTAGACGCCAAGATTTTTTGGCGTCTAATGGATTCCTTGCTGGGAAATTGAGGCGAGGAAAACAAATTTTTTTTTTTAAATTTTGCCAAACATCATCACAAAGAGATGACTTGTAGAAACTGAAGCGAGCGAAATCCGTAGACAAGATTTTTTTCAAAGAGAAAAAAATTGTGTTTCTGAAAATGTGGAGAGGGTGATCCGTAGACCAACTTATTTTTTTTGCTGTGGCCTAATATTGAGCTTCAAGAAGGTGTAATTGGTTAGTAAATCGACCTATGCACTCAAAATGCATCAGTAATTATGTACAGTGGTGTCCAAATTCAACACACGCTGTGCATGTTTAATGGCCGGTCTTATCCATATATTTGGCCAGGAATATTGGGTGGGGAAATGACGTGTTTTTTTTTTATACTACCAGTATATAAAGTGGCATAGAATCGTTTGTAATAGGGGTATCAACTTGATTTAAAAAGCAATGCATTGCAAACTACAAGCCCTTTCATATGTGGTATGACTTGTCTACTTCTGTTGAAGTTCACATTTTTTGGCTGACTTCGCTACTGTTTGGTCTGGAGGAATAGGGTCCCCCTGGGAATCCAAAAGATTAGGCTGACCTTCTGTCACTGGTGAAGAAAGCCTATCAAAGCGCTGACCATGATATAAGGGTTTCCTCCACTTTTAAACTACAGCTTTTCTGAACTCTCGCGGAGGAACGGGATATTATAAAGAGTTCAGGAACTGAGCTACCGGTACTTCAGCTAGGCACATACTAGCTTAGAATACTAAACTCTCATCTGTGTTCCGTCGTGAGAGTTTAGAAAACCGGATGTTTACTGGTGGGTGAGGAACTCTCTAGTGAGGAGGGATGAAAACACAGAGTTCTAGCCTACTTTCAAGTCTATTTATACCTCCACCATTCTCCCGCTCAGCAGGGAAGATGGCAGAATGACAAGAGGTGTGTGCAGGAAATCTGCTTTAAGATATTTATTATAAGCCATCCGATTTCCAAAATAGGTGACTGTGTACCTAACATATTATTATTAACCTTTACAGGGACCTTCAAATTTTTTAGTATAAGATTTTAGGCACTTACCTAGTTTTCAAGACTTTGTCCCATGCATTTTATCTATTAAGCAATGGATAGATCTCATCAAAAGAAGTGGATTTGCTCTTTAAATGAAGTCTTTATGCCAAGTATAAGGGAAGTTATGACTGATCAAAGACCCGAAAGCGTACCCAAAATTCTGCGAGTGTTAAGAGTTTAAATAGGGTCAAGATTTGTGATCAAGCATATCGGATACAGGAGTGGTTACATCTCTTAAATTATTATTTTGGACTATTTTCTTTTCAAGTATGGAAGAGTTTCCCATAAAAGGTTGAAAATCAATGTATCATATCAACTTTTAACAATTTAAAGGGATTTTATCTTGACTTAATATCATCTGTGATTTAGCGATCTGACAGAATTGGTGCAAAATTATGGAGTTTATATGAGATCTTTAATTGGTCAGAATTTCCCTTTAAATTGACATAAAGGCTTCATTCAAAAAGGAAATCCACTTTTTTCTATCAGCTCTATCCATTGCTATATAAATAATATATATAGGATTGAATTCTGGCAAACAGACAAGGACCTAACATGGAGAACGTGTTGGAAGGGTGATAGCGAATGGCACGCAAACATTTTTGTGGGGTCTGGCAAACATCCTGTTCCCCTATGAAAAGAAAAACCCTTGACATTTTCTTAACCTTTTTTTTTCTGTAGAAAGTGTGGGAACTATTCTCTTTTATGTGAGATTTGGCATTTATACAAAAAAATGCTTTCAAAGCTAAGGGATAACTTCACTTTGGGAGAGTGGTTACTGGAACGATGACCCCAAGGAACGATGATCCCACGGGAACGATGATCCCATTTTCTGCTCCCCAGGAACGATGATCCCATCTTAAGGAACCATGATCCCACTTTAAAATATCTCTCATCCCTAATGTTTATTGACCCCTATGCACTAGTATTTCATGATTTGTTGGTGATTTTGTTGGAGATAACAGTGAAGTTGATACTGGGAAAATTTCCCAGGAGTATATTTTCTGTATAGGCCTTCACCTAATATATAGAAGTAATCTATTATTGGAGTGATTTTTTCGTAAATATTTTATCTATTATATATATATATATATATATATATATATATATATATATATATATATATATTTATTTATTTTACACATTTATTTCATTTAATTATTGGAGATACACATCATCTACATGGATTACTTATAGGATTGTCATGGATTAACAGCCAACCTGTGAGTACTGTACACACACATTAGCCTACTGTCACCCTCAAATTCTTCCTAGATTTTATGGAAAAATCTTCATCTTAAAACCACTTTGTCAATAACATGTTCAGGGATAGGATAGAAATACAATATGGGCATATTTAAAAAGTGGGGGCCATCATTTCTTTAGGATGGGATCATGGTTCTTCAAAAGGTGGGATCATCGTTCTGGGATCATCGTTCCTTGGGATCATCGTTCATGTATTCGGGAGAGTGGGATGTTTGCCTGCATCAATTATTTCTCAAATAGATTCATATTAAACCCCTAGTCAATCCCTTTAAAATGAGCCCATGTATGTTAAGATCCCCCAATTAATAGCTACACAATGAGCGGTCAAAGAAAGGAGAGTTTAGCACTCCCCAGTTTCTGCTTTATCACAGTTTCACACCTCCACTGCAGCAGAACCATGCACTGGGGGTAGGTAAGCACTAAGGGAGTGATCATTTTTTAACAACAGGGGGGGCCGGTGGGTTTGAGGGGGGGGTCAGAATTTTTTCAACCCCTTGACCGGGGGGGGGTCAGAATTTTTTTCAATACCTTTGATGGGGGGGGTCAAAATAATTTCACCTGCTTTCAGTGGAAAACCCGCGCGCGTTACTATAGGCTAAAAGGGGACGTTCGCGCGCGATTTTTGTCCCTTATGGGGGGGGGTCGAAAAAATTTTACCCCCTCAAAGGGGGGGTCGAAATTTTTTTCGCGCGTCCGCGCGCAAACCCACCAGCCCCCCCTGTTGTTAAAAAATGATCACTCCCTAAGTTAGGCACTGAAATACCTCCACTGTGTGAGTCTGCTGCAGGAGAGGTGTGAAACTGTGATAAAGCTGAAACTGGGTAGTGTTAAACTCTCCTTTCTTTGCAAGCTTATTCTGAAACTATTTACTGGAGGATCTTTACAAACAAGGGCTCATTTTAACAGGCTTGGCTAGACCTTTAAAATGATTATTTTTTGTACAAGGTTGAATGCAGGGAATTTTGCCTTTGACCCCATCAAAGTTCAACTAAAAGTTTAGAACCATTTTATTATGAGAAGATCATTGAGCACCTAAAAATAAATGGTTCCCACCTGTTCTATGGTTAAAAATGATCTAGAAAATGTTTTCATTTTCTTTTTCTAAGGGGCTGCAGTATGTTTGACAGACCCTGCAAACTTTTTTGGCGAGATTATCTCTGGACACTTATCCCAACCTCCCCAATGTTGGGCACTTACCTATCAATTAAGACCTTATTGTATGTATTTTATATGGTAGGAAATTGATAGCTACGATAAAAATAAGTAGTTTTGTTTTTTAGATGAAGTTATTATGTCAATTTAAATGGAAGTTATGATCATTCAAACGTCCTGAGTCAAAGACGATATTCTGCCGTGGTTCTGTCAGAGCGCACAGTTCAAGGGAAAAGATGACATCAAAAATTTGCTTTTACATTGTTTGATTATGATAAAATGTATCATTATTTACATTCTTGAGGGTATATCTTGCTTATCTGAAAAGAAAATTGCCCAAAATAATCATTTTAGTGATCTAGTATACCTTGGATTCATCTTGCTTGATCACAAAATTAGATCCAAATTAAACTCTTAACTATGGCAGAATTCTGGGTCTGATTTGGTACCTTTGACCGGTCATAATTCCACTTAAAATTGACATAGAGACTTCATTTAAAAAGCAAATCCACTTCTTTTCTCAAGATCCATCCATTGATCATTAGATAGTTTTAATGGGATAAAGTCTTGAAATATTAGGTAAGTGCCTACCTAAGTGCCTATATTATAAGTGGCCGAAAATCTGCAGTCTTTGAACAGGTACACAGGCTGTCACCAACTGGAAAACATCTGAATTTCTAAACTCTCACGGCGGTACATAGTCACAGTTTGAGCCCCTAATGCCACTACGTTTTAGGCGCCTATCCAACTAGGCGGTAAAGAGATAAGAGTTTAGTATTCTAAGGGAGTGATCATTTTTTAACAACAGGGGGGGGCGGTGGGTTTGAGGGGGGGGTCAGAATTTTTTCAACCCCTTGACCGGGGGGGGGTCAGAATTTTTTCAATACCTCTGATGGGGGGGGTCAAAATAATTTCACCTGTTTTCAGTGGAAAACCCCGCGCGTTACTATAGGCTAAAAGGGGACGTTCGTGCGCGATTTTTGTCCCTTATGGGGGGGGGTCGAAAAAATTTTACCCCCTCCAGAGGGGGGGGGGGTCGAATTTTTTTTCGCGCGTCCACGCGCAAACCAACCAGCCCCCCCCTTTGGTTAAAATATGATCACTCCCTAAGCTAGGCATTCATCATCATGAAACAGTGATGGTAGACAAAACACCCTATTATCGCTCGGCCTGACGGGTTGCCCTATGTTTCTCCAAATTTAAAATGTATACGGTTATCACTTACCTTGAAATGTTGATCCCTGTATTGACTGAGGGCAACAGAAGCCGTCATCTGCTTCCTAAGTTTTTCTGCCATTCTAAATGTGTTGATTTTACGGGTTTTTTTACTCCGCGTAGAAAAACAATGCTGACTATCGCTGCAGCTGTGCAGGTGCGACGACGCCAAATCCCGGGTGTTCTAGTCCTATTCGGTTTAATTTTCCAAATAGAGATAGACTTCTATATAGTGGCCTTGATAGTGTAAATAATAAAATAATATATAACACCATTAGATAGTAAATCGTTATATATGTTTCAATCTTGCAAGGAACAAGAAAACTAACTTTCAGAATCAAAATCTTCTTAGCGAGACCTGAAAAAATAATTTCCAAGACGCACGCCAGGTGTCACCGCTGTTCTTCAGAGAGGATTTCCCGCCTTGCTTTTCCGCGTTTGTGCGGAGACTCGATCCCAGCTAGCACAAGCCATACATTTTACATCACTTTTATGTGATCTCTACGTAACACTTGTCAGATTTACGTAGAACTGATGTAAATTGCATGGCGTGTGATACATGCATTGAGTCCTATGGGACCTCCTTTATATTTGTATGATATACTTTATTTTGACTGAAGAAAGTTTCCGACCAAGCCAGGGGGCCATCCACAAATGACGCCATGCTGGAGGCGGGAGGGGGGGGGAGGGTCAGGCCCAGCATGACAAAATTAATTTTCCATATACCTTCAGCATTGCAAAATTGACAACAACAAAAACATAACAAGAGTGGAGGTGGGGGGTCAAAAAAAATGGTCAGATTCTGTAGGCCGTCATTTATGGAAGGCTTCAAGGGGGAGGGGCATAAATGAAAACTCACCGTTCCCTGATACCCCCACCCCCTCCCTCTTGATAGATAATGGCCACTCCCCAAAATTACGAGTCAGATTTCTGATTCAGACATTTATTATCATTATAGAGGAAGCAACTTTATCTGATGCATCTGATGACGTCACCAATGGGCAAGATGCACCCCATTAGTGCTTGTACAGTACTGATAGGGTGAAATTAGATGCTCTTAGTAATTTTTCCTTCTTGAAACATTATCTATTCCTTTGACAATATCCCTAAATAGCCCTACAGAAGTTGACTGTACAACACCATGCACACAATTTGTAAACCCCTCTATGCATAAACAATGTAGCACCTGATGCATTTGGACAATCGTGACGTCATCAGAAGCATCATGATTAGATACACCTGCTTCTCTCCTCTACAGTGGCAAATATCTCAATAACTATGCCAGAATCTGTTTATTCGATATAGGCCTAGAGGCTATCATGGAAATAGGGTAATGTTTCCCTTTAAAAATTCAATTCTTTTATTTCAGGCATAAGTTTCTTAGCTTTAACGGAGCAATACCAGGCAGGCCAACCCGTATTGGTAACAAACTTTATATATGAGTTTTTTAATGTGACGGAAATAGGGCAACTGTTGAGGCGAGCGCGATGCACGTGATTGCAAAGTCGTCGAAAAAAACAACTTTTGGGAATAATGTATAATCTCAGTAGATCAAATGAGAATACAATACAACCCATCAGGCATATGCGTGGCAATGCGAAGACCAGACAGTGTGTCAGTAGAGTGAATAAAGGTCGATATGAAAAAAAGCCCATTGTATAGAGGTGAAATTCTATGGCGCCAACTGGCGAGTGATGTGCAGCAAAAAGAGCCTAAGCGTAAGTTCCTAGATAAGCTTAAGACAATGTGAAGTTAACTGAATCGTATAAGTTGTGTGTACTAACAAATGTTTATTGATAGCTAGCCTCTTCTGCTACATGTAATACTAAATGGACACTGGGTATACGTTACTGACTACTATTTGCTGTATTCTATTTATTCCTCTGTTTGGCTCTAATGAAAATCGAATTTCAAGCCAATAAAATTTTCAAACTCAAACTCATACATATACTGTAGCACTGTGTGTTGAATTTTCGTAATAAACGTATACATGTCCGTAGGTTTACAAAGGGACAAAAAAGTCATATCCTACAATTGATTTACATTGTGGAGGCCTACTTGCTGACAAAAACATAAACCATTAGGCCTAGATAGTCTTACTATTCTATTGCACATTTGTAGCCTAACTGAACAACATCAATATATAACCCAGTAACATAAATATAGCGGTATACTATAGGCCTATATCCTCCCTGCCAGTAACAACTGACACACTTATGATTTCAATGTAGAAAATCATATATCTCAAAAAAATGTGTGTAAATTAGAAAGTATTTACAATCGTTTATGTATGCACATGTGTAATGGTTCGTATCGACTTATATGTTGGGTGGCTCGTTGGCTCGCTTACCACTAGAGATACCAACACAAGACGAGTAGTTCGGGTTGGGCAAAGCCCCGGATACCCCTACCTCTCGGGTAGGACTTTATTACTTAATATTCAGTAGGTAATAACTAAGCGTCTTGACTGGACCATGTCCAGTCCCCTTCTGCCGCTCGTCCGGCTTCTTAGTAGAAGCTGGATGCGAGGCATGGTGCTATACCTAGGGTTGGGTGTATTTAATAAATACCTATTGTTGACTTTATACAATAATAAGTTATACATACATAGGTAAGTCTATACACAAGTGTTCGTATAGATTATAGAATATTGAGGGGCATTATAAAAAATATGTACATGATGAGGCATCGTCGCATATAACCCGAAGTAACTAATAATTACAATTAGGAAGTGGTGCCTTATGCACCATCGACCTAAGGTAGTAGATGGTAACAATGTTACAGTGTTATTATAGTGTTAGAGACGCGATAAAAAGTGGTAGATATGTCGTGAAATGGTATTAACAATGTTTTACAGTAGTAAATAACCGACCCGAGGTGGGGTAGATAACCCGAGAAAAATTTTGTTTGGTTTGATTACAAGAATATAAATATTATATAAAAATAGCTTTACACAAAATTTTAATACTGGTAATAATAGACGTCCTACCAGGGTAGCAGGGTCGCCCTTACAAAATACCGGACTTCCGGTGAATCTGGAACGACTGGTTTCTGCAGCTCCACCCGGCGACATATATGTGGTGGCAAGCCACGTTGCTGTTATGGTGTGCCCTGATGAAGGTGGGAAGATGGAGCCCCGGTTAGGTGTGGTAATCCTCTTTGTGTTTTGGGTTAGTGTCCACCTTCGCTGCAGGTTCGGTCCCAGATCGGCGAGTCCAGTGTAAGGATAAGTACCTCTGGCATGATAAATGCCTTTACCCTCGGGTACTACAAAACACCATCAGATGGACACTTAAAGATCCTCCGGATCAGTGTCCATCTTCTTAGCCGACTCCGCTGAGGCGGCCGGAGCCGAGCTGCTGCAACTGCTCACAGAGAGCAGCGTGGAAGTTTCGCTGGGCGTGTCGCTCCCCAAGCTCAGCGCCCCCATCCCCGCGGATGGACTGTCCACTGCCTTGGGTGCAGGTGGAGCAGCCGGAGCGGGTGGAGCAGCAGGAGCGGGTGGAGCAGCCGGAACTGGTGGAGCAGCGGGAGCGAAGGACAGGGACGACGCAGAGCCGTCCCACTCGTCCAGGTGCTTCCCGAATGCGAGGAAGAACTTGAGGTCAGCCTCCTTGTACCTACGAATGTACCAGGCGTTCTCAGCGCGGTGGAACTCCTTAAGCTTTTCAGCTTCTAACTGCTGGCGCCGGCAGGATTGGATTGCCTCCTCGACATTCTTCCTCTCCTGCACCTGAATTTTCTCTTCCTCCCTCTTCTGGACCTCGTAGACCAGGTTGAAGGTGGCTTCAGTCATCACACGCCAGTAGTCGACTGACTTCTGGCGATGCAATGCCTGCCATTCCGCCATCAGGTCGTTCTGGATCTTCGCCGATTGAACATCGCGATGATCAACAAACGTGTTCGGATCCTGAAGACCTGACAGAGTACCTGATATGAGTTCCATAACGGGCACCCGAGGGGCCGTTGGTGGAACTATAACTGGTGGGGGCGCGGCGGCCTCCACAGTGGCAGGCGGAGCGCCTGCTGGAGGGACAGAGGGACCCTCAACCGTAACGCCTCCTCGGCCTCGGCCACTGCCCGGGGGAGCTCGGGTGGACTCCATTCCACCACGGCCTCTACCCTGGGGTTTTGACCGGCCCAAGGGGGTTAGGACCTGAGATTCGGGTCCTGCTGGTCCCATGGAAGGGAACTTCGCCGCATACTCACTGTATGTGGGGCGCTTGCCGGAAGATCCCTCACCGGCCCACCAAGATGTGTACCCGGATGGGGGAGCAAAGTAGTTGCTCCCGTCATCCTGGCTGCCAGAGGCTTCACTCGGGGGTTGCTCCGCGGGTGCAGGTGGTGTTGATGTAGCCGGAGTGGCCGCCTGGCTAACCGCCCTACGGGTCTGGTTGCTAGGTATATCTAGAGCTGAGACCTGTTGTCCCGACTCGCGACGATCAGCTCGGTTGGCTGGTCTAGGCTGGTCCTTATTACCCGAAGGGCTTACGGACCGGTCTGCGCGAGTCCTCTTGGAAGCACTGGTAGCCGTGGCTGTGCCTCCGTTAGGACCCTTCGAGTGGGCTTTGATCTTCTCCCGCTTGTCGTCTCCCCTCCACTTCTTCACCTTCAGGTGCACCTCGCTGGGCATCCCGAACTTGGTGGAGGAGAAGTTGATCTGGAAGAAGGCTAAGAGGTTGCCACTCTTCCACGAGCAGAATCCGGTCTCGAATGCCTGGTCCTTGACGTCTTTGACACTCAACGAGGCCCAGTTAGCCAGGAGCTCGTTGAAGCACTTTACGGCCCGTTTTCTTGTCTTTTCCAGGCCGGTGCCATGGGCCTTCTGCAGATGCAGAGCCATGTCCCTACGCCGGTTAGTAGAAAACGTGCCGTCACACAGTTTACTCGGACGGTCTCCCAGCACACACATGATCAGGGGCTTGTGGTGCATGTGGTGCTCCACTATGTGTCGAGCGAAGCGAGGCTTCGTCTCAAACACCTTCTCTCCAGTGAGAGCCAGCTGGCACGATTCGAATGGGCACCTCCGGCGGTTGCCGGATGGTCCCCATTGGGTCATCGCCCATTGGACTTTTGTCCGGGCCTCGTAGCTGTAAATCGACCCCAATTTGGATTTGAGCTGGTCAATCCAAATGAAGTAGAATTTACCCACTGGCGTATCCGAGGGGCCGGACTTCATCCACTCCTCGTCATCGCTATCACCGTCCTTATTGACGGCGCCCGGGCACATGTAGTGGACTGTGTCTTAAGCACAGTCCGCGAAGCAGCGGGGAGTCCGTTCTTTGAACCCCTCGGCTGCATTCTTCCACATCCATTTCTGATTGTCGTCTTTAGGGACATCCGTGGTCATCTCTTCCCAGACTCCAAATCAGATCTGGCTGACTCGGGCAGCTCTGGGTCGCTCTCGCTTCCCTCACTGTCCGTGTAAATGCCCTCTCCTCTGCGGCTAGCTCGGCTGGTGGTAGTAGTACCAGACGAAGCCTTGGTAGAGGACTTGGTGCTCGCCCCGCTGGTGCTGGCAGAGGACGCTGCAGTAACCGAGGTGGCTACTGTGGTTGTTGGTGTCTTGGAGGCGGGCATCTTCGGGTCGCCCTTACCCCTCGACTTCGTGGGGGGCGTGGGCTCCGCCGGAGACGCTTTCGCTCCATTCTTCTTTTTCCGACGCACGGCCTTGGGTGGCTGCGCCGGCACCTCGGGACTAGAATCCGACTGACGTGGATCCTTGTCCTTTGAACGAGGGCTTCTCCTACCACTGACCGGGGAGTCAGAGTCGGAGGAAGCCTTCGCCTTACTCTGGGCCTGCTGTTTTCGGTGGGCCCGACGAGCTGCGGTGAGCTCCTTCTGCTGTTTGGCGAGCTCGGCTCGCTTGGCTTCAACAGCAGCCTGCTGACGCGAGATGTCCTCTTCCGAGATCTCGCCAGGCGCCTCCGGTATGTCGGCACCTGGTTCCTTCTCGGACGCGGACCTCTCGATGGCGATCCTAAGGTCTTCAACCTCCAGGTCACTCTCGGTGAGAGGACCCTTTGGTGCAGGCTTGCGGGTCAACCGCTTGACCCGGTCGGTTTCCACCGACGAAAGGATGACAGTGGAGTCTGTATCCATATCGGACTCAGACTCTCTTAGCTCCGCGGCCTTCCGGGTAATGCCTTCGGAGATCAATACAGCTCGGGTCAAGCTTTCGTTGACCGCCATCTTCTCCGCCAACTTTCGATAGTTCCGGAGCCAAGAGACTGGCATACTGTCAGCCAACTCGTCGCTGCACGAGTCCATGACCAGAGTCTTGAAGTCGTCTGGTATGGCCTCGGGCATGCCTGGTTTCACCGCCAGCGGTCCGTATCCGAACATGGAGGCGTGCATGGGGATGGATGTAGGTCCCCCAAGAGGTGTACACGACACTGGCCTCGTCATCGACGTGAGCCATACGCTCGATGCGAGTTCTGAATCCCGGGGGATACATCGGTATGTCCAGGACATCAATTCTATCACCCGAAGCTGCCGCCGTAGACGTGGGCTCCGGGCGCAGTGGTGGTGGAGGTGGCATCCTCTCCCTGTCGGTGGCCTCGGCCATCGCAGAAAGCGTAAGGGCTGCCTCCTCTGTTGAAGAGTCCATAGACTCCTCAATCCGAGACGGGACCTTCCTCCAACAGAACGTTGGCAGTTTGACACGCAGCGTCAATCGTCCCCTGTGCCATGGCACTGAGGGCGACTTCCAATTTATAAATTGGCAAATGTGTTGGACTCCTCCCGAAGGATTCGTCCAACAAAAAGGGGAGTTGTTAGGCAAGCTAACTGAACAGCTAAAGGCTGCCAACCGCCAACACTAACCAGAGCGAAACGGGTGGCGTCTTACCGCCACGAGTCCGCTCTAGTTATGAACAATATGACGTCAGACCTCTCGTCTCGCGAGATCCCGCAAGGGCTATCCGGTGACCTAGTTCTGCGCTTTCCCGCCGCACCCGCGGCGCCACCTAGGGGACTAGATCCGAACTAACATTCGACTCGACATGCGAGACGCGGCCTACTACCCGAGTGCTATCGTCTGGAGCTTGGCGGTGTATACAACGCTTCAAAGCGAATGTACCGGTTAATCCGTCCGCCACTCACGGGATACAGCTACCCGGGGGGGGGGGGCGCGTTCGGCATCTCTAGCCGTGGAACGTATGTTAACCGCCTACGGCGGACAACACGCAGCAGCTCGTTGTGTACTGAGTTAGGTTACAGCAGACCTCAACCGGGGACTACGTCTAACGCCTTCGGTTAGCTTCTTATTCTTCCCGGCTTTACGTACGGCCTTTTCTGGGTTCCGCTTAGCCATGGCGAGACCTTTCCCATACGTAATGCCTTCACTCAGCGAGACATTCTTCCTTTTCTTACGATTAGGTCGTTTCCTGGCCTTCGTCTTCTTTTTGACTATTACCTCATCTTCCGGCATTTTTCTCGGCCAGCCTCTAGGGCGTTTCACCGGTACTACCACGCTAGGTCCGCTAGGGACAGACTCAGGTGGTTGGTAACCGAACTCCCTCTCCGCCTCTTCGCGTCCCTTCCAGGGCCGAAGTTTTCCGACATTTGTCTTCCATTTCCTACCAGTTAGGCAGTCCTCCATCATCACCGTGGACTCGGAGATGATGCGAATGATTTTAAATGGACCTTCCCAGGGCGTTACGAGCTTCAGCCGTTCTAGCGGCTCGTAGTACCTTAGTACTTTGTCCCCAACATTAAAACGAATTCTTTTGGCATTGGTGTCATAACCCACCTTTTGCCACTTCGCACTCTTCAGCAGCTCTTTCCGAACGGCCTCGTATGCCTGTTTGAACCTATCCCTTAACGACTCCACAAACAACACGGTGCAAGGCACCTCCGGGTCTATCCCAACCACTCCATACACTAAGTCGGCGGGCATTATGATGTCCTCGCCGAACACTAGCATGTTTGGAGTGCAATTAGTAGATGAATGGACAGTGTTGTTGTAAGCATGTACTACAAACTCACACTGTTCATCCCAGTCGTCCTGGTGGGTATTAACCAGGGGCTTTAGCACTTGTATCAGGGTTCTGTTGAACCGCTCTACCTGCCCATCCGACTGTGGTCGGTATGGGTTTGTTCGGGTCTTGCAAATAGCTAGGTAATGACACATTTCCTGCCACAGCTCTGACTCGAACTCTCTCCCTTGGTCGCTGTGCATCATAAGGGTAACACCCAAATGCAGCACCCAGCCTTTTACAAACGCTTCAGCGCATGTGGCGGCTTTGTGATTAGGAAGAGGGAACACCCGGGTGTACTTGGTGTAATAGTCGGTTACGACGATCATGCAAGTATTGTCCCGGGGCGTCGTCTTGATCCCGCTGATGATGTCTATCGCCACTCGAGCGAACCTGACACCGAACAATTCCTGGGATAAGGGTTGCTTTCCCCGGCCGGGTCCCGGCTTGTTTTTACAACAATCCGGGCAAGTGGCGATCCACCGGAGCAGGTCGCCTCTCATTCCAGGCCAGTAGTAACGCCTTTGTAGGCGCTCTATTGACCTCTTCTTACCGAAATGGCCACTAGCTTGGTGGCCATGGCAATAATACATGATATCCCTCCTCATCGGGGTGGGGATCACTATTTGTAACAGCCTACCATTGGTGGAAGTTGTCTTCCACCTACACAGTATGCTGTCTCGGATTTCTAGCTCGGTCCATTGAGCTAGCAATCGCCTCGCTTCCCTATCTTCTAGGGATACTAGCGGCCTTGCCGGTTTAATACCTGTCCGTAGGTATTCCATTATGCGCGCAGTGGTGGGATCCGACTGTTGGAACTTCTTGATGGTCTCCGGGGACCAATCGAGGTAGCTACATACAGCCTCCTCCCAGGGGATACGGGGGGTGGTATAATTAAATACCAAACCAGCTACCACAGCATTGTGGGCCCCGCAGTCTTCACAAGTGGCATTCTGGCACTTTCGGATAGGTCGCCTCGACAAGGCATCCGCATTGATATGTTTAGCACCGGGTCGGTGCTCTATTTGTTTATGCTCTAATCCAAACTCGGATAGATGAGCTAACCATCGTCCAATCATCCCCTCGGCATCCTTAAAGTTAAGGAGCCACCTAAGAGACGAATGGTCGGTTCTTAAAGTGAAGTCACTTCCCCAGAGAAAATGCTTAAACTTCTTCGTATACACCACTACCGCGAGGAGTTCCCGTTTAGTGGTACAATAACTACGCTGGGTCTTGCTTAGCGTGTTGCTAGCGAATGCTATTGGGACTTCGACTCCGTCCTGGACCTGAGAGAGAGCCGCCCCTATTGCATCATTGCTCGCATCTGTGTCTAAGATGAAATGTCCCTCGGGAGTGGGATATTTCAATACGGGTGTGTTTCTAAACAAATCTTTTATTTTATTAAAAGATTCTTCTTGCTCGCTGGTCCATGGGAATGGGTCCCGTGCCCTACCCGGGGTCCAGTGAGCTAAGCACTGCATAGGAAAGCTGACACGAGAATAATTCTGTATGAAATCACGGTAGTAGGAACAAAATCCTAGAAATGATCTCACCTCCTTAGCACTCGTGGGTCTTTCCCAATTCTTTACAGCTTCTAATTTCTCCGGATCTGCGCTCACTCCACTGGGGGTGATGATCCTTCCCAGGTATGTAATTGTTTTCTTAAACAGGTTACATTTCTTGGGTTTGAGCTTTAGGCCGTTTGATAGTATCAGGTCGAGTACCAATTGCAGATTTGCATGGCATTCCTTAAACGACTTGCCGAACACGACAACGTCGTCCAAGTAGACCAAACATTTCTTCCACAAAAGATCACTCAACAAGGATTCCATCATAGCCTCGAATGTAGTGGGGGCGTTACACAACCCGAAGGGTAAGACATTATACTTGAATTGCCCCATATGACTGGAGAACGCTGTTTTCTCCATGTCCTCGGGGTGCATCGGTATCTGCCAATACCCGGATTGTAAATCCAAGGTACAGAACCATTGGTTCCCACCCAAGCTATCTAATGTCTCGTCTATCCTTGGTAAAGGATACGAGTTCTTCTTTGTCATACCGTTCAGTTTTCGGTAGTCGACACAAAAGCGGATTGTACCGTCTTTCTTAGTGGTCATACAAACAGGACTGGACCAGGGACTCGAGCTCGGCACGATGACCCCTAGGTCCAACTGTTTTTGTATTTCCTGTTCGCAAATTAACTTCTTCTTAAGGGGAAGTCTGCGATACGGGATTTTAAAAGGTTTCTCGTTGCCCACATCTATGGTGTGCAACACCTTGTCGGATCTGCCCACCGGCCCCCCTTCCCTACCAAAAGCACTCTCGTACTTTTGTAGGAGTTTCGCTAGGCACTCCTTATCCTCCGTATTCTGTAAATCTGATTGGTCAATCAGCTTTTGAAATTCTTCATCTAATGGATGCTTACTAACAGGGTTTAGTGGTTTATTGAACCTAGCCTCGACGACATGTTCAACCGAACTCATCACACCCACACTGTCGCCTCGTTTCAAGTAAACCACTGAACCACTTCGGTTAGTCATGGGTAATACAGTCCAAGCTGCATTAGCCACTAATGTATCCACTGAGTCCAAACCGATACTTGATAAATACACCGTGTCGGGTTCATAGACTCCAGTTTCATTCCTCTGGGCCATCGATCCGCCACAAAGGACATCGCAAGTGGTACCCGGTGGGATCTTCACCGTATGTATCACTAATGCAACCGAAGACACCTGTCTCAATACGCATTGGACATGCAAGCCATACGGGTTCCATATACTCATCATACCATCCCTGGGGTCCAAGACGGCCCCATATAAGCTTGCAAAATCCAATCCGAGGATTCCGTCATCACTAACCTCTGCTATAGTTGGCGAAAGAACAAATTCTTTGCCTCCTATACGGATAGGCATAAATGTCCTACTAAAAGTATGCATACTGCTTCCGTCGGCTGTGCAAGCATTTACCCCCGTTTTGAGGTTCTCATGGCTGCCGGCCACCGAGTCGAAGAATCTTTTGGACACACAGGAGTGGCTGGCTCCAGTATCCACCAAGAATTCACCTACCCGGCCTTCCACAGATATGGGTACATACCACTGTCTCCCCCCTAAAGGAGAGGGGTTACTGGTAAACTGGTGAAAGTCTCCCGAATCACCAAGATTCAATCCGAGTCCTCTCAAAAATTCCAGACACGGATGACTTGGGGGAAGGCGTGTCCCACACACTCGAATCAACTCCTTGATCCATCCTTCCTCTCCCCCAGTGCGGCCACTCGCCTCTATATGTTCACCACCGTACACATAAGCACTAGGGTCCCCGGCCCCGGCCAAGGTGCAGGGGTGCGCACCCACAGCCACCCGACCTCTAGGTGAATTTGATTCGAAATCTTCCACCAGGTCACCCCCGGTAGCATTTTGGCATTCGTTCCTCTCAGGGGTTATACCCAATGCCGTGGATACAACCCCCACTAGTTTTCCACATCAGCGGAATCTGTAGCGTTCTCCCCGCCTTCGCCGTTATCTTGGGCTTCCTAGAAGGCAGCCATTACCGGCTTAGCAGCGGTACATTCAGAGGAGTAGTGTCCCATGCGCTGGCACCTGAAACATTTAACCGTCCGGCGATCCACTCTGGGTCTTTGCCGACTGACTTGGAGGGCATCTGTAAATTTCTTACACATATCCTCCATAAGTTTGGTCATGTCTAGAGACTGACCCTTCGCTTTATCAGTGCTTTCCAGAGGCTTAATCGCCTTCTCACCAACTTTCGGGTCACCCCTGACCTCAGATGACTGTCTAGCATCCCTTGGTTTATTAAACGCCTTCCTCGGAATATACTTCCTACCCAAAGTATTTTTCCTTAGCTGCATCGAACAGAAGGTGCCGTCCTCCTGCTCGATATCAATTAGTTCAAAGTCATCCGAGGTACTATCTACCTCAGACCGCTGAACTACCGATGCTAGGGGAGCCGGGCCAGTGGCATTCGGTATGTCCCCGGCTAACATGGTTCGCTTTTTCACGGCCATATCTATACCATTAAATATGCCGTGTAATGTTATGCCTTCCTTCCAGGCATCTCTCGCAGCAATCTGCTCGTCTCGGTCTCTCAGACCCTTAACGAATTGTGTAATTAAATCATCCATGTACCAGTCCTGGTTTTCAGTACCGGGCCTGGCCTTGCTTAGCAGGGCATGGAGCTCCATACCGTATGCTCTGAAAGCTTCGCTAGGCTTCTGCGTGCGTTTCTTAAAGCGGACCATCGGATCCTCCTTGACCATGTTACACAACAGTCCACTAGCAGATTCTACTAACTGCTCGAAACTTCCTACGAGACCGTACCAGGTCCGCCATTGCTCTACGGCCATGCGACCCGGCCCGCCTTTCAAGCATCTCACCAGATGCGGCTTGGCCTCGTATGGGGTCCAACCATTACAATTCATCACATCGATGAAATCTTCGAACCACTCTTTCCATGGTCGAGTACTGTCGTATTCCTTAGGAATCACGGCTACCCTTCGGGCGGAATTATGGGCATACATCAATCTAGTGCATTGTTGTTTGCTCCACTCAATCGCCTTGGTTTCGTTCAAGGTTCGATTGCCCCCTATTCCACCGAAGCTTGTGTTGCCCGGTGGAGGCGGTGGTGGCGGCTGGCTATACGTCCACTCTGAACCACTGTGATTTGTATAGCCTCCACCACCTTGGTTAGGGCCGGTACCCGAGGTACTATTGCTACCTGTAGTACCCGTAGCACCGCCCCTCCCTTGTGTACCTTGGTGGCCGCCATCGGATGGCTGGTTCCCTGTCGGTTGACTGCCATCGTTTGATGGAGCTTGTTGGCCGCTGTCATTACCAGCTCCCAACCCAACACTTTCTGTCTGATCCACATGTATGTGGAAACCACTAGTTTCCGCGCTACTGTCGGAGGCATCCCGAGGTACATAGTCCGGGTCTAAGTTGTGGACTATAGGGACCTCACTAATCCGGACTCTACTAGTTCGGTCGTGCTTATCTTGGGTTCTGATATAAACTCCCCCTTGATCTACATTCCGCGTCGCATTGTCATTGACAAAAGGATAGTATTGTGGATGCTTAGGTGTAGAACAGGAAACTGGGTCCCCTTGTTTAACAAACGTCGAGTTCGGGTTTAGGTCCTTACTCGCAGGAGGAGCATTCGCCTGCTCTTGCTCCTGTAAATAACTCTCCATAGCAGACTTATTTATTGTGAGGGTAGCTACATCCGTAGTGAGATTTCGCTGCTCCTCCCTTAGCTGTGCATTTTCCGATAAGATCTCGGATCGAATCTTCTCGTTTTCTGCAACTGCTCGGTTACGTTCCTCCTGGGCGGCTAATGCCTCCCGCTTAAAAGTATCCTTCAACAGACGGTACTTTTCACCTTTCTCCTTCTGAGACTGCTGATATTCATTGGTCTCTCTCTTGATCTCAGATTGTTCCGAGACCAACTTGGCCTCCGTCTCTGCCTTTCGGAGTTTCGGAGTTTCTTTAACTTCTCCTCCATGGCATGCAACTCGGATTGTAGTTTGTTTACATCCCGGGCCTTAGCAACCTCCTCGGCTCTAGCCTTTTCGATTGCTCTGAGTTTATTGGCTTCTTCGAGTTCCAGCTCAGCCAATCTTCTCTCTTTTTCCCGTTCGTCTTTCTCCTTTCGCTCCAATCGATGGGCTACGGAAGTTAAGCGATATTTTAGGTCCGATTCTTTTAGAATCGCCTCCTGTTCAACGGATCGCAATTTGCCGATCCGAGATTTAGTCTCCTCTTCTATTTTCAATTGGGCTGCCATGAATTGTTCATGTTGCCTCTTAGCCTGTAACTCTACCTGTTCCTTGACTTTCAAATAGGCCGAGGTAGTTTTATACCCGGGGCCCATTCGACGTCCGTATATCGACTTGCGGCTGCCTCCAGGGTTGAACATGGAGTCAGACAAGCCTTCATCCAAAGATAGGCCTAGGTAATGCTTTTCCGAGTTCCTCGGTTCGGCATCCCGAGGCCTAGTCTTCGGGGTTGCTTTAGGGACCAATGGGTCCTTTATAGCTTTACCATCATCGCTATCATGATCCAACGATGTCATTAGTGGGGCTACTCTGTTTGCCCCCTCTGGTACCGCTCCCGGGGGGGTCGCGGTACGCTGCATAGGGCTTTGTGCCATTGGGGTACCCATGTTGCTAGCCGAGCCTGCTGGTATAATAGGACCCAGCTGGCGCCTGCTAGTTATAACTCGGGACCAATCGCTCAAGTCCAAAGTTGGGGGTCTTAATACCCCCCTAAACAGTCCTGTGTCCGGTGCCACCGTTTGAGGTGTACCCGGATACAATCTTACGATGCCACCTCCATTACTGGTGGCCCCGTCTATTAAACCGGGTGTCGAGAAAACAGTCTGGACACCCTCTGGTTTGAACATTTGTTGTTGACCGGGCTTCCAGTCTAACAACAGATGCTGGGATGTAAAGCCATCCTCTTCGAATCCCTCTAGCCCAGGGCTGGGGGGATCCGCATCGGGTTTCCCGAGGCTTTCGGCCAATTTGGCCGCGCTCCACCCCCGAACCAACTGGTCACGGCACCAGTGTTATGGTTCGTATCGACTTATATGTTGGGTGGCTCGCTTATCACTAGAGATACCAACACAACACGAGTAGTTCGGGTTGGGCAAAGCCCCGGATACCCATACCTCTCGGGTAGGACTTTATTACTTAATATTCAGTAGGTAATAACTAAGCGTCTTGACTGGACCATGTCCAGTCCCCTTCTGCCGCTCGTCCGGCTTCTTAGTAGAAGCTGGACGCGAGGCATGGTGCTGCCCCCTCTTGTACCAACGGGGTATCGCAAAGCGACACCTAGCTGGCATAGAAGGAACAAGCACCACACGAACACGTCTCTCGGATGAATGGCACTAATATATATACAACGATGCCGGCCCCTACACATGTATATCCCAGCAGTTCCCAATCGGTCAAAATTCCAAAGACCATGCATGTAAACGTCCAGCCCAACCTTGTGAACCACAAAATGAGACATGAAATAAAGTCATACAACACGAAGATTTTGAAAAAAAAGCTGAATTTTATTATGATGTGCAGTGCATGTTATAAGGATAACATATGAAGATGCATGTTATGTTTTGAACATACTAATATCTCCTAGATAACACTTAACGCTCAGCATGTTAATAAATAATAAATGTAACAACTGCTGTTCCGGTGGCCGAACCGAATATAGACTAGTATCAGCAGGAAAAGATGCAGGAAAAACGGGAATCCCAGACTTGATAGTTGTGTGGTACTCTGTTCTATAACAGCATGAATCTGGTTGTTTTTTATGGGGGTTCACGGTGTCCCACATATGGGGCTGAAGGTCACTCTCTAGCCCCAGATCGTATTTGGACACCAATCTGTAAAAGATAAAACGAGACATTTAAGATCAAGTTTTCTGAACATCCACCCATGATGTTTTTCCTTTTCAACCGCATTGGGTAGTTTAACTAGTTTCAGACCTTCGTTTCTATTGCTGATGTGACGATGTTTTCCTTTTGTGATAACGTGAGTTCGATTCAAATATCTCGATCTAAAAGCATCTATGAACGAGTGATTCCTGATACTTGATGATCCAGAATCGGAAAAAGTAGGATTTCACCTCAGCTCAGAAACCACTTTAATGTATTACACTTTAATTTCTTATGTGATTTTACGGCATCACGGAGTTATTCCACATGGGTGGGTTAGTCAGTGCATTCTTATTGACCCACTGATTAAGGTAAGTGACAACTGAAAACTTTGAAGTGAGCAAAATTAATGGTAACTGGAAAAACATGACTAGCCGTTTCCAAAGCTACAATTATCAAATGGCAACATATGACTAAACGAGTGACAATATGCAACCTATATGCGTGGCAAATGGCAATTTACCATACCCATTACTGGCAATTTGCAACCCACGATTTAGCAAATACCAAGCTATGAATGGCAATTGGCAAGCATTGTGTGGCAATTGGAAAATGGAAATTGGCAAATGTTAACATGTTGTCCTATGATATGGATTAACATTCAAATACCAAACATAGATTTAACATAAAGTAGGGGAGATATATATCCTTACTTTTATTCTGGTCAGGACCACTGACTGCAGCAGAGCCGCAAAGGTCCCTCACGACACCATCATGTTTGACGAGTTTGAGACTCTTGTTAAACTTCTGAATGAACTCCCATTCTCACTTGCGTGTTACAAGACCTGAGGAGGGTGTTGCGAAAGGACAGGAATTCAATTCTGTCGGAGGTGCTATTCCCAAATGGTAACTGACTACCCCCAAGCAATGACTTCTCCCCTGTTTTGCAGCAAGGTAATAGGTTATAGAATTGATTCTTAAGTTTTCATGAATTGGGGAATGCTTTCCAGTATGACTCACATTAAGAGGATTAATTCTGAGTGTAAGGTAAGAAGTTGGCTCTGAGCAGCAGAACAGCCAGGAACTGGAAGGTGAGTTACGTCAGTGAGAATCAGATTCCGATTCTTTTCGCAATAGCCTCCTGCTTCTCCTTCAGCGCATTTCATAGGGTACTCGGGGTAGAGGCGAGTAAGGCCGGTGAAGCCACCAGGGGCAATAGTTAGTTCACTGAGGAAGGCCACTTCAATCTACAAGACACAGAAGACAAAGTTGTACTTTAAAAAGAAATGTTGAATGGGATGTTTTCTCAATAAATGATAAGACTATATCAACTTCTGATATGGGTGTTAAAACACTATTTATATAAATGAAAAATAAAGCATATGTTACCATTTACCCTGCAAAAATTTCTAGATTGGATGACCCTCTTTGAAACTCTCTAACAACCAATTTACAAAACCTTTTTGAAAATTTATTCTTAAAAAAGCTATTATGCATCAGTGAATATTTGAGTTGGTATGACTCACAGTTCCAGCCTGGATGGCATCGTACATGGCCCCTTCACCTGACAAGGGCACGAGTGTGTCATAGTTGTAGTTCCATGCAGCCAGGTACCTCTTGGACACTTCTCATCCCAGGGGGCAGCATAAGCAAAGCCTGTGCAATTGAATCAAATATTTCATTTCTGGTTACCATACTTGGAACTTAACAGAAAGCTTCTATATCAAGAATAGCATGGTTTGGCTGTGTCTATCCCCTCTCTCCCTCTCTCTCTCTCTCTCTCTCTCTCTCTCTCTCTCTCTCTCTCTCTCTCTCTCTTTCTCTCTCTCTCTCTCTCTCTCTCTCTCTCTCTCTCTCACATAAAAGTGACGTGAGGTGAGCCATAAGAAATAATGCTATATTTTGCATGAAAGGTGAAACATGACACCCTTTCTTACTGGGGAAACTACACATATCTTGCATTCAGAATGATATGTATTTCACAGCCTTCGAAGACAATTCTAAAAGTTGGATGTTTTGGAGCTGCTACTGCTAATCGTAGTTAATTGTGGGCTGTGTTACTTTGATAATGATAAGAATAAGAAAACATGAGAAAATCTTTGTCATGGTGCTTGATTGTAAGGCCAACTCCCACTACGCGAAAAATGGGTCTAAAACGCCTGTGATTCTGGATATTGGCAGCCTTGGAGTCTTGTCAAAAACAAAATTCACAAGGGTTCCCATACCACTCCTACCTTTCTCAAACCCCACTACTAGCTACTATGGGAAGGGAAATGTCTGTGATATTCATCTCTGTACTGACTAGTTGCTACTTTGATTCACATGTACAACATTCTTATGGCTATAGTGTGTGGAACTTGGGTCCTGATTTATGAAAAATATACAGACCTCTTGTGATTTACTAAAGATTCTTGTTTTCCTCTAAATCACAGGGAATTTCCCTACATCACAGAGATTTCTGGCCTCTTGTGAGAAAAATATCAAAAACCTTTGATGTATTCCACTCCTAAATAACAACACTTTGGCAAGGGTTCTTAGCTGTTATTATATTTCCTTGGACGATAACACCACCCTAAATATCAGCTGAATAACAACATATCCTACATCACAAGGATTTTCTAACTATTTTCGCGTTGTGGGATTTGGCCTGTACTGTGTAGGCAATTAAGTGTAAAAGCCTTTAAACTAAAGAAATGGATGGGGAAACAGATTTTCTTATTAGGCATCATTGGTAATACTATTCTACTGATTTTTCTGGATGAACATAAAAGGGCATTCATTAAGAAGAATTAAGAAAATGAAAAGGTTGAGCTTTTCAAAAGGATTAATATTTCCCCTACTATATTATCCTATGGGAATTCAAACATATCGATAATGATTGGAAATGAGCTGAAGATATGTATTAAAGGTCTATTAATAATCAAAAGGTAGGGGTATTCTCATCGGAAAATTTCCATAATTAAGGGTCTAATTTAACCATAATATCTCTTGCAGGTGCTCAAGAGGTGGTTATTTAAAAATAAAAAAGTCCAAACATTGGTACATCAAACTCCTTTATCCATGGGCGTGGAAAGCAGGGGGGGCAGGGGGGGCATGTCCCCCCACTTTTGACCAACTCCTCAAAAGGTCAACACTAAAAGGTCAAGCAAAGGGAGGTAAAAAATTGCAGTAAACCCCCCTGGTCCCACCCACTCTGAAACTGCTTCCCATGCCCCTGTTATCAAGAGTCCATTTTCTCTAAGATACGCAAATTGATACTAAATTCTTTAAAATCTCCCGAATCAAAGGTTTGATGCCTTCAAAAATGATTCTAAAGATAATTTATAGTTATACATATGCGTAGCACAACACAAACTCAACAAGATAGAATTAAAGACTCACCAATCCTAATGGTGCCGCTGGGTACACCAGATGTTATTCATTTAGAAGGTAACTTGTTTCGTGTTGTGGATTTAGGTATAGATCTTGAGATGTCTGCAGTTGTGCTCCTTTTACATCACAAGGGAATGAGTGTAATAATACACTGGTTAGTATGAATATAGTGGTAGATAAAAATCTAGTTCACAAAGGGGTAACCATAATGGTGTATGCCATTAACACAGCTGAATATATAATCTGAGTTACTCACCTGCTCACAAGCGTGGACTGGTTGCCAGGTTGAGTCTGCATAGGTGTTATCTATATACTATAATATAAGGGTGAGACAGTAAAGCACTTTTGCTGCTCTCTGTTGGTTCTATTTGCTATGCATAGACCTTGATTACGGAGGTGAAGTGGGACCTTGCCAAAGTCCCTACTCACCTCTGTAATCTAGGTCTATGTGTAGGAAATAGTTCACAGGGCATCTGACAGAGGGCAGCAAATGTCCTTTACTGTCTCACCCTTCTTATTACATATGGAAAACACCTTCACAGACTCAGACAGGTAAGCAGTCGATGCCCATGCACCTGCTAGAGCAATCGCTGGTCCCCATCCTTTGAGGGCACATTTGTCATCCTCGTCACTTCCAATGAAATGGAGAAGAACGATAAATTAATGTAAATTAATGCCCTTTGTCATTTCATCTCTCCATTGTATATTGTGCAAACTGGGACCTGCTTCAATAAAGCTGACGTGGCACAGAAAACCACTGTGTCATTCCTAAATAAGTGATTTGCTACAACTGCAGGGCCTACCAAACCCTATCCCTACATATCTACCCAGCAAATTGTCGTCATCTGTCGCCATGATTGGTCATCAATGGTGACTCCTTTTTGAGTGATAACTCATTCGGTCATCTTTCGCCACTGTGTGTTAGACTCACGTGGCATAGCAATTGCTATTCCTGGTGATCTTGTGGTATAACGAAGTTGTGTTCCATCTAGCGACATGTGTGAGCCACTTCACACAGGTTGACGAGGACTCACGACAATTTGCTGGGTATATAAGGATCACAGTGGGATCTCTGGCATGCCTGTCTAGCAAGCCAAATCGCCAGTTACGGTAAAATTTCAGTTTGTCACCTTTATCTAAGTAAGTTTCAGCCGATACTATTTCCGTATATATTGTTCATGTCTTCCAGTATGAACAATGGCAATGGGTAAAAGAGGTAGTATAAATATCATATTCAACAAGGAGGTACCTAGGGCATTTAAGAAATCATATCAATGCTGATTAAGTCCTCGATTTCATCCAAAATTTTGATATTTTTCGATCTCTGTAGAGGGCACAAGATATACCGTCAGCATCCATTGCTATCATTTTACCCCTTCAAGAGTCACACATCACTTTAAGCACACCTATGCATTATGTTAATCTTAATGGGTGAAAGCCTCACATACTACAGAGAAAATGAATGTAAACAAATATACATAAATTTATACTAACATGCTGCGACCAGTCGTCTCCAAAGCCGATGGTGTAACAATCCTTCTTCTTGGCAGCAGTGTCACTTATACTCTTAGTGATGACTACTGGGCTCTGGTCATAGATTTCCCTGGGTGGGTAGGGGTAGGGAGGGTAGTAGGTGATAGGGTGTCTGTAATGGAAAAAATAAACATATTTAGAAATCTCATACATTGTTCTTTAAACAGCATTTGATACATGTATTTAATAATATTCATCACATTGTCACTATAGTCCCACATTTCTAATTGCTTAAAAGATAATTTTGTCACAAATGTATATAACACAAAAAGTTTTTGTGTTCACCTCTCCTTTCTTATTTTTGAAAGGATTGCGTGCAAAACGCTGTATTACACTCCATCAGAAGGTTCTAACGAATCAATGAGATAAATGCTTCAGGGAAAAAATAATGTATTACATCATTCAAAAAAAAAAGAGTAACATTGGTGCCTATGCTTTTACAATAAAGAATTATAACAATAGCAATTGCATTTAAACCTTCTTGATGTTACTTTCTACATACAGACATATCGGGTATATCCTTCCTCCAGACTTAGGCATAAATAAACTTGATTATATGAATATACATCGGTAATTTTGTGAGATTAACATGACAAGCCTTCCCCAGAAGGATTATCTTGATCTGGGGGTTATACATAACCTACTGCTCTCTCAGCTGAGTCGGCTGAGTTAGCAAGAACTGGGATAAACCATACAGACCTTTTCCTATGTGTTTGTGCCTTTTCTTCAGACAGAACAGTAACTTTATGTTTTCATTCATATCTTCTCAGCGTGTTTACCTCTATGAATGCTAAATGTTTTATAAAGTGCAGCCTGACCAGTCATGCCCTATGGCTAAATTTCTTAGATATCTCAAAACTGAATGAAACACATGCTTTTGATATACCATTTTATTATTCCATAAATTCTAACATATTATTGTATTAATCAAAGAATATCTATGAAATTAATACATAGGTTGGTTCTAAGAGCTATAAGAGCGCTCAAACTTTGTATAAGAGCGTTCATGCCCCACTGCACACCAGCCACAGTCAGTTAGACAGAGTTTGTGACATCAAAGGCTCCGACCTAATGGTTCACTGCACAATATAATAAGAATAAGGGTCTCAGTGTGCGACCTCATGGTCCAATGCACAAATTAATAACTTGTTAGTGAATGCAACCGGCCGTCATGGGTGCCTGAGCACCGCTGACGCCGTCATGAGTGTCTGAGCACCCTAATGACTGAACAATGGGTTACATAAACACGACGCCATAACCTTCCGGTCGCTCTAGCGTCGCTCCTCATGGTCCAATGCACAAATTAATAACTTGTTAGTGAATGCAACCGGCCGTCATGGGTGCCTGAGCACCGCTGACGCCGTCATGAGTGTCTGAGCACCCTAATGACTGAACAATGGGTTACATAAACACGACGCCATAACCTTCCGGTCGCTCTAGCGTCGCTCCTGAGCAACCTAGGTCAAATATCAAAGCATCTATGGAAAGCCCATAATTAGACGGTTAGAATGAGCCCAAGATCAAGGCGGAACTCCCATTATTAAGGAAGTTACGCCATGGAGACTGAATCGACCTCCGAATGCGCTACAGACGAACCAGCGCGAGTTACGCGCCTATCCAGCGGGCATTATAAACTTGGCACATTCAACTCCGCGCATGCGCAAAATGGCGGTTATAAACGCATAAACGACCGAGTTATGAGGGTCTGAAGATGCAGAACTGACCAAGACAAAGGGGGACACAGCGGCGTCCATGGGGGTCCTTTGTCCCCCTGTGACACATGAAAGACTCCCCTCAAACAATTGTAGAGTTAGGCAGATGCTACTGGCTCCAGTCAGTCTGGAGGTGCTTTTCCAAGATTTGCTAAAAATAGCCTGGCTGCACTCCTAGTCAGACAGATCACCAAGAACCGCTCTAGAGGTAACATCTCCAGTCATCTCCTGCTACCTGCTATACCACTGCACTATGGTGAAACTATGCTAGACAGGCATTGGTTTCTATCATTAGTGGCCAGGGGCTATCTCAAGACTTCCACCAGAGGGTAAAGTTATTCATTATTACATTATTCCTCTAAGCAGCAGGTCAGGAGCTAGGTGTGGGAACCCACCTAGAACTATGCTGGACATTGTATTATTATTACCTCACAGGTGGAGTGGAACTGAACATTGTACTTTATAAATTACTGTATGTTTACTGTATGTACAAATTACCTACATACTAACTGCTGTATGATTGATATTTCTTACATGTTGCCTAAAGCTGAATAAACCAGTGACAACTGGAAATAACACTATTTTATGAGAGCTTAATGTATTTACACTATATACCACTAGTCTTATGATATTTCTCATATGACAACTTGATCATGCACAATCACTAGTATGACAAAGTGGTGGAGAACATCCTACTAAGATCCCAAATTACCCAATGCTCTCTAAAATTTAAGCTGGCAACATTACTGAAAACAATCATACACACAGTAAACCCCACTCCACCCACCCAGTGACCTTGACACCATGCCCACCAAGGTCACCAGTGAGATCTCCCACATACCAGTGAGATCTCCCACATACCAGTGAGATCTCCCACACACCAGTGAGGTCTCCCACACATCAGTGAGATCTCCCACACATCAGTGAGATCTCCCACACATCAGTGAGATCTCCCACACATCAGTGAGATCTCCCTCACATCAATGAGATCTCCCACACATCAATGAGATCCCCCACACATCAATGAGATCTCCCACACATCAGTGAGATCCCCCACACATCAATGAGATCTCCCACACATCAATGAGATCTCCCACACATCAGTGAGATCTCCCACACATCAGTGAGATCTCCCACACATCAATGAGATCTCCCACACGATCAGTGAGATCTCCCACACGTCAGTGAGGTCTCCCACACGTCAGTGAGGTCTCCCACACGTCAGTGAGGTCTCCCAAACGTCAGTGAGGTCTCCCAAAATGTCAGTGACCCATGTAGCAAGCCCGCTCGGGGCCAAATTGGTTTTACCCGGGATAAGGTGGTTCAAAGCGGGCAGTATTCAGTACATGGGTTTTAGGTTCGGCAGATGCTGGGTTTCCAGTCAGGGCCACACAGGGCAGCCCAAATCGGGCAAACCCACTTGAGCCCGTTGGGCTCCCAACGGGTTTTGTCCTCAGCATACGGTCTGGGCCACATTGGGCCGCCCGATTTGGGCACTGGTCAGGTTTAAAATGGGCAACCACATTGGGCCCAGGATGGTTTCAAAATGGGCATCCCAAGATGGGTACTTAGCTGCATAAAGGCTTCCCAGTCTGGGGTGAGAGTGGGTTTGGACAGGGCAGCCTCATCTTCTGAACTGTTCTAAACTCTGTGATGAGTGTTCCCCCTCCCTCTCTCTTTTTTGTTCGTCCCTCTCCTATCCATCCCCTACCCCTTCCATCTCCTCCTCATTCCACTCAACCTACCCTGCCCTTTCCCCCTCTCACCCCGCTCTGCCCTGCCCTTCTGTCACCCTGCCCTCCCTGGGCCTCCCTAGCCCACTTAAAAGGGTCTATTTCTCCTATTTCCTATCCCCTCAGGATGTGTGTGGTGCACATATGTGCAGGCACTGACACATTCCTCTGTGAATTTGTGTAATGAGGATCTCACCATGAATATGACCTTAGCTGTCAAAATGGTGTTAAATATCTATTACTCACTCACTCTCACTCCCAGCCCTCACCCTGCCTTGCCCTGCCCTGCTCTCACCCTGCCCTGCCCTGCTCTCGCCCTGCCCTGCCCTGCTCTCGCCCTGCCCTGCCCTACTCTCATCCTGCCCTGCCCTCCTCTCACCCTGCCCTGCCCTGCTCTCACCCTTGCCCTGCCCTGCTCTCACCCTGCCCTGACCTGCTCTCGCCCTGCCATGCCCAGCTCTCACCCTGCCATGCCCTACTCTCACCCTGCACTGCCCTGGCATCTCCTTCGCTCACATGCCCTGCCCTGCTCTCACCCTGCCCTGCCCTGCTCTTACCCTGCCCTGCTCTCACCCTGCCCTGCCCTCTCACCCTGCCCTGTCCTACTCTCACCCTGCACTGCCCTGGCATCTCCTTTGCTCACATGCCCTGCCCTGCTCTCACCCTGCCCTGCCCTGCCCTCATCTCACCCTGCCTTGCCCTCTTCTCACCCTGCTCTGCCTTCCTCTCACCCTGCCCTGCCCTCCCCCCCCCTCCCTTCCCTCCACCACTGCTGTAGGACACTTTCCCTATACCATTAATACACAGGTAGGTTCATAGTAGGGATCCAGATATTTCATGTAAAAGGCAACACTGACTAGTCCTGGAAAGAACAGCTTCATGTCTTTCTTTGTACTAGTAGGCCTGCAAGGTGTATTTGTGGTGCGGGGGCAAACAGGTCCCACACTTGGCCAGGTATAAGAGGACTATATATAGAGGCAATTGAGAAACCCAAAATATCCCATGCCCCTGTAGGCCAGTCCATGGCAGACTCACTACAAAGTGGTTTCACAGCACTCCAGGCAGAATTCTACTACCCATACCAAACTTATTTCTTTTAGACATAGGACAACTGGAATAGACTACTAAATCAGATATGAAGTAATAATGTGCAGACTTTCTCATAGTCTGGAAATACTTAGATGTTTCTAGTCAAAAGTGCAAATCAAGGTCATCTGAGTAGTAGTGGAATGGCAACACCATTTCTATTGCACTGAACTTGGAACAAGAGCAGATATGCAGAGGTACAGTCATTGTGAACTTGAAGGCTCTCTTCTCTACTCCTACATAGGGAATTAGTAGGGGAGGATTGAGGCCAGAATGTCACTTTAATGAATCAAAGTGCCTTGTGTTGGCTGAATGAGTTTGATTCAAATGAATGGTACTGCTCTGCTTTTCCACTTGGGTAGATATTGCATTTACTGCTTTGGTGATGGGGGGGGGGTTAGATTAGCTCAAGGATTTGTTGCTTATTGACCTTTAAAAAAAAGAAAAGATTTTGGATAAATTTCTCAAAAAGAATTTTTAACATGTCACCACTAATTTTTCATCAAATCGGGCAGCCCACTTTAGGCCACACCAAAAACCCATGTTAAACTCACTTTCAGCCCAAATCGGTGAGCCCAATTTCAAACAGATCTGTGCCCGAATCGGTTAGCCCAGTGTGGCCCAGACCCTTTGCTGAGGACAAAACCCATCGGGCGCCCACTGTGTTAACCCAGTGTGGCCCACATCAGGAGCCCGCTCTGGCCCAGACTCGGGCCACACCATTTTTGCTACCTGGGGAGGTCTCCCACACGTCAGTGAGGTCTCCCACACGTCAGTGAGGTCTCCCACACGTCAGTGAGGTCTCCCACACATCAGTGAGGTCTCCCAAACATCAGTGAGGTCTCCCCAATGACATTCTCAGTTTGATCTCCAACATGTCAGTGATACCTACAACACACCAGTGATCCCACACCTTCCACCATGGCCGACACTGAAGAAGGTCCTCAACCCAATCAGGCAGCTGAAAGGATAAGGGCCTACGAAAAGACCATCCAGGATGCAGTTACTGCCCTAGAAGCAAACAAAGCCCAACATGATGCTCATGCCCTTGCCTCAAAGGAAAGGGAGAGGATCCTCAGTCAACAATTAGATGACCATCGGAAGGCCCTAGAACAGGCACAACAACAGATATCAGACCTCATGAAGCTGGTATCAACTCAGACCTCACAGCCTCCCACACCCACCACAACACCTATTGTCACACCATCTGCCTCTGGATCCAAGGAGGATGTCATGATCTCCATGATGTCCAACATGACCAGGATCCTAGACAGACAACAACACGACGACAGGAAGATCAGGCAACACGAGGTAACCAAACCCAAAACTTTTTCTCACCCATCACCACTCATGTCAACAGCACTATTTATTGATCACAAATTCCCAGAGTATCTGAAGGACAGGTACAAATTAACAGACAGTGACACCATGGTAACATATTTACCCAAGTACCTTGAAGGACAAGCATTGGCTTGGTTTGAAACCTTCAAGGAAAGTGCCACACCTGATAAGTTGACATGGTCCAATGTAGTACATGAACTAAAAGAGTATTTTGCTACTCAAGACAATATTATCTCCAGGACTGCACTCCATGCACAAGAGATAGATGAACCTGTATCTGATTATGCAATGTATCTCAGAAAAGCGTGTAATGCCCAATGCCTAAAGGACGACACCTTATTTAAAACATTCACCCAAGGCATAAGGCCCTGGATCTCTGTAGCTCTTGAGAACAAGAAAATAGACTCTTTTAACCAAGCCCTAGACCTAGCCTTAGAGGTTGAGACTCAAGAAAGATCTAGGAAAACAAGGGATGCAGAGTCTAACCCACAGCCTACTAAGAAAAAGGTCCAGGAAATCACCACTAGTTCAGATGAAGATGTTAACCTAATGTCTAGTGCCCATGTAAGGCAACAGGAAGCTAAGGCTATATCCAAAGACCCTACCGGTAGATATAGAGGAAATAACTATGACCCCAACTACCAATCCAATAGAGGTAGAGGTAGGGGGGGCAACAGCAACAACCGGGGGGGTCACAACAGTAGGAAAGACAACAGCTCTTCCAACTCCAACAATGGTAACTCTTCATACAGTGATAGGAGAGACAGAACCCCAAGTAATGGCAGATCCTATAATAATCAGGGATCCAACAGTAGGAGCCATAGTCCACATAGGAACTACAACTCTGGATCCTACAACAACAATGGTTCCTACAACAACAGCCAGGGTTCAAACAACTCTGGATCCTATAATCAAGGATCCAACAGTAGGAGCCACAGTCCACATAGGAACTACAACAGTGGATCCTACAACAACAACGGTGCCTACAACAATCAGGGATCCAACAACTCCGGATCCTACAGCAACCAGGGTTCTAATAACTCTGGACAATACAGCAACTCTGGTCATTATAACCAGGGTTTCAACCCACATCAGGAGGATCACAAACCTAACACAAGAGGCTACCAGGGGAACCAACACAGTAACCCCCAAACAATACCTCAAGTGATGGATCAACTCTCCAAGCTCCTGGTCGCAAGCATCGCAACCACCCCACAGAACCAGGAAAACTACGATGTCACAGTGCCGATGGGCCAGTGCACTGTGACACCCCAAATACAAACAATCAATCAGGATTAACAAAGATCCAACCAGAGACAATTGCTAGTGCCAATATACCATCTAACAGACAGAGACGTCCATCAGTGATACACATCACCCCACCAGATTCATCATCAAAGGATACAGGTGAGAGTACCAAGCTTTCTATTGTACTTCTTCAAAATGGCTGTATCAATGCAAATCTATATGATGTTTCAGATGTACAATGTTTGGTTGATACAGGTGCTACTATCACCTGTGTCAGACAATCATTCCTCATGGACCTCCAAAAGAGATTCCATATCCAACTGAGGAAATCTAAAATCAACATCCATTTGGCAGATGGATCGGTGTGTCATGTTAGACATTCAGCTATGCTGAACTTTAGAATCCAAGGTGTCAGATTCCAATACCAATTCGCTGTAATACCCAACCTCACACAGCCCGTGGTACTCGGCACAGATTTCTTAAGCACTACAAAATCTCAAATTGAATTTAATGTTGATCCTGAACAAATTCTCAAACCCATTAGGGCAGTGAGGGATTTTACCATCCCTCCATTCTCTGAACTTGCAGTATTGGGTAAGGTCACATCTACTCAATCACTGCAAGGGAAAACTGGAGTAGTAGATAACCTCCAAAGAAATAACAATGCCCCATATCTAGTTCAAAGGGCAGCAGTAACCCCCAGGGAAAATAACAAACATCCCCTAGTGTTACTCAACACCAGCAGGCGCCCACATAAAATCAAAAAGGGTGCCATCATAGCTCTATTTCAGGAAGTCAAGGAATCTGATTTAGAAAAACCTCAACAGGTGTCAGACACAACCCCACACACTGATCAATCCATCTCAGCCATACGGCCTGAGGATGTAACTCAATTCAGTGACACAGACTCAGACTGTGAGTCCACATATGCTGACCCTGAACCCAACTCAATCAGACTCTCTGAAATAGCTGCTATACATAGTGAGGCACATGACCTCGAGCCAGAATTGGAAGAGAATGTTCCACCAAAATCTGTGCTCACATCCAAAGATCAGCATGATAGATTAGGATCACTGCTGACCAAGTATGATGATATATTTGTAGGAAAAGATGGAGACATTGGTGCTACACACCTGTATACCCACTCAATACATGTAAAACCTGAAGCAGTGCCATGTCATTTCCTACCATATAGACAAACACCAGAAAAACAGGCCGCAATAGGGGAAGAGTGTGAAAGGCTAGTACAACAGGGCATTCTGAGAGAATGTGCCGAGGGCCCCTGGGCCTCCAGATCCTTTTTAGTACAAAAATCATCAGGAGGCCATAGGCTCGTCACAGATTTTCGTTATTTGAACCAGAACACGATAAATCAAGCCTTATCTACACCCCGAGCCGATGACACTCTGGACATGATAGGGTCACTCAGACCAAGAGTATTCAGAAAGCTAGATGCCCAACAGGAATTCCTATAAGACAGGAGGACCAGCATAAAACCGCATTCATAGCAAATGACAAAAAATATGTCTATGAAAGGATGCCGATGGGTTTAGCGACGGCACCGGCGGGATTCTGCCATCTAGTCACATTAATTCTGAACAAACTCAAGTACAAATGTGCCCTACCATACCTAGATGACATATTGGTATTATCACCATCAATCGAACAACACTTCCATGACCTGGAAGATGTGTTCAACAGCCTAAGAGTTGGTAAACTCAAACTGAAGAAATCAAAATGTGAATACTTCATAGACAGAATAGACTTCTTGGGAATGAGAGTGACACCCATGGGACTGCAACCATCTCCCACAAAGGTGGAATCAATCAAAACCTTCCCAACGCCAAAATCAGTCAAAAATGTCCGATCCTTCACAGGCCTATGCCAATACTTCAAAAAGTTTATCAAAGGTTATGCCCAAATTGCTAGACCATTGTATGATCTACAGACACATCTCAAAGCATTTGTCTGGACAGAGGATGCAGATAATGCTTTCAAAACTTTAAAGCATGCCCTCTGTACCAATGCTCTTCTCAGATATCCAAACTATGAGAAAGAGTTCAGTTTGGCAACTGATGCTTCCAATGTGAGCTTAGGAGCTGTACTCTCACAGAGAGATAATGAAGGAGTGCTCAGACCAGTAGCCTTTGCAGGTAGAACCCTCTCCAAACATGAGAGAAATTACAATACCACAGAGAGAGAACTACTGGGAGTAGTGTATGGAGTATTACACTTCAGACACTATCTAGAGACCAGACACTTCCAATTATACACAGACCATGCAGCCCTAATCCCACTACTAACCAATACAGGACTCACACATAGATGGGCCAGATGGGCTCTAGACATACAACAATTTTCATTCACCATCCAACACGTGAAAGGTGATGATAACACACCACCAGATGCTATGTCTAGAAGGGAATACCCAGATTCTGGACCCATGACTAACCCTCCACCCCCACCAAGGAGAGTTAGAGCAGCCAGTAGAACCAAGTTTGCAAAAGTAACAAAGAAAGTACCATTCAAAAGGGATGATCCACCCAACACCATTGAAAGGCCAGAGACACCCATTAGGGGTATCTTGAAGCAATCTACACACTATGTGTTTTGCCACTGTGAGAGAGAATACTCACAACTCTTTCCAGATAATGACTTCGAGCCTATTGAATTCTCATCACTCAATCAGATGCTGAAGGCAACTCCGAAGGAGCCACCCTTCACCCCACCTGACTCAGATGATGAAGATTCAGAAGACACAATATATGCTATCACTCAAGCAACTTCCAAATCAGTCAGATTCTTTGAACCGATGCAGGGAGAGGAAACATCAAACCATTTGTGTCCTATGACCACACGCTCAAAGACCAGAGAAATGATTCAGGAGGGCACACCAAAACCCCCCACACAATCACAAACTATTCTGAATGAGAAAAAGGTCACAGGAAACAAACCTACCAAAACCCCACCTGCCAGGAAAAATGTCACAAAAGACACTGCATCTACTAAATCAAGGAACTCTGAGACAAGGAAGAATGACAAAAAGCAAATTGTGCCTTTAAAGAAAAAGGTTGCCACTCCCACCAAGGCGAGAATAGGCCCTCTAAAGGAGCCTACACACCAAAACAAGAGTGACACACCCCAACAAAAGGCACAAGATAGGCCAATAGTCGATGAAAAAGAAAAAGAAAGAGACAGAATAAAACAACATGTGCTAGATATAAATCAACTACTGGATCAGATTCCCAACACATCCATCTCAGGTACGAACCTTGGCTTGGAACAAAGGAAGGACAAGGAACTATTGCCCCTCATACAATATCTTGAGGATGGGACCTTGCCTGCACCAAAAGCACAAGGAAATAGAATCATCAACCAAGGCCAGATATACACCTTGGTAAATGGTACATTAGTCCATATATGCCCCATAAATTGGAGAAAAACCAATACTGTACCACTTCAAATTGTTATACCACAGCAATGGGTAACAAGTACACTACAGTATTTCCATGACTCACCTACCGGCGGCCATCTTGGTTCCAGTAGGATGCTGTCAGCACTCCGACCTAGGGTATATTGGAAGTCTATGCTAGCAGACACAACAAAATATGTTTCCACCTGCCACACATGCCTCACAGCAAAAAGGCAGGTACACTCACACAAAACGCCAATGACAGTGAGAGAGTACATGGCTTCACCAATGAAGTTCCTAAACCTCGACGCGGTGGGACCACTTCCCACAACTGCCAGGGGAAACAAACATATACAAGTCTGCATAGATTATGCTACCAGATATGCAACAGCTTGGGCTACTACTGACTTAAAAGCTGAAACAACAGCAGCAGAGTTCTACAAGAATATAATTTGTCATCATGGAACACCAGCCACTCTTCAAACAGACAATGGAACATGTTATACAGGTGCAAAGTTCACAAAGTTAACTAAACACCTCAAGATCAAACATAAATTCTCCTCACCATACAGGCCACAATCAAATGGGCTTGTAGAGAGATTCAATGCTAGCATAGGCACAGCACTCAGAGCATTCTGCTCAAAGCACCAAAACAATTGGGATTCATTTATTGAACCCATAACCTTTGCATTAAACAACACTGAATCCCAAACCACAGGATTCACCCCTTTCTTCCTACTCCATGGAAGAAACCCAGCCACCCCAATGGACTTAGGGCTGGGAATACAGGAAGACATATCCACCGTAGCAGACCATGTAGCTAACATGATAACAAATCAAGATACCTCTAGGAGGAAAGCTATAGAAAGGGTCGCCAAGCTACAAAAGGAAAGAAAGGATAGATATGATAAGAAACTTACACCACAGGAAATCAAGGTCACCGACATGGTGTACCTAAACATACCAAGAATCCTGACCAACACAGAGTGTAAGAAACTCCAACCCCTTTTTATGGGACCATATGTTGTAGTAGATAGACCTAGTTTGACAAGTGCCAAACTCAAAAACTTGGACACCAATCTATTGGTGGCCAGACCAGTGCACATAGACAGACTGAAAAAGGTTGTGGCTGTCAGAAACAATGAATTTGCACACAGGCTTATTCCACATGAGGCCAAATACTACAACAAAATTGTAAGGAACAAAAATGATATCACCCTTACAAGAGAAACCACAGGCATAGGCCCTATCAAGCCTAGGCCTGCACACCACATACTAAGAAAAACATCTAGGTGTGGTGCAGTTTCAAGAAATTAGAAACAGATTGAGATACCAAAAGAACATAAGATTTTCAAAATGTATTACAAATTCTCTTCATCCACACATAAGACATGTGTGACTGATAATGAATTACTTATATGTATATAAAGCCAATCAAATTTGTAAATATATCAGTAGGTTATTGCCTCTGAATGGTCAAAGACTGGGACCCTCCAAGTAAAGCAGACATGAAGTCTAAGAAGAGTAAGGGTAACACAATGGAGTGTCTAAAGCCTAATCCCCACATGAAAGAGCGCGCTATGCCAACACAGCAGTCTATAGAGATCAATTGACCTTATAAGCTACCCTCAGACAACTGTCTAGACGGTCATGAATGGCTGTCCTGGATGACAGGAGGAGCTAATTACCAGTACACAGATTATACAATAGAGCCCCACAGTTGCAGACGCTGGAGATTAGGTGCACTGACTCCAGAGAAACAATACCATGCCCACAATGGATGTGGGTAGGGTAGGCTACATAAGAAGCACTGTGGACCATAGCCCACCATCAGTCTTCATCCAGCTGCAGTCTGGAACTCAAGTCTACAGGACCCCACTTGGGAATTAGCCAGCCCACTTCTCCATTAGGAGAGACTGCACTAGGATAAAGAACACACCTACTTCACCTTTAACCTGACCTCACCATTTACTGGTCAATCTCTATAGACTCACCGGACATATTGCCAAGACAGCTCAATCTTGCAAAGGTACAGTTTGAACCACTTCATTTAAAGTGTTACACCATACACTTAGACTTTACCAGCACCAAATCACTACAAATTTGACAAGACTTTAAACAGCAAACTTGCTTTACACAAGCACCATGGGGAGACTGAGAGTTTCACCCATACTGCTAACTATGCTGTTATTATATACTATAGAACCACTTACTGCAGGTCATACACCTGTGGTGAGACAAAACATAGGAGTAGTATTCAAACCTAGCCCTCAACCATTGGTCAATGGACATACAACCACAACACTATTGTTAGCTATCCCCTACAAGATACCTCGGGCACCCGTTACCCAAGGATCCATAAGGGATAGAATACTCCATTTGACCACTCCTACTCTACAAGATCATACCTCTGTTCAAATTATCCAACAAGCCAAGGAGCTTGACACCTTGCTGGAAATTGCAGACAAGGAGATAAATGAAACATTAGCCTCCATCAAATTGTTCCTATCCAACCCCATAAACACATCGGACAAGGCCAAAAGAGAGGCCATACTGGGTTTTCTAGCACCCCTGTTTCGCGGTGTGCTAGGTCTAGCCACAGTAGAAGATGTAAACCAAGTAATGGGACAGCTCAAGAACATAGATGAAATACTAAGAAAATTTGCTAAACAAGATCAGGAAGCAGCTAGTCTCATTGAAAAGATCACAGACAGACAAGATAAGTTTGTTAAAGCATACATCCAAGATAAGAAGGTACTGGACAGCACAATCAACACCATAGGTGACACCGTCAACCTGTGGGCCTCTAACATGTCCAGGTCACTTGACTCATATTCAAGGCACGAGAAAACTCAAAGGGAAAAAATGCAAGTATTAAATGATGCATTAATTATCATAGCAGCAAGAATGAATACAGTTCAATCACTGCAAAGGACAAATGCAGCCCTGAGGATGCTATCATCAGGAATCCTAACCCCTGATATAGTACCACCCTCAGACCTTGCTAGATACTTAATTGACATTAATAACAAACTTAGGATTACACACCCTGGAGCACAAGTCGCAATTAATGACTTAGATTTCTATTATTCACAGAAGCTGACCTCATACACTTACTCAGCTCACCATATATATATTCATCTGGACATTATAATTCAATCTACCACCTCTACCTTCAAACTGTACCAAATGATTACATCACCCATGCCTATAGACACACAGGAGACCCCCACCAGAGGAGTCACCAAATTGCAAACCACAACTGAGTTTCTAGCAGTATCTTACGACGAATCATTATTCATCGAATTGGACTCAGCAGATATGCAGGCATGTGAAGGTACTACAGTAAAGGTATGCAGAGATGTAAATGGTAGAATCTATAAACACAGGCCTACATGCCCTGTAGCCATTTTTACTAACCAGGCTCAACAGATTAAGGAACATTGCAAGTTTACAGTTTCACCACTGCAAACACCTACCACCCATGCTATTTCCATTTCTGAAGATGAGTATCTGGTCACTACTAATGAACCCCATTACTTTATCAACTGCCATGGTAAAACGTCTGAAACTCGAAAAGCCCAGTCCTACTCAATCATAGGTGTACCCTGTGGGTGCACAATCAGTGTAGGAGCATTTTCTCTTCCAAACACAAGGTTGCCCTGTAACTCAACCTTATCATTTCATTACATTCTCAAGACAATTAATTTACCATTCATGGCAGCACTTAACCAAATTTCTGAAACCAAACCAGATGAAAGAGAGAATCTTCCAAATTTCCCAGTAGTAAACCTTTCTAGAACCCTAGAAAAACTACAGGAAAATCCAATCATGGATGATATTACTCAACTAAATTTAGAGCCCTTTGCCAAAATTATTAAAAGATGCCTCCAACCTTGATAAGGCAATGGAAACACGCTACGTAGAATCACACCTACGTCGAGTTACAGAGCATCCAATCTTCCAAAGCTTAGGACTCATCCTAGGGATATCAGCTCACATTTTTATAGTATACATACTACTCAAACTATACAGACTAGGAGGGACTGTAGCCTACCTGCCTACAGCCAAAGCATTCAGACTAGTCACCGAGCTGCCCCTACACAAATTGCTCCCAGATAAGAATCCTACCAAATTAACCCCTACAGAGGAAACCCACACCCCTTTCCTCACAATTCAGGAAACCCACACCCTGATAATTGCTATATTATTCACCCTGACCATCTACTCAGCCTACAGAATAATGAAGTACCTTAAGAAATTTGCACAGACACACTGTGGCAAGAAAAATGTGGCCAAGCGCACAAATCCCACAATATATTTTAAAATATATTGTGGAGACTCAAACTTCGCGCTACCCTGAGGCCAATACCACATGAATTTGATGAGATTAAATCAGCAGCTGCCCCCACCTATAAGGATATAGTGGTTAAAACCTTCCCACTACCTAAGGCTATATTTACCTGGAATGGACCAGCAGTTATAACAACACAGAGAGGAGAATTTGCTTATCACCTCCCCCAGGTGATACACCTACCTTGGCGCACTAGGTTCAGTACCATACCAGCCCTTAAAAACAAAGGACTGTACTACTCCATGCTTCTCCAGAACGATTGTGGCACCAGCCCGGTGACCATGACAGCACTGGAAAATACAACAGATATAATTATTGACGAACACCAGGAGGAGACCGCAAGGTCAAACATGCAGACTATTGCTAATTTTCTAAACCACCAGCCCTCCCCGGTGACTGTGGAAACAGCCTAGGCTGCCCACAGCCTAGACTGCCCCCAGTCCACCACCAGGAGATACTGAGATGACACATCTCACACATGACACACACCTCCACTGTCAATGAAATTATCAAAGTATTAGAAAAAATTTTTTTAGAAAAAATACACAGCCACTTGTTGATGTATAATATGAAAATCAATGGTATTCTCACAAAATCGACGATTAATGCGCGCATATACGCGCAAAACTGCGAAATTGCAATTTAAAAATTGTAAATTGTACAAATCCAACACAAAAATATACATGAATGCAGGTAGATAACTAAGACAGTTTTTGTACCCACTAGCACTTGTATACTATGCCAAGGTTTACTTAAAGTAACACACTTTAGGTATCCAAGAAAATTGTTGGAAAAAAAAAAAAAAAAATTGGTGAGAAAATTGTTGACATAAAACATGTTTACTTAAGATACTCACCAAATAAATCTCTTTCAGGGACACATACTCAAAAGGCTAGGGGAAAAGTCAATTAAGCAGCGGCCCACTGCCGAAATTGCCAATTAATACACCCATATAGCAAAATCAATGAGTAACTCAGAGACAAACAAGCCTATTGTACATGAAGTACTTTGTTTTTCCGGCCCTCGGAAAAATTTGTCTCAAATCCCAAAAATTGTATAGTGTAAACTAGATTGTACGTTTGTACCCAATTTGCACACAAAATTGTATGTTTGCACACCAGATTGTACGCTTGTACCCAATTTGCACACTAAAATTGTATGTTTGCACACCAGATTGTACGCTTGTACCCAATTTGCACACTAAAATTGTATGTTTGCACACCAGATTGTACGCTTGTACCCAATTTGCACACAAAAAATTGTATGTTTGCACACTAGAATGTAAGTTTGTACCCAATTTACACACTTGAATTTTATGTTGCACATTATACTGTATGTCTGTACCCAATTCATACACTGAAATCAGATTTTTTTTTAGAAATCAACATTTCTATGTGTATCCAAGCTGTACGCAAAATTATATATGTACATACAGAAACTGTCAAATGTACGCAAAAAAATTATATATTGGCATACTAAAACTGTCAAATGTACGCAAAAAAAATTATATATTTGTACACCAAAAATTGCCAAATGCACGCGAAATTATATATTTGCATACTAAAATTGCCAAATGTACGCGAAATTATATATTTGCACACTAAAATTGCCAAATGTACGCGAAATTATATATTTGCACACTAAAATTGCCAAATGTACGCGAAAATTATATATTTGCACACTAAAATTGCCAAATATACGCGAAAATTATATATTTGCACACTTAAATTGCCAAATGTACGCAAAAATTTATATTTGCATGCTGAAATTGTCAATTGAACGCAATTACACGCAAAATTGTAAATTTGCACACTAAAATTGTCATTTATGTTCAATTTGCACCCTAAAATTGAACATTGAATGCCAAAATCGCACACTATTTGCCAAATTGTATGTTGTACATAAAAATGGAAAATTGTACCCAAAATTGATGTTACATAAGCAAATAAGCTCAGGTATGGTAAGATATAGAAACTCGAAAATGTACTTATACCCAGGAGAAAATTGTTTATACTGACAAAGCTCTACCACAAAAAATTGCATTTGAAGCACTCCCCATCACTTCAAATCCTCTTACAAACAGTATATAACTCCAAAAATTAGGTAAAAATATGCAAATTGTACATTCCCTCGGCGAAATGACGGAGTTTCGCATTCTCTCGGGGGAGAGGGAGTATTCTATGATATACCATTTTATTATTCCATAAATTCTAACATATTATTGTATTAATCAAAGAATATCTATGAAATTAATACATAGGTTGGTTCTAAGAGCTATAAGAGCGCTCAAACTTTGTATAAGAGCGTTCATGCCCCACTGCACACCAGCCACAGTCAGTTAGACAGAGTTTGTGACATCAAAGGCTCCGACCTAATGGTTCACTGCACAATATAATAAGAATAAGGGTCTCAGTGTGCGACCTCATGGTCCAATGCACAAATTAATAACTTGTAAGTGAATGCAACCGGCCGTCACGGGTGCCTGAGCACCGCTGACGCCGTCATGAGTGTCTGAGCACCCTAATGACTGAACAATGGGTTACATAAGCACGACGCCATAACCTTCCAGTCGCTCTAGGTCAAATATCAAAGCATCTATGGAAAGCCCATAATTAGACGGTTAGAATGAGCCCAAGATCAAGGCGGAACTCCCATTATTAAGGAAGTTACGCCATGGAGACTGAATCGACCTCCGAATGCGCTACAGACAAACCAGCGCGAGTTACGCGCCTATCCAGCGAGCATTATAAACTTGGCACATTCAACTCCGCGCATGCGCAAAATGGCGGTTATAAACACATAAACGACCGAGTTATGAGGGTCTGAAGATGCAGAACCGACCAAGACAAAGGGGGACACAGCGGCGTCCATGGGGGTCCTTTGTCCCCCTGTGACACATGAAAGACTCCCCTCAAACAATTGTAGAGTTAGGCAGATGCTACTGGCTCCAGTCAGTCTGGAGGTGCTTTTCCAAGATTTGCTACAAATAGCCTGGCTGCACTCCTAGTCAGACAGATCACCAAGAACCGCTCTAGAGGTAACATCTCCAGTCATCTCCTGCTACCTGCTATACCACTGCACTATGGTGAAACTATGCTAGACAGGCATTGGTTTCTATCATTAGTGGCCAGGGGCTATCTCAAGACTTCCACCAGAGGGTAAAGTTATTCATTATTACATTATTCCTCTAAGCAGCAGGTCAGGAGCTAGGTGTGGGAACCCACCTAGAACTATGCTGGACATTGTATTATTATTACCTCACAGGTGGAGTGGAACTGAACATTGTACTTTATAAATTACTGTATGTTTACTGTATGTACAAATTACCTACATACTAACTGCTGTATGATTGATATTTCTTACATGTTGCCTAAAGCTGAATAAACCAGTGACAACTGGAAATAACACTATTTTATGAGAGCTTAATGTATTTACACTATATACCACTAGTCTTATGATATTTCTCATATGACAACTTGATCATGCACAATCACTAGTATGACACTTTTATCAATAGAGGCTCGAGTTAATGATGAATTAAATCCGATCAAAGATTTGTGTTACATATAAGTGATGCTGAATGTTACCAGATCATTTTACATTATCCATAACACCATTCTGTTTATGAACTAGAATTCCACATAAAGGTATGTTCCTTCGGAACTTTATACTAATCATTATATACTGTGTAACTATTAAAGTTTCAAATATACCAAACCTCATCTAAACAATATCACGCACTGAAGGATAAGTTGAGTAAGGAAGAACCATTTTAAGTTTCAGTTTGTTACAGATTATTATCTAATCTTCAGTCCACAAAACTATTGAAAGATCAAAAAAAAGGGTAGATAGATTTCGAAAATATATCAGGGACTTTTCTGCTTGAAAAAAATAATGACTTTTTTATTAATAGAAAGAAATTGGAAAGAACAATTGGAGAGATTTGAAAAACAGGGGTCAGTAGTAGAACCTCAATTTCACCCTTTGCTTATCTCTTATCTGCGTCCTCAAAACTATCTCCGCCTGTCATCTAAATGTGTAGATAATTCGACCGAAAAAGAAATCAAAATCCATAGGATATTTGAGGACAAACTGAAACACTACCTTGTCATCCTTATCGCCCTTGCCATAGTGTCTGTAGTAGTCGTTCCTGTAGTGGTCGTAGTCACCCTTGTAGCTCTTCCTGCCCCAGGAGGTGATGGAGACGACACTGAGGATGATGCTGGCTATGGTGAGCAGGGCCAGGAAAAGCACCAGGATCACCAGCAGGCGGATGTGGCCCGAGTAACCTGGGGGAATAGTAGGTGTAATTACCAGTTAAACCAGAGTTTCTATTAATTAATTGGTTAATTGATATTCCCTCTATTTATCCTGGAGAGACACATGTATACATACTAATACAACTTGTTGGTTTATCCCTCGTATATGAATTGCGCTTAAGTGGTGGATTAAACGATTAAAACATTGCATGTTAATACATGAGTATGGTAATACATGAGGATGAATTGTTCCAGCTCATATATCATATATGCATTCTTAATAGCTAATGATAGTTTAAGTTGATATAATTCGGAAGAGAGTGATGTAGAATAAATTCCATTATCACAATTGGTGTGGCCAGAGTGTGATTTGGGGACTTTTCTTAAAATATTTTTTGGATAACTTGTAAAAGGGAATGGAAATCATGATTTCTACATCATTTGCGATGGTTGGTGTACAGATAATGTTCTCTGTGGACTTTCTGTAAAACAGTTTGTGTATGTATAATATTCTGAGAGGGAATTCTAAATGACTTTGTATTATCAGCTCTGCAACCTGTGGCTAAAACATTTGGGATGTTACAAAAATTCTGAAATACATACTTTGTCTGTGTCAGGAAATTACCGTTTGGACATTCTGTAGCCACTATTCTGTAGCCAGTGGCTATAAAGTTGTCTATATGGGCCTCTTACAAATGTGTTTATAATATACATTGTGCCTTTCATAAAATGTCCACAAAATGTCTTACAAAATTTCATCTGAGCATACACATTTCATCCACACCAACCATCATTATATGGACACTTTGTAGCCATTGACTAAAATGGATAAAACATGGACTGGAGTCCCTTTGGCACTTTCGTTTTTCGTTTTTTAACCTTAAAAACATTTTCATTAGGTTCCTAAGTTTGCCAAACGTTTTAAAACGTAAACTATCACCAAAACATGCACTCAAAAAGCGTTTTCTTTACGGTCTATATGATGTTCTTATTTTAGGGTAAAGACATTGTTGGTTTTTTTTACATAAAACGTAACTTAAAAACGTTTTTGCAAACATTTTTTATGTTGAAAACACTTTAAAAACTTTTTCGACGCAAGAAAAACGTTTGTAAAAACGTTTTCTACCCAAAACGTTCATTCATGTATAAGAATATACCATCGTTGCCCATTCAAGGAAGAGATAACCCTTATTTCATGATGACTCATTGTGATCGGTCATACATATTAGGACATGATCTGCTATACAGGATGCCTCTCTCTAGGTTACATTAGGTTAGCAACCTAAATCACACCCAGCCATCAACACCGATGATAACAATCAATTACAGAACCACACCACATACTCGGCCATCTTTGCTTTAGCGTTTTCTTCCTTTATTTCTATACAAATAGTGCTCTAACATGAAAATTAATTAATAAATAAAGGAGTAATATAAATAAAAAGAACATGCTATTTTGAAATAAATCAACATATTTTTGTTAGCTGCTATGGAGCTTGCCAACAATGTAAGACACTGGCATAAAATTAGCAAAATGAATGTTCTCACATGATAGTAGCCTGTTCTAACGCCCTTCCTTGTCTTGCTCACTGATAACTCTTAGCAGTAAGCATTATGATCGGTTTGACTTATATCTGAGATATCTTAATTCTAAACTGTGCTGACTTATTTGAAAACAGTTTAAGAGAGATTTTCCTAACCTTTGCGATGGCCCTCTGTTTCCTCGATTCGAGCATTTCCCAATTTGGCGTGCGGGCCGTATGATACTCTGTGGACGGGCGCAGCACCGTGCACATACACATAGAAAGGAAAAACAACTAGCTAACTTGATTATAAAAGGTTATTAGAATTGTTTAATTGCTTCGGAATCCTTCACTTTACATGATCCCACAAATTGACCACCCTCTCAACGATTGAAGCACAGACTTTAATTATGTGTGTCGCAATGGATATTACCATGTCTAAATCTTTCTTCCTTGATTTTCATATATTTTTGCTGCAATTTGCTGCAATAATCCTACAGGTAGCGCAGGTATGCTGGAAGTATTCTAAATGGATTTTGGTAGGGGATTTCTCTTCCAGGGTGTGAGCGCATAACAACTGAAGATTTCTGTAGAAAAGGAACCCAATGGCTTCGATCTAATCTCGATCGTTGATTCTAATGGATCGGTTTAAACCTGTTGTAGGCGTTGGGGTATAAATCGTCAACTTAATGCAAGAAGGTTGTAACTGTATTTTTCGAGTTTTGCAGGAGAGGCAAAAGAACTACAGACTACTTACTATAAAACAAAGTGGATACAACAATATTGCATTGGGGTCTGTAGACATACATATAATAGACAATAGATGTTAAAACAGAAGAAAACTCTATGTTGCCAACATGTCAGTTACAACCTTTTTACACTGAGGCGACGGCAAATAATAAGCACAAGTCAAGGCTGGCATTAGCAGTACGATTTCTTTATGATAACTTAAAGAAAACATAAGAAGTAATTGGAAAGAAAGATGAAGCAAGTAGCAGTGGAGAACTTTTGTTGATTGCCTTTAAACCCATCTCATATTTGATTAATTCTACTGATGCTTAAACTTAAAGGGACCATTGCAAATCCACCTGACCACACCCAAAAGAAACACTATTGTGTGAATGCATTTTCTGTCAAGGACAAACATATTCACAACATGAGAAATAATTAACAAAAGCATAAAGAACGCCTAAACTTAATAAACAATTGCAATACTTACTGGACATCTTGTCTGGATGTAAGTTAATCCAGACAGCGAAATTCCAGGCGAAAAAGATGGGAGGCAGATAGTGTATCTCTCCTCCCCTTTGGTGGTGGTGACTGGTGGGTGGGGTAGCTACTTGTGAGCTATAGCCCCCATGATGTCATGCATGGATGACCCTTCCAACAGCAGAGGGAGCAGGTGAGGTGAGTTAGTTATCTGTCTCCATGGGTACGTCTCTATGGAAGAATCTGATTTCTTAACCCCCCCCCACCCCTCCCTCAACCCCCACACAACACCGACCCCACCCTGACGCCCCCCCCCACACACACACACACAGAATTATAAATCTAGTGTCACCTAATTAAGTTCACCTGAACATGGTAACTTGAGGTCTTGAAATTTGATTTTACGGCTGTTTCTATACATTTAGTTAATCACATACTTAATCACATAGTTAACCATTTAGGTGATCAGATGCCTAATCATGCATTGCCTTGAGTTGATTTAAGAGTGTTTTATTGTACATGTAATAATAACATTTCTATTGCAATGTTTGCATATCAACAGTTGATTCATGGTTGAAATGATTATGTTTGAATTTGTAATATGACATAATATAATCATATCAACTGTGATTCAACATCTAACCATCATTGTTGATTCAACTTTTGTATTACTGTATTAATTCAATGCGGTTTCAACATTGATAGTTTTTTTACATCATTGATATAATCACCAATGTTGAATCAACTTTGAATTGTGAACAATATTTCAATGTTGATATGTCAACTGTTTATCTGATGTTGAATCAGTGATGGCTGACAAGGTAATGAAGAAAGGTTGGTCAACACTATCATCATCAACCACTTATCAACGTTGATTCAATGTTCTGTGCCCACTAAGTTTTAACAGATGCAGAACCAGAACAAAAAATGTGGTGCATAATTAAACAAATCTCCAAGTAAAAAGTTGTTTAATTCCCAGCAACCTTGTTTAGACATTTACGTATAGAAACGTGATTAAATTAGAGGATCTTGTCGGAATAATGATCCATCATTGTAGTTTATACCACGATTTTGGTACCTACAGTGCTGATATGAGCATATCTGCCGTGCATTATATAGGTATATACCACCCATGTGCATTTTTAGAGTGTTTGGTATATACTTTTTCGAGGTCAAGTTGGACTTAGAATATTTTGGGAAATTCTGGCGGACATACAAAGTCAGTCTTGCCATTGTTTCAATGTGAAAAATCTTCCCAACTCATAGGAGAATTGAACCCTGGCTGCAGTGGAGGTAGGCGAAAGCCTTAGCCATATAGCGCCATACTGAACGGTGATGAAATCCAATGTGAAAGTAAATAAACCCTAACCTGTGGTCCTAGTCCTATGTTTACACTCAGTTTTCGTCTTGATTCCAAGCTTGTCATGTTATAATATTAAAATCCCAATAAGTATTCAATCCATAGATGAGAAATGCGTTCTAATTTTCTCCATTTTGTTCAATATAAAGAAGAATCCATTGATTTTTCCATCCTAAGCGAGTCACGGTCCGCCATTCGCGTCTCCCTCCTTGTCCGACGAAAGTGTGTCAGTGGCCCAGATGTAAATATAGGTCAACACGCCGCAGTTAAAAAAGACGCTGAGAATGTCAGACCGCGACTCGCTTACGATGGAAAAATCAATGGATTCTTCTTTATATTGAATATATCGGACATATCAAGCTGCGCGGCTCGGGTATATACAGAATGTAGGACCCTAGCCCTTTCAGGGCAGAGCAAAAATGGTCACCCTGGTCATGGGGACGGCCTCTCAAAAAAGTATAAGTTCCTAGATAAAGATGGTTCAATATTTTACACATGAAACAGGTATAAAATTTAACAAAGTTTTCAGCTACATATTTAATGACAATGGGGCATATCACGAGTTTAATAGAATTAGACAGCGTCAGAGTTAAACACCGTGTATATGAGCAGACAGATGAGAAGGATGATCCATGTGGAGGCATGCACCATGTGTCCTTCACCTTAAAAAATCTTTGAAATTAATTGGGATATAACCTTAAAAGATAAAAAAAAGAGATAATAAAAAGAAGGAAGTGAAGGAGCCGCCACATGCATGGAGAAACCTTCATAATTTGCCTCCATTTTCCATCTTGTGCCGGGGGGGTGCAGTAATTGTTTAATTACATTGTTTAAGGGGTATGCTAAGTTGTAATACATGTGACATGGACTGCAAGAAGGGGTCTTAGAACCCTTTGCACTAAGACCCCTTTTTGCAGATAGTGTCACACATGTGAGATTTGAAGGTATACATTTATCTTGTACCGGATGTAGGTAGGAACATGATCTGTTTCAGAAAAGCAAAAAGAAAGAAATAGATGAAAGTTTGTAGACAGTATTCATTTCAACATTAACTTTTGATGTCAAAACGGGTAACATTAGTTTGTGCCATGCAGACGCTCTATCTTACAACATAATCATTTGGTCACACACCGAGTGGTGTGTGACATGATTAAATTTGGTGACCCGGAACAATGGTTAGAAGCCTTTACAACAAGGTTGTTCCAAGTAGAAGTACACTGAAAAATTAAGCTTATATGAAAGTCCTCTGTGCAGAGGACTTTGGGTCCTCTTTCAAAATTGATGACCTCAAGTCTTGATGACCTCAAGTCATCAATTTGAAGATGGGGTCATTATTTTGAAGACAATACTTTTTTCCATCAGGGGGCCCCACTAAGCTGTAGTGTAATCTATATTTCATACTGTAGGTCATCCTATAGATAATTTTGTTAGTTAATAATGTACTTATCTACATCACGAATGTTGCAAAGCCATTTATATTTATGCTGGATAGGAAATACAGCAAGAAATTTTGCTCAAGTAATTTGAAGGGAGTTATGGGGTCTCTATGTGCTTGAACACCTTTTATGTGTCTGAAGACTTACTTAGAAGTGCCGGGACTGGCTAGAAACTGTTGTTTACATATAATACCAGTCACTTGGCCTACCAGAAGGACAATACATCTAATAAAGGTCTGGCTTTGGTGGGGTAGGGGGATTCTAAGGTTAATCTACTTAGTATTTCATAATTAATGGAAATTAAAAATGAATGTCATTGAATTGACTACCCACACTCATCATATTGATTGCATAGCTTCATCATAAAAGGTCCTCAAATTGAGGACATTAGGTCCTCAAATTGTGGACTTTAGTGAGGACCCGGTACTCCCCAAAGTCCTCTGCACAGAGGACCTATTTCACCAACATGTTTTCAGTGTAGGGGACTTTCTGAATAGAGGGAAGGGGGGTTGATGCTCCATGCTTCGATACTTGACGACATGGAGACCAATAGACCTGTCACGTAGATCTCAAGTAGATCAGTAGATCTCAAGTATAGATCCCCAATAAGCCATGTGCATTCATGTGGACTATCTTTGATTGTGAGTTGGGGGGATCTGACCTCAGAACTCCGCAGGACCCTTATTCATAACTCCCGACGTGAAGAATACAGTGTATTTTGTTATCATAATTTATTCTATAAACAAATGGAAGAAATACAAAGACTTTGAAGGGTTAAAGATCCATAGACTCGGCTGGGTGACTACCCCCTGCCCCCCAAAACCCATCTTGGGGTCTTGCCAGTATACCTGTACACTTGTACAGCCATTGCACATTAATGTGCAGCGTCCCGTAGGAGTCACGGCCAGTAGGAGCACACGGAATGGTTATAAAAACATGTAAATAATTTTATTTTGATGTCTTTCAAAAGATTTTTCAACATTTCTGACTCAGTCATTCCCACTACTCGTGAGCATTTCTCTATATGTATACAGTAGAGTGATTTTTAGGGTCATAGTCGCAAAAGGGTGCAACTGCACATTAACGAGTACCCATTCCATCAAATTAGACTATTCCTCTGCATTCATATGGACTATCTTTGATTTCATCTAAGGTAATAATATAAGCTAAAGAGGATATTAGCAGGTATATATGGATCATCTTGGATGTCAATGGGGATAATAGTAGGGCTATTTCGATGGAAAGGGTCCTCATTTTATGTGACCTCATCTTGAATATACATGTAGGTGTATTTGGACGTTGGGGTAGTTCTACCGTGAAAACCAGAAACCCTTTTATAACCTCAGGACCTTATTCTAAGAAAAACTCTTGAACTTTTAGCAAGGATATTACAGTATAGGATAGGTCAGTCCATACAGTCCTATAGTGAAGGCCAACCCCCCTCTACCCCCCATGAAACTAGGTGACCTTGTGTGTTCAGTATTGGGCCCTATGTAGGATAAGGGGGGTTCTGGAGCTTTCATGTATCTTCATGAAAGGAATACCAAATGAAATGAAGAGACCATCTAAGCTAAAAAATCCTGCTAAATCCAAAAATGATGGTCTTTATTCTCAGAATTTGACTGAAAGTACCCAAAAAGTATGTTTGATGAGGGAAATATTTTGGAAATGTACAAAAATGATATTGAAAATGATTGGAAATCTTTAAATATAGAACATGTAAATCAGAGTTAATACCTCAACCCACATATCCAAATGTCTGCCTACCTCTCAGTCAGGCAAATTCTGGGCCTGTGCATTGCTCTGCCTATCCCACATACAGCATATCAATTGTGTACCTATCACTCATCCTGCCTATCTCTTCAGTCCAAAAAATCTACTGTTAAATCTGGTTATCTCTTAAAAGGCTTCATTTATAATGCTTACCCCTAACCTTACCTTATCTTTGTCCCTTCTTTCCTTTAGTCTACCTATCCTCAATCTCCCTATCATTCATTTTACCTATCCCTCATGTGACTATCCCTCAGACCCTCATGTTTAATCTGCTCTGTTTGTCTGCTATATAAGCCTTTATTGTTTTACGGTACATTCCTTACCATGTCTACTACTTCAATTTTACCTATCCCTGATAATGCCTATCATGAAGCCTACCTATCCCTCATTGTGCCTATCCCCCAACTCTGCAAATCCCTCATATTTGACTTGCACATCTGACCCTAGGACTATGTGTTTTTTTTTTTATGTTTGCTCATCTTACAAGGTACTCTGTGCCTATTCTTCAAATTGCTAATCACTCATACTACCTATCCCCTTTGCTACCCATCCTTACCTATCCCCCATGCACTCTATATAGCTCTCTTACCCATCTCAACTCTTTTGACCTACCTGTCACAACCAACCTTCATTATGATGACCATTTCTTAATCAACCCATCACCTAACATACTGGTTACAGTCCACTTTATTTATACATCTAACTATCATTCATGCTGCATATCTTTCAGTTTACCTATATAATGATATGAATGGAGGATAGGCATAATGGGGGATAGGTATATTTCACAAGGCATAGACCTCTAGACAGGTGGAAGAAATTGAACACAAGCTGTGATATGTATAGAGAGAGCGGGTTAGACTGACTGAGCTGAGATGGTAAGAAAGCAATATGGAGAGCATGAGGGATAGGCATTCATAAAGATTGGTAGCAAGGGGGATAGGTAGCATGAGCAATATCCAGTTTGAGTGATAGGCACAGAGAGTACCTTGTAAGATGAGCAAATGTAAAACAAGAAAACATGGGTGCTAGCGACAGATGTGCAAGTCAAATATGAGGGATATGCAGAGTTGGGGGATAGGTATAATGAAGGATAGGTAGGCTTTATGATAGGCATCGTTAAGGATAGGTAGGATCAAAATGGCAGACATTATAAGCAATGTACTGTTAACCCCACCCTAGGACCTAAATAAACAGATGAACAATACAGTTTAAACATGGTGGTCTGAGGGATAATCACCATGAGGGATAGGTAAAATGAATGATAGGCAGATTGAGGATAGGTAAACTATGGGAAACTATAGGACCAGAGAAGATTAGCTAAAGTAAGGAGTAAGCTTTAGTATCTAGGCCTTTTGGGAGATAGCCTTACTTAACTCAAGATGCTTTGGATTCAAGAGATAGGCAGTATGAGTGATAGGTAGACAAGGGATAGGCAGTATGTGAGATAGGCAGAGTAATGCACAGTTAGAATACTTGTCACATTGAGAGATAGGCAGACATTTGGATATGTGCATTGAGGTACTAACTCTGGTTTAAATGTTGTGTCTATAAAGACTTCTCATCATTTTGAATATTTTTGTACATCTTTAAAATATTTTCTTCATCAAACCTCATTATTGGGTACTTTTAGTCAATTTCTGTGAATCATGATCACAAAATTTGAATTCGGCAGGATTTTCTGGTCTAGGTGGTTCCTTCTTCTCCTTTAGTATCACCCTGATAAAGGAATACTACAGCTCCATAAACCACCTAATCCTCTAGAGAAATCAACAATGAAGACACAGGGGCACCTAGTTTCATGGGGGGGTAGAGGGGGGTGGCCTGTCACACTCTACCCATAGACAATGCTCTCAGTGACCTCTCCTATAGTATCTAACCTTCTTGCTTTTAGGGGCTGGGTTACAACGTCAGGGAGTTCCAGACATAAAGCATTTCTGGGATCAGGGTATCAGAGAGGAATATTTTGGACATGAATAAGATTTTGGAATCTACTGTTGAACATAAAGGGATCTCTAAATTTAAAACCCTTTCATGAGACGAAAATTACACCCCCCCCCTCCTTTAACTTGATAAGAATAGTGTTCAGGCCCCATAGTTTCTTTCTACTTCCTATTTCACTCACCAAATCGCATCCATGCACTTGATACAATACTTAATGGGATACGAAATAGTTACACCCTACAACCTCCACATACACGGATTATATACTACATCATACATCCAAGATATGTTCAAACATTTTAATGTGTCTGATGGTGAGTATACGTCTATGTGTCCCTACATGGATGAGGGAGAGGGAAGGGGGATTAGGTTTCTGTTCCTATAAGCATAACAGACGTCTAACACCCTCCTCTCTCCATTCCCAGTCATTAAAAAAGACCCTTTCGCGAGTATACATATACATGTACATTATGTGTTCATAAACCGTAGTTTTTAACTATATGGATATTTATCACAGAAAAAAATCAAAGTAAGTAAATCTAACATAGACAAAACCACCCATTAGGTAAAATACCAAACATGTTACTAACATGTTAGTAGTATTCACTAACCTATTCAGGCAACCTGACTTGAATTAGCCAACAGAGAAAATCAGTCACTTTGTCTAAGAGGTAGTAGTTTTGTCTAGGTTACGTGGACCTAAATGCTGCCCTCTCGTGAGTCATATGGTATTCAGGCCTGTACTGAAGGGTGTTCTGACTGCTGATTGGTTTAGAATTAGACAGGGAAAATATTGGTAAAATTATGAAAAAAAAAATCACAGGTGTTCCCAAATAGTTAATAAATAGAATAGTAGGTGTGTTTGTATATTATGCCAGGCCTTGGGGATTTTATGAGGCATGCAAAAGTTGATCTGGCCAATGGAGATTTTTAGGCCCAAAATAGGGTAGAATGGCACTCACTGCACATATCATTCCCTTATTCAAGATTTTCAAGGTTAAGCCTTTCCAACAATCTGTCACATTGTGTATGAGGGATGAGTTAACCAAGCTGTGGTTGAAATTTTTACCAACGAACATTTTAGGCGGTTGTTTTTGTGTGTTACGCTATATAGAAACATAGAGGAAATGGATTTAGTTCCCCGTGACCTCTAGGGATAGTACATTTCTTCACACCAGGTGGCAGTGTGGTTTGCATGAGGAATTTTCTGGTAAGGGTTTATCATTCAAAAGCCTATGAATGTGAAAATAATGGTGCTATCAATGAATATTGACATGATAAAGCCTTTAAAATTCAACCCGGCATAGGATGTAACAGAATGTAGCTACTAAGTTTACATGTTATTAAAGGAGTAAGGAAGAACAAAGCAACTAAGCTGAGGGTTGTAAATGAAAATCAGTCATTGAACTTGCTTCTTGGTTGGAGAGGCTCTGTTCTGAGTGTCTTAATCTATGTTGAGTTTACACTAACCATTTCAAATAAAAAAGAAAGATTTTCTGTATGCTCACCAAAAAATCTGTATAATATGGGTATTGAAAAATTCTATGCAGTCAGTGAAAAAGTTAGGAGAAATCAGGCAAGTCGGGCATTTTCCTAAGGGTTAGATGTTTACAAACTCCCAAGAAAACTTTGGTGGTTTGGGGACATGCAAATTCCCATCTTAGCTTAACAAGTCCAACCAATGTTAGCTGAAAGGCCTAAGATATTCAGAATTTTTTTTTGTGTGTATGCTTATACGTATTACCGAATTACGACGTGTACATAAGCACACCTCGAAAATTAGTAGAACCCTGACCCGAAGAAGGCATGTCTGGGGTTTGATTTTGTTGCCTTCTGTCCTGCAGTATGATATCCTCGCCTATATGGCACACCATAACTTCAGGGTGATTCAGGATTCAGGCAGCCGGGGGCTTATCCTCGCATATCAGCCATACGTTATTACACCTGATGAAATTTTCCTTTTTTGGGGGGGCAAATCCACATATAAGGTGCCTTTTATGTGGGGTACTCAGGATAATTCAGATATGAATACCACCGTCTCAAAAGGGGTAGAGAGAGTATACTGGGCCTGGAATGCTTAAATGTCAGTTAACTCCCCCTGGTGCGGTGAGCTTGTACTACATATATTGAGTCCAAAGAACCTGTTCGTGCTGCCCTCTACAGGAGAGGTATATCCCAAAGGTTATTTCATAAGGTGACACTAAATGAGATACCCCTGGGTGATATGAATCGATTTACATGTTGTTCCGTGTTTCTCCGAATTTGGTTCGTGCGATTTTTCACTAGGTTTTGGTTAACCTTGCTGGACATCTTAGACTTAAGGCACCCTCTTGTCATAGTGATCAAAAACTATCGAAGGTCAGGCAATGTATGCGGCTTGCGCAGTTTTATCTATAGGCAATTGGATGAGGTATGGGTAGCAATTATATATGTGAAAGACAACACAGTTCTTGTTAGGCAACTCCAGGGCCTTATTTCACAAACATGATCCTTTGGTCGCTAGGGAGCACGTTTGAACTGCGAATAAAATCCTCATTGTATTGTGTGAACTAGGTTGGCGGCACACTGCAAGACCAGAGTGAGTGAGTAATAGAGGTTTAACGCCATTTCGAGAGCTAAGGTCATATTCATGGCGAGAACTACATTACACAATTTCACAGAGGAATGTGTCAGTGCCCACGCATATGTGCACCACACACATCCTAAGGGGATAGGAAAGAGGAGAAATAGACCCTTTTAAGTGGGCTAGGGAGGCCCGCACTGCAAGGACAAATCCTATATCTATAATTATAGGCCTATCTACACAATTGATCGTCATACTAAATGAACAGAAGCAACAAAAGGATTTGTAATACATGTATACAATGCGGATATAATGTTTATTTTCTACAGCCACATATGGGCTTCAAATGAACATGTGCCTTGGGGTACTTGTAAGTAGTGTTACTTGTAAGTAGTATATTGTATGGGCCATTTGGTGATGGCCGTTATCTTTATGACTCTCTCTCTCCCCCTCTCTCTCCTCCCTTATCTATTTTCTTATCTACCCTTGTTTCTGTAACTTTTAAACTTTTTAGGATCGTTTATGGTACATAAAAGAACGGAGATTTCCTCTGTGAACCTTTCTTTCTTGAGCATGCAAGCCTAAATCTCCACTCGTTCCATGAATGACACACTAATGGCACATTCCATGTTAAGTCTATCTTTTTTGGGGGTCATATTTGAAGGCACAGCATGACACATTGTGTCATACAAGAGGAACTATGGTACTTGACTTTACACACCCAAATGGAGAATAATAATGATGATAGCCAGAAATGTAATATAACAATCAGGTCTGCCTATGCATCAGCTTTAATTTGGTACCACTACTGTTCGTGTATATCATATATTAATACTTTTAGAAGCATTTATGTGAGAAAAAGTGTGGTTTTTATAAGGTATAAATAATGTTCGGAAATGAACGTTCGGAAATGAAAATTTTATGGAAAAACTTGAATAAAGTTGTTCACATGCCTCCCTTCTCCCACTAATATTTTTTTCAGGTAAATATTATTGAGGGCTAGTGGTGTTCCAATTCTGACATGTATCAATGGACAATTGCACCTTTAATTAAGCGTTTGGAAATGAAACCCTTAAAAAATCCCATTTTTTTCATAACTTTGAGGAGTCAGAAATTGCTTGCAATGTATTGTTTGCCTGAATGCACCATGCTTGCAGGTAGTATTTCCTATGTTCATTTTCTCTATCAACATACAAATAACTGTTTGTGCTTGTATAGAATTTAAAAACATTTTTTAATTAATCGTTCGGAAATGAACTGAAATCTGAGGACATTACATAAACAATCATAGCTTAGCATCTATCTAACACAGAGTCAAAACGTAAAATGTGTTCAAATGGTGAGATTACAATCATTCTGCCTATTTACATACATAGGAGACTACTATCAGAAATCATTTTACAATCATGCTGAGAAAATGAAAATTCAAGTTGAGGACAGCCAGTTTTAGCCACTTGCCCATTATCAAACATCAATATTTCATACAAAATAGCATGGTAGCCCATCCTAAAACCCATGAAAAATATCTCTGACACTTCAGGATTGCACCGAAACCCTCCATATAATGCTAAATACATTATATCACAAGATATGAACTAAATGCATCTGATGACATAGAAAGATAGACTTAAGCTGGAATGTGCCTAATATCCTAGTCGCCTTGATATTTACGACACCTGGCAAAGTGATTGGCACAAAACTATGATAAGGGCCTAGCGAAAGGACTGAAGGAGTCAGATTGCCGCTAATGGTACCAGATCAGTGTTTGTACAAATTTGTTCTCCTCCAAAATCCATGTCCAACATGCTCTGCTACCAGTCAGCTCAGGCTACATTCAAGTGCACATTCCCTCCTTAACACTTTGTGAGCCAAGCCGTGACTGGAACCATATAAGGGTAAGTGGCCGATCTAGTACTTTGTAAAGGAGGGGTTCCCCCTATCTATTTTAGATGATGCAAAACCCCCTCTAAATTCGCCACTGATTTTTCAGGAGTACATCAGCGCCATAGGATCAGCATGACTTATCAATGCGCCCACGGCGAATTACTCGCCAAGGCTATATTCACACTCCCCAGACGACCACATGGTGCAGCGCATTAATGCAGTATTCTGGATCTACAAGGTTTCCCCATAGCCTAGTTTGATAAGACTGATAGGTGTAACTGTTCGTAAATCACCTAGTAACACAATGTGTAATAGGCTCTTACTACAGCATGGACAATCCATGTGTGCCACCAGGTAACAGTGGACAACAGTAAACAGTAGGAGAAAGGGGAAGCGACAAGTTGAGGTGAGTTTTTAAATTTATATTTGTGAACATTTAAGCAAAATGGATGATGCATACAAATAACATTTTCTTCAGTGCCTTGTAAAAAAGACTATAATAATGACGAAGAAAGGTAGGGAGTTATTTCATTGACCAAAGGACATTTACCAGCCAATTATTTCGAATTAATTCTCTATTGGGCAGGTTTTCCACATCGCTGTCCATGCTTTATCTTGTACACTTGTGGATCCATAAGTTTCCATTATAATCTAAGGGTGCATTATAATCTTTTCTCTTCATTTTCCTATTTCAGTACAGGCGACGTCACGATTTGGAAATCTCATCTGTGAGTTTTAGGACATATTCAGGGTATAAATAGGTTGCTCAACCTGACATTGAGCTACTGCTACATAAAGTTCTATTTGTCGTTTGAGCACCTACCATACCTGGTGCCCAGTATGGATGGACTTTGGTTTAACCAGACTTTGGGCATGACCACTGAGTCTCCACAAACTCCATACAACTACCAGGCCCCTAAGGTGATCGCCTACTACGTCATCCGCCTCACTCAGTCCCTCCTGGCCCTGTGTGGAAACTCTCTGACCATCCTAGCCATAATACGGACCCCCTCACTGAGAACTGCCACCAATGTGTTAGTGGGCAGCCTGGCTGTGGCAGACCTGCTTTCCAGTGCAGTGGCACCAATAACAGTTTCTGTTATTTCTTTTTCCTCCAACCCACCCTGGGTACCACTATGTGTTACTAAGATGGTCATCAGCCTGATGTGTCAAGGTGGGAATCTCTATAATGTCTTCTATATCTCACTGGATAGATATCTAGCAGTGGCTGCTCCCATTAAGCACATTCTATGGTTTACTTTGAAAAACGCCTTAGTTTTGTCCATAACGACATGGGTTCTCTCAGCCACGATCATTATCTTCCCCATTGCCATGGGCACAAGGCCTCAGATCTTTGAACACAACCCGCAGTGTTACTACACAGAAATTCTTCCATCCTGGGTGTATACAGCCTTCATACTGCCTCAGTTCTTAGGATTCTCCATGGCCACACTAATTTTCTACAGTAGAATGTGCTATATAATTTGGAGAAATGGAATCCGAGTAGGGCAGACAAAGAGACAGATTCTGGTTGGAATGAAGCCGCATGCGCAGACACGACAGCGGAAGTTGACCCGGACGCTGACCTTGGTGATGGGAGTATATCTGACCTTCACCTTGCCCTATCTGACCTTGAGTAACTTTGTGACCAAGGACCAACCAGAATGGCTACAGGACCTGTACAATGTGGCCATCATTCTGTGGTACAACTGTTCATTTGTTAACCCTATCTTGTATGCCTGGAAAGCACCATGTTTCAGGAAAGCATTCAGACATATCCTTCATCTCCCATGAAATCAAGCTAAATGTAAAGGGTCTAAATTGATTTAAATGCTAAATTGTCTGTTCATAGAATATGAGCTAATATGGCCATGTCGGGTACATTTGACTGATTTTAATGCATGGATTACATCCATATGATAGATCGTAAATGAATGGACCACTCTCGGTCAATGAAGAGGTCATGGAAACCCTAACTGCACAGTCATATTCCTTCATTATTTAATCTCTTTACTGGATGACTTATGCCTATGATGGGGGGGGGGGGGCGGTAGATAAGAACCAATGAACAAAATGCATGAATTATTATAAATTTGTGAAGACGATATTATAATGTAATGGGATAGCAATTAGGGGCATTTTGAAAAGTAAAACTGGATCTCTTTGAGATTGGAATACATCACGTTCCCTTGATCTTGTGTTTACACAATCCAAATGGTTTTGTCATTTCATGAGTAATGAAGCTTCACAACGCACTTTTTGTGGAGTTGACAGGGGCATGGGTGCTCATGTCTCTGACATGCAGGAGGTATACTTTGTTATGTATACTATCACTACAATTATATACATGTATAGAGAAATAAAGATTTAAGAAAATTAGGACATTTGAGGATAGGTTTGAGAATTTTGATAACATCTTTATCAAGTCTTTTTCCTCGGGATAATAGTTGACTGATAGTACCCTTCCAGTTTGTAAAATTTCAGTGATAAGCAAATAAAAAGTTGACACATCCGTTCATTTAATGGTGACACCTTTGAACAAAGGAAACAAGCCCGGGGGGCCACTCCCTATATGTTCTATAGTAACCATGTGCATACAAGGCCTTTGTCCAGATACCCCTTTCAGCGGGGGAAAAATCCACCAAAATATACCCCTTTTGACGGGAAATGGGTTGAAAAGATACCCCTTTCCCTGCTGTTAGGATACAAGAAGACAAGCACTCAATTTTGGTACCCTTTTAATGTAATATTTTCATAAAATGTACCCCTTTCCGGCCAAAATTTGAGAATTTCCTGGAAAAATGTACTCCTTTCCCGGCCAAAATTTGAGAGAAAAAAGTAAAAAAAAAAAAAAACACAACAAAAACAACAACATTAAGCCCTATTAAACTTTGGTTCTAGTTGGAATATTTAAAAAATTCTTTCACCATTGGAAAGCCCTTTCAAAGGGTACCCCTTTTTGCCCAAATTGAGCCCAAAAGGACCCCTTATAACAGGTCCTGCCGGATCTGTTCCTATGGTCCAAGAAGTACCCCCTTTCCCGCTAGTTTGTGTACCCACATGGTATCAACATTTCCATGAGTGGCCCCCCGGGGAAACAAGTTGTGATTAGCTATATCAATTCAATCCAAAAGAATTTCACACCTTGGATTGATCACTTGGGGTACTAGTTATAGGCCATAGCCTTTCATCACTGTGGAGAGGGGCAGGGGGTAGCTAATATGTATATACACAGGCGTTTGTTGACTAAGTAATATATATATATATATATATATATATATATATATATATATATATATATATATATATATATATATATATAATGGGTGTGGACCACTAAATTTGACATGGTGACATGGCAATTTATTAAAAACGACATGTGACATGAGAGGTTCTTAGAGGTGACATGGGACATGGGGATTTAAGTGACATGTGACATAACCATTTCTTAAAATTGACATGTGACATGGGGGACCCCCCATCCACACCCCCTATATTGTAATTGCAATCCTTTTTAGGAGAAAGACCTCTGTCAATGGACCATCTTCATTAACTTTTAAAATTTTTATTTTCATGACTTATGAGTTCATTTCCCACTGCCCTTTGAAATGAAAATGATAGCATATTTATGTATTGCTGACTTACGCTGGGCATCTGCGGTCTGTATAACTACCTTATGTAGTGGGAGAGAAGCAGGAGCGGAATTCAGGGGTAGGTTTCCAGCCTATTGCTGACTTTGTGTACGTTTGGGATGAGGAGTTCCTAAACTATACACCAGAGGGCTTAGACCTACACCTATTTACACCGTGGGCAGTGATGCGTTAAATGTGACCTACTCAGACTGGGGTATTGTGCTAAATAAATCATATTTGCAAGATAAAAAAAAAGGTGGAGGACTTCACACTGGGATGGGTCTAGACCCCTAAATTCGACAGGGTGACATGGCCTTTTCTTAAAATCGACATGTGACATGAAGCTTAGTGACAAGGACATAGGAAAAATAGAAATTTAGTGACATGTGATATGGCATTTCCTTAAAATCGACATGTGACATGGAGCTTAGTGACAAGGACATGGGGAAGGAAAAAGTTAGTGACATGTGACATGGCCTTTCCTTAAAATCGACATGTGACATTGGGACCCCCCCATCAAGACCCCCACTGGGGGGGGGGGGGGTCAAAACTAAATATGGGCAATTCAATACCCATCGTGACGCATCATTTCATGTGCGTATCCATTTTTGTCATAGTGATGGGGGGGGGGGGGTCGGAAAAAAACCTGCCGATCCGCCAAAATCCATCTAGCCCCCCGCCTAGCAATAAATAACTCGTCCCTAAAACATGCATTAATGTGGTATTAAGTAGCATTGATTGATTGTGGTTAAAGATAATTGGCAGTTGCTGAGATTTTTTTTTATTATATAAAGTCCTCTGGGCATAAGATAAAAGAGGGATACCCTGGGAGGGACATGGTAGGTATGCTAGCTTATTTGGCGTCACACCTGTCACAGTGTCAGTTTGGTTACCTGTCCGGCCCTGGATTACCTGCACACTGGTACATAGTGGACGCTATGAGTGACAGCTTCTACACCACACTAGACATAGACTATCATAGAGTGTTAACTGTGCATACAACACCCACAGGTGATATGTGCAGGGCATCTACATGAATTCACGTTATAAAACAGCAGACCTACTGGTCCTAGGACACCACATACAGGCCGACCAGCAGCCAGGACCGACCGACGAGGGGCTGGGCAGGCAGCAGACCATCTGTCGTGGTCCCCTTCAAGGACGCTAATGTTAGTACTACCGGTACTATAAAAGTAAGTACATACTGCGATAGGGCTTTTGGGGGATCTAGGATATCTAACTTAAACTCTTAAAAGGAAATGCAGGGAAATGCGCCCTACTGTTTGGAGACGTCGGAGTTTTTATTGGGAGGGGCGTTGTCCGGCGGGCGCTGACTCTTACCTGACGGGATCTAAAAGTTTCCAACAAAAGACGCTCTTCCCACTCACAGACAGCAAAACCAAGGTGGTACTCTTGTCAATACCATAAGCTGATTGTTGGGTATTTATTTCTGTCAAATGTTATTCTTAGAAACTTGCCGTTTCTAGAGCACCTGAAAGTTTTAGGTATGCCAGTCCCAGCGACTCAGTCCTTAACTGAGTCGCGCCCAGTGACTAGGCGGGGTGGTAGATGTCTCTGTTTGATGGGGAGGGGGGGCTAAAGACCTAGCTATCTGGGAAACTTCCCATTTAATACTACAGGTTGCCCCGACCTTTTTTATACGCCAGTGGTGAGTGGAATCTGGGTGTCCATCTCTTCATATGCCATACATGGGGCAAGAGGAATGTCAGGTATTAGGGAGTGATCATTTTTTAACAACAGGGGGGGCTGGTGGGTTTGCACGCGGAAGCGTGAAAAAAATTTCGACTCCCCCTCTTGAGTGGGTAAAATTTTTTCGAACCCCCCATAAGGGACAAAAATTTGCATGCAAACGTCCCCTTTTGGCCTATAGTAACGCGCAAGGTTTTCCACTAAAAACAGGTGAAATTATTTTGACCCCCCCCCCCCGTCAAAGGTGTTGAAAAAATTCTGACCCCCCTCCCGGTCAAGGGGTTGAAAAAATTCTGACCCCCCCCTCAAACCCACCAGCCCCCCCCCCCCTGTTGTTAAAAAATGATCACTCCCTTAATATACACTGCTGACCAAAATACATGTACACTCTCCAAAGCCTTCAGAATCAATGATGACAAGATCGGCCAGGAGTACTGCCAGGGGATCAAAGGTCTCTTGTTCAATGGATACCATGGGGAAACCACGGCAGGCTATTGATAAGGGAAACCCAGGTGTTAAGCTGGCAGGTATTTTTCAAATTTGCCTCAAAATAGATAAGATGTCATATGACAGTTTTTCTAAAGGGTCCACCCAATGACCCCCCCCCCCCCCCCCAGTGCAGAATGATACTCAGACAACTCTGTCTACAATATACACACAGCTGGTCCACACAGCTCGATGTACACTTGTAGAACCTCTGATTGGTTGTGAAAAGTTTGTGCATCAGGAGACGTACAACTGCTACCATAGGCTTAATGGACGGTGTACTTGTGTCATTGCGAGAAAAGAGGGGGTGGGGTAGGAAAATTGGAAATTCTAGAAGGCACGTTTTGGATTTCTGGTAGGATTTGACAAGGAATATAACCGTTTCTGTCAAAGGTATGAAATACTCCCAAAATGCGCCTCCCCCCCCCCCCCAAAAAAAAAGAGGAAAATGCCAATACAGGTCCTTCAAAAGCCATTGGCATTATGTAGCAAATAAAATCCCTTTCTTGTGGACTCGCACAATGTTACCAAAATAGAGGGTGTATACCTGTGTTCACAAAAGAGGGCGTCCTCTATATTGTCATTCGAATCCATATGGAGTAGGATTAGCTGTGATCGTCTTTATTTGGTTGGTATCGTAGGAGGCATTGCGAAAAAGAGGTTTATTGGTAGGGAGGCAAAATCGTGAAATTTTATGGTATGAGGGACGGAATGTTAGGGGATGGCATCCATGCCAGACTTGAAATACGGCCCATACTGATCAACTTTGTGGTGGATGCCACAGGCACAAATTGTTTTTCTTTGAAATAGGGCCCGATAAAGGTAGCCATTACCGAAAGTCCTTGTTTTTGCCTTAATTTTGCAGCCAATGATGCTAAGCATTCATTTGAAGTGCCTACTAGCCCTTTTTCAGGGTCTTGGATCTCATTGGAGACTTCCTGATTTTTCTCAGATGCATGCTAAGCCTAATTTAGGCCTATTTAAGGTTGCCATTACCAGAATTCACTGATTTTGCAATAGCTTCGCAAATAAGGCTTATAGACATTCATTCAATGTGGCTATATCCCCATTATCAGGGTCTAGGAGTATAATAGAAGCATTGTTCTCCTTCTCCTCTCCTTATCAATCAGCCTACCATAGGCCTGGATAATGAAGCAAGTACCGAAATTGATGGTGTTAATCATATCCTTAATTGCTACTAGTGCTGGTAGATGCTCATTTCATGTGGCTGTATCCACATTCTCAGGGTAGAGGAACATGATAGGGGCATTTTTCATCCACTCCTCAACATATTTTGCATATTTCCTGACTATCATTGGCTTGGGCAGGGTAATCATTACCAACATTCACTGTAATGGGATGCCATTCATTGCAAGCATGACAGGATATAATGATACCATATGGCAGGAAACCTCAGGCAGAATGCAAATCAATAGCTTTAAACAAGCATCTAAAATATTTATTGTTCCTTATGGTCACTGTGGCCCCATATATAAATAAAGCCTTATTCTAGCAAGCTAGAAAGAGTTAAATGGGAGCATATATGTGACATATGGACATGTGCTTGAACAAGATTATTGTAGAGCTGGCATATATAATCAAGCCAATGTACTTGAATACCAATCTTTTTTTAGGGTAAACTTTGATTATCTTATTCTTGCAGCAGAGGTAACCCACCAAGTAAGAGATGTACAATCACTCAAGATGCAGAGAATAAAGCAAACAACTGTACATAATATCCATATAATCAATGGTGTTGTGATGCCTTATATAGTCCATTTGAAAATGATTGAGAACTTTTAGGCTAGTACACATGATGGGGAGGTCTTGGATGGATAACTGAAGAATGATTTTATTATATCATTTCTGTCCGATCCCATCAACCCTAAGTTAAATACTGTTCCAGTTGAATGGTACAGCAGGCATGCATTCCAGAACAATTGCAAAAAATATGGATTATTGTTTTCTACTTGTATTGCCTCTTTCCTCAATTTTCAAGACTTATGTTTTATACCACACAAAGACACAATACCACACATGTTCTCTAGAAGATAATAGACCCTACTTTGGCACAAGTAAGAACAGCAAAATCAGGGGCTTGAGGTTCAGGTACTTAAGGTACATCTGATGGTGATAAATACTCACTGCACACCCATCTTTGAAAGTCTCTAGAAAGAAAATAATTATATATAACTTTGATTACAATAATTGCAATCTTCATAGTTGGTAATGCTTATTTCTTAAAGCTTGTTGTTAACTAAGTTACTTTGATAACTGGGTTTTTCCTTTCATTGCATCATGCTACGCCATTGGTGAAATGGTTCTATGGTAGAGTACTCAACATTTTTGTTTTCTGGGTGTCTCTCTATTGATAATACTCATTTGTACAGAGTCAAGAATGATGAGAAAGCTAGCCTCCGATACTTATTGCAAAGCTTCCATTTCTGCATTATCAAGATTCTATAATGATGATAGCCAATGTATATGGCAAATGGCGTTTCGTGGCTTTCATTTTTACATAAATTCCACATTTGTCTTTCTGCCAGTTTCAAAATACATGTAGAAGAATCTAGTGAAATCTTGTTATATTTTCAACTGAATACATTTTTACCGCATTATTAGTCACAGGTATGATGAAATTATATATGATATACACCAATATGACCATAGTAGATGTCTCCTTCAAATAAGTTCCATTTTATAAGGCCTTGTTAGGCATGGAATGAAAATGAAACAAAAACATTCTTTTTTTAGCTTCTTTGAACAGCATTATGGGATGGAAAGCTTTGTGCTGGGTGATATACCTATCAATCATTTCCAGAGGCAACTTCATTGATTTGCAATGAAACTGTCACACTGCTTTTACTATTTCAAACCATATACAACTGCCATGTTAGTAGGTACTCAAATAAAGGCACATAGTGGGACTTGATTTATTGCTAAAGCCTAAAAGTATGGATTTATTTACCATTATTACATGTGTTTCGGATGTACATCCAGACATGTACTAAGAATTGTAAATTTTGGTAATTGCTCTGATGGCTACCCTACCTCAGGTCCATGATAGTCCAATAAAAGGAATAGAGGATAAGTGCCCCTATCATGTTCCTAGACCCTGAGAATGTGTATTCAGCCACATGAAATTAGTGTCTACCAGCACTAGTAGCAAAGATATGAAGAAAACTGTCAATTTCGGTAATGGCTTCCTTGTCCAGGCCTATTATAGGTTGGCAGATATGGATAGGAGAGGAAGAACAATGCTCCTATTATACTCCTAGAAACTGATAATGTGGATATAGCCACATAGATCAAATGTCTATGAGCCTTATTAGCAAAGGTATTGCAAAATCAGTGAATTCTGGTAATGGTGACCTTAAATGGGCCTAAATTAGGCTTAACATGCATCTGAGAAAAACCAGGATGTCTCCAATGAATTCCTAGACCCTGAAAATTTGCTAGTAGACACTTTAAATGAATGTCTAGCATCATTGGCTGCAAAGTTATAGCAAAAACAATGAATTTCGGTAATGGCTACCTTTATTGGGCCCTATTTAAAAAAAGAAACGATTTGTGCGCGTGGCATCCACCCCAACGATGATCAGTATGGACCATACTTCAAGTCTGGCGTGGATGCCACCCCCTATAATTCCGTCCCTCATAAAGTGATTTCTAAGCCTCTTTTGAGATTTTGCCTCCCTACTATGTTTAGTGGGGATAAAAATGAATAATAAAAAAGGGTGGGTTTAAAACACTAAGGCAGCCAGTGCGGATGGGGCATATACAAAACAAAACCATCCCTTGAATGGCAAGGGTCAGCTGTCCCATTGGCCAATTGACCTTGTTGAAAGGTTCGTTGGCTAGTTGAAAGTTCAAAATTGACATACCCAGTATTTTCCCAAGTACAGCTCCCACGCACTAAACATCATAAGTGTAGCCATCTGGAAGAACTTTGATTGAATCCCTAATATTGTTTAGAATGAACCCTGAATAAATTCGCCCTTTCTCATTTCTATTGGCATAAAGGCAGATTATTACCAGACCTATTCACAGAAGGACAGTTTATCAGTTGCCTATATCCAGATTTGTCAAATTGCCCATTGATTTATCACCATTTTATTCACTACTGGCTTTCTTTTCTATTTCAGATTCTTCTATGATTTCCCACTTCAACATACCCTTAAGAACAGACGCCAATGAAGGTGATTACTTTGTAGAAGCTCCAGCTCCTGTGCATCAATGGCTGATCAAGTTGGCCTCTTACCGTCGGTAGAAGTTAACGATACCTCAATCTTCATATGCCCAGTATGTGGGCATGGTTTTGCCCAAGTCCAAGAGTTATATACTCACATGGAGAAGCACAAGGACAATGCCTTTACATGTGGGTCCTGTGGCCTGGAAATGAGCTCCAAACAGGACCTGCTGCTCCACATGCATCAACATGCTAACCAGGTGTTTCAAGCACCTGGAGCTGACACTTTGTACTCAAATTCCACCGACGACACAGCAGTAAATGGGATTGGTGCCCCAACACCTTCAGTGAATAGGGTGGTAAATGATATTAGTGACACAAGCTCATTAACAATCATGTCAGTGAATGGAATCTGTTCCACAACACCCTCAGTGAATGGTAAATATGACATAAGACCCTTATCAAATATGGCAGTGGATAGCATGTGTCACAAAACAGCCTCAACCGGCATGGCAGCAAATGGCATCTGCATCACAACTCCCTCAGTGAACACCGATGTTAATGGAAACAGTGATAAAAGACTCCCACACACTAGCGTAGTGAATAGGGTTTGTGTTACAGCAGCTTTAACCAACACCACAGAACATATCATCTGTGGCTCAACAACCCTAAGTAACACAACTCTGAACAGCATATGTAAGACAAACCCCTCAGCCAACACCACTATGAATTCTATATGTGACAGAATTCCCAAAGCAACTCTTCACGGATCAACACCATCAACTGTTAATCAAACAAGAAGTATCTGTGGCAACATATCTACAACCAATTCTGCAGTTACCAGCTTCTTTGCCACAAATCCACGCACAGAGACTACAGCAAATAGCATCTGTGAAATCAAACATTCAATCCAAACTGAAGGGAATGGTGCCTGTGACATAAAACCTGAGGTTAATGGCCTATGTGAGTGTGATGAACATGACACACAATTTTTACCTGGCATCAAACCAAATACTGACTATGACTTAAAACCCAAGGTGAATGGTTTCTGTGAGTGTGATATAAAACCGCCAACTGGCATAGGTTTAAACAACGTCTGTAAATGTGACACAAAACCTATATCTGACAGCTTGGTGAATGGTGTCATTGACATAAAGCCTGAGGTGAAAGGTGTCTGTGAGTGTGATGAAGCCAAGGTCGGATGGGTGGCTGCTTCAATCAAGATTGAAGTGGATGAGGTTTGTGACGTGTCACGTTCAATCAATGCCGTAGTGAGTTCTGTCTATGAAACAACGCCTTTGACTAACACAACAGTGAATAGTGTGTGTGACATAAGAACATCAACCAACACCATGTCAAATAGCATCTCTGAAACAACACCCTCAACTTACACTGCAGGAAATAATCTCTGTGATATGACACCCTCATCCAACAATCCAGTGAATAGTCCCTCTGACAAAAATCCTTTAATCTGTGAAACAACACCTTTTACTGCCATCGAAGCAAGCAGTCTCTTAAACACACAAACTTCCTCTAACACTACAGTGAATACCTCTGGTACACCATACTCAACTAACACCACAGTACATAATTTCGCCAGCACAAGTCATTTAGCTGGCCCTGAGGTGTTAGGTCTCAATACAACACATCCAACAACCAATGGCAGCCACATTGATTCTTACATTCTGGACAATCATATACAATCTGCCATTGTACCTCATCTTAAAGACAGCAACAGAGTTGCAGATCAAAGGGAAACATTTGGATTTGGCCAAGAGTCAATGACTCAAACTAGGATGTCACTACCTGTCCCTCTTGCAGCATACATTAGACCTAATGAAGAAGCTACATCTGTCTCTGGACGTTCATTACCACAGAAGCCAATTCATGATTACTTTCAGAACTTTCACACTTTGGAAGTAACAGGAAATAATATTACAGACAATTTGGATAGTGTTAATTCACACAAAACACAATATCTTGAATCATCCTCAACTGACTCTCAAGTACATGAAACCCATCCACTTTTTCACTCAAGTACAAACCCAATGCCCGTATCTACCAACAATGTTCATTTCTCCAGTGCGGATACAAGAACTCCAGTAGGAAGTGTGGGTTCTAGTGCCAAGGGTTTGACAAGCACATTATCATCACATAACAATTCAAATGCTAGAAAGTCCAGGTCACCATCAAAGTTACATAAATGTGCTGTTTGTCCTGAGACTTTTGCTTACAAGCCAGATGTGTATGCACACTTAGCATGGCACCATAAGAATGGTGATTTACAAAATAGAACATCAGACAAGAGGCGTTCAATTCTTACTGGCAACACTTCACACCCTGCTTCAATTCAAACAGAAAATTCTGTACCAACACATACTGCTAGTCAATCAGAGTTGCAACAAGGTGTTGTTCAAGGAACACAGTTCAGTATTGACACTGGTAGAAACCCTATCGGTCAATCAAGTTCACAAGAAAATGTTGTTCAAGGAACACTACCCTGTAGTGACACCAGAAGAAACACAATATGCCAATCTGTGTTGCAGCAAAATGTTGTTCAAGGAACACATCCCAGTATTGACAGCAGCCAAATCTCTATCAGTCAATCACCTTTGCAACAAAGTTTTGCTCTAGAAACACACCCCAGTATTGACACCAGTATAAACTATTTTGGTCAGTCAGTTTTGCAAAATAATGTTGTTGAAAGTCAACCCAGGGAAGTCAATAGGGGTTCATCTACAGTGAGCAATTCTAATTTGCACCACCTCCCCATTCTGCACTCAAACAATGTCTCCATACCCAGAGTGAATAGAGGTATTTTATCTGGTCAAGGGATATCCTCTGTACCAGAGGCCTCTCCTGATAAGCTCATCATTGTTGCACCTTCTTACAATACCAATGCATCTATAACTATTCCTGGTCAAGGACTACCCTCTGTATCAAAGGCCTCTACTGATAAACCCAGCATCGCTGTACCTCCTTGCAACAACAGCACATTGACGACTACCAACCCTCTCTCTACACATGTTCCCTCATTGGCCCCCAATTACCCTGCACAGCATGATCCAGTTCAATTGCCTATATTCGGGTGTGAAAAATGTAGCAGGCGCTTCCCAGAGAAGATCCTTCTTGAACAGCATATGATTTGGCATACAGATCCAGACCGATATAAATGTAAATTATGTCATGCTGCTTTTCAATTGGAGTTTCCCTTCAAAATGCATCACAAGTTCTGTAAGGGTAAGCCCACATTGAATAGGGGTCCTTTGACTGGTCAAGGAGTATCCTCTCCACATGAGACCTCTCATCATAGCCCTAACAATGCTGTACTTCCATGTAATACCAGTGCATCTATGACAAATCCTCAATCAAGTCAAGGATTATCTCCTTCAGCAGAACCAACTCCTCATAGGCCCAGTATTGCTGCAACTCCTTGCAACAAAAGAACAAGGAGGACTGCAAACCGTTCCTCTACAAACGTTCCCTCACGGGCCCCTAATAACCCTCCACAGCGTGATCAGGTTCAAGTCCCAACATTTGGGTGTGATAAATGTGACAAGCGCTTCCAGAAGAAGATCCTTCTTGAACAGCATCTGATTTGGCATACAGATCCAGACCGATATAAATGTAAATTATGCCATGTTTCTTTTGACTTGGAGTTTCCCTTCAAAATGCATCCCAAGTACTGTAAGGGTAAACCCCCCATAAAAAAGACAGAAGGGCCTCCTAAGTCTTATGCTGAAATAATCAAAGACTCTGCTGCTAAAATCATTGAATCCAAATCAAGGATCTACGTCTATTTCAAAGAGGTCGTTGACCTATCTGGAAAGCCATTTGACTGCAATGTATGTGGCAAAATGCATATGTCGGAAAAGGAATTCCAACGCCACATGCAATATCATGCACAGCCTGCACACCCTGTATGTGAGTTCTGCCACACCACCTTCGCACTACGCTGGATGTATTCACAGCACCGCCAAACCTGTAGTAAAAGACCATCTTCTGAAAATAGTATGGATAATGAGGACTGCATTATAATGGAAACAAATTCCCCTACTCTAAACCCATCCAGTGCTACTAGCCCCGCTCATAGAGAGCCTGAAATATTGAACTCTCCAGAAAGTTCAGCAACTGGGTTCACCAATTTACCATCTAATAATATGCCTCATTCAGCAAGCAGAAGTGAAAAGGGGACCTATGACTGTGTCAAGTGTGGAAAATCCCACAAAACCATAAAGGCACATCAAAAGCATATGGACACCCATGCAATGGAATGGAGACAAAGAGTAATATTGTACAAATGTAAAATATGTAGTAGTAATGTGAGAGACAGGGAGAGCCATTTCAGGAAGCATGAGCTTGATAGGCAGAAGCCTGGGGGAGTCAAGGTCCACAGCTGCTTCTCTTGTGGTGAAGAATTTCTCTGCAGCCCTGAAAAACTCTACCATTTTGACAAGCATAAAGTTACAGATGGTTATAAGTGTGAGCAGTGTGACCAAACATATAGCAATTATACCCGCTTCCGTGCCCACGGACAGAAAAAGCACTCAATAAAACTTAAAAAGATTTGCGAAATATGTGGAAAAATGTTCCCGAAGGAATACTTGATCATTCACAAACGGAGGGCACACGAACCACCAGTGCATGAAGAACCAATTTCTTGTGATGTCTGTGGCCATCAATCTCTTAACAAACAAGCTCACAAGTCACATATCAAACTGCATGATGAGAAAAAGTATAAATGTGACCAGTGTGGGAAGGCATTTGCCAGGGCAGACTACTTGAAGACTCACATAGCAAGTCACAAGAAGGGCGAGGACAGACCCTTTAGGTGTGAAATATGTGATTGGGGCTTCTCTAGGAAGCAGTACCTCAAACTGCACCTGGACAAAAATGTATGTAACAGGCCAATGTACAGGAATAGGAGAGGAAGGAAGAGGAAAGACACCCATACTGACTCTGATTCAGATACTGAGACTGAGACTGCAGTACCTGCAGATGCCCAGAGGAGCACCAAAAAGAGGAAAGACTCCAATACTGATGTTTTATCGGATACTGGCACAAAGACAGCAACAAAGAAAAACAAGAAAAAGTCCAAGAGAAACAAGACCAACAGGAGGAAAGACTCTGATACCGATTCTGAATCAGATGTCGACTTTGAGACATCTACAAATGAGAATTTCAGGTCCTTACAAAGTAAGACAGATATGGGAAAAGCTGATGACATTGACTCTGACACAGAGACTGCACCTAATACTAACAGGGCAATGCCATTAAGAACCAGAACCAAAAAGAGAAAAGACACTTATATGGAACCAGATACTGAATCAGATACTGACATTGATTAATGATTTGATGAAATATATAATATTTCAAACTTTGACCCTGGTTCTTGCCGTTATGGAATAATCCTTTGCATTTATGCAATCGGCAGTCAAAGAATGCTCCTAGTTCTTGTGTCTAACAAAACCTACAAAAAATGTCTTTTGATATTACGTGAGACAAGCGTTTGAATCTTTTCATTTGTATACATTGACAGGAAAATGTTATTTGGCTCACAGGGTGTTCGTTTCAAAGAATAATAAACTACTGTTTATTAACTTGAACAATGTGTACATTCGAAGTGATTATCACAATACTCTGCGTATAAAGTGCACCCCACATATAAGAGGCACCTAGAGTTATTCGATATGTTATAAGAATTAGAAATGACATAACTTCTGCTCTGATCAATGGCTTTTCAAAATCTTAGGCAGACTCTAGAAAAAATAATCACCTCACCTATAAGGTGCACTTGTCGATCCTCGCGTATAACGGTACATCCCCTATGTCTTGAAACCTCGTGAGAACATGACTTAGAGGCTAATGTGCCTTGCCTATATTGTTTCCATCATTAATTTTCCAAGTATCTAATCACTTCACTGGCAACCCTGCCTAATAGCTGACTGCCATCTTTTGGTTAGTCTGGCCGGTATTAAATGACGTTTGATTGGCCATCTGTGCACAGAGTCTTCCTCTCTAGGCAACTACAGTAAACACCTGTTTTATCATCAGGTTATGAATTAATACATTCGCAGAGCAATGTTTTGTTCGTTTTGGGGCAGAATCAATTTGCATTAAGGGAGCTTAACAACTATTTTCTGTGACATTTGCCTCTGAGTAGTACGAACTATCTTTTTAGTTCAGGGAGATGTTATTAAATGTCAAAATCAAATCAAACTCGGTAGCATTTCTCCCACAAATTTACCATACTAACCTTTTAAATGCACTGACCTTTGAATCTAAAACACCGGTAGTACTTAATGAACATTAAAACACACAATGTAGGCCACCACACAGAGACGGAGGAAAAAATGATAAATTTTGTAAATCTGTTCTGGATGATAATTTAGAAATAGCCATCTCTAACTTTGTGTTAGAAACAGTGGAATACGGCAGCCCCATAGGCTTAACCTTGGAGCTCCGTATTTCACACCCCCATGTAATAACCTAGTTCCGTATTCCACGGTGAGTAAAGGCATCCTACCATAAATTCCCGGTCACAAGCCGGCCCCGGTCATAAGCCGGGGGGTGAGTTCAGGAAAAAAATAAAAGCCGGTTTTTGGGTCAAATTTTTACCATTTTCTCTTTAATCTATAGTAAAAAAAAACCCGGTCATAAGCCAGGGGGGGACTTTGGGAAAAATTTAGAAGCCGGTTTGGGCCCAAAATAGAAAAAAAAAATCCAGCTTATGACCGGGGATTTACGGTAGATAGTCCTAAACAGATAGTTATTCTGTATACAAAGTCAGACCCAGCACGAGTGAACCTTTGTCTATATATAATCCTAGTAATGATTTCCAGAAATGGAAGGAATACATGTTATGTATGACGAGACTTAGGGTTTTATACTATCAAGTGATCAGCGTTAGTAATGCATTTAAGAGCAGGGCGATTATGATACCAGACAACAGAGCATGGGCAACTTTGTCTTTTTTCAAAAGGAATGAATCTACTTTTATATTTTATCATCAAATTACTTGAAAATTCAAAACACGACTCACTCTCACAAAAGAGGTACACTTCTGACATATCATTTTTAACCAACTATCGAAAACACAGATATACGTTAAAAGTAACGTATACATTCTATACATTGAAATCGAATTTGATTAGGATCATCTAGAAACAGCATTTTGTTGTCAGATTCAGGCTTAACATATTGACTAGTCAGAAACGTGGTCTACTAAGACTTGCACAACATTCGTGAAACTGAGCTGCACATTTTAACATAGAACACTTATTGGCTGATATTTTAGAACAAAAGAACACATAGATAATATAAGGCTTCCATAACTTTTATTTTCTTGTGGGTGAATATTTGTTTTACAACCCTTTAGAATCATAATCACCCCATAATCACACTGTCCATGACAAATATCGTGTTTTTTTTTTTGAATGATCAACAGAAATGGAAGTTTATGAACTTAACTAAAGAAAGAAGTCTTGGATGAATATAACATAATGCCTCACATGTCATACAATGTTTACTAATTACAACAATACAACTATTTAGTACATGGTGATGACTAGGGCATACCACAGACTAATGCCTCCCTAGTTTACCTTTTGCTGGGCTGTTATATGTCAATGACACATGGATACCAAAACGTTATCCTTGAAAACAACGCCCTATCACCTTATCAACACTTACAGAACAAAATATTTCTTCAAAATAAACCTAGGAAAAATACCATAAATAAGTTTACAAATACCGCTTCTAAGGCAAGAAAAAAAGAAAGAAAGAAACATATGTAAGTTGTGTTATACCCTATTGAGCACCAAATCATCGACCTATGTGACACTTATTCAAATGATATGTAACCAGTCAATCTTTGACCCTTCAACAGTAGAAAAGTAACCATTTGGTTTATTCGGTTCACAATATGTTTTAAAGTAAAAAGAAAAGCTGATTTTCAACTTAGGCACTGCGTACATCCAAGGCACCATCATTAGGAGTTTACCTTTAGCATATCACTTCAACTCCTCACTACACGCGAGTAGGAATCTAAATGCAGTTGGTAATTATGATATGTCAATTCTTTTAAAGGTATTAAACATTTATTACAGCTGTATTATAAACTTCCTCACTCGCGTACACATTTTCTTCATACCAGGGTGAGTAATAATACTGAGAGTGTCAAAATGTGTAAATTTATATCACTTGTCGGTTACGTTTTCGGACCATTATCGTATAAATGAAACAAAATGCGTAAAAGGTCAATGATAATTCATATCAAACCCATTCATATGGAATATATATACACCGCCTATATATACAACTTTAGAACGAATAGAAGAATCAGGAGAAACGTGAGAAATGTATGATCTGGAATAAAGTGCTCAGGTCCAGCCGATCCTTTGAGTACATACTATTTGCTATTGCTAAATGATTCATCCTAACATAACTTTCATATAGTACAATTAGTTTAAGTAAGAAAATGAATATTTCTGCATGGATATATATGCTTTCTTGAAAACAAAGTTTATGTTGGCAATCAAGATCAGGATTACCATTTTGGTCTATGCAGTATTATTAATCCTCCTCGAAGTTGTGACTTCCACACAAGAGAAGATATGCAGCTTCATAATATGTGCCATCTCTTACTTTTTCTTTACATTTTTATATCAATCAACTACACATCTAGTTGTCCACAGTCTACAACCCACTAGAAAGTAGTTTCACAAGCAATATACAATGCCTAAGCATCAAATCATTATAGTGGCACAGTATCAGGTGAAAATGAAGGAACAGCCGTGAAAATAGCAATATAACACCGTAGTTTCACTCAGAATACGTAGTCAGGAATATAATTAGAATGTCAATACCTTTCAAGTAAAGTGGGAGATACCATATTCCCAGTTTCAGGTGTATCTTGTGGCATCTCTCTAGAGATGGCCATTTCATCAAGACGTTTGTTCAGCCTGGTCACATCCTCAGACAAAATCACCATGAGAACTCCAATATGTTCTCGGAACAGCTCTCCACAGAGGTCACTGATCATATCTGCAAGGACTTTGTAAGTGTACACCTGGTTTGAGACTGAGTTTAGTGAATTCTGTTCGATATAGAACACTGATGACGTCCTATCACCGAACACAGTCTTCTCCTCCCAGTTCCCGACAACATCCGATGTGTTGTTTGTCAGGCATGTTTTGAGCTTGCTCACGACTCGAACGCTGATATTCTCAACTACCCTTTGAACCTTTAAGAGTTTCTCCTGGATCTCCTGGCTGGTAAAGTGTGGGCTTCTCCTAACTAGAATGTGATGTGCCAGTCGTTGGATACTCTGAATAGTAGGTGCTGCAGACAGATGTGTCCCGAGTTTATTCTGAGTTGCATCACCAGAATTCCTTGCATGTGCTACAACCTCCTTCACTGCTGATGTGAGTAACTTTGGCCGATGAACCTCCGGGAAGCAGTTGATGATGCGATCAGCAGATTCTCTGATATCTAGGTCTATCAGAATTTTGGACCCCACTTTTAGACGGTCTTTCATGGCAAAGTTGTTGTTGTAGATGAGATCAGAGGACGACCAGAGGCAGTTCTCTGTAGACATCAGCCACAAAGCGTGGTGGGTGTCAAATATAGGATCCTGCTGTACCTTCATGAACACTTGGTATGTTGCTTGTCTTGCAGCATCAATATCCACTTTGTCTATCATGGGCCTAATTCCCACCTTTTTGTAAATCATTATCAAGGCCTGCTGATAACTCTTGAAGGATGGGCGTTCGGAAACTCCCAACTGAACTAAGAGGTCCTTGCTGTGTGCCAGGTTGTCTGGTAGGCGGTATAGGTATGGTCTGACCTCCTCCTCTGGTTGTGCCTCAAGGACAATCTGATTTGGTTTGACAAATCTCTGAGCCTGTTCAACAGGTATACAGCAACACCCACTGAGGATTGTTTGAACGGAAATCACTGTTTGACCCTCCTGTTCTAACTTCCGGGATATATACCTGTAGCACGCATCGATAGTCCTAGTGATGTGCTTACGATCATCCGCAGATTTGGTATCCTCTGAGCTACAGCACTCACAAACTCTTTTTATGTTCTGAGCAACAAGTTCGATGGATGGTTCCTTGATGACACCGGCTGCTTCAAGTACCTCGTTACTGAGGTTGCCCAGGCTGAGCAGAGTTGTTGAAATCAGTGGAGCTACAGATGACACCAGTTTGCCATTGTCTCCAAGAACACTTCCTCTCAGTGTGATGTAGGCTTTGTGTGAGACCACTAGACAAGGGATCTTTAAGGTGGACGCATTTTGAGGAATAAAGGGTATGTCAGATAGACTTTTCATATACTCTGGTTGCAGCTCTATGGGTACTGATGTTCTGATGTAATTGATAATCGCGTCTATCCATAAGGTGAGTGCTGCTCGAGACTTTGTAAGTTGCTCTGCAAAGCTAACCAGCATTTCTTTTGAGGCAGTGGACTTCATTCCTGCTTCTCTGAGGACTTTCAGTTTGCTTGGGCTATTGAACTCCTCTGCTGGCAGGTCATCTGTTTTCACATAACGGAAAAGGGGTACGTCTGGATCATACAGCTCATTTGGTCGACAGTATTCACCACCTTGGTTTCTCACACATTGCAGTTCGCCCAATGCTTTCATCACCACCTCGTTTCCCTGCAGGTTGTTGAAGACATAACCCATGTGAACCAAGCGTCCCGCATTGGTGAGCATGTCGAGTTGAGGAAAGATGTATTCCACATACAATTCTGCTTCATCATAGTACTTGCACCCAGTTTTCACATACAGGTCCTTGCATGTTGGCTTCTGTTTCAAAAAGAGGATTCCAGACATAGGGGTTTTCCAGGAGTCCATATCTTGCATGGGGACTGCTGTGGGTATCACATATGAACAGTTCCCAACCATGTCAACATATTTTGAGTCCAGTGTCTCAAACATTGGAAGCTCTTTGAGGAGTTCCAATTCTTTATCGGTGAACTTGCGCAGCTTGCTGTTGAAGTATGTGAGTAGCGCATATTGTGAGAAAATGCTTGCACGGTCACCTGTTTCATCTTTGTAATGGTGCAATCCATGCACCATAGACTTTGGCCTCCTCCATGAAGCTAACATATCATTCAGGAGCTCTATTTCAGCCACATAAGCAACTGGGAAATGTTCTTCTAATAGTGACTGAAGGGGCTGGTCATCATTCTTTTCAAACACCGTGTGTGCTTGATTTAAAGGGTAGAGGTACAGAGCCCCATGTTCCTGAACAGGCAGTAGGCACATGTTGCCGGCAACTTTCTTTAAGTACTTCTCGTCAACGTCTACAATCTCGCTGATTGCTTTCCAAATACTACAGAGCCTTTTCATGGAGACCTCCAGTGACATTCCTGTCCAAGGCACTGGTTCGTTCTTGCACAATTCTCTAGGTAAAGATTTCTCCAGCCCTTTACAAAAACCTTTAGTGTCCATATCTTTGAAGACTGGACTCATGACTTCTGAGAAGAAGTTTATGAATGAAGGATGGAGGAACTCCTTTGATGTGGGATGGAAGTGTTTCATGAGGGGACTTTTGTACACGGGGTTTTCCACACTGAAGACACCAAGCTCACCATCTGATGTCACCAAAAGTGGCATTCCATCAAGCTCACTCTCAAAGTCTCCGTCTTGTTTACAGAAATCCAACATTACTGTTACAAGGCTGATGCCACCTTTAGCAATAATTAGTTTCTCTTTGTCTTTTCTCAGAATCTCAGCAAGTCTAGTTGTATCTGTTTTGCTGTCCAACAGAAAATTCCTCAAGACTTTGGGTGAGAAACAATCAACCTCACAATTGCCATGACGTTCTATCATATGCCGGACACTGCCCGGGCACCTGGCCACAGATAATCCGCATAGCTTTGCCCCTTTCAGTGCATCACTGTACATAACATATCTGTAGATAGCATCCATCGCTTTCCTGAACATGCTAGGGTCAAGGCATTCTTCTTTGATGAACAGTACTTGATAGGCCTTTTTCCACTTGATATCTGGTTGTGCAGCTGATATCTCTGGAATGAGGTTCTCATAGGTGACAGTGTCATAGAATTTATGTATGATGTCAGTCTCTATTTGGCTTAGGTTATTGTCACTTGCAGGGAAAACGTCAAAGTATTTGTTCACTGCTACATCTACAGATTCCACTGAGCCATCGATGACATCTTGTCGCATTTTGATTATCAATGTGAGGTATGCTGCTGTGACAACTCTGCTTATGTACTCATTCCACTTATCAACTAGGCCCTCATCACCAGACAAAGCTTGCTTCTCCTTCGAAGTGAGTGCAAAATGTCCATTGATATGGACTGGAAACTTTGTCTGAAGTTGCTGAGGTAGCAAACGATGGAACCTCTTTGGTGTTGCGTGTGACAACTCCCACTTTCCATCTCTACTCATCAATGCTGCCACTCCTCCAACAGGAATTTCCATCACCTCTCCCATGAAGCTCTTCTTCAGGTTTTTCTTTTTCACATTGTGACTTTTGACAGGATCAGAATCACTCTCTATGCCAACAAGGCCACATTGCTGGATAACAGCCCACTCCTCTGTCTTCCCATGTCCAGTTAATGTTATCTGGTATGAAACCTGTTGGAAACTTGGTGTCTGTGTCTTCGCATCATCTGCAAGATATCTTTGCCTCTCTATCTGGATGTGGTCCCTGAAGTCCTCTCGGGCTGTCAAACAGGATGCTGGCACTGTTGCACAAATTTCCTGAGACTCATATGTCCCAGTGCCAGGACTGACCCTTGTTATAACAATCTTTCTCACTGAGGTCATGAAAAGAAGCGATTCATAGGCCTCTTTTGTGAATTCCTTCAACATCTCATCAATATCTCGGTGAGTTGGGCAATGTTTACTCACTGCTGACTGTGAAGCTCCTTTGGATGTTCGGAATGGAAACTTGAAGACAGTTCCCGTTCCTTTACCAAGATGGCTTTCATGGTAGGATTTGAATGAATCAGGAAAGAGAGTTCTTAGGAAATCCACATCCCAGTACAATGCTCCTGGGTTCTCAGCTGAAGTCCCAAGGACAAAAGCAGCATTGGGATCATATGCACAAAGCGACTCGTTGCCATCAGCAAGTGCTGCCAGCACAGATGGGGTATCTGTCAGATGGTATATACTCTGGAACCCTGTCCGGTCATCACTCAAATGCAACTTATCACTTCTATATCCAGCTGGCTTGAGGAACAATGCATCCAGGTCTTCCTGCATAAACTGTGCGTCAGCATATGCACACAAGCCCGGACCTTGCATTATACTTGCCCCATTGCTGAAAATGGAATGTTCCCCGTGATGTCTTGAATCTAATATGAAGTGGACCTCCTTAGAGCCTGCATCTTCGGCAACTCTCAAGATGTCAAGGAAGATTTGATTTCCAAATGGATATCTTCTCAGGTCCGACTTGATCTCTTCAACATATTTTGTTTCCTCATCGCCAGAAATTGGACATCTCATTTCTTTAAGTGCCCGAGTCCGTACCTCAACGACCCCTAGTATTTTTGCATCTTCCAATCCAACACACTCATGGACTAAGGGATATCTGAGTTCTACTTTTAGCCTAGGGGAGTTGTTGTAGCACAAGGTCTCCGAGCGCTGAAGGACACCACCTGTATCAGGCAGGAATAATGGTGTATCTGATTTGATGTCTGCAACTGTTTGCTGGTTTTCTCTCAGTAGGTGACACAGGCCTGAGATTATGTTCTTTACTCTGGGAGGTTCGGGCTTGTCTCCATAGTCATGTTTGATTTTAGCAAGTGCTTTAATGTAATCCATGCAGTTGAACTCTTCCCTTACTCCAACCACCTTCATGAGGTTTGGATAACTACTTCTTGGAACCTTGTTCAAGTATGGATGGCCAGTCAAGTCGAGCCTAAAAGCACAGTTCGCTGGGGTTACTAAGACACCATCCACTGCAATGAATTTCATATCTGAGAACATTTTTCGCACTTTTGCAGCTTTAACCTCATCTGTACACTGCTTGTCCAGGTATTGGTATACCTTCTGGGCACTCTCCAGAACAGAGGCAGATGTTAGACTATCTGGATACAAAGCCATCGCTTTCAGTTGCATCATTAAAGTTTCAAGCTCAACAGGATGGCCAGAATCTTCCATCCTGATACCAAGGATTTTGGCCACGTCATGGGATATTCTTACATCCTTGTGTAGAAGAACAAGTTGCGTGCTAGCAAGAAGCGGTTCGCTGATCTTCTGAAGTTCTACACTACTATACAAGCGAGTATCAGCTTTCCAAGTGATGCACCAGTCGTCTGGCTTTTTAACTACAGGGAGGAATTTTTCACTTTGCAGTTGGTCACAAATGTCCTGGCGTATCCTCCCCTTTTCTTTTGCTATCTTAAACCCGAGGTTCTCAAGGAAAAGATTGAGTGTAGCTGTCTTTAACGGGGGACCAATTTTCGCAAGGGAGTGTGCTCGTTCAAGGATGTCTGTCCATGGCAGATTGTCTGTAACCATTCCCAGCTCTTCAAGTTTTCCATATGCCATTTTTCTATCCTCTGTGCCTAAACCTGGGAAATATGGAAACCGTGATTCTTCCCGTGAATAGAGAGGTGCTACGTAATGTTGTGGGTGAATTAGCTGATATGGATGCAGAAGCTCCTTGCCATTTGGCGTAACAGGTATGCATGCTTGACTTTTCAGAGCCTTGCCAACAGCTTTTGACTGCATTTTCAGGGCCTTCAGCAAGAAGGTGTCCCTGGTATTGTGTTTAAACTGGGTTATATTGGGTAAGAAATAGTTAAGGACAAATATTTCTAACGTGATTTTTTGTGTATCCAACATTGCTGGGTGAACATATGCTAGTGTGGCTTCATGCCGTTCTGTCAGGCGCACAAGTCTCTGGTTTCTTTTCAATAGCACTCTTGTAACCAAATCAATGGCATCTTTTTTTGATTGTTCATCACTCTTTTCCTTGGACACATAGAAGGACCTATCTAGGAAGACGGCATGGTGCAAGTTTACTCTTCCTTGTGGACTCCAGAAGATCTTTGGCGAGTCGCGACGTCTGCTTATTTTCTGCCAAAAGGCTTCACTCAGTACAGTGATGATATCATCATGCTTGTTGCATGGTAGAAGTGCTGTTATATTCTCTTTATCTGAAGTGAGAGCTATAATGTCAGTGACAGCCCTCATATATGCAGTGCAGACTGGTCCTTCCATCAGGTATTTGTTCCATTCTCCACCAGCGGATGTCTTATCATGATCAGTTTTCTTCATGAAGTACCTTCTTGACTGATCTAGGACAAAAGTCCCATTCACATGGAATGGCAGAGGGCATTTCACTGGCAATGGCAAGAATGAGAAGTATGATGCTGACAGTTCATTACCAGGTGCAGAAGTGTCTTTTAGTCTGAAGCACTCTTCATCCTTTTCTAGAGCGATTGCAATGCCTGCCACAGGTGGTTGTGCTATACCAAGCTCCTGTCCAGCAGAATACTCTTCAATACACTGCGAGACAATCCAGTGCGTTTCTTTCTTGCCTGTTTTTACAAGATCACCCAAGAAAAATTCACCTTCTTCAAAGGTCTTGACAACAGATGCAATTACCATGGAGGACTCAATGCATCCATCTCCCTGGTTGGTATCTTTGCTCTTAACTGAAGCTTTAAGGACACTGCATTCATTGATGAACTGCTGAGTTTCTATGTCCTTCCGCCTGGTTGTTTGTGACAGGTCACACTTGACACCATGTTCCCGCAGGACGCGAACAGGTTCTTTCTGCATTTCAAATAAGGCTTTCATATCTGTTGTGTTACCAGTCTCAGGGATGACGGACACTGACACTTTGATCACATTCTGAGTGAAGAGCAACATATCACTACCCTTGCAGTAAATCATCTTAAGCAATTCCTCAACATTTGCCTCGTCATAAACCAGATCACTGATTTCACTGTTGTAGCTCTCTTTCTGGCCACGGAGGGGTAGTCTGAACAAAGTGCCATTGAAGTCAGAGACCTTTGTCAGGTTGCATCCACAGACTCCCTTCCAGGGTGCAAACTGGTCTGGATATTGACTGAGCAGTTTACCTTGCTTCTTTCCCAGGTTTATCTTCAGACCAGGTTTGGTTTTGTCCCTGAGGGCTTTACCCAAGTACGTTGTGTGGGGGTCAAAGATAGCAAGGGTGCTGCCACTGAGGATGCTTGGTACATCAGTGAGATTGTACACTGCATTGAACCCTAGTCCAAAACACCCAATGGCATCTTCTTTGTCGCTTTTTGTTGCCCCATTGAGCTTTGTGATATTCTCAAAGTCCTGTGGCGTGAAAACTGAATCATTGTATATCCAAATAGCTGGCCCCTGCCAGGCAGCCATAGCTGGATCAATAAGCCTTTGTCTGTGTTTCTTATTCTGTCTCAAGTCATACACCAATCTGACCTCGGTGGCACCTGCATCATCCGCGTTCTGAATCATTTCTTTCAGCACTGACAAACCGTCCGTGTAGCCTTCAAGGATGGAATTAAGACGTGAAGTAAGTGGCTCAGATTGTCCAAATCCTTCCACATCCAAATCAAATTCTTCACCATCCAGCAGCCGATGCATAACTGTGGGTATCTGGAGAAAGTCTACTACCTCGAGTGGAACAGACCGATGCACAAGGAAGAGATCATCCGAGTCACTCATGCCATCCCATACTGTGCATTCTGCAGCAGGCATAAAGTGCAGTACTGCGGGGTCCCCGGTCTCTATGGGGACTAGAGGATTCTCTACACCTTGATGGCATAGTAGAGTCAGAATACTGACTGACAGTTCAAGATCATGTGGAACATCAGCTGCATTATTCTGATCGTTCTTCTCATATTTTGCAGCAATCGATTTCAGTACTTTGCCTAATGGGACTGTTTCTTGAACTCCACATTTGTGGAACAGTTCTCTGTGACTTTCCATTTCTGGTGGAAGTGAGTACACATATGGTGACAAGTCCTTGGTCATCGATTTCAGCACAATCCTACCTGGGGTTTGGAATCCATTCCCTGACCAAATCCATGACATAATCGAGAAGTCAACGAGAGCTGCTTTGATTTCCTTCTTGGTGAACATTGCAAGGCTGCCATACACCTCATCAAGCAGTAGGAGATATCGACTCTTTTCTTTTACATTATAGTTTTCAGTAATCAGCTTTAGTTGAAGGGTAACATCTCGCAAAGTTGGGGCACTCTTGGCCTGGAGTACCTTGAGCACTGATTCATCCAAATCAACCACTGGAACAGTGCTACCAATCTGCCTTGCCAACTTGACATGACACAAATCACTTGGCTGGAAAAGCTCCTTTCCAGTTCCTCTCCAGGGCATACTTTTCGGGTAACCATCTGGTTTCTCCTTAACTGCTGACAAGAAGGCTATGCCTCTGAGCTTTTCCCACCAGTTCTCACTTGGTACCTGTTCTGAGAGAATTTTAACCAGTTTGATAAAATCACCAGCCTTTTCAGGTTGTGACTCGAGGGAGTAGGCTATGCTACGGAAGAGTTCTGGTGAAATGCCTGTAACAGACTTCATTCCAAGTTTCTCCAAACAGGCGAACCTGCTTTTCTTCAGGTACTTCTTGTGTGGATACATTGTATTGTCAAGGAATTTTGCAAGTAGCACATGTTTAGGGTCAAATATATCAGACGGAGCACATCGCTCTCCGGCTGCCGTCTCGACAAACTGAAGACGGCTTATCTGTCCTGCCATATCCTGTCTGTTCAGGATAATATTCTGGTGGTTGTCCATTATGTAACAAACCAGTGCATCTAGCTGCTCCTCGTTGTACTTCTTCATCTTTACAGCTGGTAGTACCACATCACTCAACACCTGAGAAAAGGATAACTGATGGTACCTCTTTACCTCAAGAGACTCTAAAAGGTACTGAACCTTCTTGTCTCGGATATCAATCACCTGAACTGGGAAAGGTACTGGTAGCAAGACTGAGGGCCCTGACACTGCAACCTCTTCTATAGATACATAACTGGACGGTTTAAAACCACTTTCACTGACAGTTGAAAACAGCGGAAGCCCACGAAGGAACTTTTTCTTCTTTTTCGAGAGCATGTTTATGCCAGAATCACTGATATAGTTGACACTTGCTTTCAGGTCGGCACTTTTGTCTGAGCATACCGATCTGACTTTTTCAGTGAAAACTGTGCCGAGATGTTGACTGATAGTCATTACTGCATCAATGACACCTTCACAGGAAGGAGGGTGGACAAAGTGGTGTACCAACTCTTGGTTTCTCAATACAAATTTTGGACACTCTGAGAGAACAATGACACCTATTTCACTAAGGAAACTGCATACCCCTGCGGGAAGCACACTTTCACCTTTCTCCCTAACAATGATTCTATCACCCACATTAAACATACATAACTTCTCACCGCCATCTAATGGCAACAGGTGAAGCTTCTCAAGCAAAAGCCAGTCCTTACTCTTTGGGTTGTTCTGGTGTATGTAGTCCCAGATCTGTTCCATCCACGTGGTAGAGGGATGTGAGGGGTTATCTGCTGGGGACCAGGTTACTATGTCACATCCTGACCATGCCTTGGGTAGAACAGATGGGATATTCTGCAGCACCAGTTTGAAGTTCAACTGCCTGATTTGAGTTGTACCTGGAATCAGAATGGTTTGCTTAAAAGGATGAATTGTTTCAGGAAGCAGGCCGAAAGAAGGTTGGGCTTGCTACTTTAAGCGTCCAAATTAGACATCATGTGTCATATTTAAGTGACAGAGTCCGATTTTTTAATTGGGTCGTTTTTGAGAAGATTTTGAGCCCCAACCATCGGACTTTGCCACTTTAATCAAAAAGTAAACTTCTATAATATAGGATCGATCCTGTTTAGGGCAGGGTACCAGAGAGACAGCCTAAGAAGCACCCCGGGAGGAAACCCATGCCAGCATATTCCCTTTGAAAGTCCTCTCCCAAAGACGTGTTTCATGTTCTAGTTTTCAAATCAATTTACGTGTATACCATTTGCATTCAATCTTGTGTAATTTGGATTGATTGACTTGTTTAAGGCCCATAAGGCCTAAAATTTAAAAAAAAAGTGTTGTGTTCAACCTACCCTAATTTTTTTTGGCCCTTCCCTAAATTTTTTATGGGCTTTTTGGGGAAAAATAGATTTTTGGCAATTATCGAGACATGGAAGGTTTTTTTATGGTCACTCATGTCAAACTTGCACGAAAACTTACAGGCACGAAAATTTACAACCGGCCTTAAATAAATTCTCCAAAATAAAAATATTTCCCTACCTACCTACCCTAATTTTTTCAACCCGGTTACCTTATAAACACAACATTTTTTTATGTTAGGCCTAAGTGGGATCTGCCTCATTAGTTTACCGACATTTAGTCCTTTCTTTCCCAGTCTGGACAGGTATTTAAAACCTGCTTGTCCAGAACAACTAATTTGGATAAAAACATACCAGTATTCTAAATCTATACATATATTACAATGCAGGACCAACAAAAGGATGGAATTCGATTGAAGCATTTGACCATTAAAATACTTAAACACTGTTAAAGGCGGACAAAAAGGAAACCCTACATACCTGTGCGCGCCACTTTCAGAAGAAGACTCTCAAGGTGGGCTTCAAGTTTGGTCTCAACAAACTGATGCTTCAATGTTGGAAGCAGGCTGGCAGGGTGATTCTTTGAGGCTATGAAGATGGGATTTGCTTCCATGTTCTTCCTGAAAGTTGCAATTTCTCCTGACAACAAGGGGATCAATGGAAGTCCGAGAAGATCCTTGGGTTGGCCATTTTCAAGAAAGTACTGAAGAAGTAGTAAGACATCTTCTCGGGAGATTGTGAAGTTTCCTCTTTCCAAGGCCTTTAGCAAAGCAGTATGGATGGTGCCTGGTGAAAGAGCCATAGGTTTGGCAAAGTTGGAAGTGTCCAGAGCCTTGCGAATGTGACTAGGCGGGTTGACCACCGGCCTTCCTGCACCGATAAGAATTTGCTCTAATAGTGTGTTTAGTCTTGGCGCATGATGCACATCAGCGAGAATACAGTCTGCAGGTTTCAACCATTTACCTCCAAGAGAAGGGGAGTACAGGCAAGGACTTACAAACAACTCTTTGTAGACGTGAGACACTAGAGGTTTCCAGTTTGTATCTACAAGTTCTCGATCTGGGAGGAGTTTGTAGAGAAGCTCTGGTGCTATTCCTTTACCCTCCTCAACCAGCTTCAGGCATTGCTTGAAGAAGGCCGTCACTGCTTGTGGTATACATTCATTTACCAACAGCTGGTTCCACATCAGAGGGAAGCCACCCAATTTATGTCTGTCCTGTTCCGATGTTGGCCATCGCAGATGCCTGCGGTTTTGTTCCATAGCGAAGTAAGCATGGATGTGAAAAGCAAGGCCTGTGTTCTCGGTGCCGTCAAGCGGAAGAGGAAGGGTAGCAAACAGTTGACCATCAGTATCTGAGAGAGTAGCATCGCCCGCTCCCACAGGAGACAATGGTAGCGCTACTCCGACCCATGGGAGGACTTTCAGTTCTTGTGCAACATGGAGCACTTCTTCCTCTCCATGACAGGTGTGATACACTAACCAGTCTTGTCTGTTTACAGATGTACCTTCATCACCAAAGTGCTCCATTTCTATCGCCATCTCTAGTGTGGTTTCTACAAGGCTTGTCGCATGCTCTTTTCGCAAAACCTTATCTAGGAATGCCTGCCTCTTTTGTGACACGTGTTCTGCGGTGTCTCCCGTAACACGCATACTGCATACCATCTTGGGCTCACTGCCTTTGTCTGATTTCACATAGACTTCAATGCACTGGATGCTCTTCAGGAACAGGAGACTTCTTCCTTGATTAAGCTCTAGAGATCTAAAGAGCTCAAGAATTTTCTCTGAACTGTACAAGGTACCTGACAGTGGGCTTGGCTGATTTCTCAATGGAAACCTAAATATGGTGTGGTCGTAGTGCCTTCCATTCTTCAATATATCGGGGTGCGCTCCAAACAATTCATGGCACAGTGGTTCAAACTGTTGTGTCTTGGTTTGCAGGAACTGGTGGTGTTTTGTGAGGTGCCAGTTGTAAGCTGATAGGTTCTCTGGGAGGTACTTCTGGTGGGGATCTATTATACCTATGTAGTTACCACTCATAATGAGTGGCAGGTCTGAAATTTAAAGTGATATAAGCTTTATTCATACATCATAACACGAATTGTTTCCAATCTTAATCTTTCAGTCCTATTCATTCTTGTAAAGCAAGGTAATAATTCTAAGTAGACAATGTGTCACATGTGTCAAGGGGTTACTTGGTTTTTTTTTTGTAGCCATTTTCAGTGTTTTAACTGCCTTCTACTTGAAATGTCTTGAATGACTGCTCACTGACCGAAGACCAGATGGGGGGGTGGGGGTGGTGTCAATTCACCTCCCTCTCGAGCAGACTCTGAGAAACTTAAGCAACATGGATGTTTACCCTAATGATATCAGTAATTTTGCTGCTGCCACTCACCTGTGATGTGGAATATTGATTTGAAGCCGAGTCCAAAGCGACCCGTTTTGATCACATCGTCACGCTTGATACTTTCCTGCATCAAGCAGATCCCATTCCAGTCAGCTTCTGTAAACTCTGCATCGTTATATACTAACAATGCCGGACCCTGTTGCAAACAAGAAGGACGTCAGTGGAACCTTTCATTGTGAAAAAGTCGGGGAGATAATGCTTTGTGCTCGCAGCTGAGATTCGGGGTTGCCGCCATTCCATTTCCAGACATCTATTATTTGTAGATTATTTTGATTTTTTCGGTATTAATCTGTCATCCAACTGAAATTATGGGTCGTAATTATAATAAGGGTCTGAAGCATTAATGCATCTCATGACCAGTTCCTGTTAGTTATTATCGCCTGTTACATGTACAACTCCCCCCCCCCCCTTAGCGTCCTATAATACTTACCTGGAACTGTTTAAGTTCTGGGTGGACAAGGCTTGCAGTATCAGCCTTATATGTACTTTGATCTAGTACAAATCTAACTGTGGATGCCCCTGCGTCGTCCGCATTTTGAAGAAGCTCCTATGGAGAAGACATAGATAGCACTGTGTTAGCAGGCAATGCTTTAACTGACCAAAGGCAGCTAGGACAAAACACGTTAAGCAAACTCTGGGGTATATCAAGCAAAGCACACTATTTCCTCACTCACTCTTCCCTAATATGCTAAGCAATGATACTAGCGGTATTGCTTTTTGCAGTGTGGTACAGTTTTACTTGACATCAACCTTGAGTGTACAAGGCAGAAGGTACAAGAGCTGCAACTCGATGGCCAAAAAGTGAAAACCTTTCCTTAAGAAATTAATATTTTAATACATATAAGAAAAATCAACAGATGAATTTTTAAAAAGATTTAACGCGCGCAATCATGCACGACTGGCCCAGATCGCTCACCACCTACCGTAGGGGACTGTCAATATAGTGACAGTGTGTCGAAGACTCAATGCTTAAGGCTATGGAGGATGCACCCATTATCGCTTGCATGTTTCATTGGCGAATAACTCCTCTCCTGGCGAGTTAAGCATTGCACAATACCAGCAGGTCTTGAATAAGGATACATATTAACCATACAAATGCATGAGACAATGTAATTCTCCTCCATTTTGTTATAATCCAGCAGTTTCGATGCAACCGTGAGTCGATCGTCACGCTGTCCGCCATTTTGGATTTTGATGTACGGTGCGCATACGCGACCCGCTCCTTGCCGGAAGTCGCATTTTCGACAGAAAAATGATAGATTCTATCAATTTAACTTGAAATTAATGGCTTTTTGAATATAATCCATGCATGTTAGACAATATCAATCGAATTGAATTGAATACATGGCCTGTTTTTACTTTTATATGAAAAATAAAAAAGCTTACGACGGACCACTCTGTGCGCATGTGCGAACTAGCACGAGGATGTTCTGGCTCGGGGGGAAGGGTGTAAAGACTAGTACATATATAGTATGTCAGAGGGTGCAAATCTGAGAAATGTAGGGTGTTACATAACAGCCTGCGTCCTCTGACTATAATACTACAGAATATAGAGTCCTACACTCGCCTTGCCAGAAATGCGATAGCCATAACAAACTTATGGCGGTCCGATTTACAAGGTTGGTCTATGAACGGTCAAACATGCCAAGTTTTTCCTTCAGCTTTTTTTCATAGGTAAAAAATTTTTTTTCCAGGAATTGTTACCATCTACAGAAAGACAAAGACCTAAAGAAAATCTATCAACTTTCCATTAATTTATAGACCCCTTCATTGTATAGGAAATTCCCACTTAAAGTCAGCCATTTTGATCGACCAAAAATGTTGAAAACCCGCCTCCAATGACCCAGCAGGAGCTGGGCCAAAAAGATCAAGGATTCCGGGGAAAGTATCATCTCTGGAATAAAGCACTATTGTGGCATATACCAGCTTATTTTCAGTCAAGGAGGCTTTTCATATATGTGACGTTTTACGTGAAATTAATAGACTATGCTAATGAATAGTATATTTTCACACTACAGGTTGGGTTAACATGAGCTTTCATATATTTAAGTGTGGCTTATGTGCAGGGCTTAACTGAATACCTTAAGGATTTGGCCAGTACCGTTCTTAATAATATCATGGACCTTGATAATATATTACCTTCAAGATCTGGCCATCATCAGGATACTGCTCCAAAATGCCCTTGATGTATTTAGTTAGCTTTGGTAGCTGTAATCCCTTCCTGAAATCTGTAGGAAATATTAACATAACGTTACAGATCAATGATGAATTCATCTTTCTCTATATCAAGATTTGGTTGAACGGTGATCACATTGGCCAAGGTCTATATACCGTATCGTCGTGTTTTGCCGCCCAGGCACTTATTATTTTTAATACCCCTATACCCCCGGCCCTTATTCAAGGGAGGCAGCTATTCAAGACCTGGCGCCTATAGTTTTACATGCTCTTTAGTGAAAAGAAGTTAAATGCTTGGTGTATACTGAACAGGTACATGTATATATGTATATAGGGGCAGGACTAACAGCAGGTGTGTAGTGAATGCTGCATCCTAGATGTTAGAGCTAATGCACACCTGAATAAAGCCCTAACTTGCACTACTTCACACCTACCCGTTACAGCTTTGTTTTGGCCAAGCTTATTTTTTGTTCTAATGTCTTGAACAGGTGTTCAGAATATAACATTCTTTCATGCTCTAACTGGTACAATAACGTTCCACTGTTGTAGGCTGACAGATATTCTTTAAAGTGAATGTGTGAAATTCGAATTTTGATAAGTAGCCTTTGAACCTAACCTACATTTTCTTACTAGACAAGCCGCCTGAGACAAGCTGATTACCCTACTATCTCTGTTGGTGTCATTTTTTGAAAATGAAATTTCTATTTCATTATGACGTTTGATGTGCAGTAAATGTATTCACAGAGAGTAGAGTAAGACTCTATATTTTATAAGTTAAACAAGACTTACCTTGGTAAAAGGTGAAGTTTGACTTAAAGTTTATAAGGGTTGCTAGACTGCCGACGAAGAGAACAATGGAGACTTAGTCACGCGAGACCATCCCATAATGAATCAGTATTTTAAGGTAGCTGGGTAACAAGGTAAGTCCCAAAAGATGGGTCTTCTGGTAAACCAGAAGTCCATCCAGAGAACAATGGGGTGGGTGAAAACTTCATCAAACCGGTTGGGACCGTTGTTCTCTTTGTCGGCAGTGTAGCAACCCTTAGAAACTTGAAGTCAAACTTCACCTTTTACCAAGGTAAGTCTTGTTTAACTTATAAAGTTTATGTCTGGTTGCTATGCCGACGAAATTCTCACAATGGAGATTTGAAAGCTGTCTTGTTATCCAGCTGGTAATGACAACATAGAAATGTGTAATTACCTTATTGTGTGCTGGTGGCAATGGAGTGCACTGTAGACTGGTATGTGCTGCCATGGCCCTTGTGGATGGACCTTTTGTAGAACTTAGCAAAAGTCAATGCATTGGTCCATCTACCCTGTTTCAGGATGTAGTCCACAGGTAGTTTGCTGTAATCCACCTTAGATACCATGGCTCCTCTAGTGGAGTGTGCCTTGAAGTATTTGGGAACACCAGCTTCCCATATGGCGTCTCTTATCTACTGGATACACAAGTACAGTCAATCTGTTTTTTAGCGGAACATAGTGACAACCAAAGTTGGTCTTTGCCACCTTCACTTTAAGATATCTCCTTAAAGTTCTGTAGGGGCATGGTGCCCTGTTTTGAAACTTGTAGACATGAAACCTGTCTAAAGGTTTTCCTTCCTTGGTGTCTTTCAATTGTTTGTCTACCGGTAGTATTACCTCATTGTCAGTGAATACTATTGAGGTCTCTTTAAAGGCATGTAATGTTTGTGCCCTTTGTGCTGTTGCTAGTGCCAGCAGTAACACGGTTTTGTATGCTAACTGTTTATAACTTAAGCTTTCCAGCGGATGCTAAGACTTAAGCATAGTCACTACTATGTCTACTTCCCAAGTGTGAGTATACATCTAGCCTTGGGAGGTCTTACTACTGAAACTCTTTTGAGTTGTCTACATACATCTGGTTGTGAACCTAGAGTTCTACCGTACTGATCTAACTCTACATAAGCAGATAATGCAGATCTAGCTGTGTTTATAGTGGTGTATGCTAAACCTTCATCATAAAGGCTAGAGAAGAAGTTCATTGCTTCTATGTGTGTGGGTTTTATGGGGTGTACCCTATTTTCCACACAATACTTTGTCCACTTTTCCAAATACACATTGTATTGGGTTTTGGTGCCTTTGGTCCATGACTCCATGTATAGCCAGATGGTAGTGGATGTGGCACCCTGAGCCTGAAGTGCTCGCTCTAGATCCTCCATGCAACAAGGTCTACGTGCCACAGCTCCCCTGTGACTTGATTTCTCAGTGGTGTCTTGCGGAGTCTCATCATCGACTTTGCTGTGCTGTTCAGGAGGCTGTACCAAGGTTGTACCGCCCAGTTGGGCGTCACAATTGTTCCCTCCATGCCCTCTGCTAGGGTCTTCTGTACGACTCTCAGGTTCAGGCTGAAAGAAGGGAAAGCATAATAGTCATTAGGCCACGGTAAAGATGGTACATCTGTGTCAGCTGCCCCAGATAGCCAGATGTAATAGTTTTCTAGTTTGAATGCTAGTCTTGAGGCAAATAGGTCAAAACTGTAATGTCCCCATTCCATTTGAATCTGTTCAAAGGCTGAGTCAGGTAATTCCCACTCAGTGTGCCCTGCAGTTCTAGACTTCCTGTCTGTTTTCCTCATTCTCTTTCCCTGAAAGTGGGCTGCATTTACCCATAAGTCTCTGCACTCGCAGAATTCCCATATGGTTTTTGCTATGTCATCACAAGGCTGTTTTTTTTTATCCTCCTTTGTGATTTACATAAGCTACTGCTGTAGTGTTATCAGATAAACACCTGATCGTCTTACTACGGTATTCTTTGGCATATATTTGTAGGCCAAGCAGTACTGCCATACTTTCTTTAATGTTAGTGTGGTTTTCCCTCTCTTTGAGTGACCATAGGCCCCTTGTCCTATCTTCCCCATACACTGCTCCCCATCCATTGTCTGAGGAGTCAGTTATGATTGTAGTCACAGGTTTTTGTAGTCTGATTTATCTACACGCTGTGTCTAGTCTTTCTAACCACCAGAAGATCTAGTATTTCTAACCACCAGAAGATGTCTTCTTGCTTCTCATGGGAGATTTTCATCTTTGCCTCAAAGTTACCTCTTTTTCTGGCTAGGGCTCTAGTCTTGTCTGACTTAAGATGTCTATAATGGGCTTCCCCATAATCTAGGCCTTTAGAGTAGTCTACCATTAGGCCCACTAGTCTTGCTACCTCTCTGATTACAACCTTCTTTTTATTCAAGAGTTGTTGTGCTAGGTCTTAAAACTTTTTGACCTTATCTTCAGTAGGTTTAACTGTCATAGTGATGGTGTCTATGACATATACCCTAGGAAGGTGAGCTTTTTGGTTGGTGTGACTACACTTTTGTTTGGGTGAATTTTGAACCCTAGGCTTACCAACAGAGACTGTAGTTTGGCTATGGTGTCAGCACATTGTTGTGCTGTTTCTCCCATGATAAAAGTATCATCTATGTACTCAAAACAGGAATGGCCTTGATTTTGCTATTCTGCAAAGGCTGGTTTTAGGACTTTAGTGAAAGTTCTTGGTGCTTGTGCTAGTCCATTCGGCAGGCATGTATATTGATATAACACCCCACCCCCCATTTGAACCTAAGCAATTTTTTGTCGGTATCTGATACCGGTACGCTGTAATAAGCGTCAGAAAGATCTAAAGAACCTAAAAAGGCGTCTTTCTGCACCATGTCTATGGCTGTCTGTAGGCTTGTCATTTTACAATGTCTATAGACTACTGAAGAATTCAGTTCTGACAGATCTAGAATTAGTCTGTGTTTGCCATTGGGTTTAGGCCTAAGAAAAATGTTTGAAATAAAACTGTCCTTGCTATGGTTTGCATATTTCTATTATGCCTTTGTCCAGGTGTCCTTCACAACTTGGTCATTAATTTCTCTATTTTCCTCAGACACTAGATAGGGCCTAGGAGCAGCCTCTTGCATAGGGGTTTCTTGCAAGTCAACCTTCACCCCTTGAACAGATTCAATGATGAAGGGATCATGTGTTAATTTTAACCATTGGTTTACATGATTTTTAGTGCCGCCCGGTACAAATGTACCAAACCCTAACTTTTCATTTCCTGCTGGTACAGGAGCAATTGGCACTGTGGGGGTATTTTGTTTTCATGCAAAGCATTATCAACACTCACCTGGTCTAGTGAGACCCCCTCTTCGGAAAACCCAGAGATTTGGGCTTCTTCTTATGGTGGTTGGGTTTGTGCTTGTGCTGCTTGTCCTTTTTCTACGTTTTGGATGAGTACTCCCCAGCATGTGAGTGCCTGTTTCTCCAGTCCACAGGCTAGTGCTTCTTGAATTTGTTGACAATTTTTGTCTTCTTTTTCAAGTTTGTCCATGGCTGATATAATATCATAGCCGCCGAACCACAGAGGTGTTGGTGGGTTCTCTTTGGTGAGCAGATTGTCTACCTTCTATGACAGTCCCAATTTTATGTCTGACATGGTCCTGGTCATGACAATGTTAGCATCACAGGCATTGATGACTAACTTGGTGAAACTGTCAGTCTTGTCACGTACAGCAGGGTTAGTATTCTGCTTAGCCCACGTTTTGAGCTCTTCCATGGCGGGAGCCTGCCCAGCCATGGCTGTCATAGTGGCGGACATGTTGGTCTGAAGTTCAGCCATGCGTTTGTCCAGCGCACGTGCCTTTCCTGAAGCAGCACTCTTTAGAGAGTGGTTCAGCTGGGGCACTCTTAACTCCGGCGCGTTTGACGGTGTCTGGAACTTATCCCTCTTTTCTTTTATGATACTGAGATCAAAAGAGGGCCCACAAGCCTTTTTGAAGATGCTAACAAATCTCTCCGGGAGATCTTCGCTTCTGGGGTCCCCAGCTTCTAACTGAGCCTCAATGCTCTTGTAGTAAGCCTCTTGGTTGTCACTGGAATCTGGGGCAGTGCCATCTTGGCCGCTGTTGTGGTCAGCGCCTTGACCATCGACATCTTGGTCTTCTTCATCACTACTGACAGTGTCTGTTTTGCGCTTTCCAACCACATCTTTAACCACTGTTTTGACCGTTGAATGAATAGTTCCCTTCAACATAGACATCATCTGAGCCATTTGCTCAGTAGACAGAAACACTGCCTGTGTGGTAATGGTAGCAGTGGCTGTAGAGGTTTCCCCCTGGTCAGCGGTGCCGCCATTGCTGGCCGTTGCACGTGTTGACCTACTGGTCATGGCGACTAACTCGAACCGGCTTGAGAGCACTCGGTGGTATTGGTCTTAGCAAAGTCTGTTTATGCCAAAAGGAAGCCAACAGTAACTAGAATGTTAGGACCTAACCGACGGTCGTTGAAAGTTTATAGATATTTTGGAATTTTGGGAAACTTACCGTAGGGTACCGGAGGGAAGTTGAAGTAAAACTTCTTATTTTACCGAGGGAATACGGGGTATTGGAGGAACAGATGAGATACGAACGAGGGCGGTCACGTGACGACAGACTTGAAAACCTAAAATCTATGAGTAGAAAAACACACACAATTTTCTGGAAACCAACCAGATTAGACATTTCAATTTTTTATATATAATAATAACCTCGAAAGAATACGGGTAGGGTGGGAAGGGCATCTGTTCCTTCAATACCCCGTATTCCCTCGGTAAAATAAGAAGTTTTACTTCAACTTCCCTCCGGTACCCTACGGTAAGTTTCCCAAAATTCCAAAATTTTACCTCGGGAATACCTCGGGTATTTCCGGATCCGATGAGATGTTGAAAGCCAATGTGTTTTTCTAGTCATAAAGATTTTTGGCTATCATCAATAATTCTCAATTATTATCAATTTTATAATTGACCAAGACCAAAACAGAATCAGTTCAACACCTTTAATTTTCTGACCTTTATCATAACCAACTTGGTTAAAGCACAATACACTAGTAATCTGGAGTAGTCAAATAACCAACCAATGCAATTCATACACCAGATAACCCATACATTTGAACGTTCAAGAAAACTAATCTGCTAGTCTCAGCAAGTTTGTAGCTACATGCTCTGTATCAACCTCGATGGGCTTGTTGTAGAATTTCCGATATGAGTCAGCTGACTTCCACCCTGCCAGGCGCATTACGGCATTCAAGCAGGATCCTACCTTGGTGGAAGCTGAAGCTGAAGCCCCAAGAGTAGAGTGGGCCTTCCAACGTGAAGTGTCAATCTCAGCCATGTCCAGAGTGGCAATGGTCCACCTGGCCAGGGTATCCCTACTGATTCCGTCATGAGGCGAAATGTAACTCATAAGGAGCTGCAGTGGATTTTCAAGAGGTGGGAGGTTCAGCTTCCTCCTAAGTCGTTCAGACTTTTCACGGACCTTTTGCCTCCTAGTGAGATATGCCTTGAGGGTGCTGACCACACAGAGTTTTTCATTCAGGATGTAGGGTCGCAAGACCACAGTGTTTAAAGGGTCACCGACTCTGTTAGACTTTAACAGAGTACTGAGTCTGAAGACAGCATTTCTGTCTTCCTCTAGCTGTCCTTAACGCTAAGATTGTCTGCCCTCTTTGAGATGTGACAAGCAAAATTAAGACCGCTAGTTTCAACGATAACTTCTTAAGTGACAAAGAACTGTTATCCCCCCAACTTTTGAACAACTTGAATACCTTTGTAACGTCCCAAAACGTGTCATACCTTGGTCCACTAGGTCTATCTTCGTATGTACCCTTCACCATATGGCAAATGTTTGGATGTTGCCCAATAGGCGCCCCATCTACCTGTGGTAACAGGGTTCCCAAAGCACATCGTGCCACATTCATAACTCCGTGACCTACTCCCGAGTCATACAAATATCTCATAAATTTACACACTTGTGGCATAGTGCCCTTCATCCAGTTATAACCCCGTTCAACACAGAAAACTATCCATTTGTTTATGTAAGTCGTATAAAGTTTCCTTGTAGATGGTCTCCAAGCTTTTATCATAAGGTCAATGGAAGCCTTGTCATACCCTTCCTTTTGGAGGCGTCGCCTCAGAAAAGGAAAGCTATCATTGGTAGACTTCCTATGAACTGTAGGCTTGTAGGGGCCCCATGAGGTAGTAGGTTGTTCTTTCTCTTGCGGAACCGTACGTAGTCCACCGCATACTTGTGGGCTTTTGCCTTCCAGGGTTGACTCTCCCAATCCGGCATCACGAGGATTGCCCTTGCTCCTGCCCTCAATATGCGTTGAAGCACCCGGCCTGCAATGCTGAACGGAGGAAAACAATATAAGAGCTTATTAGGCCATGTGAATGAGAAAGAGTCAACTTTCCATGCTTCTGGTTCTGGCCTACGTGACACAAAACATTGAACTTTACAATTTGTTCTAGAAGCGAACATGTCCACCTGAGGCCTCCCAAACCTTTCACAAATGATTTCAAAAATTGATTCATTTATCTCCCACTCAGTCTCATCTTGGAAATGGCGTGACTCATGATCAGCGATGACATTATCCACTCCCGGCACATGAGCCGCTGTCAACCAGATCCCTCTAGACTCACACCAGTTCCAGATGTTTCTAGATACCAGATTACACATTGGAGACTGCAGCCCTCCCATATGTCTCACATATGCAAGTGCCGTGGTATTATCTGTCATGACCCTAATATGAGCCCCTCTCACTTTACACAACGATTTTAGCCCATATTCTATTGCCATGGTCTCGTGGATGTTGGTGTGGAAGTCCACCTCAGAGGGAAGCCATCTGCCATTAGTTCTGACGTTCCCCCTGTGTGCACCCCAGCCGTCATCCGATGCATCCGTATACAATTCAAACTCTGGTGGACCTACATCCAGTGCCTTCTTAGCAGTTGGTATGCTGGCTCGCCACCATAGTATGTCCTGTATAGCATCCTTGGAAAGTACCATTTTTGCATCAAAATTCCCTTTTCGGTAGGCTAACCATTCATTCTTGCATTTCTCAAGTCCTTTAATATGTGCAGGCCCATATTGAACTCCTGCCGAGTAAGCTACCATAAGACCTATGAGAGATGCAACCTCCCTGATTTTTGGCTTGACTTTCCCCAGCAGCAAGTAGGAATCTGACATGAATTTGTCTACCTTCTCCTGAGTTGGATATATAGACATATCCACAGAGTCAATCCAAAAACCCAAGAAGATCACCCTTTGTGAGGCTACAAAGGCTGACTTATCTGGGTGAATTACAAAGCCTAACCCATCCAGGGTTTCACACACTCTTCTGATAGATTGCTCACAACCTTCTTTTGACTCATGCATAATAAAAGAATCGTCAATGTAGGGGAAACAGATGTGTCCCTCCTCCCTTAGCTTTGCGAAGGGGGGAGTGAGCAACTTAGTGAATACTCTTGGTGCGCATGAAAGACCGTTTGGCATCCCTACAAACTGGTAGAGGACCCCATTCCACCTGAACTTCAGAAATTTACGATAATCTTCTCGTACAGGAATAGAGTAATAGGCATCCTTTAAATCTACACTCCCCATAAAACAATTAGGGGTGACAAGGTCCACAGCAGTTTGTAGGGAGGCCATCTTAAAATGCTCATACATGACCTGCTTGTTCATATCTGTCAAATCCAATATAAGCCTGTAATCCCCATTGGGCTTGGGACGCAGGAAAACATTGGAGATGAATTTGCCCTGTTCATGTACTGTAAGCTCAATAATACCCCTAGCTACCATTTTATCTACTTCCTTATCCATAAAGGCCACCTCTACCGGATCAAGTTTATATGGAGGAGGCACCCAGTCCTGGGATGGTAAGGCATTAAAGTCAATGGTGACACCCTGAGACATGGCTAAGATCCAAGGGTCCTTGGTGAGTTTAAACCAAGCATCAGCACACTTCAGAATGTTACCCCCTTGAAAGGATTGGACAGTGTTATGTAGTGGGAAGGGACTCACCTGCCCTACTTGGGCCCCTTCTTGGAAAAACCCTGTTGGGCTTGCTGCTGCTGACCTTGGCCCTGCGGACGAGGTGCTTTGAAGCGGTAACCCTGGCCTTGTGTCTGGTAATTCTGAGAGTAAGTCTGCCTGTAGCCATGAGCCACTTGAAATCTCGGCTGAGCGTATTGATGGCGCGGAGCAGGGTAGCGGCCCCTAGGGCCCTGGACATAGTAGTGGTTCTGTCCATAAGGGTGTCTAGGCCCCCAGGCTTGAGCAGGTGCTGTGCCCATGACCTTCTGCCTCTTAGACTGGGAATGAGAATCCTGCGGCCCCGGGCGTTTGGATGCTAGAACCTTGTCTGAGATCTTCTTGTCCTCCTCAGCTTGTTTAATACGAGCCTCCAGGTTGCCCCCAAAAAGCCATTGTGGGTCCCCATCAATGTTGGTCTTAGTGAGCGCCTTAGCATAGGGCTTAGCAAGGAAAGGTTTTAGCAAGTCCCTCCTCTTCACCGATAGCCCATTGCATACATTGACCAGTAGTCTGGTTGCCTTATTAAAATCCCTTCCAAAGGCATCCAGTTGTTGGTCCTCGGGCCCTTTCTCCAACATCATCGAGCCTAACGGTGCCATAGCTGCAATGGCCGAGACCACCCCTTTTTGCAGGGTCTGAAGAGATACATCCAGCATACGCACTGCCGCATTCTTGGAAAGTGCCTCAGAGTTGAAAATTGCTTCCTCTAACTTAGGTGCTACCAGTCTCTGCACATTTGAAGGCCTAGGAAAATCTTTAGCCGCTTTCTCCAAGTCCTGGGCAAAATAAGTCTCTTCAAAATAGGAATTGATGGCATCGGAGAGGGCTTCATGTACGGTGGGGCCTTCCTTGGTTAGTTCCGCTTTTTCCCGTCTGTAGGACTGGATACTCTCAGCTAGGCTTCCAGTTAGCCCCTTGAGATGGTCTATTGGAGGTGGCTTAGCCTTTGACGACTGTGCCTCAAAATCACCTTGCACAGAAGCCACTTCCTCCTCATCATCCACTACTGACATAGCATGTGCCTGTCCATGTGGGCCTAGTACCACATAACCCTGACCTTCCTCTACTGGTTCACACTGGTAGGCCATGTGATCCATACCATAGGCATAATCCATCGGCTGATAAGGGTCCTGATAGTAATCATAACCCTGCTGGTAGTAGGGCATAGGAGGAGCCCATCTTTGAGGTGGCTGCTGGACCAACAGCACAGGAGCACTGGGAGTCTCAGTAGTTAGAACTTCAGGCTCCTTCTCAGAGTTTACTGAACTCACAGTGTCTTTCTCAGCACCCTTATCCTTAGAATGCCTAGATGAAGATCTAGCAGAGCTGGAACTTGAACTAGAGTTCTTATGTGATTTCTTCCCCTTCTCCACAGCAGTGGGACTGGACTGAGATGTACTTGCCATCCTGGAAAAAGACCAGAAATAAAAAGATTAGCTGCCGATCGATATGTACTTAGAGTAGGACAAGATACATGTACCTGGAGCAGACCCGCTTAGCGGCAACGGCGAAACTCGCCGACCGGTATGTACTTAGAGCAGGACTAGACCATGTACCTGGAGCAGACCCGCTTAGCGGCAACGGCGAAACTCGCCGAGCGGTATGTACTTAGAGCAGGACTAGACCATGTACCTGGAGCAGACCCGCTTAGCGGCAACGGCGAAACTCGCCGAGCGGTATGTACTTAGAGCAGGACTTGATACATGTACCTGGAGCAGACCCGCTTAGCGGCAACGGCGAAACTCGCCGAGCAGTATGTACTTAGAGGTATACTTTAGGTAGCTCTCGCGTTGTCCTACTCTAAGTACGCAGGTACAACAGCGCTGGTGCTCGGCGAGCCCCAACGGACAATTTTTCGATCGGTATCGTCAAAAACTGCCCGAAAAAGTGCAAACTGAAGGCCAAAAGGGGGCCAAACATCAGGGAATGCTCAAAAAACCCTGTTAGATCCCTGTATCGAGAGAATTCCAGCGGAATTCCTCCAGGAATTTGTAAAAATGTAAATTCTCTCTACGGCCCGCCGACACGACGACCGTCTTTGAGAGAAAACTTTATTTTCTAGCACTAAAAGGGTACCCCAACGGCGTAACCCTGGCTAGAAGCAAACGAGAACAAAAACCCTTGAAATAGGGCAAAAACTGCCCAAAAATGGGCAGTAAAATGGGGGAAAACGATAAAAAACTCACCTGGAATTTTCAAACCGTCTGCCAAACACGGACGCTCGATCCAAACTGTCGTCACGTGACCGCCCTCGTTCGTATCTCATCAGATCCGGAAATACCCGAGGTATTCCCGAGGTAAAATTGTAGATTTCTGGAAGAAATCGATGCGTATAATCCTACACTTGGATGTGTGTGTACCTGCTGCAGGATCGCGTGCTGAACTGATGCATTATAGGATGGTCTCGCGTGACTATGTCTCTGTTGTGAGAACTTTGTCGGCATAGAAACCAGACATAAACTCTATGATGTATCATAATGCTCCTGAACATAGGCCTGTCCTGGTCAGACGTAGGCCTGGTTTTAACCCCGTACCCCCCGCCCCTATACAAGACCCGGCCCCTATTGTTTTCAGAAGCCTCTTGACCCCAGCCCTTATTCAAAACAGGCGCCTATTCAAGGCCTGGCATCAAAACGCGACTATACAGTATTATGCTGTTAACATGACAGAAACGAACATTTGAATGGTGAGGTTTTCTGATGCAAACACAATTGTGTCAAAAATCAACATACCCATTTTGGGAATCGCAGTCTTCTCTTCAGATGCATCTAGGATTTGCGATCTGGAAAATAAGAAAATGTGCATTTTTATGCCGAGCTCGAAACCAGAGGTCTGAAGATTGATAAACTATATCTTAGCCAATATTGGAACTTATGGCCAGAACAATGTGTCTGCCACAGACTCAAGATACATCTAAGGATATGTATTAGGCTTAATACAGGAATACAACAATATAACACTAGCTGTAAGCAAAGAAGGTAGGTGACTGGTGGGATATTAGTGCCACTGTCGCCCCTGTGCAGAGTGGTATCATATGCACTTTATATAAACCCCTGAAGATATGCACTTTAGTTAGGCCTGTAGAGGTACACTTTACTAAACCATAGGAGTTGGGTACCGTCTGACGTGGCGGGTGAGTCGAGTCGTCGGACGTTCCTCAGGTTCCGGATAGGTGGCAGCACCGATCCGGGTCTGTGGGGACATCTGACGACGAACACCTGGGTCCGTATATAAAGCCCAGGGCTCAGCCGCTACGTCAGAGGCCCTTCTGGCCTCCACACTATGTAAACCACTGTCTTTTAATATTAGCTGCCTCTTTGATATCATTCGGCAGCCGTGAGTGTGCATTAAGTAATAAACCTAACCGTTGGCATACACTTGGAATACTGTCTTACTCTTTCTTTCCGAATCGTAAGACCCGAACCCCCCAGGTCCGTAAGGCCACAAACCCTTACACTGGTGCCATGACCAGTTAATTCTGGTGTATAGCCCGGACGTTATAACGTCCGAACGGCTAGTACATGGGTTAGACACCCTTAGGGAAGCTAACCCAGCAGGGCAATCACTTGCCCAAGAGAATGGAAATGGATCGCTAATGCTCCAAGCCCATTCGGACTCACAAGATGCAGAATCAGCATCTTGGAGAGATCCCGGACCCCACTATAATGATAGTGAAGAGAATCTGCCAGACTCTGTACGACGCGAACAGTCCATACAGAGACATAGTAACTTAATAGGCCAGCATTCAATTGTTGACGAATTATGTGATTCAATGTTCGAAGTCGGTGGTAGTACTAACCCAGAACATCCGGCACCAATGCGAAAAAGGGTAACATTCGGGGAACTACCTTATAGGTTACCCAGGCCCGAATTACCAATATTAGATTATAGCGCTATAGATGGCGACTTAACCTATGCGGTACCGGAAGGTGAAGAATTAAAACGACCGGATGTCCTGTTGTTGAATGAAACTTATGTAACTTTGAACGAGAATTTAAATACCTTGGTCAAAGCTAAGGATGAAGTATTGCATGAAAAACTTCAAATGGAAGAGGACCTAACTGGCATGCGAAAGGAATTCGAAGCCAGAAGGAGCGAGTACATGAAAGAACTCGAGACTGAAGAACTAAAACTTCAATCTATGAGAGAATCATTCAATAAAGAATATGATAATAGGCACATTCGTATCCAAACATACATAGATACGAACGACCAACTAAACCTTGATAAGACAAAATTCGAATCCGAAATTCGCCATTATCAGGATGAGTTGGATAAATTGAAACTTCAGTGCAGTAAACAAGCTGAAGACAATGAAACCATCCGGGTAGGCATCATAGCTTACAACAAACAACTGGAGGAGGATAGACAGAAACTCACGAATGAGCTTCAGGAATTGCAGGCCACTGCAATAACTCTAGATAAATATGTAGAAGCAGCCCAGTTAACTATAGGTAATATAGACCCAGCTGTGGTATCTACAATGTTGGGAAAGACATCTAAAGATGCAACCCCAATTAGATACAGCCCATTCGTTGATGATGGGGCTGACAAGAATGTGGTATCCGGAATCTATAAGAAACCGGATAATGCTGCAGTAAATGGAACCGCATCTAAACCAGTAGTTTCAATGCTGGATACGATAGGACCAGCACCACCCATACCAGATTTGAGTCACAAAATCAAAGCGACTCACGATGGTGCTACAGGGAATAATAATAATTCACCCGTGGCACAACCAAGAGCACCCGGACCAATGAGACATATGTTGACACCACCTTCATATTTCCCCCAACCCGGCCACAGTACACCAGCAGTACCAAGATTACCGAATCCACCCCCAGGTTCTGGTAATGGTCCTACTGATGGACGTTTTCCGAGACCAAATCTGCCACAAAACAATATCAACGGCGGTACGTACCAACCGAGAACATCTTCCTATGGATATAGAAATAATTATAATCCATCGGGAAGTGGCAATTATCAGAATGGTAATAGCTATAACCAGGGATGGAACCAAAATGATTCTTACCCTAGACACGCTTCTTCTGGAAACACCGGTCACAATAGTGGATGGCCTGGTGGTTCATCTGGAGGCTATAATAATAATGGTCCACCAGGAGGAAACCCTCCAGGCGGCCCAGGAGGATCCGGATTCGGAGGATCAGGATCAGGAGGAGATGGCAGGAAACCTAACAGGAGAACTTCTATGCCTGCAGGGATGCAAACCATCTTTGATAGAAGCCAATGTATACAAAACCTTGGCATTGACTGCTACCGAAAGGGAGCAGACGGCATGGAAGTCATGAACTGGAGCATGCGAGAAGCAGATAGACTACGCGGATGTAATAATCCGGCACGTAGGCAGGCACGGATACCCCCTCCATATGATTCTAATGATCCATGGAAGGACAGGTATCAAGCTTTTGTTGACGAAGTCAATTGTAGTGGCTGGACAAAAGAAGAAGCTCTGCCATATTTGATTTGTTGGTTAAATAAAGGCGGAAAAGTAGCTCTCAACCAATGGAGAGCAGCTTACGGAATATATGGTACCTATGATCAATTGGTCGAATGTGCCGCATACCTTTTCGGATCAATCGTTAGAGAAGATCCGTGGGTAAGCTTTAAGAAGAGGACACAAAAACCTAAAGAATCACACAAAGTCTTTGGTTTGGAGCTACAGGACTTGCTTTCGAAAGCACGTCCAAATTGGGCTCATGATGATGATTGTTATCTACAAGAATTGTTTATACAATTCTACAGTGGATTGCGTGATCCGGATCACAAGCAAGTGGTCTGGGACTCTTGGAAAGATGACACTTCCTTCAGTGATCTGTTCATAGCAATCGATGGACATGACATGAAGAAACGTCTGGTAGGTCTCGGACCTAATCCAATAAGAGCAGCTCCATTCCAATACGGAGGTACACCTGCTCCGGTATACGATACTTCCCAATTAGCTCCGGTTGAATCGAATGAAGTTGATGAGAAAGATGAATATGTCTCCGATGAAAACGGAGATTATATTGGTTCAGTGCATGTAGCTGGAAAGTATTACCGACAAAAGCGGTATAGGAAAGTACATTCGAGAGGGAGAGGAGGATCAGTTGCTGGTAAAACAGCTTCCGGATCAACTCAACCTGGCAGTGTAGCCTCTACGGCGAACCCAACTGTAGCAGCCACTGTTGCTCCGACTAACATGATGGAAACATTATTAGCCGGATTAACAGAAGCTCTAAAGAGACCGAGAGTTGACAAATCTCAGAGGAGATGTTTCAGATGCCAGAAACTGGGGCATTATGCTCCAGAATGTATGGCTGAAAAACCTGTCCCTCGTAGACAGGAGAGTGTCTCTGGAGTAAGTACAGAGGAAAACTAAGGAGGGGTCTCCCGAGGGGCAAAGAAGGGGATCCCAGTGACAAATTTTGCCATGATATCACCATCCGTGATGATAGTTCACATGAAGTAACAAGATCGCCTAACACCGAGGTGGTTGTAGACACCCGGAAGGTTAGGGAAGCTGATATAACAGGTGCTATGGGAGCACAGGGGAAACCCAATATCAGTAACGAGGCAGGCGGCTATTCGTTAGCCAAGGTCTGTGGTGCCCACCTGCCCCCGGGTCATCCTTGTCTGGAATTCTTAAAAGGATGTGGATTGACTCCTGGTGTGAAAAATGACGTTCCGATTGTCACGGACATGCCCTCTGTTCTAAACGGAAGGCGGTGGTATGTTTGCCTTACTGTTAACGGAAGGTCTGCCGAATTCCTTGTGGATACGGGAGCTAGCCACTCTTGTATCTCCAGGGGGTTCTACGACCTTATACTGGATGAACATGATACTCTCAAATCGGGAGGAAGTGCTCAGACGGCCGACGGCAGTACCTTGCAAACGTATGGTAGAACTTGTGTGAGACTACAGTTAGATGGTATACATGACTATGTCATGAGCGCCACCGTTGCGGATATAGCAGATGAGGGGATACTCGGGTTGGATTTCGCATCCCTGTATGGTGCTGTATTGGAACCCCAAACAGGAGTGTTGAGTGTGAGATACCCGTACCCCGTGAAGGTTAGATGTGCACTGAGACAAGTGAGCAGTATGGCTAGTGTGGCACACACTGTGCGAATCCCTCCGGGAGTAGCCTGTGATGTGCTTGTAAGAAGTGATCCTGCAATGCGTAACAAACCTGCAGTGATAGAACCGGATGTAGTTACTTTGTCAGGTATTGGATTAAATTCTGTAGACACGATAGTAGCGAATGCATCCTGGTCGGTAGTACCTGTCTCCAATACTGGAAACACTACTATCTACTTGAAAAAGGGACAAGTTTTTGGAAACGTGACCCTTTCGGAAACTGTAACGGATAGTAAGCTAAGCTTACAGAAGGTAACAGGAGATGATGAAATTTCGGAAGACTTACTTAAGTTGTATGAAGAAACTTCATTAGAAGATCCGGAACACCGGAAAGAGTTCTATGATATGCTCTGTCAGTATCATACTGCCTTTGCCAAACCTGGTGAAAAACTAGGTACGACAAATAAGGTATTACATAAAATAGATACTGGGGATGCCGAACCCTTTAAGATACCGTATAGACGGTTACCCTTAGCAAAAAAGAGAGTAGCTGAGGATGAAATAAATAAGATGTTGGAACAGGATGTAATAGTCCCTTCCAATAGTCCATGGAGTAGTCCTGTGTGTATGGTAACAAAAAAAGACGGTACTATCCGTTTCTGCATAGACTACAGGAAGTTGAATGGAATAACGAAAAAGAATTCGTATCCATTACCGAGAATAGATGAAACCATTGACTCCTTAGGAGGAAACAGTTGGTTTTGTACCCTAGACTTGCAATCAGGCTATTGGCAAGTGGGAATGAACCCTTCAGATATGGAGAAAACTGCATTTTCAAGTCATATTGGATTATTCCAATATAATGTAATGCCGTTTGGATTGTGCAATGCACCTGCAACATTTGAAGCAATGATGGAAACAATTCTAAGCGATTTATTGTGGAAAAGATGTCTTGTATATCTAGACGATGTCATTGTCTTCGGAAAAACATTCGAAGAATGTTCTAATAACCTAAAAATGGTACTAGAACGTATTATTTCAAATGGTCTCAAATTGAAACCTAAGAAATGCCACATGTTTAGAAAGTCCATAAATTATTTGGGCCGCATCATCAGTGATGAAGGAATAAAGGCTGATCCGGAAAAAATCGAATCAGTTACGAATTGGAATAGACCTAAAACACCCAAAGAAGTGAGGTCCTTTTTAGGATTCTGTTCCTATTACAGGGAATTTATTCCGAATTATTCTAGAGTCAGTTACCCATTACAAGCAATAGCTAACTGGACTCCAGGAAGTACCAAGGAAAAATTTCCTTGGACGCATGAACAGGAAACCGCTTTCCAAAAGCTAAAAGACCTGTTCACGAGTACTCCCGTATTGCAATATCCGAATGAGACGGATCATTTCATACTGGATACTGATGCTAGTAATGATAGCATTGGTGCAGCTCTCTCGCAAGTCCAAAATGGGAGAGAAGTGCCAATTGCCTTTGCCAGCAATACACTGAGCAAGACCCAGCGCAATTACTGCACAACCAAAAGAGAGTTGTTAGCAGTAGTCGTATATACCAAGAAGTTCAAACATTTTCTATGGGGAACGAACTTTACTTTGCGTACGGATCATTCCTCTTTAAGGTGGCTACTGAACTTCCGAGATGCTGAAGGCATGTTAGGCCGATGGCTAGCCCATTTATCCGAATATGGGCTTGAACATCAACAGATTCAGCATAGACCCGGAGTTAAGCATTTAAATGCTGATGCTTTGTCTCGAATACCAATCCGGAAATGTGATAATCCGGATTGTACTGATTGTGGAGCTCATAAGGCAGTGTTAGCAGGGATTCGAAGACCATTCGTACCCCTAGTTGCCAGTATACTGGATTGGTCTATGGATCACATACGACATTTCCAGGAAGCTGACTCGATAACTGCACAGCTACTGCAATTAGTACCAAAGGGTATACGTCCAGTTAGACCAGAGGTCTCTCTGGAAAATCGAGAAATGAGAAGGTTTCTTGCTCAATGGACCGAGCTTGAAGTCCGGAAAGGCGTGTTATACCGTTGGAAGCCATGTAATAATGGTGATAGAATCATGCAAGTGGTGATACCACATGCCATGAGACATGACATTATGTACTTCTGTCATGGACATCGGACCAGTGGTCATTTCGGAAGGAAACGCTCGCTAGCACGACTTTCCAAGAAATACTATTGGCCTGGCATGACACGGGACTTGCAAAGATGGGTAACCACCTGTCCGGATTGTTGTAAAAACAAACCCGGACCCGGGATGGGCAAACTTCCCCTATCCCAAGAACTTTTCGGAGTTAGATTCGCAAGAATCGGGGTAGATATTATTAGTGGATTTAATACAACCGCTAATGATAATACCTGTATGATGGTAGTGTGTGATTATTATACGAAATACACTAAAGTATTTCCACTACCGGACCACAAAGCAATTACTTGTGCCGAAGCTTTTGTAAAAGGTTGGGTACTAAGCTTCGGTGTACCATTAATGTTACACAGTGACCAAGGCAGAGAATTCGAATCAAATCTCTGGCAGGGTATGTGCGAGTACTTGGCTATTTGCAAGACTAGAACCAATCCGTATAGACCACAAAGCGACGGATTGGTGGAAAGGTTCAATAGAACCCTCATCCAAGTCCTAAAGTCACTCGTTAATGAACATATGGATGACTGGGATGAGCAATGTCATTTTGTGACACATGCTTATAATAGTACAGTACATTCAAGTACAAATTGTTCTCCGAACCTTTTAGTATTCGGAGAGGATTTGATAATGCCTGCTGACCTAGTTTTTGGAGTCGTAGGAATGGACCCTGAACTACCTTGCCATGTAGTTTTTGTGGAATGTTTAAGAGACAGATTTAGAAAAGCATATGAGTCTGTCCGAATTGATTTGGAGAAAAGTGCCAAATGGCAGAAAGTAGGATACGATACCGATCTAAAACATCGGAAATTCCAATCCGGAGACAGAGTCCTTAGATTACATGAACCACTTAGACACATAAAATTAGCGTCTAATTGGGACGGTCCCTTTACTATAACACAAATTATCAGTGATTGTACCGTAATTATTAAATCTGACCTTGGTCGACTCTATAAGTCAAATGTGGCTAGATTAAGGAGATGGTCTGGGAGGGAGACCTCCACAGAAATGTATGGTGAAGGTTCCGAAAGGATCCTGAATCAGAATCGCATAATAGACCAGGTAAAGAACACTACAGTGAAGCGTGGTCAGGGTAGACCCAAAAAGTGTTCCGAATCAGTGACACCCACGCCAACACCGATTAAGCGTGGGGGAGTTAAAAAAGTCTCGGCAGGTGAAGACAAAAAGAAGAGGAAAGGTGTTTCTAAGGCTAAGAAGCACCTAGAGAAAGCTCTTCAGACTGTCAGGTCCGATAAAGAACTATCCGAGAAGGGGAGATACGTTCGCCGCAGCCCCCGAATTGCCCAGAGGACTGCAGTGACCTAACCTGTATACACAACGAGTGTAATGTTTACATTTAGAGGAACGGATGACAACTGACCCTAAAGGCTTATTTGTCGCCCCCGCATGATGTACCAATGGGTAGTGGACGGATAATCCGGTGGATTTGCTTAAGCTTTCCATAATCTCCACTTAAATCCCCAGTCGAGTCATCGGGGTGAGCGATAATTACCTAAAAACAATCAGTTTGTTGATGTACCGCCTGTAGCACGTGCGTTTCCGCATGACGTCACCGTGTCCAGTCTCGGCTGACCTCTCGTGACCTCGCGGACCGCGGGGAAATGACGTCACGAAAGCTGGCCTGTCGCCATATTTGTTTTCGGTAACGTCCAAGACGGTCGAGCTCGCTCCCTTCTTGGATTTTACCGGCTAAGCAAACCCCCCGCTGCTCCTCCAGAGTCTGTCTCCTGGTAGACAGACTCCGTTTGTGCCGGCCCCGGCGCCGTAAAAGCCGGAAAAAGGAGTAGTTTACTCCCGTGGTCGATTCCCCAGTCATGGCTGAGGAATCCGTAGCTGCAGCCAAGCTATCCGGTGACCCGGATAAGCTGACTCCGTCCGCAGAAGCTTTTCCGGAAGCTTTGTCGCCTGTTACACAGGAAGAGAGCGAGATGATGGACGTGGAGGAACCCACGGATCGCTCGTTCGAGGAGAAGCTGGCTTCATTCTCACTCAATGAGCCAGAGAAACTGCTATCTCCACTCCCAGCAGAGGGATCCGGAGCGACTGCGAGTGCTGAACCCGCAGCGACAGAGTCCGAAACTACCCAAGTTGACGGACAGAAGGATGAGTGGAAGCCAGCAGTGGCGGAGCCTTTTCCAGCTAGTTATGATGGTCGCTACCTGTATGTCCACCCGGAACTGCAGGCACAAGTGACCTACGCGGACGGGACACCAGTCAGGATGGACCCGAAAGTCAGGATAGCTATCGAGGGCGTCATGGCTCCCGAACAGCTGACCAGGATGCCTCCCGAGTGGCTTCGAGACTGGCCGTGGTTCCAACGGGGACTTATGGTGGACGCCGGTTTCCGTGAAACCGTGTACGCAGCTAACCGAGCCTTCGAGCTCGGAGCGTATCCGAAGCCTGACAAGTCCCTGTGGAACGTCAAGGCTACGAACATTAACTGGGTAGGCTGTGTCTGGGATACCGATGGCCAGACCTACCCACGCCCTAGTGCTATCCGGACGCCGTGCCGGACCACTAAGGAATTCCGGGAGGCCGCTGCTAACTTCGAGCAGTGGGACGACGGTTACTACATAACCGAACAGGAATTGGTGGATGTCCAGAACAATTCACTAATCGGATTGGACCGAGCTGCAGCCCTTCGGACGGTTATTGTCCGCCGCATGACTGCCGAACAGGAGGCACAGGAAGAGGCTAAGAGGGCCGCGGAAGCACCCGCACCTCCTATCCCCGACCTGAAGCTTGCCACCAGAAGCTCCGCCAGTGCTACATCAGCTACCGGCAGCACTACTACTCCAGTAGAAGCCACGACCTCCAGCACATCCGGAACCCAGGAACCGGAGGAAGACTGGAAGGTCAGTAAGAACCGACGATCCGCTGCTCGGAAGCTCAAGAATCTCCCGGATTCTGCGAGAGCCGAGCCGAAACCCAGCACCTCAACCACTGGTAGTACCAAAAAAAAGTTGTTGTATTCAGGTAAGGCTACATACCCTAATCTTTTGGCCCTTACCATAACTTTTTTTATCTGAAATCTGATATTTTGGCACTTATCGAGACATGTAAGTTTTTCACAATCTCGCGCATCAAATTCGTGTTGCGTGGAAAATTTGCAGCCGGCCTAAATAAAATCCCTACCTACGTACCCTAATTTTTTTCGACCCCATTACCTGAACACATTAAATTTTATTTTAGGCCTTATGGCCATGTAATTATAATAACTTGGATTACAGACTTTTTCAGTCAACATTTTGGTCGCCCAGAGGTAAAAAAAAAAACGAGGATACAATTGTTGAAGACTAAGGAGGAGAGGGCGTATTGAAGAATGCTAGGAGAATTTCAAGGGAATTTGTAAATTTGTGAGGAAGTCCTTTTTTTGTGAGCAAGTGTATTGTACAGCATAGCTGTAAGCCCGGCTTCTGTTAGGATTTTTGGACAAGGTTGGTATGTTCTAAGATATAGATATAATATTATATGAGGTCTTTTATCTCATAAAATGTATGAAGGCTAATAATAAAAAATGCTGCAAGAAGTCTGTTTTTTAAATGGTAAGTCTTAATTACACATGAAACGTTAGAATATTGACTAATTGCTGTCAAATTGTGAGTAGATACTGATTTATATTGACTAATTGCTGACATATAGTTTAAGTACTGACATATATTGACTTATTGCTGACAAATTGAGTAAATATTAGACTAATTGCTGATATATTGTGACTAAGTACTGACATATACCGTATTCGTTCTAATAAGTGCACATGTGCGGAAATCTAATTGTTAGATTCTCAAAACATCAATACAAAATGAATTCTTATAAGCGCACCCCCTAAAGCCTAAAAATAGATGTTTTTGCCCTAAATATTATGCTTCTGCCCTCAAAATTGATGTTTTTGCCCACAAAATCTCTGTTATTGCACAGTATATGTATAATTTTAGGTCACAATAGGTAGGATGTGCGCTTATTAGAGCATGTGCGCTTATTAGAACAAATACAGTACTAATTGTTCACAAATAGTAAGTACAGTGTCAGAGATGTCAGTTGGATGTGGGCTCAACCTCTGAAAAATGTTGGGTGTTAGTAAAGCACCCATTCCCCCAACTTATTATGCTGAAAGCACCATCTTGTCTTCATTTCAACCTGTTCCTCTCACTCAAAACCATTAAAACCATCATTAGAAAGGCTGGTCATAGAATGGCAATTAAAACACTGCATGAGAATTTCAGCCAATCAGCAGCCAGCTTTGATTTATCTCCTCTGAAATGAGATTTCAGAGATTCTCTGATCTCTGAAAGGTGGTTTGTCTAGAAAAGGCTAGGGGGGCAGCACATGACATGCTTAATTCTACCTGTTGAAGCCTGAACTATGCTCGGCCCTAGGCTCCCTAGAAGTAGAAAGGGAATGTTGTGTAAGGGTATGTATGATTAATGTAATTCTCTCTATCAAAATTATGACCACAAGTTGGAAGAAGCCTCTGAGATGTCTTTTTTTCGGAAAGTTTGAACATCTGAAAATAGACGGACATCTGAAGGTCTGACATCTCTGAGTACTGATATATATTGACTAATTGCTGACAAGTAGTGCATAATTACTGACATATTTTACTAATTGCTGATAAATAGTCATAATTATTCACATATCTTGACTAATTGCTGACAAAATATACAGGGTAGTGAATGATTAGGCCACACCAAATTAAATAGTTGGTCTATGGATTTCCCGCATTATATTTTCAGAAATACAGATTTTTTTTTTTTTTTTTGAAAATTATTTTGTCTATGGATTGCGCCCGCACCATTTTCTGCAAAAATCTGATTTTTTTTTTGGGGGGGGGCCATAATTTTTGAACAAACAATGGCAGATACAAGCTAGCAGGCCAACCAAGTCTAGTGGGTATGACTTGGCTGGTAACAGATCCCACTCAATCCAAGGGGGTCAAAAAAACAAGTCATTGTTTCATGCAGTATGGGGAACTGGGAGGTTTTAAATTTAGGATTTTGATAACTGGGGCAGCTTTGAAGCTACAACAATTATACGGTTGAGTATATGAATCTATGAGAGGTACAGACTTTACATATCAGCCCACCTTGTTGGTCAAGACAAGGATGCATATGCCTCAAACTCAGTGACTTTCCTAGCCCCCACTGATAGAATGGGACACTGTTATCTACTGTACCATACACACTAGGTACAGGCGATGTAAATTGACTAGGCAGATACTAGCTTTAAAAACTGGCCAACTGCTCTCAACTCCTTTCCTGGGAAATCTTTGGTTATCAAAAAAAAAAAAAAAATCGCCCTCTCCACATCTGTGATGTGAAGCATCCATTGACAAAAAAAGATTTAAAAAAAAAAAAAAATCGCCCTCCCTCTCCATTTTTTCAAAATGAAAATCCATAGACCAACTTTTTAATTTGGTGTGACCTTACTGACATATTTACTAATTGCTGATATATAGTGAATAGGTACTGAAATAATTATATTGACATATTGCAGACAAATTGTGATAAAATATAGACATAAAAGGCCCTTACTACAGGGTGCATTAAGGTCCCTATTCCTAGTACATGTCAAATATATATTGACTAATTGCTGATATAAAGTAAATATGTACTGATATATATATATTGACTAATTGTTGGCAAATAGTGAATAAGCACTGAAATATATTAACTTATTGCTGACAAATAGTGCATATTTACTGACATATTTTTACTAATTGCTGAAAAATGGTGCATACCGTAATCTCCCGCGTATAAGGCGCAGCCCGCATATAAGGCACACCTAGAGTTTTGGAAAATTCTCAAAAAAATGAAAAATTCATAACTTTGGTTCTACTGAATGGATTTTCAAAATTCAAAAACCTATGGGTAGCTTGGGCCACCTTTGTCCCATTTTGACCAAGGGGGCATGTAAGATATCAAAAGAAAGGTCTTTATGTCCCCCTTGTGGATCCAATGAGAACTAAAACCCCCCCCTATAAGACGCGCCTTATACGCGGGAGATTACGGTAATTACTGATATTGGCCAATGAACTGACATATTTTGTCTAATTGCTGATATATAGTGACTAAGTACTGATATGTATTGACTAATTGTCAGGCTGGCATTTTTCACATAAAGAATTCCGAGATGGCAGGTATCAAGGCCATGCACGTACAGTACACACATTGTGCAACCAGCGTATCCAGATTGATCCCCATGTGGTGGTCTCCAAGCCTATATCATCTCACCATATATTTCAGGCTAACAACTTTCACATAAATAATTCTGAGATGGCAGGCCCACATACACCACAGTATCCAAACTGATCCCTATTTGATATCCCCCAAGCCTATGCCATCACCATATATCAGGCTGGCAACTTTTACATGAGAAATTCCGAGACGGCTGGCATCATACCCCCCCCCCTCCACACACACACATGCACACACCCACAGCATCCAGATTGATCCCTCGATAGTGGTCCCCAAGCCTATAGCATCAGGTTATGTCAGGCTGGTAACTTTCACATGAGAAATTCTGAGATGGTAGGCATCATGGCCATGCACACACAGTATACACCAGTTTTATCAACCATGATATAGTAGGTGGCACTAGTGTTGACCTGACCAGTTTGGTCCTGCTACAGGGGCACCACTGGAGGGGTGATTCTCACGGAAAAAGGGGATGGTAGCAGAAGGGTTCCCACCTGTCATTACAGTGGTGGACACTGGAGGAGAGATAATAAACATCAGAGACAGCACCCCCTACTCATGGGGGGATATAAACTTTACAGGCCTGTAATAACAATTAACACACTCCTCCATGGTGAGATAATGGTTATCTAATTGGCATAATGGCCCCAAGGGACCTGTCTTGTGGTCTGTTATGACCAACACCTCCCCCATGCACCCCCTCCTGCCCACTTTTCTCAGCTCTAGAAATTATTAAGTCACTCATATTTATCTAAGTCTAACTAAGTTTTGACTGAAGATGTTGCCATAATATCACAGGAATAGGTAGATAAACCATTTCTCCCTATGTAGCTATAATTTCTAAGGTGAGGGAATATTCCTTCCACCAAATTAAGGCTCATCTCTGAGAGGTGTCTCTTTATCCATAGCTATGACATAGGTTTCAGGGGCTGGGTGAGTGCCATGCCCCTGTAGCTGGCTATCCTACAAGGGCGCCTCCTTGTGATTGTGACTAGTGAAACTGTGTATATGGCTTCTGATGTTATTGCCTACACCTTAATGGGAATAAATTATTGGAATCATTGTTTGCTTGAGTCAGGCTGTCTGCTATGTATACAATACGAGGAAGCGTGTTTTTGATGACTTGAGGAAAACCTTGAGGAAAGCAAAGCATAGCTGTGATGAATTATTTTGCCAAAGTTGATGACCAGAATATTTGAATAGGTTCCCTCTCGCTAAAATTTAGAACAATAGGTCATCTATTGAAATCATTAGACCATGACCTAGACCGCTTAGGCCTTGATGAAGTCCTTTCAGTAATTCATTCATTCATAGTTACTGACATATTTTGACTAATTGCTGACAAATAGTGCATAATTACTAACATATAATGACTAATTGCAGAAAAATAGTAAGTGCTGACATGTTTTGACTAATTGCTGACAAATAGTGCATCGGTACTGACATATTTTTACTATACCAGTCAAGGCACGATGTACCAACGAGGACGCCCATGACTCTATACTCTTTATCATGACTCAAGGATCATTATCATGACTCTTTAATCTAGATTTATGTATTTATGATCATTTGATATATCGATATAGAAATACAGCATTGCTGTAATAGCTGCTCGGTCGTATCATCTAGGTTTATGTACTTATGATCGGATATTATATTTCGATATAGAAATACAGCATTGCTGTAATAGCTGCTCGGTCGTATCATCTAGATTTATGTACTTATGATCGGATTAGTAATTGCTCACTATTTGTCAGCAATTAGTCAATATATGTTAGTACTTAGTCACTATATAACAGCAATTAGTCAATATACGTCAGTAATTACTCATTTTGTCAGCAATTAGTCAATATATGTAAGTAATTACTAACTATTTATCAGAAATTAGTCAATATATGTCAGTAATTACTCACTCTTTGTAAGCAATTAGTCAATATGTGTCATTAATTACTCACTATTTGTCAGCAATCAGTCAATATATGCCAGTACTTAGTCATTATAAAACAATGCTTAGTCAATATATGTCAGTAATTACTCACAATTTCTACCATGTATTGACTAATTGCTGACAAATAGTGAATAATTACTAACATATATTAACTAATTGCTGACAAATATTCCATAGATACTGACATATCTTGACAAATACCAGTCAAGGCAGGATGCACAATGAGGCAGGCTGACAGATTGTGAGTAAATAATGACATGTATTGATAATTGCTGACATTCAGCGACTAAGTACTGATGTATATTGACTAATTGCTGACAAATAGTGAGTAATTACTAACATATATTGACTAATTGCTGATATTTAGTCACTAAGTACTGACATATATGCCAGTACTTAGTCATTATAAAACAACACTTAGTCCATATATGTTGGTAATTACTCACAATTTGTCAGATATTAGTCAATAGTGAGCAATTACTAACATATATTGACTAAATGCTGATAAAATGTAAGTAACTACTATCATGTATTTACTAATTGCTGACAAATAGTGAATAATTACTAATATATATTGACTACCGTAATCTCCCGCGTACAAGACGCGTCCTCTACGCCAAACAAAAGGCTGGTGCGTCTTATAGGATTTCCTCAAGTTGGGGGTGCGTCTTATACGCGGGGTTTTCCCGGTCGGTGTATGCCCACCGTGTGCCGATGACAGCTTGAACTCATAGAGCCAGCACTGCGGCAGACCAGGAGGTGTCGACGCGCTCGGCGGGGATAAGGCCCACCATGTGCCGATGACAGCTTGAACTCATGGAGCCAGCACCGCGGCAGACCGGGAGGTGTCGATGCGCTCGGCGGGGATAAGGCCCACCATGTGCCGATGACAGCTTGAACTCATAGAGCCCTCACCGCGGCAGCCCGGTCGGTGTACGGGCGCTTGGCGGGTTCAAGCCGACCGTGGGCTGATGACAGCATAGACTCAACAGGTTGACAATGCGGTGTGGCTTGCCGGGGCGTAGGGAACACGTGGGCCGATGACAGCATCGACTCATAGCGCTAGCGCCGCAGCAGACCGGGGGGTGTCGATGCGCTCGGGGGGGATAAGGCCCACCATGTGCCGATGACAGCTTGAACTCATAGAGCCCTCACCGCGGCAGCCCGGTCGGTGTACGGGCGCTTGGCGGGTTCAAGCCGACCGTGGGCCGATGACAGCATAGACTCAACAGGTTGACAATGCGGTGTGGCTTGCCGGGGCGTAGGGAACACGTGGGCCGATGACAGCATCGACTCATAGCGCTAGCGCCGCGGCAGACCGGGGAATGGTCCGCATGCCTGCCGGGGTGTAGGGACGCATGGGCCGACGACAGCATAGACTCAAAAGATTGACAGTATAGACAAAGCGGCATGGCTTGCCGGGGTGTAGGGACGCATGGGCCGACGACAGCATAGACTTAACATTTCTTTTAATTTTTTTGGGGGTGGGGGGTGGGGGGTGCGTCTTATACGCGAACCCCCCCCCCCCCTGCTGAGTTGGGGGGTCGTCTTGTACGGGTTTTATTTTACAAATCGATTCAGGGGGGTTGGATGCGTCCTCTACGCGAACCAGCCTACCCCGAGTTTAGGGAGCGTCTTCTACGCACACCGTGTCTTCTACGCGGGAGATTACGGTAATTGCTGACAAATAGTCCAAAGATACTGGCATATCTTGAAAAATACCAGTCAAGGCAGGATGCACAGTTGAATCATTGGCTATTTCTCTGTTATATATTGACTAATTGCTGACAGATTGTGAGTAAATACTGACATGACATTATATTGATAATTGCTGTTATAAAGTGACTAAGTACTGACATATATTGACTAATTGCTTACAAATAGTGAGTAAATACTAACATATATTGATTAACCGCTGACAAATAGTGAGTAATTACTAATATATATTGAATAATTGCTGGCAAATAGTGAGCAATTACTAACATATAGACTAATTGCTGACAAATAGTGAGCAATTACTAACATATATTGACTAAATACTGATAAAATGTAAGTAACTACTACCAAGCATTGACTAATTGCTGACAAATAGTGAATAATGACATATATATTAACTAATTGCTGACAAATAGTCCATAGATACTGACATATTTTAACAAATACCAGTCAAGTTAGTTAGTTAGTTAGTGTTTTACGGCACGTCAGCTACTGGTGGTGGCTATTTGTGCCTAAAGGCTTTATGGAAGAAAGTTTCTACTGTTTAAATTTGACTGTAGTATCCCAGGTTCTTGACATATGCAAGTATTGTATCTGGTCTGCAGGTATCAAATAACTCTTTCAGTGTTGTACATTGATGGTATTGTGCCCTCATGGGGCACTGGCTACATTCCACAAGGAAATGTTCCACCGTCAGGTGTTTTTGACACCTGTTGCAAAGCGGTCTGGGTTCTCTCTTCATGAGGTGTGAATGCGTTAGTCTGGTGTGGCCTATTCTTAGTCTGTTCATGACAATTTCTTCTCTTCTGCTCTTGCATTTGGCTTTCTTGGTTGTGCCTATCTTGGGCTGTATTTTGTAGAGTTTATTGTCTCTTTCAGCGTCCCATAACTCATGCCACTTTTGTTGGATGTATTTCCTGATTTTCCGTTTGAGGTCCTCTGATGGTAGAGGCATATCTTTTGGAACTTGATTTCTTGCATCCTTGGCAGCAACGTCTGCTAGGTCATTGCCATGGATTCCTTCATGGCCTGGTACCCAAGCATACGCTATCTTCTTTCCAGCTAGAGCAAGACTATTGTGTCGTTCCAACACTCTTTTCACGAGAGGGTGTGTCCACTTGCTATGCTGCATTGCTGACAGTGATGATTTGGAGTCAGATACAATCAGGTAGTTGTTCCCTTCTGATGTCTCAATGTGATCTTGTGCTAGGTATAATGCATGTAGCTCTGCTGTGTAGATGGAGGCTTCGTCTGGCAGGCGTTCTTTGAAGGCATGAGATGAAAAGGTATGTGTAAGAAGGGGTGAAAGGGTTGTCTTTCTCATGTAGAAGGAAACAAGATAAATGTTAATGATCTATAAAACAGAGAGGGGAAAGTAATGAATAAGATGGACCTCCTAAGTCCTGTTGAAGGTTTGTCTTGCTTTTGGTACTCTTTGGACCAGGCTGATCAGTACATAAGCCGGGGCGGAATTTGTTGACCCTCCAAGCCCCATTTGGAGGGAAAATACCAGTCAAGGCAAGATGCAAAATTGAATCAATGGCTATTTCTCTGTTATGTATTGACCAAAATGCTGACAGATTGTGAGTAAATAATGACATGTATTGATAATTGCTGATATTCAGTGACTAAGTACTGACATATATTGACTAATTGCTGAGAAATAGTGAGTAATTACTGACATATATTGACTAATTGCTGACAAATCGTGCATTATTTCTGACATATTTTGACTAATTACTGACAAAATGTGAGTGCATCATGTCAATCTGGGCATGATGCACAAATGATTAAAATGCCATTAATCTTTTTAATGTCAATACTTAGTCACTAGGTGTATACTGACTAATTGCTGACAAATTGTGAGTAAATACTGACATATTTCGACTTATTGCTAACAAATAGTGAGTAATTACTAACATAAAAATTATATTGATTAACCACTGACTAATAGCACTAACACTAACCTGTTATAGCCCTAAACTCAATACATGTACCATAAAAACACAGATTAAAACACAAATTAAAACACAGAATGATGTCAACATTTTCAATCAAACACCAGAGAATGGATAAATGGAAAGATATCCATTCAGTGCAAACAGGGCTTGCGCAGGTATTGATGTGTAAAGCTTATCAACAGTGATGATGCACTGGTAACTAGCATTTGGATCTAAAAGGTTTAAGCATATGATCAAGCAATGGCTGCCTCCATTGAACAACTTGTTTGATGCTATACAAAGGTAGAGGAGGGGTCTTTCTTTTCTACTGTTCAGATTCCACTAGTCACTAGGTGCAGTCAGTATTTTATACTTGCAAGCATATGAATTCTATAAGGGACCAATGGAACATAGCTATATTATATTGAACAGTACCAAGATACTGCATAATTATGCTAATTATGCAAATAATATGCACGGATATGGAATGTTTGGTATCAATCTTGGGTGTTTCGTCCCCCTAAAGGACATGCCCCCCTAAAAAGTTTGTTTCAGAAAAGAATAAGCGAAATAATTTTTTTGACTTGCGGCCTTTTCGACCTGAGCTGGTCCACCTGCGCCCTACCTTCAGCCACAACCTATCTGTTTTAAGTGTCACCGGTGAAAAAGGGCAGGTTTGAGGAAGGAATGGATCGAAATATAGGCTTTTTTGGGACGCGGGGGCAGATGCCAGTCCAGGCACTAGCAGAGAGGTCCAAGAACTGGCAGTTTTACAAAATAAATCGTATCTCCCTTAATAATAGGAGTTTCCCATAGTGTGACCTATAGATAAAGGGTAGCTCGAGCTGGCGAACGTCATGGCGGTCTTTATTTTCAAATATGCACAATGGGAAATAAGTTATCACCAACTTAGCGATCTTTTAAGGACAAATAAATGCATTGGTGCATCACGCTGACCTTATGGAATAAAATGACAGGTGGTCTAAGAATCTCTCAGCTAATAAAAATGTGTAGAGTCTATTATACCAACCTAGCGATATTTTAGGCCTATTCAGCGATCTTTTAAGGACAAATAATTCATTGGAGTTGTACAGGTACTAAACTGTTTGGGGTGGTTAGGGCTCAGTAGAACGGCTTCAGAGGGGTCTATTGGCGTTGTGCAGACCGTGTGGGTGGTTAGGGCTCAGTAGAACGGCTTCAGAGGGGTCTATTGGCGTTGTACAGGTACTAAACTGTGTGGGGTGGTTAGGGCTCAGTAGAACGGCTTCAGAGGGGTCTATTGGCGTTGTACAGGTACTAAATTGTGTGGGGTGGTTAGGGCTCAATATAACGGCTTCAGAGGAGTCTATTGGTGTTGTACAGGTGGGTTGGGGGGGGGTCAGTGAGGGTGAGTTTAGGTACCTGGCCTTCTAATAAGTGGGGTTAATGGAAGGCTTTCTCGGCTTCATGAAATCAACAAGAAAAGCTATCAGGCGGCCCCAAGACGACCAGGTGGCCCAGAACGACCTGTGACAAACATAGACTTGCATAGGTCTTATTTAAATCCGTTTTGTTATTGCCTATTTAGTCTGAGGCGAGGTCTTAAATACTATACCTATGCAGGGACAGAAAAAAAATGAATAAGTGAAAGGCCATGGCAAGTCTATGACTGGCTAGGAGAAGGACGTGGACAAAATTCTAGCGCGTGGTGTTACATGTGAATGAATTATTTTCATATATGAAAATAATTCAATAATTGCTGACTCATGGTAGGAAGGGTGGAGGGTGGGTAGGGGTGGGCAAGTGTTCCGTATGGGCAGGGGTGTAATTGCACTGTTATAGTATAAACACCTGCTGCAGCCCGGCGGCACCAAGCTGTCTAGGCTTAGTGCCCACCTGATCATGTGGTGCATGCAATGCACAATATAGCACACAAGGTATAAACCCTCAGGGTACACTGTAGAAGAGTGAGTGAGTAATTGATGTTTAATGCCATTTCGACAGCTAAGGTCATATTCATGGCAAGAACTACATTATACAATTTAACAGAGGATGTGTCAGTGCCCACACATATCTGCACCACACACATCCAAGGGGAAAGGAAAGAGGAGATATAGACCCTTTTAAGTTGGCTAGGGAAACCCTTAAGAAGGGGTGAATAGGTTGTCTTTCTCATGTAGAAAGAAACAAAATAAATGTCGATGATCTATAACACAGAGAGGGGAAAGTAATGAATAAGATGGACCTCGTAAGTCCTGTTGAAGGTTTGTCCTGCTTTTGGTACTCTTTGGACCAGGCTGATCAGCACATAAGCCGGGGTGGAAAATTGTTGACCCTCCAAGCCACATTTGGAGGGGTACACTGTAGAAGCAGTATACATATTTGTGGGTTTATACCTCAGGGCAACAGAATGTACACCACCCTGCCCCAGTCACCACCCCATGGCCACCACCACCACCTGGTAGTCGTCAGAGGGGCCTTAGGGAGTGATCATTTTTACAAAAGGGGGAGGGTGCATGTGGTGGGTTTGCACACAGATGCACGGAAAAGGATTTTGGCCACACCCATCTCGAATGTTCAAATATTTTTTGACTTCCCCCCAAGGGCACCAAAAATTGTGTGCCCTTTAAACCTGTAGTAATGTGCAGGCTTTTTCACTAAAAGCAGGTGACATTAAAAGTTCTGATTCCCCCCTCAAACGCACCAGCTCCCCCCCCCCAGTTGTTAAAAAATTATCACGCCCTAACTGCAATTGCCATTGTGATCCCAGTCAACACCCACCACCACCACTGTTGGCGGCAGGCCTCAGTGGTCTCTGCTGAACACAACACCACACTCCCTACTGCCATAATTCCTTGCATATAGGGTGTGAGTTGGCATGATGCAGGAATGCATTCCTAATGAGTCTACTCACCATAATTAAATGTAGGGACCCCTGTGAGTTAGCATGATGCAGGAATGCATACTCACGAGAATTAAATAGGGACCACCACTACCACCACCAGTGGCAGCAGAGGGGTCCCAGTGCCACCCCCTTTCCTCACACACACACCCATTGGCTTTGGTGGTGGGTACCACCACCCTTGAGGGTGGCAGTACCACCACCCTTGACCACCACCATGCTCCCACCACCACCACCACCACTGTACAACTCTGGTCCCTGCACTTCATGTATGTCCGACCATCTCGAAAACCCGGGCAAAAAGTCCCTAAACTGAGTAAAAAAAAAAAAAAGTCGGCCAGAGGGGAAAAAAAAAGAGAAAAAAGCCAAAATAAGTCACATTTTTGGACACCAAACCAACCTTTAAGCCAACAAAAGGTACATTTCTGACAAGTTTATGTCGGACATATGGGTCAATAAAGAATATTCCAAGGACTTTTTTGATTTTTTTTTTTTACCCTTAAATGTTGAAAAATCTGGTCGGGCAGAGGCAGAATAAAAAAAAAAAAAATTTTGATTTTGCCAAAAATCTCGTCGCCGGATCCGTAATCCAAGTTATTATATTAAAACGGCCTATGCAGGATGTAGTTGATCGAGGTAGCTTCCTTTGTGGCCCCCTTTCCATTCTCAAAAGAGTTGAATGACTTTGGGCATTCTATGCTGTAGGCCATAAAAAGTTGCATTCAGTTAAAGAGGCTGAAAAAAAGTAGGGTGGGTAGGTAGGTAGTAAATGGGTCATTCTCATGAATTGTTGGCAAATGGCCTGAGGGTGACCTGAAAAGGGCTAATTTTTAGATCTATGAGCAGATAAAAATCCTTTTGTCTTAAAATACTATGGGTCTTGGCCTACTCATATACCAAATTGGGAACATCAAATCAGAAAACTGTGGCTATGGCACCTGGCTAAAGACACTATATTAATTATTGTAAGACTGCATGAAGCGTTGACTAACGCATTTACTATTTTAGGCACTACAAGGGTTTATTTTTTATAATATAGGTATGTTATACCTTTGGAGTTAGTTACTCTAGGTAGGGGAGGGGCTATGCCTCATATACACAGAATTTTCCTTCATATTATCATGTGCTGAGTTGCTCTCTTTATATATTCTTTATACAGGTGGTTTTGTGCTATCTTTGTTTGGTTAAGAGAATAAAGTAATCATTTTATTGTAATGTCTTCCAAATAGGTACACAAAGTGGAATTCCACTAAAAGATTTCAATTATAACATGAATGTATAAAGAGACTATCCTATTTCCAATGGTGGGTGGGTCTTTGGCCTTTTGTACTCTAAATACCTGTGAAGTAGCTATAAAGATGGGGTTCATAAATGCGTTAGTCAACGCTTCATAGACTATACAAGAGCAGATTTTACCTTATTTTCAGAAGCAGGTGAGCTATTCTTTTGCTTTTTATTCAATTTTTTTTTCAATTCAGTATCTTTGTAATTATTCGAAAGTGCTGACTTCAGATTGTATGAGGGACTTAGTTTTCAGTTAGGAGTGCCATTGATATGCAATCTATTTCAATGATGATTATCACTATTACAATGGTGATATTTCAAATATATCGATATTCAGAAAAGAATCATAGGACAAAAAATGAAAGGACTGGTAGATTATAATTCCATTCCCACTCCTCAGCTCCTATATGAGTACAAGTGACAACTGATCATCATCCTAGGGCAGTGGCCAAAAGTGATATCCCACTTTTCAGACCTGAGGTATTTTCAGCCACCAGGCAGTTGACTCATGAATATTCTATATTATCAATGGATATGGATTCCAAAATTGTCTTTGGCCATAACTCTAGTTCAATTTGGAACAATTTTAAAATTCTTTCACGATTTAAAAGAGCTTGTGCTTGGGATAGCGGCGCATATCATATTTTATCAATGTAATGCTTTTGTCAATGCGATAATCATGAGTCCAGAAATGCTGATCCATCAATTCTATTGGTATCAATGACACTCCTATTTTCAGTACCGGTATATACTCAATATTTTCGCTGAAAGGAAAGTAGGAAACAGCTATCTTGATTGCACTATTAATATGGATATCAAACACCCATAAGTAGTATAATTTAGCTGTAGGTTAACATCACCCACTGTACCATGACCATTTTACTTGAAAAACTGTGTGCAGCAGACTTATCTTTTATTTGTTATTTTCTTGATGATGTGGCAATTCATGCATCAAATGATTACCACAACATTATAGCTGTAAGCTAACCTCATGTATACATGGACTATGACTTTGAAGGGAATACGTTGACCTACATAAACACAATTTAGATGTATTTTTTTTTCTCTATATAAGGTAATACTTGAAAAGCCTGACCTATATCCCAATTGTGAGCATGTGGTAAACAATTGACTTCAATGATAAATAGACATCAAAATTTCCAAAAAGAAATTGTATGTAGTTGAGGGTTTAAAGTAGTTAGATTTATACAGAGCACTGGAACTGTGTAGCTCTACATGACTTTGTTGCGTTAGTCAACACTTCAGAGAGATTAAAGTGTCAGTTAACATTACACACCATGCTGCTTGGATTTATGCCGCCCATTATATAGAGGAACTCTCTTCATTAAGTATTTTGTTCTATTGATTGAAAGAGATAGTTTATGTGCAAAATAATGATGTAAATGCACACAAAATGGGTGCTGTGTAGATATTTCTTCCTTTTTATGCGTTAGTCAACGCCTCAAGAATTTTGCTGTTAGTCAACATTACATGCAATGTACCTTTGATCTATTACCTTATGTATGTATAGCAAATCTCTCTCGTTTCAATATGTTGCTTACATTATTACAAAGAATATCTATGTGTAAAATGAAAACTTAAATATGCTTAACATGGGGGATGTAGAGATAAATAATTTTGTTTCTGGGTTAGTCAACGCTTCGGGAATATTACACAAATATACCATGAAAATGTTTGATTGGCTACAGAGGCAAGTGTTTTCCATATTTTCCCAATTCCTTTTTAATACATATGTGTATAGGTAGAAAGTGTTACATAGTAACCTATAGACAACATTTATTGTAATTTTGGCAAAAGCTATAGGGGTTCTTTTTTCATCCATTTATGCGTTAGTCAACGCTTCAAAAAACTACACAATCTCATTTTAATGCCCACTACCTGTATTTTAGGAACTATTGAGAGGTTTAAAGCACTCCAGCATTTCATTCATTGTTTATCTATGTGAAAATAATGAAATTGGCTGCATTTTCTTTCCTGATTAAATTTTTTTGTGCCATAGAGCATTCTCTTACTAAGGAAAAATACCTAAAAATATGCTATTTCCACCTGTTTTTTGTTTCTCACGCAGTTAATATTGTCCATAGAGAGGCAAAACTATATACCCAAATGTAACCATACATGTTGTGGACCTGATAGAATCAGTGAAAATCAATTCAAAGCAATCCTCTGAGATTTATAACATAATAAGGCTAAAATGCTGATTTGCTAACAGTTCATGAGAATGACCCAAATTCTCAATTTTGCTGAATTAAGGCCAACTGAAATTTTCATTTAATTTGACTCGCTGAGTTGATATATTAAAGTTATCAATAACAACAAGGCCCAAAAAAAAAAAAAGGTTGTGTTCAGGTATCAAGACCGACCCTAATTATTATTTTTTTTTTAGAATTTTTAGGTAAAAATGACCCAAAAATCAAGAAAAATGTGAAAAAATCTCAATATATATCAATTTAGAGCCCACATTCTTACGAATGCAACTAGCTTAAAATAACCAACATTCTTTTATATTTTTAATTTGTTTGATATGTTCAGCCATAGTCAGGTTTGTTTGTTTAGTTTTACGTCCGTGGGCCATCAAGAGTGAGTGAGTAATAGGTGTTTAACGCCATTTCGACAGCTAAGGTCATATTCATGGCGAGAACGACATTACACAATTTCACAGAGGAATGTGCCGGTGCCCACGCATATGTGCACCACACACATCGTGGGCCATCAAGGAACTCAAGACATTCAACATAGTCAGGGAGGAAACATGCATTAAAGTGATGTGTGGGCATTAAAGTGATGTGTGGGCATTCAGGAAAAACCTGTCTCCGGACCGGCATCTCACTTGGGTGGTGGCCATCTTGGATTTTAGGGTTGAAACCTGAAAAACAGGCTTTTTACCAATATCTGTACTTCCTATGCAGATATTAACATTATTTTGGTGTCTATACCCATAGATTCTAAGGCCAGGGATCCAATAAACTTATTTCTGGACTTGTTGGACCAATATATTATCATTTGACAAGATGGTGGCAGTCAAAATCTCAGTTTATGGGTAAATATTCATCCGATCAAGGTCAAAGACATATGAAATGGTCATATAAATAGTCTCAGATGATCTAGATAACACTTTTAAAAACTTAATAAATGTCTTAGCAATGATAAAAGTCCATACAGAACATTGCTGAAGTCATGTGTTAACACCTATGACCTTCAACAGCTGCGTAAGTTGATAAAACCGATTTTTCCAAAAGTTTGGTTATCTTACTGAAATCAAGGCTTACACTAATGATAGAGCAGTTACATTTGATAACACAATCTACCTGGTGTAAACTACATTAGTGTAGGTCTTGGATAATACATTCCATCTAAAATTGCCCAATGATTGGTGGCCATCTTGGATTTATTAGGCAACAATGGCTAAATGTTGTATGGATCTATAAGTGTGAACAGATCAACTTAATTCTGGTGTTTATGTCTACACTTTTGATGTATGGTATTCCACTTTTTCTATTTTCATAGGCCTAAAACTGATATTTACTAGGTTTCCATAGTAAATACCATAATTGAAAACTAGACTAAAAACAGACTAGAAAAATATAAAAGGGGTCCAGTGTATAGAGATGTATCTCTATGCAATAAGCTAAAATCAGCTAGTGATGGAAGCCAATTTTAAATTAATTCCCCTTCTCCCCTGTGGGGCCCACTCTGAAATTTATGGAAACCAGATACATACATCACCTTAGAGGGGATACCCCTTTTAGCAGGGTAAAATGTGACAAAAACACACCCCTTTGAGTGTGTTACCACTTATGAAATTGGGAAAAACAATCAAAATGACCTCTTTTTAACTGGACCTTAAAACCTACCCCTTTTACCCCAAAATGCCCAAAAATGTACCCCTTTGAAAGGATCCAGCAGGACCTGCCCACAACCCCCAAAAAGTACCCCTTTCCTGTTACTTTTTGTATGCACATGGTTACTAATGATCATATATGGAGTGACCCCCCTTGGTTGATCACTTAATTGTAGCACCATAGGGGAAACCTAGGTACACAACAGTTTCCACCTACAGAATACAAGGATGTGGGTCTACTAGACTATTCTTATTCACTTTTAAGGTCAGAGCTTTTCCTACAGACACTACCTCTTGATGTGGTCTTCCTCTGCCTCGTTCTTCTCAGGCTGATACCCATCCTCTGCTGAACACCCTCCCTTTCCTGTCTGTCCAGTCATTTTTTTCATTTCTGTGTCCTTCATTGTCTCATGTTGCTATTAAACCATTGTCCTGGAAACTACCGTAATCTCCCGCGTATAAGACGCAGTGCGCGTATAGGACGCACCTAGAGTTTTGGAAAATTCTCAAAAAAATGAAAAATTTGGTTCTACTCAGTGAATTTTCAAAATTTATAAATCTGTGTGTAGCTTGGGCCCCCTGGACCCTCCCTGGGCCCCCTTTTGCCCATTATGGCATGTAACATATCAAAAGAAAGGTCTTGGTGTCCCCCTTGTGGATCCAAGGAGAACTAAAACCCCTCGTATAAGACGCGTCTTATACGCGGGAGATTACGGTAATGTGTATTAAGCTCAACAATTACTACCTTGTTAATTTTTTCTGTATTTGTGTTGGGACTATCATTTTCTAGACATCAAAGCAATAAAGTCTAATGTAAATAGACAAAAAACATGACCCCTGTTTTAAACCCATCAATTTGAATCACTAGATTGCGGAGTTCTGGCAGTATTCATTAAATGGACAGGCACCTGTGGTCCAAGTCCCTGACTTGTGCATCTACATTGTCTTGTAGAACAGCACTTTCCTGATGGAGGGCATTTACATGATACCAGAAAAAGGCACTCTGGTGATACTGGTTCTGTAGTGACTAGCCTTGCTCTAAGATCTCCTGGTTCTGTCAGAACAATCTGTACCACAATCCTCTACTGAAGGCAGCTGCTGTACTGGATGTCATGTTTTCTGCCAAATGAGGGTTTGGTAGTGAGCTCTTTTTGTATGCAGAATTTAGGCATCATTGGTGAAAGGATGTATGTCTAACTTCTTATCAACCTTCCTGAAGAACTGGCTTCATGGTTTTTGAATAGACTGCAATATTGTTGTTGGAGCTGACATACAAATTCCTCGGTGCCTGGAAGTACCTCCTGCTCAATATTGTTTGCTGACCTAGGTGTTGCTTTTTGAAGGCAGTCAATGCTGTTTCCTTACCAATTCTTTGGAACTGACTTGTTACATCCCAAAGACATGTCAATCTCTTAATGCCATGAACTTCAATTCTATGATCTGGTGTATATGTGCTGTTGCCAGAGGTCCCTGTCTGTATCCAAACCTTTTCACACAATAATGACACATGTGTTATCAGATGAACCACTACATCAGTGCCCTGGGCAATGACATTTGTTTGCTTGAACCTCACCAGTGGCATCACTTGCTTCCAAGATTATGTGTATCAGCTGAACTTCATGATCAGAAATCAGTGGTGATGAATCTTTGGCTTTTGAATCCCATACTTTTTTTTAGATCAGTGAATCCCGAACTGACTATTGAATCCCCATTTCTATGGTGTATTTCTGGAAACTCAGTGCAAAGGAAGTTGACTAGACTTGATTTGTTCCTCTCTATCCTGACAAACTTGTTCCAATTTCCAATCTTCAGTTCTCATGATTGCACATTATGTGTTCCTCACTGTGCTCCAGCCTTCACAGACCTCTGAAGATATTGGTCAAAAACATCTACACTTGCAACAAGATATACTGGAAGGGAATGCTACTGTAGAACCTGTCTGGTAAATAGCAAAAAGTTGTCATAGTAGATTGATTACCAAGGGCTTGTGCAACAGCCACATCATCTATGATAGTGCAAGTCTTGCTGAGATCTGATGATGGTTGGGCCTCTCCTTTGTCTTGCTCCAGAATGTTCTTGGAAGACACAAGAAACCATCTAAGCTTGCCAATGACAATAGCACTAGAGACAATTTATGCTCTATCATTGTCAACATCCACATCCCAGCCAGCTTCAAGGGCTACAATTATCCTTTTAAAGAGATTCTGATCTGCCTTGATTGACACAGCCCTGTTTTAAACATTCACATTCACAACACATCTCAGCAGTATAGCAAGTCATTCTAGCAGTTGTTACTGAAGTGGTCTGTATAAGTGCCGGGTCTTTAAATGAGCGCTGGTCGTGAATAAGCAAGCGCCTGGTGTACAGTAGTATTGAAATTCGAAAATCCACTATAAACTAAGTCTTGAATAAGTGCCCGTCTTGAAAAAGGACCGGGGTTAAAGGTAGGTTGAAATCTATGAATGCTGGGGCACTTAAACAGGCCACTACGGCTATCTCCTGTGGCAATGAATACCAACTCTGTATATCGTCTCTGAAATACATGAGTACATCTCATCTTTTCAGACATATGTGCTGTATCACCAAGATCTTTTTCCATTCTCTTAGGTCCAAAGTCCTTGTGCTTAGCTAAAGTGAAGTGTCCTCTTGTGCATTTAAATCAAACAGTTTTTATGTATCATCTGATTGTGTGACTCTCTCATTATAGATATGGATCCATCTATTTCTTGTTTTGTCATTCTGTGTTATACCAACCACCCCTTCAACTATTTTTCCAACTTTATTCATGGGTTGCAAATGCAAGATGTCTGCCAATCAAAGGAATAATATTGAAGGGAATATGTTATTCAAGAACAAAACTGAGGTATTATAGGGCAGTTACATTGTCATATTAGAAGTAACTGTACTATCATTAATGGGAATATTAATTTCTGCAAGATAATCCAATTGTTGCAAAACCTGTTTTTATTGACTTCTGCAGCTGTTAAAGGTCAGAGCTGTCAAAGCATGACTTCAGCAATGTTATGTATTAACTTTTATCATTGCTAAAACATTAATATAGTTTTTAAAAGGGTTATTTAGATCATCTGAGGCTGTTTGCATGACAGGGCTCGACAAATCCCTGTGCCCAATGCCCGTGACTCAAAATAAATTCACTGGGCACAACATTTTTTTCTAGTTGTGCCCAATGGGCACGCACAGCTGTCCAAAGGCTACTCAAGACATTAGCACAAAGCTATGCTGCTCAGCAGTGTGTGTAGACTGTAGTGGTCTCTGAAACTTTGAAAGAAGTTTTTGTTTTGTTTTGTTTTTCACCAGGGCAGAGATGAAATGATTTTTTTTCAATCTTAATTCTATGTGTGTGTTCCAATTATTTAAATCATTTTGAGTATAGAAAGTAAAGGCATTGGGCACAGATTTTGCCTGCTGGGCACAACTTTTTTTTGCCCTTGTGCCCAGTGGGCACACATTCTATAACTGATTTGTCGAGCCCTGCATGACTATTTCATATGTTTTTGACCTTAATCAAATAAAAATCAATAAATCCAAGATGGCCAGCACTGACGGGACAATTATAGATGGAATGAATTATTCAAGACTTAAACGAATGTAGTTTGAACCAGGTAGATTGTGTCATCAAATGTAACTGCTCTATCATTAGTGTCAACTTGATTTCAGTAAGATAATCCAAATATTGCAAAACTCAGTTTTATCAACTTCCGCAGCTGTTGAAGGTCATAGATGTCAAAGCATGACATCAGCAGTGTTCTGTATAGTAGAGCAGCAAGTCCTTCAAAAGAGCCATATTTAAGGAGTTTAATTCGTAAGATTACTGATAGCTATAAGTTGTTTTTTTTTATGTTGTCCAATGTCTCTGGGTATGGAAAAGTGATGTTTGACCAATGAAAGCTTGTGCAGTCACTGAGAAATCTGCAATTCTATACAACCATCTCTTCTTTTTTAAGAGCTAAAATACATATTGATCACCCTGTTCTGGCACTAATATTCATCTTACAACAATTCCAATGGTACCTACCCCCCCCCCCTCAATTAGACCCAACGATCGCATTGGACCCAACCATTCGTTGCTAGGACAAGCGGTTACCTAGCAACAGCTGATTTTAGCTAGCAACGGACCCTTTCCGAGACAAAGAAAGACCATTCCTAGGAATGACTTCTAGGAATGACTTACAGAAGGGAGATCATGGATACTGTTTCTCATTTTGCTATTCAGAAGCTCCATGCAATTGTAAAAAATTTAACGCGTGCAATGATGCACGACTGGCCCAGATTGCTCACTATCAATATAAGTGATAGTGTCGAAAACTCAATGCTTAAGGCTATGGAGGATGCACCCATTATCGCTCGCATGTTTCATTGGCGAATAACTCCTCTCCTGGCGAGTTAAACATTCCACTGTATCAGGAGGTGTTGAGGAAGAACAAGAGAGCGTTTATTTTAAAACAGTTGAGTCGAGAGTATGTCTTGGAGAGACAGAAAGGAAACGAGGCAAGGGTATAGAGCCTAGGCTAGATGACTTGCCATGACTTTCCCACTATGTCATTAAGGACACATTTAGCTGCTTGATTGTCTTCCTCCCCCTCCCAACACAACTACCAGGACAGCTCTGAGTATTGAGGCATGCCTGAGTACCCCCCTCCCCTCCCAACACAACTACCAGCACAGCTCTGAGTATTGAGGCATGCCTGAGTACCCCGTCCCTCCCATGGTCCCTCCCATGGTCCCTCCCATGGTCCCTCCCATGGTCCCTCCCATGGTCCCTCCCATGGTCCCTCCCATGGTCCCTCCCATGGTCCCTCCCATGGTCCCTCCCATGGTCCCTCCCATGGTCCCTCCCATGGTCCCTCCCATGGTCCCTCCCATGGTCCCTCCCATGGTCCCTCCCATGGTCCCTCCCATGGTCCCTCCCATGGTCCCTCCCATGGTCCCTCCCATGGTCCCTCCCATGGTCCCTCCCATGGTCCCTCCCATGGTCCCTCCCATGGTCCCTCCCATGGTCCCTCCCATGGTCCCTCCCATGGTCCCTCCCATGGTCCCTCCCATGGTCCCTCCCATGGTCCCTCCCATGGTCCCTCCCATGGTCCCTCCCATGGTCCCTCCCATGGTCCCTCCCATGGTCCCTCCCATGGTCCCTCCCATGGTCCCTCCCATGGTCCCTCCCATGGTCCCTCCCATGGTCCCTCCCATGGTCCCTCCCATGGTCCCTCCCATGGTCCCTCCCATGGTCCCTCCCATGGTCCCTCCCATGGTCCCTCCCATGGTCCCTCCCATGGTCCCTCCCATGGTCCCTCCCATGGTCCCTCCCATGGTCCCTCCCATGGTCCCTCCCATGGTCCCTCCCATGGTCCCTCCCATGGTCCCTCCCATGGTCCCTCCCATGGTCCATCCATCCATCCATCCATCCATCCATCCATCCATCCATCCATCCATCCATCCATCCATCCATCCATCCATCCATCCATCCATCCATCCATCCATCCATCCATCCATCCATCCATCCATCCATCCATCCATCCATCCATCCATCCATCCATCCATCCATCCATCCATCCATCCATCCATCCATCCATCCATCCATCCATCCATCCATCCATCCATCCATCCATCCATCCATCCATCCATCCATCCATCCATCCATCCATCCATCCATCCATCCATCCATCCATCCATCCATCCATCCATCCATCCATCCATCCATCCATCCATCCATCCATCCATCCATCCATCCATCCATCCATCCATCCATCCATCCATCCATCCATCCATCCATCCATCCATCCATCCATCCATCCATCCATCCATCCATCCATCCATCCATCCATCCATCCATCCATCCATCCATCCATCCATCCATCCATCCATCCATCCATCCATCCATCCATCCATCCATCCATCCATCCATCCATCCATCCATCCATCCATCCATCCATCCATCCATCCATCCATCCATCCATCCATCCATCCATCCATCCATCCATCCATCCATCCATCCATCCATCCATCCATCCATCCATCCATCCATCCATCCATCCATCCATCCATCCATCCATCCATCCATCCATCCATCCATCCATCCATCCATCCATCCATCCATCCATCCATCCATCCATCCATCCATCCATCCATCCATCCATCCATCCATCCATCCATCCATCCATCCATCCATCCATCCATCCATCCATCCATCCATCCATCCATCCATCCATCCATCCATCCATCCATCCATCCATCCATCCATCCATCCATCCATCCATCCATCCATCCATCCATCCATCCATCCATCCATCCATCCATCCATCCATCCATCCATCCATCCATCCATCCATCCATCCATCCATCCATCCATCCATCCATCCATCCATCCATCCATCCATCCATCCATCCATCCATCCATCCATCCATCCATCCATCCATCCATCCATCCATCCATCCATCCATCCATCCATCCATCCATCCATCCATCCATCCATCCATCCATCCATCCATCCATCCATCCATCCATCCATCCATCCATCCATCCATCCATCCATCCATCCATCCATCCATCCATCCATCCATCCATCCATCCATCCATCCATCCATCCATCCATCCATCCATCCATCCATCCATCCATCCATCCATCCATCCATCCATCCATCCATCCATCCATCCATCCATCCATCCATCCATCCATCCATCCATCCATCCATCCATCCATCCATCCATCCATCCATCCATCCATCCATCCATCCATCCATCCATCCATCCATCCATCCATCCATCCATCCATCCATCCATCCATCCATCCATCCATCCATCCATCCATCCATCCATCCATCCATCCATCCATCCATCCATCCATCCATCCATCCATCCATCCATCCATCCATCCATCCATCCATCCATCCATCCATCCATCCATCCATCCATCCATCCATCCATCCATCCATCCATCCATCCATCCATCCATCCATCCATCCATCCATCCATCCATCCATCCATCCATCCATCCATCCATCCATCCATCCATCCATCCATCCATCCATCCATCCATCCATCCATCCATCCATCCATCCATCCATCCATCCATCCATCCATCCATCCATCCATCCATCCATCCATCCATCCATCCATCCATCCATCCATCCATCCATCCATCCATCCATCCATCCATCCATCCATCCATCCATCCATCCATCCATCCATCCATCCATCCATCCATCCATCCATCCATCCATCCATCCATCCATCCATCCATCCATCCATCCATCCATCCATCCATCCATCCATCCATCCATCCATCCATCCATCCATCCATCCATCCATCCATCCATCCATCCATCCATCCATCCATCCATCCATCCATCCATCCATCCATCCATCCATCCATCCATCCATCCATCCATCCATCCATCCATCCATCCATCCATCCATCCATCCATCCATCCATCCATCCATCCATCCATCCATCCATCCATCCATCCATCCATCCATCCATCCATCCATCCATCCATCCATCCATCCATCCATCCATCCATCCATCCATCCATCCATCCATCCATCCATCCATCCATCCATCCATCCATCCATCCATCCATCCATCCATCCATCCATCCATCCATCCATCCATCCATCCATCCATCCATCCATCCATCCATCCATCCATCCATCCATCCATCCATCCATCCATCCATCCATCCATCCATCCATCCATCCATCCATCCATCCATCCATCCATCCATCCATCCATCCATCCATCCATCCATCCATCCATCCATCCATCCATCCATCCATCCATCCATCCATCCATAGACAGTCATTGTTGATCCTACAATTAACATCACAGACAGTGTAGCCAAGGTGATGTGACCTTGTTATAATTACTTGTTACATTTCCTTCCTTTCCCATGGGAAATGATTGGAAGGAAATCTTCTTAAAGGGCCCAGCTATCTCACTGCTGATACTTGCCATAGAGAAACCTACTAGGCTCCTCTATGTACTCACCTAGATTCAACTCCAATGCAAGACTAATGTTTTGTCTATGAGAGAATCTTGGAATTAAACCTATCAATAAACCAAATTGGAAGGCTTTCAAAATCAACTATATCAAAAGATATTTGCCCAGATAACCATGGCACGCACTGCCCCCATACCTACTCTATGCCCTCCTCTTCTAAAAAATCTGAAATCTGTCTATAAGTGGGGTTAAAGACAGTTTGATTACCCTTTTATTTAGGGTAAAAAGAGCCCTAAATCCCATGCATTTCTCCATAGGAAAAAAACCCAACAGTAATTACCATGTCACAGCCATCAAAATACACCTTAAATGTAAATTCTATTACATGGATAGCTTTGTCTTACTTTTTGTCTCACTATATGACTAATTTTTGGGGGTTCAGTTGTAACAGAAATAGGGCTAAATGACAGGTTTTGATGGTCTATGGAAATTCTTGGAATCTAAATATAAGAAAAGCATACCCCATGAAATGTTTTTTTCATCATTTATCAAAAGATTTTCATGTAAATAGAAATATGACTCATGGGGTCTTTGAAGGGTGTGATAGGGCATATGTTGTGTAATGGAATAGTTTTTCGGTGGTGCATGTAATCTGCTAGAGGCCAAAATAGCAATTGAAACTTGGTAATCATAAGAAACTCGGCTAAGGGCTAGTAGACAAGAGGTCAGAAAGGTGGTGTCAAAAGCCCTTGCCTCGTTTAATATATATTAACCATAAATAGGCATGAGCATCTTTTTTCGCCGTGTGCGCTGTCGCTGTCCGCTGCCGGGCAAGGAGGTGTATGTACTGATCGTGTACATACACTATTTTTCGCCGTGTGCCGCTGCCAAGCAGCCAAGACCGGGGCTGTCGCTCGCTGTCCGCTGAGGAGGTGTATGTACTGATCGTGTACAAACACTATTTTTCGCCGTGTGCCGCTGCGAAGTAGCAGAGACCGGGGCTGTCGCTGTCCGCCGCCGGGCGCCGAGGTGTATGTACCGATCGTGTACACACTATGGCTGGCATCGAGTCCCGGGGAGGGGAATAATTATTGTTTTCAACTTGAATTTATTGGTATTATATTGATTGTTTATTGGTTTTGTGGTATAAAATAAGTAGTCAATGGATAACTCATGACGAGTGTGTGTTAGCAAAGGCTACTAACACTCGGCCTACGGCCTTGTGTCATTATCCTTCACTAACACACACTCGTCATGAGTTATCCATTGGTTACTTGTTCATTAACCAAATTGAATTGAAAACATGGCCTGTATTTACTTTTATATGAAAATTAAACCTTACGACGCACCACTCTGTGCGCATGTGCGAACTCGCATGAGGATGTTCTGCTGGGAGGGAGAGTGTAAAGACTAGTACATATGGTACATATATAGTATGTCAGAGGGCGCACGTAGTAGCCGGTGTAAAGGCTAAGAGATAGAAATCATAACAGCCTGCGTCCTCTGTGTATACCACTATGTACATAGAGTCGTACACTCACCTTGCCGGAAATGCGATAGCCATAACAAACATATGGCGGTCCGATTTACAAGGTTGGTCTATGAACGGTCTTAACCGGTCTTATACGAAAATTTCCCAACTTTTCCTGCATCTATCGCATAACATAAACGGTCTTATAGTACCATACTATAAGAATAGTAGTAATCTGAATATTTGTAGGCCGCTAGGTATCGTTTATATTATTTTCCAAAATAGAAAAAGGAAATGAGTTGCTTGGTGATTTTTTTTTTTTATGGGGACATTTTATGATAGGATCATATATTTCACCCAAATATAGCTTACTAATATTTAAATCTCATCTCATTGGATCTACATATACACATGTGCATGAACATGAGCATGACATTAGAAACATGGCGGCGTTGGGTTAGCAGCGGAGAGCGACAGGGGGACAGTTTTTTCCGAATTTATCTGTGTTTAAAGGCAGTAGAGCATATGAAACTTTGAAAATCAGATAGTTAAAGTATCACACCATAGAAAACCATGGCAAACCAAGGACCCAGATCCCGTACAAAAAAGAAAACAGCGGATTTAATTCCCTAAGAAGCTTCGATCAAAGAAGTCATTGCAGCCGTCAACTCTATGGAAAAAAGGCTGCTGTCAGTGGAGGAAACACAAACCTACATGCAATCTAACATCGTAGAAATTAAGGATTCCATTGATGGACTAAACCAGGCGACAGCTAGCATCAATGAGACCCTTGACAGCATAAAAGGAAGACTCACATCATCAGAAGGGACCATGGAAGCCATGTCAAAGACAATCTCGGAAACTGGAGACGCCATTAAAATCCAAAATGACAGCGTCAAGACCCAGACAGCTCTATTACTTCAACACACGAAGAAATTTGAAAAGATGGACTTAGACGTCAAGAAAAAAATCCTGATAATTAAAGGACTAGAAGAAAGCAAAGACGAGGATATTTCTGTTAAGATTGCTCAATTTTTGAGAGATATCAGATTTAATCAAGGGATGGAATGTGTAGAAACTTGCAGTCGCGAGGGACCGGAAGCTCCGATCCAAGATGGCGAACACCAAGGCGTAAACAAACCGAGACATAGGCAGGTACGAGTTATTTTTCGAAATATCTACACCAAATCCAAGATTATGAGGAATCTAAAGTATCTGAAAGGAAAAATGCTATACAAATTCGTATCTGTGGGAGACGAATTGACAGAAAGCGAACAGAAGGACTTTAACGACCTTCGTGCCATGTACTACCTGGCGAAGAAGCAAAATTACAACGTTCAACTCAGGCAAAGATTCCTTATACTGGAGAAGAAGACGATATATCCATCTCAACTAACCCAAATGCCCTATCAAGATCTCACCATGCAGAAGGCTATGGAAGCCATCACCCCGGACGGATTAATGTTTAAATCCAAACTACCACATGCTCTCCAACCTGTACGACTGTAACCTGAAATATCGAGGAGTGGAATATACAAGTGCAGAACAGGCCTACCAAGCCACCAAGGCTCGTACATGTAAACAAATGGACATAGCAGACAAAATTCTCCAAATGGACAACTCCATTGACATCATGTACGAGGGAAAAAAGGTCAAACCTACACCAGAGTGGAATAAAGAAGCCGAATCCATCATGGAGGGTATAATCAAGGCCAAATTCTCCAACAAACACCTGAGGGACTACTTAGTATCTACTAAAGGTATGACACTATACGAAGCCAGCTATCACCCTATCTGGGGCGTCAAGTATCATTTCGGTCAGGCTAAGTTGTGTAGAAAAGACAATATCAAAGGAGAAAACTTGCTTGGGTTCATTCTCACCAGAGTACGTGATGGGATCATTGACGAGGCTACTAGCAAAGAAGAAGAACTACCTGCATGAGGAAACCAACCCAACGGACTAAAAATCAGAACAAAATTTATTAAATCCAAAATTGCTCTATAGACCTTAATAATGTATAATTTTTTTCTTTATTTAGTTTTACAATATAAGGAAATGCCAAACCCTGACTTGTTATCTGCTATAACTGAATTATTTTAGACTATAGGCAGCCAAAAGAGCTGTAAACCTATGGAGGGAGGGGGGCTAGGTTATTTTTGGTATAACAAAGTATGGGAAATAAAAATTTGGAATATGGAGGTGTATGTATATTCGAGGAAAATTGTACCGGTATATTTGTCTCAATATTACCCTGATTTATTTATAATTTGTAATATTGTATTAACATACAAGTAAATGAGGAACTAAAAGACAGGTTTGAGAAAGGCTTCTCCATTGTACATTTAAATGCTCGTAGTATAAGAAATAAGTTCACAAATTTAAAAGAAGAATTATCTGAAAGTAACATTGATATTGTACTTTTCTCAGAAACCTGGTTAAATTCTACTGATTGCTCTGATTTGTATACATTTCCCAAATATAACTTATTTAGACTTGATAGAATAAGTATTTTTAGGGGAGGAGGACTCTGTGCGCAAGTGGATGAAAACATACCATGCACAAATCAGAAATTTAGCTATCTAAACAGGTCCAATAAGGATATTGAGATACAATGGTTGTTTTCTATTAAAGGTTCGAGTAAAAAAGCAATAATCTGTAACATTTATAGACCACCATCTGGTAACCTGACTAATTTTTGTAATATTATTCAAGCACTATTTTTACAAATTGAAAATCTAGACTCATATGAAATATATGTACTCGGAGATTTCAATGTTAATATTATTGGTAACACAAGAGAAAAGATACAATTGTATGAAATTTTTGATAATTTTCATCTTAGCCAAATAGTAAACCAAGTTACTGTGACCTCAGGAACGAACTCATGTATCGATTTGATTTTTACAAACTGCTCGGGTATCATTTCGTCTGGCCCTCTCGATATTCACCTATCAGATCATCTCCCAGTTCATATACTAAAAGGAAACCAATTTGTCAAACAGGGCTACAGGAGTTTCTTGGGTAGATCATATAGAAATTTTAATAAGGAAAAATATTTACAAGACCTTACAAATTGTAATTGGACTTATTTTGATAATAGCAACGATCCCTCAGAATGCTGGAATATTCTAGTTAATCATATGAAATACATGTTGGATGTTCAATGCCCAGTAAAGAAATATAAAATAAAAGATAAATCTAGCCCCTGGATGACTAATGAACTGTTGGAACGTATTAATGATAAAAATGCTATATTGAAAGAGGCTAGACGAAATTTGGACATAATATCTTGGCACCATGCCAGAATATCCAGAAATATTGTAAATCGTGAAGTCCAGCAAGCAAAAGAAGAATATTATAATAATCTATCTGAAGCTTACAAAAAAGACTCTAAGAAATTTTGGACTACCATGAAAGAGGTATTGCCAAACAATAAAGGAAAATCGAAGACTATCAACTTAGTAGATGAAAATGGACAAACTATTACACTGGAGGATACATCCACATATATTAATAACTTCTTTGCAGAAATAGGTCCGAGGCTTGCTAGACTGCATGATACTGAATTCTCATTTAAAGGACAAAGATGCATGGTAGATATGCCTGATATGTCGTTCTCAGATGAAGAAATTATTAAATGTTTAGATGACATAGATATAACCAAATCATCCTCTATTGAATATTTACCTACTAATATCTTCAAAATGGCAGTTGTTAAATTCTCTGATAAATTTATAAAAATTATAAATTTAATCATAGAAACCGGTACCATACCAGACAGCTGGAAAGTCGCCACAGTTACTCCTCTACCTAAGGGTGGAGATCCATCCAACGTTTCTAATCTAAGACCTATCAGTGTACTGCCTATACCTGGAAAAATATTAGAGCGACTTATACATACTAAGATCAGCTCTCATCTAACTTTGTATAATATATTGTCAAAAAACCAAGGAGGATATCAGAAAAACAAATCGACCCTAGATACTATAACTATCCTTGTCGATGATATATTAAAAAATCGGAATCAAAATAATATTACTCTAGCAGCATTTATAGATATTAAAAAGGCATTTGATTCTGTAAATTATAATATCCTCCTGAACAAACTAGAATAATACGGTATAAGAAACAGGAACCTGACATTAATAGAAAATTACCTATCCAGGAGGCAGCAATGTTCTGTTGCAAATCACGTAAGATCAGGGTATAAGAATTTATCATGTGGCGTACCCCAGGGGTCAATATTGGGTCCATTATTCTTTTTATTATATATAAATGATTGTATCTCTGAAGACGACACTCATAAGACATTGTTATACGCAGACGATTCAGTTTTATATGTATCAGGCAAAGACATAGAATATTTACAAATCCAACTTGAAACTGCTCTGAATAAATTTTATCATTGGTCTACTAGTAATAAATTAACCATGAATGAAGATAAAACAAAAATTATGACCTTTGCCTCTTCTGTAAAACTGAAAAACCTGAGAAAACCGAATATTGTTATTAATAATAAGACACTTATGAATGTAGCTTCCTATAAGTATCTAGGTGTTACTCTTGACCCCGAATTGAAATTTAATATGTACTTACGTACTGTAATTAATAATGTAAGATACAAGTCGTTAATATTGTATAAAACTAGGAAATATATGACGGAAGAAGCAAGACTAAGAATGTATAAAATGCATATTCTTCCTTTAATAGATTATTGTGATATCTTATACAATGAGGCTAAAGCAGATTTCCTGTTAGAACTACAACGTATACAAAGTAAATGCCTGAAAACTTGCTTTGATTATCATATATTAACACCAACTTTGACTGTACACAACAGGGCTAATTTACCTATGTTGACCTCTCGGAGAACCTACCATATAAAACTAGCAGCTCATAAAAGGTCTAGTGACATGAATTTTATAGAACCAAAGGTACGAGAAACCAGGCTATCTGCTGCACCGGTTCTAAAATATCAGAAAATCAATTGTAAAGCTTATGAATCCTCACCTGAAGTTAAATGTGCTCAAACCTGGAATAATCTACCAATTGAATTACGAAATATTAACGACAGAGACAAATTTAAACTGGAATGTAAAAAAGCACTCTTATAAATAATAATTTCCTCAAAATTCAACAAACTTATATATATATATATAATGTAATACGCGTAAGCAAACCCTCTGTATATATTAAGGGATTTATAAATTGACTTATCTTGGGGATAGGGAATTTGTTATTATATGATGTTTAAAGTAGAGAATAATGCTGCTGTTCTTAAAATATATTGTTATTATTCATAATTTGTTTAATCCTATGAATGGTATATATAGTCTTTTGTATGGCTTGGCCGAGACAACATCCGCAGGATGAAGGCCAGTCATTAACTTGATAGCCTCGTACAATATATTTTCCTGGCATTATAATTTATCTAAATATGTTTACTTGGATATCTAGTATCTCGAAATGTTTCTTATGTAAACCAGGAAAAATGACCATATTATCGATATATCGGATGAAATGTAACATATTCTTAGGCTAAATAAAGTTTAAATGTTTTCAAAAAAAAAAAAAAAAAAAAAACTTGGCTATCACATGGTTCTTGGAATGTGGTTGGTTTACAAGCAATACACTCATGATGTCTCTTGCCCAGCAATAGACATCTTTAGAAAAAAAAACTGTGATCACTAGAATACCTGGCAGACATCTTTTCATATCTAGAGCATCTGTGTGTCAGTTGGTAGGCTACTTGCTATGCAAAAACTAGTACTTTCTAAACAATAACCAACTGCACAATTGTTAAAATATAATTATTTTCTATTTTGGGGGGTATTTTGAGGTATAATTGTTTTCAAATACATTGAGTCCATGGATGCTTAATTCTCATCAAATCCAAATGTCTTTTTATGAATATACTTCTCAATTTTCTTAGGTTTGAAAAAGTGTTTATTTGAACTTCTAAAAAAAATTACAATGTGGATAATCGAAGTCCAGCTTGCAGCGAAAATCTCAATATTACAATTACCGTAATCTCCCGTGTATAAGCCGCATCTTATACATGGGGTTTTAGTTCTCATTGGATCCACAAGGGGGACATCAAGACCTTTCTTTTGATATGTTACATGCCCTCTTAGTCATAATAAGATATAAGGGGGCCCAGGGGGGTCCGGGGGGCTCAAGCTATACATAGGTTTTTGAATTTTGAAAATTCATTCGGTAGAACCAAAGTTACCGTAAACTCCCGCGTATAAGACGCGTCCTCTATGCCAAACAAATGCCTGGGGGGTCTTATAGGATTTTTTCAAGTTTGGGGTGCGTCTTATACGAGGGGTAATTTTACTATGGAAATGTACTAATCTTACAAATTTCAGCCTTAAAATGTGCGTCTTATACGCGAAAATGCATGTGCTGAGTTTGGGGTGCGTCTTATACGCACGGCGCGTCTTCTACGTGGGAGTTTACGGTATTAATTTTTCATTTTTTTGAGAATTTTCCAAAACTCTAGGTGCGTCTTATACGCCCATTGCATCTTATACGCGGGAGATTACGGTAGTTCCAATTTCAACTATATAAACCATCACATCATCTGTTACTTGATATTCATTACGTCGAACAATAGAATTTTATATATGCACATGATGCACAAGGACAATGAGGTATGTGAGTAGGCAATTATGACATATGATAGACACAAGGGCATTGACATACAGACCTAGAAGACAGCCCAAGCTGTAGATGACATTGGAACTTTTACAACATACGTTCATTTTCGACCTGTGGTGTCACACACAATTTTACCCGAAAAATTCATGCAAGTGCAGTATCCACAACCTCGGGTTTTGCATACATTTGCACTGGGTAGCTTTCTCTCCCCTGGGGGCGGAAGTAGCTTTGCACAAACTACATAGGACCCAATATTTCTAGGTTTCATGTACACAGTACGGAAACCATTGGAATGTATTTTCCTAGTGTGATAAGATCTAACCAGGAGGTCCCAATTACTCTTCACAATTTCTGACAGGCACTGGGAGCCCGGTGAGTAGGTAGTGATGAGTAAGTGAGGGGGGCTGTCTTTCTTTGGGGGCTTGGAATCCAAGAGTAGGTCACTAGCTTGGGCCCAAGCCCTCAAGAAGGCTGAATGGATCAGGCATGGGTCATACCCTCGTCTAACAAAATGGCGTCCCTTCATAATGCTATGCTTTATGAAGTCCACATCATTAGAACAGATCCGGTGGATGCGCAGGAACTGTCCATACGGTATACCTCGTACACAATGCCAAGGATGGGCAGAGTCAAATCTGAGGTAGTTGTTGGAGTCAGTTGGCTTTACACAAAGATCAGTTTCTAACCCCCTTGGTGTGAGATGAATCGTCGTGTCCAGGAAGTTAATTGAAGTCTGTGAAATCTCACCAGTGAACTTAATTGTGTCGTGGACTGAGTTCAGGTGGGTCACAAACTTCTGATATTCTGTGTCGCCATGAGTCCATATGAAGAAAATATCGTCTATGAATCTCAACCACAGCATAGGCTGTAGTGGGTAGTTGTAGACGTGTTTTTCTTCAAATTCCCCCATGAATATATTGGCATAGGTGGGGGCCACCCTAGTCCCCATGGCTGTGCCAGCGATTTGTAGGTAGTGTATACCATCAAAATCGAAGTTATTCATGGTGAAAACCTGCCACAAGAGGTGGCAAAAAAAAAAAAAACTACTTTGTCACCCTCCTTAGAACCATCTGTGTACACCGTCAGGTGTTCACTATGGTGTTTTTCTATCCCTTGGAGTTGATCTTTAAAGGTGACTGAGTCTGTTTTTGCCTTTTTTGTTCTTGCAGATTGATTGATTGATTGATTTGTGTTTTACAGCACTTTAGCGGCACTAAGTGGCTATCCCGTGCTTCACAGGTTGATAATTTAACAGAGGAATGTGTCAGTGCCCGCGCATATGTGCACCACACACATCCTGAGGGGATAGGAAAGAGGAGATATAGACCCTTTTAAGTGGGCTAGGGAACCCCATTGTTCTTGCAGAGGGTGAAGATGATCTTTGGTTTCATTTGTAGCTATGGGGGATTATCGGGTGGTTTATCTCCCTGGTTTTGATTAAATCTAATTTTGCTGCTTTTATAGGTCTTTTTACTCTGTAGGAGTATGGTTGGGTCATGTTCGTTTTTTCCCTGTACACTGAATTGTGTCTCATATGTTGGGTTTCTTTTGTTTGCTCTTACTTTAACTGCATAGACAGCATTTCTCGCCTAAGCTCGAGGGGGGCAATGTTTGCCTCCACCTCTAGATTTTTTCCCGGAGATGTACGGAATGCCCCCAGGCACAATCTCAGTCCCTGGTTCTGGACATGCCTCAACCTGTCCAAGTAGCTGGGGCATGCTGATCCATATACAATAGAGCCATAGTCTAGTCTTGACTGGATGTAAGCCCTGTATAAGATCAGTTATGTTTCTCGGCACCCCAGTCTGTGTGGGAAAGCACTTTCAGGAGATTCATGGCTTTTTGACATTTCTTCCTCAAGTATTCGATGTGTGGTTTAAAGTTGAGTATTCTGTCGAATATCAGCCCTAGGAACTTCACTTCTTCTTTGACTTTGAGTGCCGTGTTCTGGAGGTGGACTGTTGGCTTTTCTTTACATCCTCTTCTGTGACAGAAGTGGACACAGGTGGTTTTGGTCTGTGAGAACTTGAAGCCGTTTTGGGAGCTCCAGGTTCCAAGGTGGTTCAGGGCCTGTTGAAGCTTTCTTTCAATAGTTTGAATATGCCTCGATCTGTAGCAAATGACAAAGTCATCCACATACAAAGAGCAATTGATGTCATTTTGTAAGTTTCTGATTATTTCATTAATCTTTATGGCAAACAGGGTTACAGAGAGGACACAGCCCTGGGGGACACCCATTTCTTGTTCTACTCTGTCTGAGAGTGTAGTGCCAAGGCGTACACAGAATACTCTGTTGGCAAGAAATTTTGATACAAACATGGGAAGCCTTCCACGGAGCCCTAGTTTGTGAATGTCTTTCGGGATTCCATGTTTCCATGTGGTGTCATAGGCCTTCTCCAGGTCGAAGAAGATGGCAATCACATGTTCATTATTTGCAAATCCGCTTCGGATGTACCTTTCTAACCTGACAAGATGGTCTGTCATGCTACGGTTTTTCCAGAATCCTGACTGAAGTGGATTCATGAGTTCATTAGACTCAAGGTACCACATCAGTCGGTTGTTCACCATTCTTTCCAATGTTTTGGCAAGGCAGCTTGTCATTGCTATAGGTATGTAGTTACTGTGGTCTTTTCCTGGTTTGGGGAAGGGTACGACCAATGCCTTTGCCCATGATGTTGGATATTTCCCATTTACCCAGATATCATTGAAGATATCCAGTAGGAGGTTGAGTTGATTGGCAGGGAGATGTTTCAGCATTTGGTAGTGGATCTTATCCGGTCCTGGGCTGGAGTCTTTTGAGCCATTTAGTGCATGTTTCAATTCACGAATGTTAGGTTATAGTTCTTTTTATTATCTGAAGAGAAGTTGGGTTTGTGTAATTCTTCTTTTTCTTTATGTCTCAGGAATGTGTGGGTTGCCGTTTTCACTTGCTTCGTTCTTTTGGGTTCACCCCCAACTCTCAGGTGGTGTATTGTTAGGTTGTTGGCCTTCCCTTTCATTCTATTTACTGCTTGCCAGACCTTTTTCATGGATTTGGACAAGGGGAGAGATTTAACATAATTTTAGAAAGATTCTCTTTTAGTTGTTTTGAGCATTAATTTGGTTTTCGCTCTTGTCTGGAGGAAGTTGTGCATGTTTTCTGGGATTATGTTGTTGTTAAATTTTCTGAGGGCCTTCATGCATTCCTTTCGAGCTGCTTTGCAGTTGTTGTCGTACCATGGACGGGATTTTTTGGAGGGCTGTTTTGATGTCATGGGGATGCTCATCTTGCTTATCCCCAGAAGGGTATCTGTTAAGTATTGGATGGCATCCCTCTTCTGAACCACATGTTCCCATGGAAGGAAGGAAGTTTCACAAAGTTTCTGGAATTCATCCCAGTCTGCTATTTGTATTTTCCATCTTGGGTTCCTTTGGTTGTTGTTATGTTTTTGAGTTTTTAAGATGATAGGAAAGTGATCACTTCTGCAAAGATCATTATAGACACTCCATCCATAATCAGCAAAGATGGTTGGATGACCTATGGTTAGATCTATACAGCTGTAGGTCCCACTGGCTGGGTGGAGGTATGTGGGTGTTTTATTGTTGAAAATGCATAATGATTTGCGGTCTAGTATCCTTTCAATAGTTGTCCCCCTTTCATCACATTTTTGGGATACCCAGATGTTGGAGGTATCTTGGAGTATATGTTGTAGCCCTTCATTTTTAGGGGGCTAGAGTCTGCTACCTTAAGTTCTTGTAGGGATATTGCAGATGGTTTGAATTCTGCACAGAGAAGTTCAAGGTCTTCTCTATTGGCTCTAGCACCTCTACAATTCCATTGTAATATGACCTCATTTTCTTCCATTTTTGGTGGTAGTTTTGTGGTCGGCTGGGCTTCCTTCATTTCATTAGCGAGTACTTTAAATCTGTTGGATGTGGTGGGTGATATTTTTATTAATTTTGGTCTTTACCTGTGCTGTTTTGGCTTTTTGTTGTTTTGTTAGTGTGGTCAGTTCTTTTTGTGGTACGTTCTTAGCTGCGAACCTCCCCTTAACCTCCTTGTTGACTCTGTGTTGAGAATTTGGGGAGGGTTTGGGGGTAGGTGGTGGTGAGGCAGCCTTTGATGAGAAGGAGCTTGAGGCTGTAGGGACGTTTACCAAGCTTGGTTGCAGGGGATAGTGTTTATCCGATCCAGTACCTCCTGGTCGCTTTCTCAATTTCCCATGGTCACTTCTTCAATTTCCCATGGTCACTTCTCTGATTCCCATGGTCACTTCTTCTAATTCCCCGGGTCACTTCCCTATGGTCACTTCCCCAATTCAGGGCTTTTGACAGGGCTGCGCAGTGCGCAATACACGCATTTAATGCTTAAATGTCGCATTTAAATGGCTAGAATGACCATTCATTTACAGAATGGCGCATTGTATTTGCTAAAAAGTGTGCAATTGGCGCATTGCAAAAAATCCTGTCAAAAGCCCTGCCAATTCCTCATGGTCACTTCCCCAATAATTCCCAATGGTCACTTCCTCAATTCCCCATGGTCACTTCCCCAATTCCCCATGGTACATTCTTCAATTTTCCAGTCACTTCCTCAATTCCCAATGATCACTTCCCTATGGCCACTTCCTTCATTCCTCATGGTCTCTTTCCCATGCTCACTTTCTCAATCCCCCATGGTCACTTCCCAATGGTCACTTCCCGAATTCCCCATGGTCACTTCCTCAATTTCCCATGGTCAATTCCCCATGGTCTTTTCCCTATGGTCACTTTCTCAATTCCCCATGGTCACTTCTTCAATTTCCCATGGTCACTTCCTCAATTCCCAATGGTCACTTACCAATTGTCACTTCCCTATTTTCACTTACCCGATTCCGCATGGCCACTTTCCCAATTCCCCCATGGTCCCTTGCTCATTCCCATGGTCACTTCCCCATTCCCCAGTCACTTTCCCATTCCCCATGGTCACTTCCCCATTCCCCATGGTCACTTCTCTATTTCCCTTTGGTCACTTCTCTATTTCCCCTTGGTCACTTCCCCGATTCCTCATGGTCACTTCCCCATGGTCACTTCTATGATTCCCATGGTCACTTCTATTTCCCAGGGTCACTTCCCCAATCCCTCATGGTCACTTCCCCAATTCCCCATGGTCACTTCCCTCATGGTCACTTCCCCAATTCCCCATGGTCACTTCCCCAATTCCCCATGGTCACTTCCCCAATTCCCCATGGTCACTTCCCCATTCCCCCATGGTCACTTTCCTATTTCCCCTTGGTCACCTCCCTATGGTCACTTCCCCGATTCCTCATGGTCACTTCCCCATGGTCACTTCTATGATTTGTCATGGTCACTTCCCCTATTTCCCAGGGTCACTTCCCTGTAGTCATTTCCTTATGGTCACTTTCCTGATTTCCCATGGTCACTTTCCTGATTTCCCATGGTCACTTCCCCAATTCTTCATGTTCGCTTCCCCAATTTATCATGGTCACTTCAAGATGGTTGCTTCCCTATGGGCACTACCCAAATTCCTCAAAGTCACTTCCCCATGGTGTATCATTTGAAAGTTCCCAAGTCATAGCGTCAGTGGTGACATTAGGAATGATGTGCGAGTTTGCGAGTTTGCGAGTTTGGAGTTGCCAGTCTGTCTATTACTTTGTAGCAAAATCTCAACAAGACACCAGCATGATTTGCAGCTACTTCTGACAGGTGCCGGTCTGTCTGCTCCCATTGTTACATTGTAGACAGCTGCTGGGACAATAATTACCCAAACTAGAAACACATACCACAATCGTTTTTTCACTAAACTGAGAGAAAATTAACTCCTAAGTAACCTGCCTGTTTTATACTTTAATATTAATGTTTTGAGGAAAAGAAAAGAGCACAGGATTTGGTTTTTTGTTGTTAACTAGCACATGATAAGAATAGATGAGCCTTCAAAGAAAACCCAGAGAAAAGGGCATTTGTCTGGTGTTACATATTCAAGATTTAGCACTGAGGTCTATGAGAAGGAAGATCTTTATGGTATTTTTCTTTTCCTAAGCAGAATCTATATTAAAGAGATGATAGAAAACAAAGAAAATTATGTTTAGGGAAAGCATATCTATTATAGAGAACAATAGAACACAGGTTTTGGCTCTTCTTTTCCTTATTTGCATAAAATTAGACCTGGGAAATGCCATACCTCTACAAATTCCAGAAACAGACCCCAACATCCATAAGAGTGTGGTTACATAAGAGCTTACAAATTCTAACAGCAAAACCACACTCTAATAATGTAGTATTTGTGGTAGTAGCAAGAAGCTTCAATAGATAGAAGGTGAAACTCAGAGCTTTACCTATGGACACAATGTAACAGCCCCCCCCCCCTATACCCCCCACCTTAAAAGTAGGCTCCCTTTTGTGTTCAGTATTGAATCCTATGTAGGATAAGGGGGTTTATAGAGATGTCAGAAATCTTTATCAGAGTGATATCAAAGGGAAACAAAATCCTGTTGAATCCAAAATTTGTTATCTTGATTTTCAAAATTTGACCAAAAGTACCTAAAAAGGAGGTTTGATGATGAGAATATTTTAAAATTCTACAAAAGTTATATTGAAAATGATTGGAATTTTTTTTTATAGATGCAACATGCTAATCAAAGTCGATACCTCAATATACATATCCCAATGTCTGCCTATCTCAACCTTACAAGTACTCTGCCTGTGCATGGCTCTGCCTCTCCCACATGCTGCCTATCCCTTAGTCTGCCTATCACTCATACTACCTATCCCTTGAAACATCTAGAGTTTAATTAGGTTTTCCCTCAATTGGCTTAAAGGATTAAAGTTTACCCCTCACCTTTGTACCTAATTTTCTCTGAACATTCTTACCATTAGTCTACCTATCCTCAATCTGCCTATCATTCACTTTACCTATCCCTCATGGTGACTATCCCCAACTCTTCACATCCCTCATGTTTGACTGGCACATCTGTGATATTACCTAGCACCAATGTATCTTTTGAATATGCTCACTTCACAAGGTACTCTCTATGCCTATCTCTTAAACTGTTTATTACACATGCTACCTATCCTCCTTGCTACCCATCTTCTTCAATACCTATCCCTCATGCACACTTTATAGCTTTCCTACCTATCACAGCTTGTTCAGCTGGGATAGCTCACAACCAACCTTCATTTTGATCAACATATCCCCTAAGTAAGGATGGGTAGCAAGGAGGATACCTAATAAACAATTTAAGAGATAGGCACAGAGGGTACCTTGTAAGGTGAGCATATTCAAAAGATACATTGGTGATAGGTAATATCACAGATGTGCCAGTCAAATATGACGGATGTGCAGAGTTGGGGGATAGTCACCATGAGGGATAGTTAAAGTGAATGATAGGCAGATTGAGGATAGGTAGACTAATGGTAAGAATGATATACAGTTTAAGAGATAGGCACAGAGGGTACCTTGTAAGGTGAGCATATTCAAAAGATACATTAGTGATAGGTAATATCACAGATATGCCAGTCAAATATGACGGATGTGCAGAGTTGGAAGATAGTCACCATGAGGGATAGTTAAAGTGAATGATAGGCAGATTGAGGATAGGTAGACTAATGGTAAGAATGTACAGAGAAAACAAGAGAGCGTTTATTTTACAACAGTTGAGTTGAGAGTATGTCTTGGAGAGACAGAAATGAAACGAGGCAAGGGTACAGGCTAGATGACTTGCCCATGACTTTCCCACTATGTCATTAAGGACACATTTAGCTGCTTGATTGTCCTCCTACCCCTCCCAAAACAACTACCAGCACAGCTCTGAGTATTGAGGCATGCCTGAGTACCCCCCAACCCACCTAGTGGCGTGCCTACCTACCATCCACTCTGCCTCCCACACCCACTGGTGATTGTCTGGTGGTGTCACCACCTATCCTGCCTGCCTCTGCCTTTAGACCGAACTGCCTTAATTTGTGTGTTACTAGTATTAAGTAGGTAATTAAAGCTTTGTCTAGACCAATCAAACATCAGTCATAGCTTGCCCTGGTCTTCAAGGCCAACCCAACTAGCCATGCTTCAGCTCATGACATTGTCTACTTTTAATAATACTAACTACATGATTTTAAATTCCATATTACCTACAAATGCATCCATAATGACTATCTTCCACATACAAAACACTACAAACAAAATGAGACAAGGTGTTGTTTCCTCAAACATTATCTTAGTTGTTTGTCTGTATCATTTAAAGGAACGCATCCAGTGCCATGACCTTTCCAGGGGTGGACAAGGTCCCAAAGACTCAAAAAGATCCCAACTTAAAAAAAAGGTCCATCTCATAGGACGAAAATTTAAAACATCCGCACCTCAAAAAAAAAAAAATTAAGAAAAAAATAAAAAAAACATCCAAAAGTCATGAAAGGTCCCAAGGTCACAAAAAGGTCTCATAGTCCCGAAAAGGTCCCAAAGTCCCGAAAAAGTTTTGAAAAGGGCCCAGTCTTCAAAAGGTCCCAAAAAGGTCACAAGATACCATAAGGTTCCACAAAATTCCAAAAAGTTCCATAAAATTCCAGTTATGTAAAATTCAATAAAGATCTGTAAAGTTCAATAAAGATCCGCAAAGTCCCATAAAGATCCATAGACCCCAATAAAGATACTTGAAGTTCAACAAGGTAGCGTTTGCTTTAACTTTATCTTAGCTATTTGTCTCCAATTCAAAAAGTAACGTGTCCAGTTCCATAGTCTTGACTTATTAGTAACAAATAGTACTAGCATATAAGGACTACTGGTAATTGCAGAGAAATGGTGAGTTAGTACGACATACATTGCACGATTGCTGACAAATGTTAAGTAAATTACTTTCATATATTGAGTAAATCGTCCCGACATTAGTCCCGACATTAGTCCCATAGTCCCATCCATCCATAGACAGTCATTGTTGCTCAATCCTACAATTAACATCACAGACAGTGTAGCCAAGATGATGTGACCTTGATACAATTACTTGTTACATTTCCTTCCTTTCCCATGGGAAATGATTGGAAGCCATTCCTCTTAAAGGGCCCAGCTATCTCACTACTGATACTTACCATAGAGAAGCCTACTAGGCTCCTCTATGTACTGACCTAGATTCACCTCCAATGCAAGACTAATGTTTTGTCTATGAAAGAATCTTGGAATTAAACCTATCAATAGACCAAATTGGAAGGCCTTCAAAATCAACTATATCAAAGGATATTTGCCCAGATAACCATGGCACGCACTGCCCCGATACCTACTCTATACCCTTCTCTTCTAAAAAATCTGAAATCTGTCTATAAGTGGGGTTAAAGACAGTTTGATTACCCTTTTATTTAGGGTAAAAAGAGCCCTAAATCCCATGCATTTCTCCATAGGAAAAAACCCAACAGTAATTACCATGTCACAGCCATCAAAGTACACCTTAAATGTAAATTCTATTACATGGATAGCTTTGACTTACTTTTTGTCTCACTATATGACTAATTTTTGGGGGTTCAGTTGTAACAGAAATAGGGTAAATGACAGGTTTTGATGGTCTATGCAAATTCTTGGAATCTAAATATAAGAAAAGCATACCCCATGAAATGTTTTTTTCATTTATCAAAAAATTTTCATGTAAATAGAAATATGACTCATGGGGTCTTTGAAGGGTGTGATAGGGCATATGCTGTGTAATGGAATAGTTTTTTGGTGGTGCATGTAATCTGCTAGAGGCCAAAATAGCAATTGAAACTTGGTAATCATAAAAAAATCTGCTAAGGGCTAGTAGACAAGAGGTCAGAAAGGTGGTGTCAAAAGCCCTTGCCTCGTTTAATTAGGTACAAAGGTGAGGGGTAAACTTTAATCTTTTAAGCCATTTGAGGAAAAACCTAATTAAACTCTAGATGTTTCAAGGGATAGGTACTATGAGTGATAGGCAGACTAAGGGATAGGCAGTATGTGGGAGAGGCAGAGCCATATGCAGGCAGAGTACTTGTCAGGTTGGAATAGGCAAACATTGGGATATGTAGATTGAGGTACTGACTTTGATTAGCATGTTGCATCTATAAAAAGTTCCAATCATTTTCAATATAACTTTTGTACATTTTTAAAATATTCTCATCATCTAACTTCATTTTTAGGTACCTTTGGCCAAATTTTGAGAATCAAGACCACAAATTTTGGATTCAGCAGGATTTTTTGGTATAGGTGACCCCTTGTTTCCATTTGATATCACTCTGATAAAGATTCCTGACATCTCCATAAACCCCCTTATCTTACATAGGACTCAGTACTGAACACAAAAGGTAGCCTACTTTTAAGGGGGGGGGGGGTAGATAGGGGTGGCTTGCACTATAGGACTCTATGGAGTGACACATCCTAGGGAACCTATACTATTCTTGGTAGTAGGTTTTAGAGCTTGAACGATATTTTTCGCTTCCGAGAAGGATATCTTTTGATTTATACAAACAGTTTGGATCTTCTCTTCTATAAACTTGGGGCATTTTTTTGAGAAGGCGGGATGGTTTCCACCACAGTTGGTGCAGTGGGCTACCTCCTTACATCCTTCCGTTTCATGCTCTTGGTTACACCATCCGTATCTCTGTTGGTTGTTGCATTTCCTCAAAGTGTGTCCAAAACGTTGGCATTTGACGCAACGCATTGGGTTCGGTATGTATTCTTCTACCCTGATGTTCTGATATGCGCATTTGATGGAATGTGGTGGTGTTGGGCAGTTGAAAGTCAGTACGAAAGTACCAGTCTCGATAACCTTACCCATTTTTATTGCTTTCATCTGCTTTGCTTCAGTGACTCCAAGATATGACAGGTTTTCAGTAATCTCCTCTGAGGTTCTCATCAGCTTGAGGCGCAAATTAACGCGACTTGCCATGGATACCCACATTTAATAAGTAGTTGGTACAATTTCTCAGTACCGTATTTTTTCTAATAAGCGCACATGCTCTGATGTTTTGGAAATCTAACAATTAAATTTCCGCACATGTGCGCTTATTAGAACAAATACGGTATCTTACTTGTGAAAGGACAAAGTTTAAACTGATAACTCAAAAATGGATCAGAATGCACCATTTTTTTTCTAAAATTTCTAAATTTTTCAAGGAATCATACTTCTAACAAGATGTGTGACCCCTATAACAGATGGCTTTAATATGCATAGGCCTACATGCAAACTGCTCATTTCTTTAAGTTTTCTCTGTTTTTCTAAGATCTGTCAGGGTTAATATTTGTCCAGATCCAATGATATCATTTTACCATTAATATGGATGGTCTCTGAAAAATTGGGACGCAAGGTTCAGTTATTCTCAAAAAAGAATCAAAATGTACCATTTGACTTCTAGATATTCAAAATTTTCCTGGGGGAGATACCCCCAGACCCTCCAATTTTCACCTATCAATGGTATGTCCAAGAAAAATGTCTTCACTTTTAATGCAATCGGGTGCGGACACCTGATCCAAGTCTGACAATATCAAACAGATCTTCCTGACTGGATTGGCCACACTTTCCCTAACTACCAATCGAGTCTGGCCCGTCTGCGGTCGCTTAAGCCAGAGGGACCACGGAAAAGGACCATGGTGGAGGACACCAAGTGGCACCACCCTTTTCCTTGTTCAGCCAATCAGGTCACATAACTGAAGGACTGACAGAAATAACCCAGTGTTCATCTTCACTCAAACCTAATAACAATGTTGCCGAAATGATGCCGCCATAAATCTACATAGAATCTTAATAGCCTGCGTAGGCCCTTAGCACGCACCTTTCTAATGGTGAAAGAATTTTTAAAATCCACCCATTAGAACTGGGCCATCATAGTAAAATTGTTATATTTTTAAATATTATCCCCTTTCTGTAGAGTATAAAGCAAGTTATAATGCAGATTATAGTGTAGTATAGAATACCAATACTGTACTGATATGGCCTGTGTGAGAATGAAATGGCCTGTATAAGATGCCAAGATGCAGGCCGTTTTGGCCGACATTGAGAAAAAGTTTTGTCAACACTGTAATAACATGGGGCAGAAGGTACTCAAATTCTTTAGACGGGGGAGGGGTCTGTGGCTGGGCCTCGACAACCCTTAACCTTGTTAGGGGGTATTTTATCCTCATATTAAAGTTCACCCCTGTTAGGGCAATTTTAGCTGAAAAAAAAAAATCCACATTTTGGAAGAAAAAATCTGATGGCTAAAATCATGCCTAGAAGACTTACTAAAAATATTTATCTTTTGGGAAAATTTTCTCAATAAAACAATCAAAATTTACATTTTGCCCAAATGCAGGCTTTTTGCTCAAAAGTATAGCCTTTCTAGAGGGATTTTCTTCAAAACTGGACCCTTGTTCGGGTGGATTTTCAAAATCATTTAATTTGGTCGTAGCAAAACATATATTAAAGTCTTAGTGAGTGGTCATTTTTTAACAGGGGAGGGGTGGTGGTTTTTGGGAAGGGACAAAAAAATTCAGACCCCTCTCAGGGGGTAGGAGAAATAAATTTCATCCTTTCTTAGTGAAATAGCCCATGCACTGCTATAGCACAAAGGGGGAGGAGCAGAAAATTTTTGACCCCTCCAAGGGGGAGGGCCAAAAAAAATTTGACGCACCAGCCTGAAAATCCACCACCCCTCCCCTGTTGCTAAAAAATGACTACCAGGTACACCCTTAGCCTTAGGGAGTGTTCATTTTTTAACAAGGGGTGGTGAAATTCTGCACTTGTGTGGTGAAAAAAATCCGCCGACCCCATCCGAGAAGTCTGAAATTTTTTCGTCTCCCCCCTTTAATTAGGTACATCACACAATGCCTGCACCACTCCTCTGGGAGTGTCCATCATTTGTGACACATTTTTTGTGACCCATCAAATTGCTGCACTGGAAATTAAACTGCACTGAAATTGGCATATTCTTACAGAACAAAGAATAAATGAACACATGTAAGAAATTATCTTGGTATTTCATGGCTTATTTTACCTATATAAAAAAATTCGGGGAAATTTATGCATTTCTAGACATTTTTGTAGATTTCTGAAGTGGATGACTGAAAAGGTCATCTAAATCAAGTTGTCCAAAATGAAAAAGTAGAATGAAACTAAAAGAAAGTAATAGTATGTTTCATGGCATTTCATATAAGGTCTAGTTTGTGCATGTGGACTGAATAGTACAGCTGGTGACTGCAAAAGAAATTCGAAAAATCACATTTTCCTGTGTGAAGGTGCGAAATGGTGATTTGGCAGTTTTAAAACCGTCACTGCATGACACATGTACATCATACAGGTGTGACACTTACAATACCTGTGGCCCAACAGGGAAGAACGTGCCTCCAGAGGGGATTTTTAGTACTGGTTTTGTCCACCAGGGGGCAGAATATGGGTAAAACACTGACAAATATGCTAAAAAAAAGCCTTAGACCAATTTTTTATGAGGAATCCAGTGGTATGCTTAAAATCGTTCCATCTCCACTGAAAATGTTCCATTTTTGGAACGTTGGTTGCCATGGAAACATAGAAAATTGGTAGATAAGGCAATTTCTGGTTACCATGGAAACCACTCCCCTAATCCAATTGTGAATTTTTGCCACAAACTCATTTTGAAATTCCTTCAGGAACCCAGAACCAAAAACAGAACTCAAAAATTCCCTCTAGAACCAATTTTATGTCAAAAACATTACATTTCTTTGGTAATTTTTCCACAAAACTGTATTTCTTTGCATTTTTAGTGTTTATGATAGGATATAATGCATTTAGAGCTTATTTCCTATTTTCATTTGTACACACAAACCTATGTTTGACAAGCAATTACAGCAAAACTACCAGGGATATTTTAGCTCAAGATATCTCATTTTAAAGCCCATGACTTAAACCTTAAAATGCATTTCCCCCCAGGAGGCATGTTTTCCCTCACCTGGTCACACCTGCTAAGTGATTTGGGGCTATCCGGCAAAATATTATCCGACTGACAGGGTCGCCGACATTTGATTTGTTTCGATACTATAAATCCCAGGATTATCCCCGGGGGATTATCATTATAATACTTGAGAGGAACATCCACAAAGCCTTAAAAAGCAAGGTCATGCAGTGAAAATAGAAATAGCTAGGCACCAGAGATATAATTTAAAAAGGAAACAAATAGATACCGTAGTCAAGACTTCAAAATCAATGGACCGTGTCAACCACGGTCCCGGGCCACAGCAGTCAGCACATTTGGTATATATTTGCAAAATAAACCGACTCATTTTGACAATTCTTGCACTCTATAATGTTTTTCAAGCTATTCCTCGGGATCTCTATATGTTTAAACAAAATTGAGCCATCACAACACCTACCTTTTTTAGCACGTCGCGATAAGCAGCAGGTGCTCGTCCTACTTTCTCGCCATGATATTGGTCTTAGGCTCAGACGCTTCTGCCTGTGGATCTCGTCTTGGAGCGCGGACGCAGGTGGGGGGGGGGGGGAATCTAGCCTCAAAGACCAATTTCATATCAATGCCAATATCTCCTCTATCGCAAGTTATCTACGTACGTTGATTGTTTTTAATACAGTCACATGTTATAGAAGCAGCGTGCTATAAAGTGTTATATTAGAAATCATGGAGGTTAGAAACTGCAGGGCTGTCAAGTCTCACGCCTGAGAGTCACGCATTTTGATACTTTCTCACGCTCTCACTCATAGACAAGGCTTTCTCACGCATCTCTGGCCTCCTGGGCATTCCAAAACTGAAAGAATTTTTCAAATATTCCAACTAGAAGCAAAGTTATACAATGATTCTCAGAAGTCACCAGAATGCATGTTTTGACATAGAAACTTTCAAAATTTTCTCAGGAAATTAAAATGCCCCAACCAGATATCAAAAGAGGCTTAGAATTTATTTATGAGGGACAGAATATTAGGGAGTGGCATATCATGCCAGACTTGTAGTAGGGCCTATACTGATCAACTTGGATGACATGCAGTTCTAGGTTTCCCTCCTGGAAATTACATGTCAGTTATATGGAATAACTTGAGTGAGATGGGGGGATGGTACCCGGTAATTCTCGAGTGGGAAATTTCTGGAGGGGGATTCCAGTGGGGAAATTTCTGGTTGGGAGATTCCCACTGATTTTCTAAAAACAGCTTCAAAATGCTTCAGAACACACTATTTGGCTTGTATATTTTCAAAGTTTTCTGGGAGGGGGGCATGCTCCCAGACCCTCCTAGTGCTGTCGGGTTACTTCCCTTGTGCACACGAAAAAATTATTACCTAAAAACAGTTTCAAAATGCTTCAGAACACACTATTTGGCGTGTACATTTTCAAAATTTTCTGGGGGGGGGGGCATAACCCCCCTACTTCTGTTGGGTTACTTCCCTTGCCATTCATGTCGCTTTGCACTGCGATGCCGTGCACCGCGCAATATTTATGGCCGGAGTAGCAAATGAAGGGTGACGAGGATGGGGGGGGGGGCAAATTTTTGAAGGGTAGGCCTATTCCGAGGGGGGCAATTTTATTTATTTTTCTTCTTCTTTTGAGGGAGGGGGAGTGCATCAGTAGAATTTTGGATCATTTATGTTTGGGGGGCAATTCATTTTGGGACATTCCAATATAGGGGGATTTCTAAGAAATTAATTGCTATTCTATTTACAAAATACTTTTTACATTGATCTAAGGATGGCATAATCTTCATGTGCGAAAGCTTGTCAGCCCTGCCTCATAGAATGTTACAATAGTAAAGGCATGTATGAAAAAAGTTGGCCTTTTAGGGGCCATCCACAAACAACGTCATCATTAAACTAACATATATATGAGCCACACCTATGTATAAAGCCTAATAACAAAAAATGTGTTTAGGTATTCCGACTGACCCTGGATCTTTGCCTGACCCTATAGCTTTTTAAATTTTTTCCTTCCGTCAAAATCTAGAAAATCACTAAACAAGCATCAAAATGTGGCATAATCGATATCAAAATCCCAAGGGGCAGCCAGAGATACAGCTAACACCAAGGGTCTGAGATGAAGTATAGCCACAGCTTATGCATGCAGGGTTTTATAGAACTTGTATACCTGGTAGCCTACACGATAATATTTTTTGAGGTTTGAAAACGTTTTGCTGCTGAACACGATATAGAAAAAGTGGCTACAAGCAATAATGTGAATCCTCATTATTCCATATTACATTTAGTTGTTTGCACATAATGACTCAAGATGAATTTACAATGATGAGATGGAATACAAATACCCATCCTTACAAAATGGTTTGGAAGTCGCATGTGGAGAATGTTTAGTTATTGATGTGTTCATTCACACACACAAAAAAATATTCTGAATATCTTAGGCCTTTCGCCTAACACTTGTTGGACTTGCTAACCCAAGTTGGGAGTTTGCACGTCCCCAAACCACCGAAGTTTTCTTGGGAGTTTACGCCTAACCATTAGGAAAAATGCCCGACTTGCCTGATTTCTCATAACTTGCCTTAGACTTTTCCACTAACTACATAGACTTTCAAGCAATATAGCAACTCTCTTAATTCTGAAATTCTGAAATGGAAAGTGTAAACTCCACATAGGTTAAGACATCCAGAACAGAGCCTCTCCATTTGAGAAGCAAGTCCAATACCTCACATCATTTTCTTTGCAACCCGTGAACTTAGTTGCTCTGGGTTTATCATAATGTCAAAGATGTGGATATATGAGTAAATTAAATTTTCACAAGAAAGGTGTTTCCATTCTTCTTCATTGCTCCTTCAATAACAAATATATATTTATTAAGTGTATTCTGTTAAATCACATGCCAGGTTGAATTGTAGAGGATTTTTTATGTCGATAGTAATTGAAAGCACCATTATTCTGATATTCATAGGCTTTTCCATGATATGCACTTACCATAAAAATCCTCATGAAAACCACACTGCCACCTGGTGTGAAAGAAATCTACTACCCCTTAGACAAAACTGCTACCCCTTAGACAAAACTACTACCCCTTAGACATGGCTAAGTCAAGTCAGCTTGCCTTAATAGGTTAGTTAATACTACTAACACATTAGTAAGATGTTACTTACATGTTGGGTATTTTGCCTAATGGGTGATTTTGTCTAAGTTAGATTAGTATTTACTAACTTGGATTATTTTCTGTGCAGCTCATCTAGAGCTTTCTTTTTGGTATATACCACTTGTATATTTGAACCACGTTGTCCTCTACAGATCCTCTGGCAGTTAATGTCGGATCAATTGAAAGTTGATACTGAGATAATTAACTATCAAACATATAATAATATATGAATCCTATATAATAAAACCGTAGTGTTGTAGATTTTAATAGAATAGTAGAGAATAGACCTGTGAGACATAGCGCGGCAACTTGTAATCTTGTGTCTAGTGATAGAATAATAGGAAAGCTAACTTCAAAGGCAATTAAAGGTTGTACCATCTGGCTCACCCTGTAACTCTTGTGCTGCCTTGTACTACTAGGTCTACTACCGAGAAGTTCTGCCTGCCCATAGATGACCACTACAAATGGTAGAGGTGGGCATGTTCAATGACCCAGAACCATATGCACCAAGGACCCCAGAATGACTAGGGTTGTGTGTGGCAGTCTTACCAACCCCAACAGCATACAGCTGGTCACAACCCCCTCCCCACCAAACTGGTAACCCCCTCCCCTCTGTAGACAGGGTACACCAAGTTTAGCATTTGTTAAATTAGTAGTCCCAGTGGTGACAACTGTAATACATAGTGACTCTTACATTATATTCATGTCCAATCCGAACCCCTCCCCACTATGAAAAAAGACAAAGGTACCAATTATGCTGAGGAACAGACACTTAGTTGTCAGGCTATATAAAGTTTTTTAAAACAAATTTGCCAGTGATGATTTTTACCACCATCAAAATTCGGGGAACTGTGGAGGAAAGTGAAGAGTCAAGACAGAATTTTAAGATAATCTGTATGACTGTGTTTGCTTTTAGTTTTACTTTTCTTTAACCTCCTTCCATAAGTTACTTACATAACAAAATAAAGATATTTGTCATATTTTGACCTGGTTATTCAGTATTCGTATACAATGTGAAAGTGTACAGAATCTTACTGATTCACGCCATCATCAGGATGCAGCTGTTGGCACCTTCACTCCCCAAAAAGCTTGTAGTCGATCTAAAAAAAGGTAGAGGTGGGCATGTTAATGACCCAGAACCATATGCACCAAGGACCCCAGAATGACTAGGGTTGTGTGTGGCAGTCTTACCAACCCCAACAGCATACAGCTGGTCACAACCCCCTCCCCACCAAACTGGTAACCCCCTCCCCTCTGTAGACAGGGTACACCAAGTTTAGCATTTGTCTCTCCATAGAGATTTATAGAGATTCTAAACAGTAAATATCTTCTTCAAATACAGAATATATGATCCAAATGTACCATAACCCCGTGAGATGAAACCTTTAGTATATATACAGCAATTTCAGACCACAGAATTATCAGATAAAGCCTACAGAGATGTATTGGTGAATCTTAATTTTGTCTTATGCTAATCTTCCATAGAACTCCAGGAGCTGAAATGTCTAATCTAATCATAAAACCCAAACTAAACATATATCACAAAAACAAGTTATCTACCATTAGTACATACATATGCTGATAACAATGCCTCAATATTGTGCCAAAATAGTCCATAGGAGAAGAACAGTGAACGAAAATAGAAATCAGGGCTCCCCTATCCCTTACACCGTGGCGACTCTGAACCATTGACTAGTCTACAAGTCTCACTAGTAGGACTTAGAGTCGCCGCGCTAAAAACTGTAGCTATGTTTTTAGGCATTTAGGGTTTAAATTCCAATTTAGTATGCAAGCATTCTAAAAAGACATCTACCCATATGTTAGAAAAATGAAATATACAATTTTTACAAATTTGATATTTTTGACACTATACCAATTGGAAAGGCCATATCAGGGCTTCTATCAAAATGGGCCACTCCAGAACCACTTTGTAAGGATGGGTCACATATGAAGCTTAATGAATCACATGTACTGGTAGCCCTTCCTTGACGGTATGTAGATATAACACAGGGATATATAACCATGTATACTTACTTATCCTACCCTATCATTCCTTGGATCTCAATAGGCCTATACAATATATAATATGCTACTTTAGCTGATGTAGGATGTCCAAATCTTAGTTCTTGAAGATTACCTTTGGCTTCTTTTGTTATGACAAGAATCTAAAAGGAGCATTTATTCCAATTATGATCGTCTTTTATGTGCTGGGCATTTTACCCTAAATACTGTGGGCCTTTTACCCAGCATCCTTACGAGGCAATAAACAGTTGCCATATTTGTTTTTCTGTTGGAGGAGGGTGGTAATCTGTTGTTGATTGCCCCATCCTTCAAACAGGTGTCAGGGTGGAACGCCCACATGGTGATGACACATTGTTTGGTGTTGATCCCATGTGGGGGTAACAATTCATCATCTAATTAACGGCAGGTCCGAGAGTGCATGACGCCTCGTCATTGTTAACAAGCAATTACCCCTGTTTCCTCACCTGTGTTGAGCTGCTCACCCTATATAATCTCTAGTGCGAGCAGATCTACTTACTCCCTTTAATGGGATCCTACAGGCTATCACACTGAGATACTCCTGTATTGAGCTCAGACTGCACTACTCTATTCCCATAGAGGTAACACAGAGGTAACAGTATTACAGCATTTACCTAGTATTATTAGCTTCAAATGTTTACTGCCTCTGTAGACTACAATAAGAAGATTCAATCATCAACTGAAGATATATCTCATGAGTTACTTTCTGACCCAGATAAATGGCTTGTAAACAACAATAGTTTGACACCCCTCCCCCTTCTCTAGTGTAGAGTTTTATTGACTTTTTCCCCCGCCGCAGGGCCTCTTTTTTAAAATGGCATTAATGACCTGTTACAATAAATGTCTTTTCTCTAAGGGAGTGGTAAATGTTAAACAATGATGGGAACTGGTGTGAATCTTTGCTAAAAATGGGTAAATGTTTTTTTTTTCTGTATTCCTCCAAAGCGGGTCTGATTTTTTTGTCTAAAAGATTTAACTTTCAACTCAGTGAAATCGTGAACGTACATCTGTAAGCGAGGTACATAGGTTGTTGTTGGTACGGCAGGATAACCCTGACATTTTTGAATATGATGTGGTGAAGCCCCCTAGAGAGCTCCCGTTTGATCAGAGCTTGCAGATTATCTATCTTCATTGCATTAAAGGGATATATTCATGCTCAGTTTGGTTGTGCACCACCGCCAGCACCAGAGGGTGAACCAAATCTGATTGATTATCCAATGACAGCGTCACATATCTGTGTACACTGTGGATGTGAGGCTTAGGAGGAAGGGTGTCTAGTAATAGCTAAATCACTCTTTATAGAACATAAATTGACATGCCATTTTCACACACTTCAATGCATGGACCAATATACTAATGACTCATATAAAATGAAGAAAGTGTCATGCAAGTATATTGCATATAAAGAAGATGACAGCTCTTTTTGATCCTCAGATTTAAATTCTAACAGTTCCAATGTCTGTGGTTTGACACTTGACCCTGGAGGTGCTGACAGGTTAGACAGGCCCCATCTGCTGCCCCCACCCTAAACTCTGGTAACTGTGTCACACGATACTCCAGCTCTCAGTTACATCCATAGACTTATCCTGTTCATTCTCTGCTTGACTATATCCCTTTATATTAAGTAACCCAATTTGCATTATAACATTTTATTTGGTTGCCACAATTATTAGCTGTTTGTAGGAACAAAAACAGTGCTGAATTGAGCTGCAGAGAAATATAATCACCTTTAATGGTGACAATGCTGCCACCTAGTGAGCAATGGCAGCAACACAGCCATGTCATAGCTAGACTGTAATATTATATTGATTCAAGTCTAATATAATTTATATCCATGGTTTTATGTGCTGCACTTTCAATATATTCAGCAACCCAAAGGAATTGAATGTGACAACCACAAAGTCAATTGTCATTTTCTTTATTTATACACAATTATTATTGTTGACGGGTGGGGCATGTATACATACATACATAAAACACTGCTGCTCCTCGTCAGCACCCATTGCACAAGTTGATATATAAGCCGCTAGGGGGCTCACATACTGCATTACATCATCTTTTATGTCTCACTTCACAAACCTGCAAAGTGGTTTATCATAGTTTTCACAGTTCCCTAAACCCACACCATGGGTACTGGTGACCTATGATGTGGCCTTAGGAAAAGAGGTTCTCATCTCACAAATTATCAATGGATTTTGTTTCTTTAGTTTTTTTTTACATTTCATTTTGACAACATATGCTTGATTCTATTATATAAAATGATAATCTCACATTATTTATTGGTAGAGAGGCATGCATACATCATAGTGCCTCATATATGTCTGCATGTTACAAATGACATTCATCCCACACTGATGTTGGCCCTGTAGTAGGCCCATCACTCTCGTTAGAAACTATATCATACCAAGGTAAGCATAAGACAGAGTCAACTATTCCTCACCCAGAGCCGACTTAAAACACGACAAATCGTATATTACTTTACATTGGCATCAAGCCGATAAAATTAGGGTCATGTTCTGGGTCAGTAGTGAATTCTTGCTCATTTAAAAACAAAGAAGATATAAAAACAGAATAAGCCACCCTGATGGGTAGTGGTAATTCATTCTCAACAATTAACAAGTTAGAAACAAGAAGGTTGGAAAATAACACATTAATTTAATATAAGTTGTGACAAGTTAGATTGAAGTCTTCACAAAAGGGGAATAATGCGATTTCAGTACAACAGGGTTAAATTAGTAGTCCCAGTGGTGACAACTGTAATACATAGTGACTCTTACATTATATTCATGTCCAATCCGAACCCCTCCCCACTATGAAAAAAGACAAAGGTACCAATTATGCTGAGGAACAGACACTTAGTTGTCAGGCTATATGAAGTTTTTTAAAACAAATTTGCCAGTGATGATTTTTACCACCATCAAAATTCGGGGAACTGTGGAGGAAAGTGAAGAGTCAAGACAGAATTTTAAGATAATCTGTATGACTGTGTTTGCTTTTAGTTTTACTTTTCTTTAACCTCCTTCCATAAGTTACTTACATAACAAAATAAAGATATTTGTCATATTTTGACCTGGTTATTCAGTATTCGTATACAATGTGAAAGTGTACAGAATCTTACTGATTCACGCCATCATCAGGATGCAGCTGTTGGCACCTTCACTCCCCAAAAAGCTTGTAGTCAATCAAAAAAAAAGGTTCTGTTGCTATGGTTATCCCCTGAAACCCCTGGTAATTGGCAAGGCGTATGTATAACCATGGTCCATGTCTTAACACTGGGAGTGGGACCAGTCAGTTCTATCTCACAAGCTTGTCATTTTCTGAACACATGCAGAAGCGTAAACCCTGTCAAAACGAAAATATACAGATCACATTGTCTCAGCTACACGCACCTTAACATTAGCACTGGTACTTGAGAATACAAGCCTTAACAAAGTTCTTAACCAAAAGCTGGGTACTGACAAGGATAATACAATGTGGAGTGCATTTTGGTGAATAAATATAACTGTTAAGTCTATTAGTTCCTGGATTTTCAATATAGCCTGCAGCACAAGCAAAAGTGTGAAGCAGTCAACCCTCATATATATTGGTATTAATCTTACTTATTGATATTTCTTATTACACACACTGTCCCTCCCCTACCTGCAGCTTTACAGGTCTTATACAGCTGTATCACTTTGTATACATCATCTTCCCAATGAAAAATCGTACCGACTAAAATACAAGTCTTCTTAATTGAGGACCTCCTAGCCTTGACAGAAACAGAGACATTTGCAGAAGACAAATTATTAATTACTAAAATAGGAAATAATAAAATAAATTGAGCAGCACATTTATTATATAATGGAGGTAAAGAAAAGGACAGACAGCTTGGTTAATGATAATTGCAGGTAAAATGTTCTGTCCCTTTCCTCACGTACACTGTCGCTTATACATGCCCTATAGTAATTATGTATACGTGGATGATAATACGTTCCAGTCACATGGAGGGCTGCAGCCGCACCCTTGGCACAACATAATAAATATCTTCTAAAAGACTCTTACAATCCTGACGGTCAATACATATGAATCAGATCCTTGACATTTATATCATAGAAAACACTAGAAAATGTCCAGCTTTCTGGGGAACCGCCCCTACTAGTCAGCAGGCGTGACGAGCGTTAAATCATGACAATGCTATATAATCCAGTCAATGCAGTTATGGCACAGCAGGAGTGTGCCGTGTCTCATTATTCTCATTGTTCACTCCACAATGCTCAGTAATACATTGGTCTCTGTGTGGCTGGGGTCTGAACAGGGAGCCAGCCCAGTATGAGGACCGACCAACTCCCCCGAAAAGTCACCAAATACAGGTGGAGGACAATCTCCTCACACAATCTCATTCTCAATGCAACTGGTTCATACTAAAAGTCTTTTTTCATGAAGTATATGACAAAAAACGAAAAAGCACCCATTGGGTGGCAGTATCAGTGAAAGTGGTAATGGCAAGCCGGTCCATATTCTGCCCTTCATAAACGGTGTCTGGAGTGGCAAAGAACCAGCCCGGTATTTACACGTCTGGATTCAATAGAGTACCCAGATCATGTTACGTCATTACAAAAGTCATTCCAATTCCCTATGTCACAAGACGGCTACATCCAATGACGTCATACAAACCCATGTCCCTTAACATCATCAGAACCAGAGCTTGATGACATCACAACTGGGTGAAGAACTAAACTCTCCTTCTCATGATGTCACTAAGAAACTATTTGGTTTGCTAATGTCATAAGTGTAACCCCTCAGACCTGTGCCCATACTCAGCGTACTGGCCTAACAATATACAAACTATGACTTGACCAACCGGGGCGAGAACCGTCCCCACAGAATACACAAAGATGGCTGTCCGCTCCATTACGGCCGGGCTGACTCTTAGTGCGGAGGCATTATGCGGCAGATGCACTTATCCAGAGAGTAAAGTTTGGCAGGGTGCATTATTACGCTGCAGATGCACTCATCCAGAGGGCACAGGACGTTATTCACCAGTTGGCCAGGCCGGGTTTGTTTAGAGTCATGAAGTAGATCTGACATGACGAACCGGAGCGTATCGATGAGAAGAACACCTGAAGAGACAAATATAAAACTGTTAGGCTTTCTGGAACTTTTTTTTTTTATTTTTTTTTTTGTTATGGTTCCTATTAGACTGAAGGGTAATTGTACCTTTTAGTTAATGGAGAAAGGGACACTACAAACACCAATTTTGATAAATATCAAGTAGCATACCTTGTCATTCCTCTCACATAGGAATTTGAGTTTCTGTGCCTTCTTGTGCATGAACACACCATCTAAATGACCCGTCTCTGCGGCACGGATCTCAATGGCCTTGTGGCCCCAACCCATGATCTGCCCTGTGCTGATGTAGGCTGCAAATAACCAGTATATCAATGTTACCATTATGCCACCTATATCATTACCGTCATGCGGTATGTATAAATACCTATCATAATAAAATTGGAGAAAGAATGTCAATAAATGATTTTATTTTTCAATGCCTTAGTAATACATCAGCTTTACTACCCAACCATAAGATTACTCTGTCCACTCAAATTGAACAAGGTGCCGTGCATTATCTTTAATAGAGAATAGAAGGGTGTCTGGAATCCATTAAAAAAATGAGTCAAGTAAATGGGCATATATAGATTGTATAGTGGAGGTCATAGGCATAGGCCATAGGCCTTCAGTGTACAATGGGACAGGCTTGAGTCAGTCTATGAGGTTATCTACAGAGGTAGGTGACTAGTGCTGCCCTCTATAGTGAACCTAGAAAACTGTGGCACCATCTCATGGGGAGAAGAGGAACTAGAACCCAAAGCTAGTACAATTTGCATTAAAGTGACATTTCTTTTAGACCTTCAGGAAAATATGTAATCTTTAAATGAAAAAGAAATGACTGCACCATTATGTTGTCATTTTCATAGAGATAACTTTAGAATAAAATTTCACATTAAGTAGCATTGCTTTGTGATGTTTTTTGGAAACTACTTGAAAAATTTCCAGAAAAAAATTGGTAAAAAAGAAAAAAGAAATGAAAGATAAAACAAATATCCTATGACCTATATATCATTTTCAACTTGTTTCATGCATATTTTCTAGGACATAGAACCATAAATGTAGAAATAGGACAGAAAACATTGATATTGAAAAGGCCCTTCAGAAAACGAGTTCAAGTAACCAATAGAGCCGTTAGGCATAGATCAAGTAGATCTATGGCATTACTTGACTCGTTAAAGATCAAGATAAACCTCCTGATGATAATTCATCATGATAACACAAGAGCCAGATGGTGGTACCTTGTCTAACCTGAAAGGGGATCTTACTCCAAGGGGTCATTTTTTCTTGTTAACCTCTAAGTATAGGCCAGCAAGTTCTATGCAAACACTGTTAGCCAATTACACAATCAGGTCCAGTCTTGATGTAGCTAAAACCAATTAAATTTGACATTAACAATATACCGAGTAGGCGACTCACCAACAGAGGTGGGAAGCTCACCCCACTGCAGAACCACGTTTTTACTGATCTTGCCATACGTGTCCACATACACTCCCTCATCTGAAAAAAAGAAAATGCTCCCATATAATATATTACACTATGTCTTGTTAAATCAGAAATCTATTCAATAATATGGATTTAAAGTATGTGTTTTTAACATCAAAAAGATTATGAATGTAGAGTTATCTCACCAAAATAATTCATGTAAACTCCTCCGTATATGTTCATGGATACAAACCTAATAAAGGTGATTCAGGCTATAAACTCTCAATGGAATTTTAAACATCCTTATTTTGCAAAACATAATATATACCAAATAATTTTCATTCATCTTTGTATAGATGGCTGGTACCAAGACTTGTACTTACTGTCATAGCAGAGCAGGAGCTGCATGCCATTAGTGTTAGGCAGGATGACAATGGTGTGCGGTACGATGGGACCAAGCGCCTGCAACACAAGAAATTAAATACTCTATACACCTCCACACAGAACCTTCTTGTCAACATATCCACAAACCTTATCTAACAGGCATTACCATAATAACTTCTAAATCTCAATGAAATTGCAACCTCTTGCATACAGTGGATCTGATGTGCTCACTTGAGTTAACTGTTGCAATTTTGAGTCAAAGGGTTGCTTTGCGAACCGCAATGGACCATTAACACTATCCTGCTGCACTGTACACTTCTACACCTATTTCACTGAACTATACATCTAGCCTCTGAACATGTACTGTCTAACAGCATCAGTTTAATGCAGGTTTTTATGAACTGAAACAGTTACACTAAACTATTCTCTATAAACCAAACTGCATCATAATGCTATACTTTATTTTCAATACTTAAGCAGAGGAGCCCTGCTCCTACAATTTCAAACCAAATATATACACAAGTAAATACAGTTTACAGCCATGTATACATATATGTTATGTCATGAACAGCTAACCTTTGTTACTTCTAAACAATACCATAAACCAAATGAATATAATCACACTATGAACAACATGAAACCGATATGTAAATATCAGTCTATATCAAACACATCACTTGAAATGCAGGTTATGATATGTTTATCTTAACATACAACGATATATTAGGGATGAAGTTCTGTCTGCTATAGCAAAAACCTGATTGCAGAAGGGGAATGGGCCCATACACTTTCTAAACATTGTATCTTTCTTTCCCAACTTAGCCCTTAGTGAAGAATGTAGCTCACATCATCACTATGTACAGCAGGTCATGTCTCCATCATAAAGGAAGGGCTTTGACACCTGTCTAAACACACATTCTTCACTAGGTGAGACATGCAAAGACCTCGATTTTGGCATGTTATTGTTTAGTACTTTTGTGGAAATAACAAAATCTTAGGTGTTAGGAGAGGATTACTGACAAAATAGTTTGTAAGTCCATTAACTGAATATTTCTGTTATTCGATTATGGGAATAAATACCCATGGATTTAATTGTAGCGATTGCAAAAGTACTTAAAACAAGTGAAAACCTTGAAGACTTTCGTCTCTGTTATATGTCACACACTTCTCCATTAACAAGTACAATCGCCTTTTCTTGTTTCTCATGCCCAAAACACTAGGCTAGGACATGAAGGGTGCAGCTGTAACTGTTTGTTTTTAAGACAGAATCCATTGGACCGGTCCGAGGTAATATATTTTTCTCTTATATTAAATGACTTATTAGATAAAAGGAGCTGAGTAAATTAAATGTCGTGCAGTGGGACAGTGTAAGGGTTTAACATAAAGTCAAACACTGAGCAAACTTAGTAAACATAGTAAACTTGCAGGGAATTCCCAATGTAAACCCCTTGAGAAGAGTTTCCACATCAAACAAAGGCTTGAATATTTCTGACTCTCCCTGATCATTATTTCTATTGTTAAAGTTTAAATCTAAAAAAAAAAAAACAACTGGAAATTGTTTTTACATAGAAAATATTTAGCAAAGCATGTTCTAACAAGGGCTCATTAATTGCTCAACGAATCCCAAAATCAAAAGACAGAAGTGTCTTTGTTACTATTGCCCTGTGGCCGTATTGAAATAGATGGTTATATATTGGTAAAACTCAGAATACAGCCTATTTCTAGTTAGCATCATTATAAAATAAACTGAGTACTTTACAACTACAGTAAGTGGACTCACCATATATATTATTTTGCCTTAAAGGTTACCCTTTTTCAATAATGCAACTAGTACATTACATTTTACATCTTCTTGTGCAACAGCTCCTGTAGCTTACTTCCTTTTCACCTGCAGCTCTAGTTGACCTACATCTTGTCATTAGCTCTTACTGACCTACTTATGTGTCATGTGCAGCTCTTAATAATCAACATGTAATTGAGAGTGGTTTTAACTCCCCCTCTTATCATAAACTTGTCCTACTGACAAGACTTGTCAGGAGAAAGTTTTACTGACCTTCCCCCTGACACCAGTACCTTAAACTCTTTACCAAGTGATGAAATAAATTGAGGATTTAGAAAACACATACTACACAACTGTAGAGATTAGCAACAACTCAAGGTGGACTAAGAAAAGGTTACAAGTCCATGATACCACAATGTATGACGGGAGGTAACGGAGAATGATGCATCAGTACAGTGACCAGTGACAGCGACATGGCAGGCAGAAAAAAGGACAACACGGAGCAAAATGCATGTTCTTAATGAAAAAGGAGGTGCATAATGGTAGTTGCCATGGTAATCTGTAAACAGCTGGGAAACTGATTACAGATACTTATTTGGATATGGCCAATGGGAAGCAGGGGCTAGAACTGCATTCATCTCTATTAACTATTAAACTTGTTTTCAGCATATTAGAACATCTCTTCAATTTGACTGGCTATCTGCTTATACCTCTTTAAGATGACTTATAAGTTAAAACTAGCCTCATATCATTTATTTTGTTTGAAACCACAATATTATTATAATACAACATATGATCTGTCCCTTGCTGCCCAATAGTGGTTGCTAAGGATGTTGGTAACCATGGTAACACGTCATGCCAACAGAGAAGAAGGCGCTGTACCTGATCCCTATACTATACATCCGTGACGACCAATCAGAACACAGAAAACAAAATGAGGCACACATCAGCGAGCGGGTCCCGTACAGTTGTGGATTAAATATCTCTTTCACACAACATTGCATAGGTATCCAAAATACAGGACATTATACAATGCCCTATTTTCTTTTTCTAAAAAGTAAGTCATTTTAATAAAAAGTATCTACAAATATCCACTTTTAGCTGAATATATATAGAGAAGTTAGAGATTCATGATTCGTCACTCTACTGTTTCTCTTTTGTAGAAAAGTCTATACCTTATGGGATGCCGTGTCAGTATGGTGGTTTGCGAGTAACATGTAAATCATCAAACAGACTGTGATTGAACCCCTATGGCATGCCAACAGCACAGAAATAAAGCATGATAAAAACATATTTACCAATCAGGGTGAATTGCACCCAAGAAAATTATGTTGAAATAAAAAATACTGTGGTTTAAAGCTACAAATGTCTATGCAGGCAGCTAGACAATACAGATACTGCTACAAGAGACGGGGAAGAAAGTACAAAGAGTGGATCGTCAGTAGGCAAAGAGGTGGAATAAATCTCACATTTCGAAGAGTTGATGCATGTTTGGGCTGGTCATGGTAAAAAGTAAACAAGAAAGCTCAGGTCAATCTATACTGTAAAACAAGACAGAGTGTTATCACCACTTCCATCAGGTGGTGGTCAGGTGAGTGTAGACATTATTATTACATTACCAGTTAGTCCAGCAGGGAAGGGCAGGTTAACCTTAACATTGACACTCCCAGCCAGGATAAGAGTCTTCTACAAATTTGCATATCTTATAAACATTAGATTATTCATAGACAATATTCAAGGAGCTTTATCATTGTAAAGAAGGTATAATAGGGTGTTTTTATGTCAGGTAGAAAGACAATAGTATATTTCCTAAAGGAAAGATACCACTAAATGTCATTTTGACAGTCTGGCTGAGAGCTAAGTTAAAGTGCCCAACTCTTGGGTTAAAGACTTAGAGTATTGGTTGTTGTTGGGCAGAGGCCTGTTTTACAGTATGACATCTGGTCCAGGTGCTTGGCAACAAAGCCTCAGAAACAAAGTAAAGTAAGAAGGAGAAATGTATGTAACCATACAGAGAGCATATAAAAGTATATATGTATATAACAGAAAGATCATGTACATAATGTAAGGACATACATGACTGTGAATTGGGGTTCGCTTGTTGGAGAGCAAGCAGTTGTCAAGTGTTAGGACATGGGATGGTTGTGAGTCAGTTTCTTTGTGCGCATTCATGTTCAATATCAACAAATTTACTTACATGCGATGGAATGTATATGTCAAACACTTGTGATGTGTCGAGGTCAATGCCATGGAAGCCTCTGTAGGAGCCATAGATGACCTTTAACCTTTGACCCTCTTCAACAGTTAGGTCCACAAGCACTGGTTTCTCAGCTAGATTGGAGAAGGACTATAGGAAGAAAAAGGCATTGTTATCAACAATAATTCATAAATTCAGTAACAATTCCTTGCGATTAAAGGACTGGTATCTCATAATAATTTAAATGATTCACATTAGAGACCTTGGGCCATTTATGATGAGGGATGCTTCATGAAGGATTTCAGCTGAGTATGAAATAATTCAAACATTTACAATATATCAAATATCAAACCTTGAAGGCCATGAACTTGTGGTAGGGTTTTGGAGCCCAGGCATAGATCTCCACTTTGTCTCTCAGGGCTATGACAAGAAACTTGATTCTCTCATACTTGACTATCTTAAAGTGAACGCATCCCTCCAGGTCACCGACATTGGTCCAGCCATTCCTCTTGTCATTCTGAAATACAAGGATAAAAATGAAATCTTCCTTGTGAACCTCAAGTTCCCTGTTGAAGATATGGTGTTCATGCAGCATGGATGGGGCATGGTGGCTGTCTTCAGAACCATCCGAGAAAGACACGAGATGATGAGAAGAGAAGGATGATTTCCTAAAAGTCTAAGGATGGACGACGCCCAGCGTCAAACCAGCGCTTGACCTCCAAGGAAAACAACTGCATTTAGAGGCAATCATCCTGGACAGAAGAAGCAGGCAATAATGCAATGCTTGATATGCAAGCTAACATAAGCACAGTGAAGATTTTTACGAATCTATATAGTACATACATATATATGCACCTAGGACATCCAGTAAAACAGAGTGGAAATGAATATAAGACAGAAAGGCAAATCAAGTACACATTACCTCAAGAAACATCAATATCTCAGATTTAACTCAGACAAAAGTGGATAGCAACAGAAAGATCATGAATTCATGGAAATAATGATAATAATCTATAATAAATGATATGCAGACAAAAGAAAGGCTACTTAAAGATAACTCTATACAACATGCCAACATAGTCCACCTTAATTAAAAAATATAGAGAAGCAGACAACAATAGTTAGTAGGAACATATAGCTATGCTTATAGTTGTGCCCTATGCTGTGGCTTTCGGCAGGCATATATTGATGCGATGACCAGTAGCTGAGTGGTAACTTCATCCAGCTCATCTTCCATATGTAACAAATAAGCACACTGCTTGATGTATTCCAAGTTGATGTATTTACAACAAAGCTTTATTTACAACAAAGCTTTATTACTCCTTCCTCAGTTGCATGCTATCCACAATGCAAATAGGTTGAGGATTGTATTAGTTGGAGCATATTGTATGAATTGGATGTAATGTATATTGGGACCCCAGGGTGAGTGGTGGTATGTAAAAGACATTCTCAGCTTGTCAAACTGGGATGTTGCATGTAAGCAATGTTAAGCCTTTACCCCCTTTTAAGGGCTTTACTATGATCTTCTGTTACCTCAAAAATGTAACTAAAATTCAATTCATTCTCATCATGCTTCCCCCACTAAAAACCAAATAAACTAAATTTTTGCTGATCCAACATCACAAATAAGATGCATGGCATTTTACTATTAATTATCCCAGCTTGATTGGCACACTCTGGGTAGAGATATGGAGGGTAGGGTTAACCAAGGTTACACATCATGCATTGTCTGTTTTGTTGTCTGTGAATATACGTTCATCTACATGGTTCAGGGCGGACCCTCCAAACTCTTAGTGTTCAACCCAGTCCGACTCGTCAAAACAACTGAAGACTTGGTAAGCAGTCACATGGACAGACATACAATGAGCGATATACGGAAAAAATCATATCACAATAGTCTTTCTCAAATTGCAATTCTCATCCACTGCCAGTTGAACTAATGTGTGTGTAAAAGTGCCATAATTCACATACACATTCAAACTTCCAACAGTAAAAGTTCCAGTTAGTGACTTGCATTCTGGTTTACATCTTACATGCACAGACATGACATAACTTAATTTGATATATATATATATTTATATATATATATATATATATATATATATATATATATATATATATCCAGAGATGTAAGTCGGGTATTGAGAAAATCCCTGAAAAGCTATTATCGCAGGGTGGGGGGTGGGGTGGTGTTAAAGTCTATATATACAATGTGCATGTATACAATTAATGTCCTTCCCCACAATACATGTATATGGAACTATGAGTTTAGTATACCCTCCTCCCCTACCAATCCCACCCCTAATCTCTTTCAACCTATAATGCTTCAGAATTAAGGGTGGCTGAGGGTGAGTGTGGTGTTCAGACATTGAGTAGATGTATGGTGGTTGGGGTGGGGGGGGGTGTGAGTTTCACATGACACTTCTGAAGGGGTTTCCCCAAATGGCTGTATGGAGGGCAACTGTAGACTAGTCTTGAGACTGAGTATTTTAGACCAATCAGAGAGCAGCATTTCCTTCACCTCCCCTAGTAGAGTATGCCACTGAGATCCCCTGTTCCCTGTCCAGGCCTTCCCCTGCCCAGTTGAGTCTCTCTGCTTACACCAGGGGGCCTTCCTGTTCCTCAGTAGAGTCACTGGTTAAAGCAGCCAACACAGGCCTGGGTATGTGTATAGCAGGGCAAGAACACATATTTCTCTTTATTTTGATGAACATGGATATTCACACTGACTGTTATGAATATGAGAATCAAATCTGGCCCTGAAGACCTTACATATCTCTATTTTGACTTAATCTAAAGATTTTTGAAATCCCTATTTTCAGGGAATTCCCTGACAACTTTCATCTCTGTATATATATATATATATATATATATATATTTATTGTGGAAACAATTATTCTGATACTTAATGTTATTTTGACGAGTCGGATGGATGGTTTGAGGGAAGTTCTATTATTACAGTGGTGTATTCGAGCAAGGCTGTACAACAAAAGGGGTGTTGGTCTTACTTTCTTCAATGTAATGACGCCGCCAAAATTTTCCCGATCGGTGGTATCATTGCCTCTTTTCTGTGTTAAACACAATGTAATATATTACAGAACGGTGAAAATGAAAGTAATAACAGAATATATAAGTAGCGGGTTACAATTGTGTGAGTGTATGTCAGGAACAAAGTGTAGGACATGTGACATTATAAGTAAAACATTACAGAAACTAGTGGCCACTTAGTCAGGTGTGCAGGAACACAACACTAGGGACTAGGGAGACCTTTACTTATTATATACACTTTTAGTATAAGACTACACAGCATTATTATGTACACCTTATACCAGGAGAAGAGCAGGTAAGTGGGGATGAGAACAGATATTAAACGTTATCAAAATATGGACCAAGTTCACCAAACTTGTGTGGTTCACATTAAGTGAGCATCCCATAGGTGGTAGGCACTTACTCATGTGCTGTGACTTATATCACTAATACATGGATGGAAAGGTAGGAGTTCTTTCTACAACCCTTGTTTCCTTTGTTATATATATATTTTAAATTTTTAAACATTAATCTTACATGGATAAGGTACAAATGGATCCGAATCAATAATTCATATCTGCAATGGATAATGAATGCACATATTTCCACAACCTTCACTAAAATGACTGATCACAGCTCACATATTATCCCTCCTGTTTTTTTTCTTTAGTTTTTTGCCGTACCGTTGCAATGCTCACATTGTGTATTCGTCCAGTGGATATGGAAGTAACTCAATGCATTTTAAAGCACACTCACCCCTTCTGTCTTGAAGATCTTGCTCTTGAGCCAGGAGAGGTAGTAGACACGTATCTTGTTCTTCTTACCAGAGATGGTGACCAGGATGTTCTGTCCCTCCAACACTTCCATCTGCTGGAAGCGCCGCCGGTTGATCAGCTGGTACACTGAAATAGCAACAGGAGCCGCATTAAAGAATGTATTATAGGATGGGGTAGTTCCAGATGACAAGATATTTGGAGACAAATGTTGAAAGCCCAATTAGCAAGAAGCTATTTAAAAGCGAACTATATTAAGAAATACCATTATTCAACTTGCCAAGGAAGACACATAGGATTTACCCTCTAGTTTGAAAGGAACACTTTTGTCCTCCAGAAAAGGATAGTTTTGATGTTTATTTAGGGTTGTGAGAAGTCTACCTACCTTTACCCTGACCACTCCGGTCAAGTAACATGAGTCCATTCTCAGTGCCAATCAACAAGTTAACACCTGAAATAAACCATTTAAGTCAATTGTCAAACAAAATCAATAGTTTGGTTATATATGGCCAACAGCTGCCAAAGTAGTAGTACCCGGCAGTACTATACTTCTATAGTAGAGAACTAGTAAACTCTTACTACAATCACTCCTTTAAAAGAATTTTAGACTGCAAAAACTTCCTAATATTTAATTGAATTTGATAACCCCATTTTTTTCTCAAAATTCGTCCACCTACCCCAGAGTGCAGCACAGAGGATGTCTGAGTTGAACCGTTTCTTGTATTTGCGTATCTCGGGTGTGTCATTGTCTATGATGGTGGGCGTTACATTAACATTAATATGAGACCCACGTCGTGGCAGGTTAGCTCCCTGTCTGTCCACATCATTTGTAGAGCGGGTCAGGGTTCGATCGCCATCATCAGCGAGTGGAGCACGGTCACCGCGGCTCTCTCCGGGACTGCCTCGGTTAGCCCCGAAGCCAAATGCCTGGAAGGACCTGGAGGAGGCATTCTTGTGCATTGGGGGTTTGCTGACTGCCTGTCGGTACTACAAACAGACATAGAGGACATGGGTGTTAGTCATATACTGCAGCAGTATGTCTTATATTAATCTGAAAAGAGTAAATACCCTTTTTTCCAAGCGAATCTGTAACTCTAGATGGCATATTCCTCCTATCATGGAGAGGCAGCTATCTTAGTACATACTGTAACAATAATGGCATTACATCTACCTTATTGTCGCTGTTTAGCTGTCTATAACTTATACATATGAAGCCCTGCAGATTATCTCCAGCAGTTATACAAGACAGGAGCTTATTCAAGGTCTAATCTTAGTGCTTAAGGTGGGTCGCTACCATTGAATCAAAAATCCTAGATTTTCTTCATTTTTCTCCTAGAGGTACAAAAAATCATCTAGAATAAGAATATGAAAAGAAAAGTAGGGGGTCCTGAGCTACTTTTTTTCTACAGATTTTTGAAAAATAAAAGTATTTTAATCTTCACCTAGAAATTAGAGAAAATGTGTCTCAGGTTTGAGAATTTTTTTTCTGTCATAAATATTTAATACAGAGATACGAAACCTCACATGGTAAACGGTCTGATATCCTTATTTATTAAGAATTTTTTATTTTAACTCCACATCATGGCATTCTGGGTAAATTTCTCATTTTTTGGAAAAGAGAGGGGTAAATTTTCTATTGTTTTATAACAAAAACAAAAACAAATTCATATTTTCAACCACTAGATTTTTCTTAAACTTCTTCAGGAAATTGTTCAGATAATTTGCCTTTCAATAAGAATAACTTTGATATGGGGTCCCATGCATTATTTTATAGTTTTGGCCATTTGAATGAAAAAAGTATTGAAAAAAATAACAAAAATCCTTATTCAAAGCATTGCATGATGGGTAAAATATGCAAATCATTGTCATTGGGCTGCCCTCATTATATGCTCTTGGTCACTGTGAAGAGCCTACCACTTCTAGGGCATTGTCTTGGTATTGTAAGTGCTATAATTCTAAGGTTCAAAAGAATGTTAGAGAATCATGAGAAAAATCTAGATTCAAATGTCCCAAAATTTCAAAGTGTCATAGAATAGACAATTTTGATCGAAACCATTCAAAACTTTTTGTGAACATTAAGGGCTGATATAGGTATGCCCCTACCAATAATGGTTTGATTCTGATGAATATAACCTTTATGCACAGAGACCTGCGCAGTAGGCTCAAATTCGATAGTAGCGACCCACCTTAAGAGTTTTCTAGACTCCCTACCTCTGACACTTTTACAACACCAAGGCACATTCAAAAACAGGCATTCAATGTGACATAGGCCTACTACAGATACAGCCTGTTTTCTCAATGGTCACATCCTTTAACCTAGGTTCATGGCTTCAATTCATTCTAAAATGGACTGAACTTAAACTGAATCTAATAAAACTAGGGGAGGTTGGGCGGATGTCTGTTATGAAATGGTTTGTGTGTAAAAAGCCCTTAGAGTTTTGAGGTAAGTAGGTAGGTAAGTAGTTGTTTTACGCCATTTCGACAGCTAGGGTCATATCCATGGCGGTTTTGAGGTGAATGGCCGGGACTCATCAATATGGGAAATTGTTATTGCCTCTGTCGTTTATTTTCTTTACTGTATTCTTCAGCTTCATTATTTTTCTATCCCCTCTCCCATTGTCCACATCATTATTAAGCCAAGCATTAATGAGTCTATAATAAATAGGGATTTTTGAGCACAGATCGTTTTCAAAATAAATGCCTTCCCTAGGCATGAGATGTTGCATGACAAAAGATCATCTATTATTATCTTAACTGCAAGATGTTATGCTGTTTTTGCCCACTTCTTTATCTATTATTATCTTAACTTCAAGATGTTATGCTGTTTTGGCCCATTTCTTTATCTATTATTATCTTAACTGCAAGATGTTATGCTGTTTTGGCCCACTTCTTTATCTATTATCATCTTAACTGCAAGATGTTATGCTGTTTTGGCCCACTTCTTTATCTATTATTATCTTAACTGGAAGATGTTATGCTGTTTTGGCTCACTTCTTTTTAACTTTACTGCACTCTCAAGGGAAAATGTTTTTGTTGTTCGCTGTGGTTAGGGCCCATCAAAGGTGGGGAATTGGTTAAACTGATTCCATCCATGAACACAGAAGTGAAAATCAATTTTAATATGATTAATATTCTATATAATTATTTAGTTCATTACTCAACCTAGAAATATTCTAACACCTTCTTTATATTGAGCGTTTTCGCTGTAGGGCGTCAACATTTCAAGCATCAGCCATGTACCATTGGACTCTAATAAACTAGGTCTAGCAGCAATCGACAAAGCTAACGGCACGTGAAATTCTCCATTACGGGTGATGACTCGTAGGGTATGAGGCAGTGATACAAGATTGGCAGCAGGACAGTTTTTTTTTTGTTTTGTTTTTATATTAGTGTGGTTTGTGGCTGTGTCTTAAATGACTTGCGTTCGGTGATGAAGATATACACATTGATGTTATCATCAGCTACTTGTCTATTGCCGTGAATGATCTGTATCTTATATCCCAGATCTATTCCGGCCGCACAGAGCTTGATTAAGATGCAATTCACTAAATGGCATTTCATGCATGTATATTGACTATAATGTTGACTGAAAAAATTGACCATTACCAAGATCTTTCACAAGAGGTCTTAAATTGTCTATCATAGTCTGCAAATGGAAATGTTCATTCCTACTTAATCACGTACTGAGCCATGAAAGGCAAATACATCTTAAGTTGTCTCTTAACTTAGTTTCAAGGACACAGCTTTCACTTAAAATTACTATTGTAGGAAATGGCTTTTCAGAAGCAGGCTTAGGAAGGCACGCAGTCCTGCTCAGCAAGACAAATCCTTAATATCAATGACTTATCTCAATCGGTTCCTGGTTCCTAATTTTTTTTTTCAAGTAGGAGGTCGAAAGTTACACTTGTCAAATTTGCAATATATATGTGACCAGGTGAGGGAAAACATGCCTCCTGGGGGGAAATGGCCTTTTAAGGTTTGAGTCATGGGCTTTAAAATGAGATATCTTGAGCTAAAATATCCCCAGTAGTTTTGCTGTAATTGCTTGTCAAACACAGGTTGGTGTGTACAACTGAAAATAGGAAATCAGCTCTAAATGCATTATATCCTATCCTAAACACTAATAATGCAAAAAATAAAGTTTTGTGGAAAAATAACCAAAGAAATACATGTATTTGTCATAAAATTGGTTCTAGAGGGACTTTTTGAGCTCTGTTTTCGGTTTTGGGTACTTGAGGGAATTTCATAAAAGGTTTGTGGCAAAAGTTCCCAATTGAGGTAGGGGAGTCATTTCCATGGCAAACAGAAATTGCCTTATCTACCAATTTTCTATGTTTCCATGGCAACCAACGTTCCAAAAATGGAACACTTTCAGTGGAGATGGAATGATTTCAAGCATACTACTGGATTCTTTATCAAAAATTGGTCTAATGCTTTTTTTTTTTAGCATATTTGTCAGTGTTATACCCATATACTGCTGCCACCTGGTGGCCAAAACCAGTGCTAAAATTCCCCCTGGAGGCGCATTCTTCCCCGTTGGGCCACCCACCCACACACGCAAAAAGGGGGGGCAAGGAGGACATGTCCCCCCCCCACTTTTGGCCAACTCCTCAAAAGGTCAAAACTAAAAGGTCAAGCAAAGGGAGGTCAAAAATTGCAGAAACCCACTCACCCACCCACCCACTCTGAAACTGCTTCCCACGCCCCTGAGTTGTGGAGAGCCTATGAAATGCGCTGATCAACACATTTCTCAGACCACTGATCACAGCTCCCCATGGCAGTGAAACTTTCTGCCTATGTACATGAGTAATGGTAAGTGCTGACAGGGGCTAACAAACCCAACACGATGAGTGATGTGGGCTGCCTGGACACAGGTCATTATACCACAAACCACTTGCCGCTGATCGGATTGGGAGGAAATTTCAATGGCCTTAACTCTCTATGGGCCGAATGATGTCTCTAGTTTAGTGTTCCTTGGTTGCCAGGATGCACTGTTCAGAATCTGACCAGTCTATTTGATGGCACTGTATTGGAGCATCATGACGACCCTTAAGGCTTTTTCCATCCCCATAGGTGTGGTATGAATGCAGTGTGGATCAGTCACTAACCAGGGCTGCATTCATGCATCATGACCAGCAGTGAGATCATTGATGCATTAATGAACTATGCGCTCCTTAAAGGAGTTAAGGCTGTTTCACTCAGCCACTCCATCAAGATTACTACTACATGTGAATTGGACAAGATTTATATTTTTATTTCATAAAGCAATTGGAAGTTGGAAGTTATCAATAGGCGGGGGTGCACTTGCAAAAGTCAAGACTTATCAGGATTTTACCTAAAGAACGCCGAGAGGATATTAATGGCTCTACTCAAAAGTGGATAAAATCTGCTGGTTAATCCAACATGATATTGGAGTTCTTTCAAAGCCAAGACTGATAGCATAAGGGAAATGTTTTGATTAGTTCACTGTCCCTGACAAGCAATTTGGTGCAGCTAGATATTCTGAACGCCAATCTTCCAACAAACAAGGAAACTATGATTGAACGAATGTTGTTTTAGAAGTTGGGAATACTCCCATTCTGGTAAAACCTAGCTGGTGGTCTCTATACCGGTAAGTATAACATGTTTTAACACTTCCATGTCGAAATGTCATATGTCAAAAGAAGTCCTTTCAAGTCAGGATCATACATACATATTGCAGGCACAATTTGTGGCTGTTTGAGAGAATGAAGCTCAAAGGCAGGGAGTCCCTTATTTATATTTTTAGAATTCTACTTTCTGGTTAAACTTTTTCTTCTGAATATTGCAAATGATGTTTTCAGCTTTCAGTTTGAGAACAATCATTCATTAATCATACCAGTTTGACCATTACATGTCTAAAGACCACAACTCTCAAGGTAGACATCTAATAGTTACACCTCCAATGATAACACGTGGGAGCAAGATTATAGTGAGTGAGTGAGTAATAGAGGTTTATCTCACGATTTTGGCTTGGACAGTGCTTTTTTGCTCATAACCTCAGTTCCTTATCCAGCCATAACGCACTCTGAGACCTTTTGTTATTCTTCAAGAGGCTGCTAGTTTCAATCTGGACATGTTAATAAATCGGAGGAATATACAAAGTCAACTCATCCATACATTTCCTGTTAAAACCGTTTAGGTTCAACGGGGAATCGATCCCCGGCCGCTGTGGCAGGAGGCGAGCTCGCTGCCCACTATACCAAGCCGACCGGTGATAGAAGCCAATGCCCATGGAGTATTTGAAATTTTTTCCGACATACCTGATGTTTACACACCTCGTTAGCATAGAATTCAATGGTGCCAGGTGGAGTTATTAAAGGAGAAACATCTGTAGATATCCTAGATGAATATGCCATGCCTAATTTCGCCATTTTGTTCGAAATAAATAAGAATCCATTGATTTTCCATAGTGATACGTCTTGGCACCCGCCATTGTGGCTTGCAGACCCGAAAGTAGGTCAGGTACATCCGGGCACCTCCCTGCTTGGTCAACAAGACGCAATGGATGTGTACCGGGCCGTGTGCGTTGGATCGCTATGGACAATCAATGGATTCTTATTTATTTATAAGAAAATGGAGACAAAATATAGGCGAACACCAACTAGAGATTTTTGGCGGTGCTAGAATAACAGGGCTTGACACGCTTGGATTCTACTCGAAAAGTGTTTGGAAAGACGAGGGTATGACGGGTGGAGTAAAAACAATGGCTACGCTGGCTTGGCAAACCGTGCGGATCGGATGCACTTACAAAATTTCTTCTCCTACATTAAATACATGGTTATAAGGTAAGAAATTAATACAAAATGGAGAAAAATGTGAGATAAACGCCTTAATGTATGTTATGGGAGAGCACTCGTGGATTTACGGGTTGATAATCCACTGCCGCTGCGCGGTCGTGTATTATCAACCCGTAAATCCACTCGTGCTCTCCAATAACATAAAATGTCTAAGGCTGTGCCACAGGCACAAGTATGATTGACTATCAAGTACTATGGCCATAACTCACCAGGGCTGCAATGTTAGACATTGATGTCTAATCAATCAGATAATAAGATTGTGTAAGTGATCCTGTTCTTAAAGGGCTAAAAGTCAGTGATGCATATATGTGCAAGGTTTAAAGGTTCCCTTTAGAAATGTGCCTGGCCAACACTCTTGTAGTGGTGTTTTGAGATTGGCTATAGTGGAATTAGTTGAGTACCTCAAGGGACACAGAGTGTTAGTGCATCATACAGGGATGAAAGTCACTGACCACCAAAATCCCTGAAATACTCAATTTTAGCTCCTAAAATATAGGTTACATATAGTAATGTATAGGTTTTTGGAACTTTAAAATCCCTGAAATCAGGGAAATCCCTGAAGACTTCCATTCCTGATCATACCAACCTTAGGGTAATAAGGCCGTTGTATGGTTGTACATATATGTAGGTGGCCTGTTTAAGGGTTAAGGATTACCCAGAGGTGTGACAACATCAATACTCTATTCCCATGTGTGAATAATCTGCTAGTAGCCCTCTTAATATGCCTTGTCAGCAGAATAGATTTATACAGGGTCCCTGTTCTATAAGGTAACAGCTTTGCAATGCTCATGGAGACACTGTATCTGCAAAATATGGTAAGGTTTAGATAGAAGTAAATACTTGATTGACGTCTAGTCAATCAAGTAACAATTAACGCATATTAACGCCATTTCAACAGCTAAGGTCATATTCATGGCGAGAACGACATTACACAAGTTCACAGAGGAATGTGTCGGTGCCCGCGCATATGTGCACCACACACATCCTGAGAGGATACGAAAGAGGAGAAATAGACCTTTTTAAATGGGCTAGGGAAGCCCGGCAAGATAATACAAAACACGAACAGGCAGATGTGTGACTACTATATCAAACCAGTATATCCTTTCACTCGCCAGGCCTACATTCATGCATTATGCTGACCCTATGGGGCTTGATACACTCCTGGAGGGTCGGCATGGTGTGCCAATGAAGTGCTGATGAGCAGACTGGCGCATTATGATAACTTATGGGCATGATGCACTCATGCATAAGGGGCCCTTGATGGGTATCCCTATATGACAACAGGCAAAATTGTCAACCCAGCTAACTGCTTCTATCCCTATATGACAACAGGCAAAATTGTCAACCCAGCTAACTGCTTCTATCCCTATATGACAACAGGCAGAATTGTCAACCCAGCTAACTGCTTCTATACCTATATGACAACAGGCAGGATTGTCAACCCAGCTAACTGCTTCTATCCCTATATGACAACAGGCAGGATTGTCAACCCAGCTAACTGCTTCTATCCCTATATGACAACAGGCAGGATTGTCAACCCAGCTAACTGCTTCTATCCCTATATGACAACAGGCAGGATTGTCAACCCAGCTAACTGCTTCTCAGCAATTTGAAGTGCCAATCACATATTGGTGATGCTTGACTTACAAGAGGTACCATGAACTGTCACATGTAATGTGCCATTACAACTATCCCCACAATGCTAGTACACACTTACAAAATGTAACACCTGAACTACAACAATTCTTAACACTTGGACATCTCTTACAGGTAACATATACAATATTTGAATTAATGACAATACATAATCCCTGACTTGACTGGACTCAACAAGACTCTTATTCTTCTTTTTTTTTTTGCTTTGATTAAGGACCTCAGTAAAAGCAAGCCTCTTCGACAATCTTTAAGTCGTCAGGATAAGACTTTGATTCCTCCATGTGTGTTCAGTTTGCTATGTGAATTAAGTATTATAAGAGATTAGTGAAGTGTGCCCCCCCCCTTTAACTGGTTATTGCATCAATTTGCCATCTAATCACAACCTTCTTTATCTCTACGGTACTCAATATGTAGGGACGAACAAGAAATAATGATATTAGTCTCGTTGAGTCAGTTTCAGCGCCTGGATCCCAAAATACAACAAGGCTTTAAAACAAACAGTCGCAATGCGGCTTTACATGTTAGAACATCAAGACGGTGAAGCATTAACGATAGAACTGGTCAGTTAGAGGAGTTACCTGGTGGTCCGAGTCATGCCGCCTCAGGAGTCGCACCTGCTGACGACATACATACACAGGTAAAAAGTGAGAAATCCTCGATCTTAGATTTGTACTTAGTCTCTATAACTTACACTACTGAGACAAACTGGACGTACAACATAGAACTCCCTCCCACAAATACTCGTTTTTTAGAGGCGCAAACTCAGGAAGTTAAAATCGAATTTATATTTAAAAGAAAAAAGACAAATCTTAATCAATATCTCATTATAAAATTTGCTCAATAAAACTGGGAGTAAAAAGTCAATGATTACTCATATCAAAGTGATAACAAACCTAATTCAAAATGATTGCGATGTAATTTATATTTCATTACAAAATTTATCTTATATCTACAATACAAATCCTTTAAAAGAATTACAGCATATGGTATTTCAGGAAGCAAAAATAATCTACAGCATACCGAATTTTTGGATCAACATGGGAGGGAGTGCAAAGGCAGGTAATCAGGGCGATGTGCGGTTTTTAGAACTAATGGGAAGCAATGCCAAGCTTTAGTTTCCTATGTGTGCAATTGATTAATTTCTGAAAATTGAGGTATCACCAATTAGGAGAGTTGACGGTGGGAGGGGGAGAAAGCAGCCCAAATACCAATACCTGCAGGGGAGGGATAAGGGAGTGTGGGGCAATTTAACCACAAACTCAGCACAATGAAAGGAAGGTAACCAAGGTCAACATCAAGGCCTAGAGTGGACCATTATCCCCAAACAACGCGAGCAATGGTAGGTGTGTAGGGAGGCAAGGCCAGGCAATGGGCAAAGTTCAATCTGGATCCTTGGTACTCTGTAATCCCGATCCTCTGTGTTGAGGATGCTAAACTGAACTTATGGTGTCTTGAAGAGAACCCAGTTCCTAAACTATGGATAGAAATACCCCCCTCCTTTGTACCTCCTTATGTTAGCCTACACTGATTCAAGATATTAATGGAGATTCCTGCAAGTTAATGGTGGGGCAAATATACATGTTTGGTAAGGAAGGTGCGGAAACCTCTTTCCATCTTAATGATTGTCAAATCTGATAGTAAGTTTCCACGTAGAATGTGGGGTTCCAGATGGAGTAAAATGGTACAGAGGTTGTGGTAAGGGAGGTGAGAGAGGTACTATACATGGTGCTAACATTCATGATGGTGTGTTATGATAAGGTACAGGTACAATATGTATCACACCACCCAGTAACCAACATACTAAATACTAACACACCCCATCAAACACCAGTCAAGGAAGGGCAAGGAGGGACTGGCGCTCATCTCTTACTCTGTAAAAACCTTCATAGTCAATGTTTTCCTACGGTAGCCCTGATTATACTTTCTTTTTAACATTTTATTTATCCTGGCATTTGAAAGGTTAAATAAGCCTGGGCAATTAAACAACAGAAGCTTTCATACTTTAAATTTAAATAGAAAGAGAACTAAGTCCATTATATTTGTAAAAAAAAAAACAACGAATGACTGACAGAATCTCCTGCTCTTTTTACAATTTCTAGGGGGTGGAAAGGAAAAGTATAATTTATAGAATACGAAATTATGTTTAAAGTAGCGAACTCTGGCAAATTAAAGAGAAAAAAAACGAGGTGATTTTAAGCATTCCTCTTCCTCTTGTTAACTTTACCAAATGTTTCAAAGATTAATACCGACAGGTAATCTCTCCCTAATCTGTGATTCGAGGATGTCACACAGTTTTACCGGGCAGTAGGTATGTCGCAGATGGCCGTTATGCGCCTACATGCAGAGAGTAGAGCGACAGGTTTACCTCACTAACTCCATATGCCTACATGCAGCATGTGGAGAGAGTAGAGCGACATGTTTACCTCACTCAGTCTGCCATATGCCTACATGCAGCATGTGGAGAGAGTAGAGCGACATGTTTACCTCACTCAGTCTGCCATATGCCTACATGCAGCATGTGGAGAGAGTAGAGCGACATGTTTACCTCACTCACTCAGTCCGCCATACGCCTACATGCAGCATGCGGAGAGAGTAGAGCGATGCATTTACCTCACTCACTCAGTCTGCCATATGCCTACATGCAGCATGCGGAGAGAGTAGAGCGACATGTTTACCTCACTCAGTCCGCCATACGCCTACATGCAGCATGCGGAGAGAGTAGAGCGCTATGGTTGCCTCGCTCACCTCGTCTGCCATATGCCTACATGCAGCATGTGGAGAGAGTAGAGCGCTACGGTTGCCTCGCTCACCTCGTCCGCCATACGCCTACATGCGCCATGCAGCATGCGGAGAGAGTAGAGCGACACGTTTACCTCACTCACCTCGTCCGACGTTGTCTTGTCCTGGGGGCGCTGCTGTGCAGAGCTGATACGAGGAGGAGTCTGTGGGGGCAGCAGGTCTGGTAGTACACTGTTACTTTGACGACCGTACTGACCTGTACACAATATCCGTCATACATTCAGTATAATAATAGAGAGGTTAAGATCACGATGTGTACGGCAAAGTGTACGTCTAGAATGATTGGAAAAGGTAGGCTAGACGTTGCCGTACACGTTACACGGAGGCAGATCTTTACCTCTCCATTGTGGACAATAAAGTGATATTGGAGGCGCACAGAAAGTTTTACATTCTGCTACGACAAATAATTAGATTTCCATGTTTAAAATATATCAATTACTTCATGATGAATTCGATTTAAATCTATTAATTTCCACATTATTCATTAACGACACATGTCCACTTGTTGCCAATATGCATGCAAGTAGCAATTGCAGGCCTAATTGTGAGGGACTCATGAATTTTGAGGCATTATGCTGCCTTCAGTGGGTTTAATAATTCTCTGCTTGAACACTAACCTGGAGGGCTCGACACATCGCCCGGTGGCGGAGTGGCTTTGGAGCCTGCTCCATGCTGACGGTCCCGTTCCCGGTGCTTATGGCGGTCTTCCTGATTGTTCTGAAAAACACAAAACACATTGATGTCAGCAAAAGGTGTGGTGAAAAGAAAGTAGTCATCTCAGCAAATGGTGTGATGGAAATTGGACACAAATCAGTGTGTCGGCAAATGGTGATAGAAAGAGGGCACAAAGTAATTAGGTTGGTACACGGTGAAGGGGAGAGGGCACAAAGTAGTGATGGCACCAAATGGAGTGATGGAAACGGTACCGGGACCCATGGCCCAAGGGACAGTTGGCCCGGGACTGATGGCCCCACCTTTGGGACTGATGGCCCCACTTTCAAATTTGATGCCCCTGTGTATAATATTGCAGGGGTTCATTCCCCCGTAGGGTGCGCAGAGCCTTCAGAGGGACTGTTCACTTGATTGTGTCACTCCCCCTATGTATGCCATACCGATCCAGGGTAGTTGGAAGGTAGAGAATGTCAGGCCAGGGGAAGTAGCTCAGGGGTAGAGCTTCCGCTTCGAAGTTGGAGGGTCCCGGGTTCGAGTCCCGGTTTCTCCATGACATTTTCCGCTGACCACTACAGTGGTGGAGAAACCGAGTGGTCCCGCCTCACAAGGGGGATCTTTAGAGAGCTCGGTACCTGGGCCGGTAAGGTATAGACAAGCGCTTCGACCTGCTAGTGCTGAGGAACTTGGAAACAGGTGGTACACACAGCCGTTTCTGGGAACAGGAGCCTATACGGGTTGTGTGTGACTCAGTACGGGTACATGTGGTACTGTTTAGACTGGACTGGAGGACCAGTACTGGGCAGATATGGTCGAACCTGGTTGGGACGAGTGTAGGGGTTCGTTCACCCGTTGGGTGTGCAGAGCCTTCAGAGGGACTGTTCACTTGATTGTGTCACTCCCCCTATGTATGCCATACCGATCCAGGGTAGTTGGAAGGTAGAGAATGTCAGGCCAGGGGAAGTAGCTCAGGGGTAGAGCTTCCGCTTCGAAGTTGGAGGGTCCCGGGTTCGAGTCCCGGTTTCTCCATGACATTTTCCGCTGACCACTACAATATGATCAAATAATTCACATATATTTTTTATAGAATGAATGTTTACATGTTGTTGACTGCTTATGGAGCATGTTTGGTGTATTTTAGCACAAGTTTGGAGGTGTTAGAGCCACAATAACCAATGCCTACCCACTGAGGCAGTGTGTGTAGCCCTGTTGGGTGGGTGCCTGGGGATTAGCTATGACACCTTTCAGCTTGCAGCACTGACTGGGCACACTGTAGTGACTACATTGTGGCTAAGAGAAATCAAAGAGAAATGGATTATTAAAAAAAAAAAATTGAAAAAAAAATAAATAAAGGAAATTAAATAGAAATTGAAAAAACACACCGTAACATCACCACTGCCGAGTACCTACAGAGCTGTGCAGTTGACAGACATCCGGGTCTAGGAGGAATAAGCTGACTGACTCTAAAGACTAAACACAGACATGTCAATGTATCTAATTTTTAATCAAGTGTAACATGGAAAGTGTCATAGATATGCATGATTAATGAAGATAGGTGATAGATGTGGGATGGACCCTGGTTTAAAAGTTGGGGCCATCAGTCTCATTTTCTAGGGCCATCGGTCCCACTTGGGGCCATCGGTCCCCGGGGCCATCGGTCTCTAGGGCCATCGCTCCCACATTCATGGAAACAGGGCAAAACGATAACGATGTCAGCAAATAGTGATGCAAATAGGGCACAAAGTAGTCATGTCAGCAAATGTTGTGATGGAAACAGGAAAAGTAATCAGTCTACCATGGGATATACTTATCAAACATAAAGTTGGTAGGGTGTAGCTGGTGGTGAGTGGAACCAAATATACTTGTCTCTTATTGAACAAACACAAAAAATACAAATACGCATACGATAAATAGCTTTCTCACTTCATATTTCCTTCCCTTAGGCCCAGCAACCCTAAAGCATCTACCAGTGACTTCCTTTTTCACATCATTACTATGCTTTATCATTGTCACGTTCGTCACTAATTTGAGACGCCGATACAGTCACTGAATCGCGTCATTGTGCATGTGCACCGACAACAAAAACACCCAATGAAAACACAGAATCCATCTGTGCGGATCAGTAGCTATTTCCGCATCCTGCTGGCGCAGATCTCTTCCGCTGTTTCCTTTCTGCAGGGCATGTACCTGGCGGTGCTGTGGTTTAAGGGTGTGGTTTGCCGGGAACCAGCAGCTAATGTACCACAGCAGACGACAATGGAACTGGAAGAACACGTGACCACAGAATGGCAGGAAACATCGCAGTTCTCCTTTATATGGGAATTACTGCCATTGCTGTAGGGTACTCACTACTGAGTATGGGGACTATTTCAACAAGGCCTGGGGTATTAGAGGACGGAGGCAGACATCATTTGTCTGAAAGAGAAATAATGTATCCTTTCCCCTGAATAACTATTAAAAATAATGATAATTTTAGTCCTCATGGCATACAGCCCTTTGATAGATATAAAACAAAAATGCGTTTGTTCTAACAATCACTTTTCATATTCAATATCTTCATGTGTAGAGTTTTGTGTTCTCAAAGGTGTAGAATAATAACACTCGAGTAATATCCCTCCACAACAACAATACGGACTAGAGAGAGGCTTCCTGTTCTCAGGGTTAGCAATCTACTTAAGGCAGAATTTCCCCCGGTTTTAGTTTCTTTGTCTCAGCATCATCGTGCACCGATTCAGTGCTAGTGAATCTACTTCAAGCACATGATATATCAAAGGACCAGCCCATCTAATGAAATCAAAATGACTGCATACCAAAAAAAGATCGTTGAAATAGATCCCATGAAAGAAATGCTCAATTAAAATCCATTAGATATAGATCCAAGAGGGTTTCGGCCTTTTGGAAAATTCCTGAAATAAGGGGAAACCAGAAGACTTCAATACCTGTATCTATGTGATACTTTAAGGGTTTGAGGACGCTGCTATTTGCGATTCATGCCCACGGCTGCATTTGCTGTATGAATTATGAATACAAATCAATATCTTGTCGATTCAAACCAAACAATGTCTTCTATGGGACTGTTTACTAATCAATGTTAGATTTAACCCATCAAGGGCAGCATAATGTTTTATACCGATTTGGCGGGATTAATAATCAGCCAATGAAAAAATCCCTACTACTCACTGCCCTCTCTGGGGACAGGTTGTACCCATCTGTAAATAGTTATCCGTTAATAGTGATAACAGCAGGTAACAAGCTTCAGCAATGGCCCTGCCCGTTGGCCATTCTGCTACCTCGGTATAATGTGGGACTCATTATACCAACATTTGCCATTAAAACAGCAGTACCAGAACGAAACCAGCGTCTCGGTCACACTAGTTCCCTTCCCCAGCATCAGCTTTTTGTGAAAATTACCCCGGGTTATGATGTTAATTGCTTAAAAAAACTGAAGTGCTTGAGATGGAAATGATAATTTGTGCTGGTAGGCGGTTATAAGTTGACTCAATGGCGGCGTAAGGTTTAAGTGCTCCCCTGGGGTTCCAACCAGCATACAGAAGCGGCATCTACTGGGAATCCCCTGTCAAAAGCTGACTAATAAAAAAGATTTAACGTGTGATATACACCACATATGGCCCAGGTTTCGGCACATATGAGTTCAAGTACAATGTATAGGAAGAAAAGAAAAAAAAATTCTGACAGGGCTAGTTGGAGTGTCCAAGACCTACTGTAGGTGACTGGTACTGTAGTGACAGTCTGTCAGTTGTCAATTGTAAAGCCTATGGAGAATACACCCTTTATTGGTCGCTGGCAAATAACTCCTCTCCTGGGGAGTTAAGCATTGCACAATACCATCAGGTCTTGAATAAGGATCCATATTAACCATACAAACGCATGAGACAATGTAATTTTCCTCCATTTTTTTATAATCCAGCAGTTTCGATGGCACCGTGAGTCGATTGTCTCGCTGTCCACCATTCGTACTGTGCGCATGCGCGACCCGCACCTTGCCAGAAGTCATATTTTCGACAGAGAAATGATAGATTCTATCGATTTAACTTGAAATTAATGGCTTTTTGAATATAATCTATGCATGTTTGACACTATCAATCGAATTGAATCGAATACATTGCCTCAATTTACTTTTATATGAAAAATAAAAAAGCTTACGACGGACCACTCTGTGCACATGCCCGAACTCGCCTTGCCGGAAATGCGATAGCCATAACAAACATATGGCGGTCTGATTTACAAGGTCGGTCTATAAACGGTCTTAACTCTTCCTATACGAAAATTTCCCAACTTTTCCTGCATCTATCGCGTTATATGGACGGTCTTCTGCCCCTACGTACTGAAAAAAAGCGTCTTAATTGGACAATTCCCATAGGAACCCATGTGTTATGTCTATCGCGAAAATCTACCGCACAATGCAATCCTATGGAGCCCCATTTTTATCAACTTTCCATTAATTTATAGACCCCTTCTTTGTATAAGAAATTACCACTTAAAGTCGGCCATTTGGTCGACCAAAAATGTTGAAAACCCGCCGCCAATGACCCAGCAGGAGCTGGGCCAATGAACTCTAATTCACCTGTTTATGATTTCACACATCAAGAATAAATTGTTCTAATTCCTGAAAATGCTTATTTTCACACAGGATGATTTAGAGTGACTAATATCTAATTAGTTAGGATATGCAACATGTCTAAATTACCTGCCAACCAGGAGTCCTAGAGATCAGCCCACTTTCTCACACTGCTCAGTAACCATCAGATGAGTCTGACTGGAGGGTGAGAGTGTGAGGGCTATGGTGGATGGTAATGAGTCTATTTAATGAGATCTTGTGCATATTACAATGATTAATTCACCTCCCTCCTGTACTATGTGCAGGGACCACCCTACTACCTAGGGCTGGTAATTGACAGCTCAGCTCGTTGTTATCACGTGATCATCTCCACCAATCAGGTAATACGTCTCATGTCATGTGACTTGTGTCATAGCTGAGTGACCTGCACCCATCCATCTTGGCCGAAATACTCCACCCACCCCCTCACATGCACGGAGTCTACCGCTTACCCAATCATACAACTTCCACTCCAGCAACTTCTGCTGCCTCCATTCTATACCCGGACCTCCCTAGCCCACTTAAAAGGGTTTATATCTCATCTTTCCTATCCCCTAAGGATGTGTGTGGTGCACATATGCGTGGGTACCGACACATTCCTCAGTGAAATTGTGTAATGCCGTTCTTCCTATGAATATGACCTTAGCTGTCGAAATAGCATTAAACACCTATTACTCACTCCATTCTATCCCTCACCCCATCATACACCTAACCCTCAGCTACAAGACTCCATGCCTCCCTCTACTGCCTCCAGTCTATCCCTCTACCCATCATACACCTAAACCTCAGCTATAAGACTCCGTGCCTCCTTCCTCTGCCTCCAGTCTATCCCTCTACCCATCATACACCTAAACCTCAGCTATAAGACTCTGTGCCTCCTTCCTCTGCCTCCAGTCTATCCCTCATCCCATCATACACCTACCCCTCAGCTAAAAGACTCCATGCCTCCTTCCTCTGCCTCCAGTCTATCCCTCACCCCATCAAACACCTAACCCTCAGCTACAAGACTCCATGCCTCCTCCCTCTGCCTCCAGTCTATCCCTCACCCTATCAAACACCTAACCCTCAGCTACAAGACTCCATCCCTCCTGCCACTGCCTCCAGTCTATCCCTCACCCCATCATATCCCTCACCCCATCAAACACCTAACCCTCAGCTACAAGACTCCATGCCTCCTTCCTCTGCCTCCAGTCTATCCCTCACCCCATCAAACACCTAACCCTCAGCTACAAGACTCCATCCCTCCTGCCACTGCCTCCAGTCTATCCCTCACCCCATCATATACCTAACCCTCAGCTACAAGACTCCATGCCTCCTCCCTCTGCCTCCAGTCTATCCCTCACCCCATCATACACCTAATGGTACCCTCAGCTACAAGACCCCATCCCTCCTTCACCTACCCCAGTCTATCCCTCACCCCATCATACACCTAAACCTCAGCTACCCCTCCTTCCACTGCCTCCAGTCTATCCCTCACCCCATCATACACCTAAACCTCAGCTACCCCTCCTTCCACTGCCTCCAGTCTATCCCTCACCCCATCATACACCTAAACCTCAGCTACAAGACTCCCATCCCTACATCAGGTCTATCCCTCATCCCACCATATATATTAAACCTAAGCTTTCACATCTCAGCTACAGGCAGACTGTACCTCTGATCCAGGTATATAATAGATGGAATTCTTTGATATACAAATGTGATAAGGGGACGTCTCCCTATTAATTTACCTTGCATGTCCTAATTAGTCCATCTTTGATAATCCCAACTCATCACCTGCCCCGGGTCCAGGCAGATCACTGCGCCGCACTATGGTGCGAAATCTAATCAAGTCCGCAGTGCATCACACCCCCCCCCCCACACACACACTAAACCGACACGCACACACACATCAATGACTAATTAACTGGTATTAAAGACTTAATATCCCAGACTTATCAGTGGTGGCCATCACCGGCACCACACCAGCGACAACTCATTAAAAACTCAGGACAAACTCCCACTAGGCTTGTTCAAGGCCCCAAGTGATGTCAGAAAAAGTTATTTAACTCTGCATAAATTGCTCGTAAACCAAAAGCCCTCTCTGTCTTGGCACACAGTAAGCTTGATTCATTTCTCGTGGTGTTCTTTTTTTCTCAGGTTAAATTGCCCTCGTTTGTTAAGTATGAGTAGAATGCTCTGAGAAAACAGAGGAGGTTTATTAAGGGTCTTTAAGCAAGATTTTGGAATTTTGGGAAACTTACCGTAGGGTACCGGAGGGAAGTTGAAGTAAAACTTCTTATTTTACCGAGGGAATACGGGGTATTGGAGGAACAGATGAGATACGACCGAAGCCGGTCACGTGACGACAGACTTGAAAACCTAAAATCTATGAGTAGAAAAACACACACAATTTTCTGGAAACAACCAGATTAGACATTTCAATTTTTTATATATAATAATAATAACCTCGAAAGAATACGGGTAGGGTGGGAAGGGCATCTGTTCCTCCAATACCCCGTATTCCCTCGGTAAAATAAGAAGTTTTACTTCAACTTCCCTCCGGTACCCTACGGTAAGTTTCCCAAAATTCCAAAATTTTACCTCGGGAATACCTCGGGTATTTCCGTAACCGATGAGATGTTGAAAGCGAATGTGTTTTTCTAGTCATAAAGATTTTTGGCTATAATCAATAATTCTCAATTATTATCAATTTAATAATTGACCAAGACCAATACAGAATCAATTCAACACCTTTAATTTTCTGACCTTTACCAACTTGGTTAAAGCACAGTACACTAGTAATCTGGAGTAGTCAAATAACCAACCTATGCAATTAATACACCAGATAACCCATACATTTGAACGTTCAACAAATCTAATCTGCTAGTCTCAGCAAGTTAGTAGCTACATGCTCTGTATCAACCTCGATGGGCTTGTTGTAGAATTTCCGATATGAGTCAGCTGACTTCCACCCTGCCAGGCGCATTACGGCATTCAAGCAGGATCCTACCTTGGTGGAAGCTGAAGCTGAAGCCCCACGAGTAGAGTGGGCCTTCCAACGTGAAGTGTCAATCTCAGCCATGTCTAGAGTGGCAATGGTCCACCTGGCCAGGGTATCCCTACTGATTCCGTCATGAGGCGAAATGTAACTCATAAGGAGCTGCAGTGGATTTTCAAGAGGTGGGAGGTTCAGCTTCCTCCTAAGTCGTTCAGACTTTTCACGGACCTTTTGCCTCCTAGTGAGATATGCTTTGAGGGTGCTGACCACACAGAGTTTTTCATTCAGGATGTAGGGTCGCAAGACCACAGTGTTTAAAGGGTCACCGACTCTGTTAGACTTTAACAGAGTACTGAGTCTGAAGACAGCATTTCTGTCTTCCCAAGACAGTTCATCTGTCCTTAACGCTAAGATTGTCTGCCCTCTTTGAGATGTGACAAGCAAAATTAAGACCGCTAGTTTCAACGATAACTTCTTAAGTGACAAAGAACTGTTATCCCCCCAACTTTTGAACAACTTGAATACCTTTGTAACGTCCCAAAACGTGTCATACCTTGGTCCACTAGGTCTATCTTCGTATGTACCCTTCACCATATGGCAAATGTTTGGATGTTGCCCAATAGGCGCCCCATCTACCTGTGGTAACAGGGTTCCCAAAGCACACCGTGCCACATTCATAACTCCGTGACCTACTCCCGAGTCATACAAAGTTCTCATAAATTTACACACTTGTGGCATAGTGCCCTTCATCCAGTTATAACCCCGTTCAACACAGAAAACTATCCATTTGTTTATGTAAGTCGTATAAAGTTTCCTTGTAGATGGTCTCCAAGCTTTTATCATAAGGTCAATGGAAGCCTTGTCATACCCTTCCTTTTGGAGGCGTCGCCTCAGAAAAGGAAAGCTATAATTGGTAGACTTCCTATGAACTGTAGGCTTGTAGGGGCCCCATGAGGTAGTAGGTTGTTCTTTCTCTTGCGGAACCGTACGTAGTCCACCGCATACTTGTGGGCTTTTGCCTTCCAGGGTTGACTCTCCCAATCCGGCATCACGAGGATTGCCCTTGCTCCTGCCCTCAATATGCGTTGAAGCACCCGGCCTGCAATGCTGAACGGAGGAAAACAATATAAGAGCTTATTAGGCCATGTGAATGAGAAAGAGTCAACTTTCCATGCTTCTGGTTCTGGCCTACGTGACACAAAACATTGAACTTTACAATTTGTTCTAGAAGCGAACATGTCCACCTGAGGCCTCCCAAACCTTTCACAAATGATTTCAAAAATTGAGTCATTTATCTCCCACTCAGTCTCATCTTGGAAATGGCGTGACTCATGATCAGCGATGACATTATCCACTCCCGGCACATGAGCCGCTGTCAACCAGATCCCTCTAGACTCACACCAGTTCCAGATGTTTCTTGATACCAGATTACACATTGGAGACTGCAGCCCTCCCATATGTCTCACATATGCAAGTGCCGTGGTATTATCTGTCATGACCCTAATATGAGCCCCTCTCACTTTACACAACGATTTTAGCCCATATTCTATTGCCATGGTCTCGTGGATGTTGGTGTGGAAGTCCACCTCAGAAGGAAGCCATCTGCCATTAGTTCTGACATTCCCCCTGTGTGCACCCCAGCCGTCATCCGATGCATCCGTATACAATTCAAACTCTGGTGGACCTACATCCAGTGCCTTCTTAGCAGTTGGTATGCTGGCTTGCCACCATAGTATGTCCTGTATAGCATCCTTGGAAAGTACCATTTTTGCATCAAAATTCCCTTTTCGGTAGGCTAACCATTCATTCTTGCATTTCTCAAGTCCTTTAATATGTGCAGGCCCATATTGAACTCCTGCCGAGTAAGCTACCATAAGACCTATGAGAGATGCAACCTCCCTGATTTTTGGCTTGACTTTCCCCAGCAGCAAGTAGGAATCTGACATGAATTTGTCTACCTTCTCCTGAGTTGGATATATAGACATATCCACAGAGTCAATCCAAAAACCCAAGAAGATCACCTTTTGCGAGGCTACAAAGGCTGACTTATCTGGGTGAATTACAAAGCCTAACCCATCCAGGGTTTCACACACTCTTCTGATAGATTGCTCACAACCTTCTTTTGACTCATGCATGATAAAAGAATCGTCAATGTAGGGGAAACAGATGTGTCCCTCCTCCCTTAGCTTTGCGAAGGGGGGAGTGAGCAACTTAGTGAATACTCTTGGTGCACATGAAAGACCGTTTGGCATCCCTACAAACTGGTAGAGGACCCCATTCCACCTGAACTTCAGAAATTTACGATAATCTTCTCGTACAGGAATAGAGTAATAGGCATCCTTTAAATCTACACTCCCCATAAAACAATTAGGGGTGACAAGGTCCACAGCAGTTTGTAGGGAGGCCATCTTAAAATGCTCATACATGACCTGCTTGTTCATATCTGTCATATCCAATATAAGCCTGTAATCCCCATTGGGCTTGGGACGCAGGAAAACATTGGAGATGAATTCGCCCTGTTCATGTACTGTAAACTCAATAATACCTCTAGCTACCATTTTATCTACTTCCTTATCCATAAATGCCACCTCTACCGGATCAAGTTTATATGGAGGAGGCACCCAGTCCTGGGATGGTAAGGCATTAAAGTCAATGGTGACACCCTGAGACATGGCTAAGATCCAAGGGTCCTTGGTGAGTTTAAACCAAGCATCAGCACACTTCAGAATGTTACCCCCTTGAAAGGATTGGACAGTGTTATGTAGTGGGAAGGGACTCACCTGCCCTACTTGGGCCCCTTCTTGGAAAAACCCTGTTGGGCTTGCTGCTGCTGACCTTGGCCCTGCGGACGAGGTGCTTTGAAGCGGTAACCCTGGCCTTGTGTCTGGTAATTCTGAGAGTAAGTCTGCCTGTAGCCATGAGCCACTTGAAATCTCGGCTGAGCGTACTGATGGCGCGGAGCAGGGTAGCGGCCCCTAGGGCCCTGGACATAGTAGTGGTTCTGTCCATAAGGGTGTCTAGGCCCCCAGGCTTGAGCAGGTGCTGTGCCCATGACCTTCTGCCTCTTCGACTGGGAATGAGAATCCTGCGGCCCCGGGCGTTTGGACGCTAGAACCTTGTCTGAGATCTTCTTGTCCTCCTCAGCTTGTTTAATACGAGCCTCCAGGTTGCCCCCAAAAAGCCATTGTGGGTCCCCATCAATGTTGGTCTTAGTGAGCGCCTTAGCATAGGGCTTAGCAAGGAAAGGTTTTAGCAAGTCCCTCCTCTTCACCGATAGCCCATTGCATACATTGACCAGTAGTCTGGTTGCCTTATTAAAATCCCTTCCAAAGGCATCCAGTTGTTGGTCCTCGGGCCCTTTCTCCAACATCATCGAGCCTAACGGTGCCATAGCTGCAATGGCCGAGACCACCCCTTTCTGCAGGGTCTGAAGAGATACATCCAGCATACGGACTGCCGCATTCTTGGAAAGTGCCTCAGAGTTGAAAATTGCTTCCTCTAACTTAGGTGCTACCAGTCTCTGCACATTTGAAGGCCTAGGAAAATCTTTAGCCGCTTTCTCCAAGTCCTGGGCAATATAAGTCTCTTCAAAATAGGAATTGATGGCATCGGAGAGGGCTTCATGTACGGTGGGGCCTTCCTTGGTTAGTTCCGCTTTTTCCCGTCTGTAGGACTGGATACTCTCAGCTAAGCTTCCAGTTAGCCCCTTGAGATGGTCTAATGGAGGTGGCTTAGCCTTTGACGACTGTGCCTCAAAATCACCTTGCACAGAAGCCACTTCCTCCTCATCATCAACGACTGACAACGCATGTGTCTGTCCATGTGGTCCTAGCACCACATAACCCTGACCTTCCTCCTCTACTGGTTCACACTGGTAGGCCATGTGATCCATACCATAGGCATAATCCATCGGCTGATAAGGGTCCTGATAGTAATCATAACCCTGCTGGTAGTAGGGCATAGGAGGAGCCCATCTTTGAGGTGGCTGCTGGACCAACAGCACAGGAGCACTGGGAGTCTCAGTAGTTTGAACTTCAGGCTCCTTCTCAGAGTTTACTGAACTCACAGTGTCTTTCTCAGCACCCTTATCCTTAGAATGCCTAGATGAAGATCTAGCAGAGCTGGAACTTGAGTTCTTATGTGACTTCTTCCCCTTCTCCACAGCAGTGGGACTGGACTGAGATGTACTTGCCATCCTGGAAAAAGACCAGAAATAAAAAGATTATATACTAGCTGCCAATCGATATGTACTTAGAGCAGGACAAAATACATGTACCTGGAGCAGACCCGCTTAGCGGTAACGGCGAAACTCGCCGAGCGCTATGTACTTAGAGCAGGACTAGAAAAAACGTGTACCTGGAGCAGACCCGCTTAGCGGCAACGGCGACACTCGCCGAGCGCTATGTACTTAGAGGAGGACTAGAACCGTGTACCTGGAGCAGACCGGCTTAGCGGCAACGGCGACACTCGCCGAGCGGTATGTACTTAGAGCAGGACGAGATACATGTACCTGGAGCAGACCCGTTTAGCGGCAACGGCGAAACTCGCCGAGCGGTATGTACTTAGAGGTATACTTTAGGTAGCTCCCGCGTTGTCCTACTCTAAGTACGCAGGTACAACAGCGCTGGTGCTCGGCGAGCCCCAACGGACAATTTTTCGATCGATATCGACAAAAACTGCCCGAAAAAGTGCAAACTGAAGGCAAAAGGGGTGCCAAACATCAGGGAATGCTCAACAAACCCTGTTAGATCCCTGTATCGAGAGAATTCCAGCGGAATTCCTCCAGGAATTTGTAAAAGTGTAAATTCTCTCTACGGCCCGCCGACACGACGACCGTCTTTGAGAGAAAACTTTATTTTCTAGCGCTAAAAAGGTACCCCAGCGGCGTAACCTTGGCCAGAAGGAAAACAAGAACAAAAACCCTTAAAATAGGGCAAAAACTGCCCAGAAAAGGGCAGTAAAACGGGTAAAACCGATCAAAAACTCACCTGGAAGTTTGAAACCGTCTGCCAAACACGGACGCTCGATCCAAAACTGTCGTCACGTGACCGGCTTCGGTCGTATCTCATCGGTTACGGAAATACCCGAGGTATTCCCGAGGTAAAATCAAGGATTTATTGGACTTATTTAAGGAATTACAAGCAATCATAACTGTCTTGACATTTCTGTCAAATACTATTTTTCAAATGTACTTTATTACAGTTTTACTTGAATCTTGCCACTGAATCTCCACAGATAAACTTCCCACACAAGAAATAACCTCTTCTATCTGATCAGTCATTGGCAGGGGTCTCAACTGGTTATCAGTTACAATTTCACAAGCATTGGTATTGCAGGCATTTATCACAGCTTAAATACTAAGGGTTATTATCTTTAAAGTTAAGCAGTAGACAAAACTATCTTGGAAGGACCCTCACAGACATGCGATTGCACGAGACCTTGTTTCAACTTAAAGTCCAGTATGAGTTGATGAGATAGGATTAGAACTAAGTGCATGAATTTCGTGTGTGAAGTCGACCCTGTGGGTGAACATATATTCGGCTTAGTTGAGTAAATTAAACATGGTGATTTATGTTTATCATGGGTAAAACTATCATTTTTTTTATATATCTGATTAAGTCCCATTTCAAGGCACGTCTACAAAGATCACTCTAGTGAACCCATAGTGGCATTACTCTTGTTAATGACGTCACTGGAGGTATGAAGTGACCCCAACATGTCCCCCACGTTATCTACCCGAGGTGACAAACCATCCTTATCTACTTCTCATCTGTTGTTACTACAGAGCTAGTAGCCATAGGATAGGGAAATAACGTCTTTTACTTGTGGATTTTTTTTTTTAAACAAAAGTTGGGCAAGTAGGGATGTGGAAAAAGAAGGTGGGGTTGATTTATAATTACGCACAGGAACAATATGGTTGTCTAACCTGAACATTGCTATCTTGTATCCTATGGGGAACATGGTAGACACCGTATGGTCAATTACAAGGACAAAATGGCAGTCATAGGACGGCCAATTAAAGCACTAGTATTGCCCAGAGGGACAAGATGGCCGACGTAGGATGACCTGTTACAGCACAACTTACCCTCTTATCTCATGTGACCGTCACGTGACACGGCCCGTTATCACATGACGTACTATCAGCCAATCAGGTGAGGTTTTAATGAATCCCGGCTACATCTAATACCGTATCGGTAAGATCAGGTTTTATGTCGGCATTGACAAGAGGGGTGTTCTTTTATAGTCGTGGCAGTAACTTTTATTTATTCTGCTTCAGGATATAACTATGGCTGACAATGTGAAGATTATCAATGCCCAGAAGAAGTTTGAGGAGTAAGGAAATTGAACAGCCTTTGTTGGGGCTGTATAAAGTTTAACGCTGAAGAAAAAGGGGGATAAGGGAATGGTTATAGCATGTTAGGTTTATTGGAGAAGGAGATGGATGGGATTGTATCTAGGATATGAGGTGATCATAAGCCTAATCCCCCTCACCCCCTCCTCCTCCCCGCCCATCCTTCAAGGACCCTCCCTTAATCCATCCCTCAATCCATCCCACTGTCTCTACACCGTGATTTACATATTCTAAGACGTCACCCTCCCTGATCATTTCACTTGCAGATCCCCTCAGACTCTACCATTCACACCCTTGTATGGCGAGAAGAAATCCTACAGAATTCTCTTGTTGTGTTTGCAATGCAGGCTCCTCTTTTTTAGCATTCCATACTCGGGGAACAATTCCCTTTTGTGTCAAAGTGAATTCATACAGGGTAAGGCTGGTGGTATAAACTGTGGCTGTGTCCCCTGTGGGGGATATAATACACTTTGTGACAAGTAAACGTCCTGTGGGTGGTAAAATAACAGGCTAATCTGGGACCTTACATTGGTCACCAACTCAAATTGGCTCCACCAATCCACACTGTATGGGTCCTCCACCTAGTATAGCTAACTTTTCACGACTTAATCTATTTTCAACACCACTGAAAAAGACTGGAACACTGTCCTATAAAATAGGCATTTATTGTAACTGCACATGGCGATTTTCTGTTACAATAATTATGAAGAAAGGATACATTTGTTTCCTGGAATAGATATAAAAACAGTTTCACTAAAAGCATATTGGCATCATGTTGGTATGTCGGTAATTCCAGTAAATTACTATATAGCATACCAAATGGTGTTTCTATGGGTATACAAACTTTGTGTTTGTCTATGATTTCAAGAAATCTCTAGTGCAATATAATTCTAATCACATATATACATGTAGTCATTTCAATTTTCCTGCCTGCCACTTTAAGAACATTTCTATAAACAATATGAACAGGGATGAAATTATTTACATTTGATGATAATGAACAGGTTAACACATGTTTCGCTTTAAATGGTAATGTATGAACTGATGGATCACTCTTCATCTCTTTTGGATTAATAATCACAGTTTTGTGTGGGGCATGAGTTAGTAACATTACAATATTCAGCTTTGAATAGCTAAGACTCATTAGGTCTTTAATCGTAAGTGAGTTCACTGCCTTCTATATCTCTTGTATATATTTCTCCTTCATACCTTTCATATCTGTACCATTTCGCTTTTTGATCTCCTTTTTGAATTTTTCCTTCACTGTTATAAAATGGCAGCCTATGCACTGCTGCATGGTAGAAGTGACCTTGAGTGCATTATAGGAGTACAGTGCACACCTGAGCAAGGTCACCATAGTTGTAAACCAGTCAAGTACCATTAAATGGTCTAGATACCTTGATTGGGTACTTGATTGTTTGGTAGGAAATCTACAACGGTTTATAAAGACAATAGACAACTCCTTCTTCACATCTTGACTGCCTGTTGTCCTATAATGCACTCAGATGCATTCGTGCATTATAGGACAACATACAGTCTTGATGTGAAGAAGGTCGTTGTCTATTCTCTAAATATATACTGGACCTCACATGGTAATTCGTTCCACAATTTTATACCTCTATAAAGTGGACTTTTTTTGAATGATTGAAGTCTATACCACCTTTCAAAGAAAACTATCTTATCATTCTGTCTTGTCCTCCTATCTGTATAAGTATACAATTCCTCTAAGAGCATAGGAATCAACCATGATGATGAGATATTACAGTTGTATGCAAGTGTGCTTATAAGTATGAAAACACTTATTCCTAAGAACCGCCGTGTGTTGATGTGGAAATGCCTATCAGAAAGAACAGGAGAAGGACTGTGGGAAAATAACTCTTAGCAAGAACACAAGTATGATTGTGTGTATTTTCTGTCATCCCATGAGTGATGCTCAAGCCATTCACAATACTCCTGAGCTGAATACGAAAGGCTTGGATTTAAACTGAACATGAACTAATATTCAATCTAAGACATTTTTTCAAGTCAATCACTTCAGGGTGCCAATTGGGCATTTGCTCGTCCAATTCGTCAAAGTAAAAACCTGTTCTCCATATGGGAGCATGTATTCAGATGGTAATGTAGGGTTGACGATGTTCTGCTGTCAATTGGCTATGGAGGAGGGTGAGAAAAGAAGGACCTTTGTGAATAATGGCAGTCAGGGATTGGTCATAAAGGCATTGCTTGTATTGCCTTTGGTTAGTTGCTCTAGTTTCAAATGCCTTGACGCCGAGAAATTGCTCCAGGAAAACCATTTGTAAACAGAGCAATTCCAAACTGCAGACGCCTTTACAGCGTTTACCATAGATATAGTTAACATTGTTTCCAAAGTTCTATAAGGATCCTTTCCAGATTCTAGTCCTCTAAGAAATCCAGTTATAATATCCCTTAAATATATTAATCATGATGCTCTTTCATTTTTAATATTCCTGACCATAACTACAGGGTAGTGCTAGATTTTAATACGAGATACCAGCCTCTAACAAGTTGATAATGACAGTGTTTCAGTCTGTTGTTGTAGCTGTTGCCCATCATCTACTAGTCTGCACTACAACCATCTATCAGGCACCATGGGTGGTCTTTTTGCCTGCCTTTAACACTTTTAGGACCGGATGATGCCCTAAGGTTCACGTTCCTACTGTCGTCATGAGACATTAATTGATATATGCAGTGCTGGCGAGTCTACTCACAAGAGCTGCATTTGTGGAAGGGTCAGCATGCCTACCTTTAGGGAGAGTATCAACCCTGGAGGGACAGCATACACAATGGGTGGAGGATAAATTGGCGAGTAGACTCATCCAAGGCTGCATTCATGCATCATGACACCAATGGGCAGGATGCACTACATCAGGATGCGGCACTTAAAGTGCTAATACAACTAATAGCCCCTCCATTAGTCTCCCACAATACCTCATCGCGCTCCACCAAAAATATGTCCCACTTCCGCTCCTCCCTGAGTGCGTTTACATGTAGTATGCACACACCGGAAATAAGATGGCAGCCAGCACATTTCCGGTTCCGGTCCTAGGCATGACGGGAAAAACTCTGTTTCGGTCGGTTAATCATGTGACCTACCTGTAAGTTATGTTGTAGGTGATGGGAGGCAGGACGACAGACAGGAAGTCTGGACGCTGAAGACATGCAAAGATTGAGGGATTGCCAGAGATGTGCTCAGGAAGAGGGCATTGCTAGGGAGGAAGAGAGGCAAGGAGGGGGAGGAGAGGGAAAGGAAGGGCGGAGGGAGAGAAGGAACATATGAGATGCTAGCAAAGATGGGAGGAGAGCGAAAGAAGGAAGGAGAGTGGGCAGGGAAAGGAAAGAGTGAATGTACTTTTTCAAATACATTTAGCTTTCCTCACGGGAAAGCATGTATCAATATAATAAGGAATGTCTGTGGCTTGGGCAGTAATCGGTGGTATAGGAGCACTCAGCATAATTTTCAAATAGAATTATCGGTAAGGTTCTTCATTAAAACGACACAATGTTAATTATCTACACAAGTGATGGTGATTGGTATGGCCAAATAGTGCTAATCATGTTACGTTGTGGAGAAGCTAATGAGAGAGATACTATAAGAACTAAGTTACACAATAGATGGTCCCTGTACAAGTGATTAGGTATTTTTAATGGTACTGTGATTGTCGTAGGCATTTCCACATCTTTGTCACCTATAACCAAAACCAAATGTTTAGAAACATAATCCCCCTTTTCTACTTAGGGCTTTCCTCTTTTGTACGTCTGACCAAGTGACCTGGCACTCTGAGATTGACTTGTCTAAGGCCATAGCCGTCCCTGAGGGACCCCCTGCTACATCACCAATGTGTATCTCTCTCCCCTGCCTCCTGCCCCTTGGCGCCTTGGAGTCAAAGATCAGTAGGGCAGGGGTGCCCCTTGACTACAGGGCCTCCTCACACACTGACCTACTGATCACCACCTATACATGTGTTAGCCATGCATAGGTGCAGGCACATGGGACCCTTAAGGTTTAAAAGCAGTCCTGGTTCATATATATAAAGGCTGCATCGCCATCATAGCCCAAGGGAACGTCATTAAAAAGAGGTAAATTAAATCTATGGTGCCCGAAATTAATTGGAATGGGCCGTCGGTATTTCATTTACCGGTAGGCTTATAAAAGGGACTTCCACCCCTTCCTCATCTGCGGACTACATCTTCCCTTCCCTCCACATACCTCCAAGCACACCGCCTAGTCTATGTGTCCATTCATCCTACCCTGGTTTTCTTTCCCCTTCAGTGGTGGATTTAGACGGGGGGCGCCCCCTCCTTTTCCCCTGTACTTTAGAGTTTGTTTACCTATTTTTACCCTAGAATTTAGCCAAAATTAGGTACTAAATAAGGGGCGCGCCCCCTCCTTTTCAAAATCCTGGATCCGACCCTGCCCTTCCCTGTACCTTCAGAGTCCCTTTATGCGGCATGCCCTTTCCATCATCTGTGCCCTATCCCCTAGATCAGGGCCTGTATCAGGGAGATCACGGCACCACAGGTCGCCACCAAAACCCAATTTCATGGCCCACCTGCGGCACAGGGTATCACACAAACTGCACCGGACACGGGGATACAGGCCACGTGTAGGAGGGAGGAGGGGTGTGGGGTAGGGTGGGAATGGCTATAGGACTGGTGGTAAGGTTGAGTTATTAGGAATCAGTTAACCATAATAATAGTACCTCAGGTCGGGTTGGGTATAGTTGTGCATTGTGATGGTCTCAGAGGGGTGAAGAGTGGTACAGCTGCTGGAAGTGAGGATGGGTATTGGGGAGGCTGTGAAGGGAATCGTTGGACTCTACAATAAACTGATATAAAGATTACTACAGGGATGAGCATGATGGGTGGGTTTACTTAAAACACTATTCTAGTCTCTAAGCCCCCCCCCCCCTATATCTCCAGAGATGCCACTCACTGGCCGACAAAAACCAGGAAAACTAGACTTTTGGAAACATTTTCCCAGGAATTTAATATAATTTAATACAGGAATCTTAGAATGAAAACCAGGAATTCCTGGTAAACCAGGAAAAGTGGCATTACTGTATCTCAAACCCGATGGTCTTTGAACTATAGCCCTAAGCAGTGTCTTGTTGTCTCATGCGACTTACAAATGCCACACTCGAGTTACATCAACTTTTGTACCATTATACTACTAACATGGACACCCTGTTACAACCCCCCTCCCTATATACTACTGAATGGACATCCTGGTGCAACCCCCACTCCCTATAAACTACTTACATGGACACCCTGGTACAACCCCCCTCCCTATATACTACTTACATGGACACCCTGTTACAACCCCCCTCCCTATATACTACTGAATGGACACCCTGGTACAACCCCCCTCCCTATATACTACTTACATGGACACCCTGTTACAACCCCCCTCCCTATAAACTACTGAATGGACATCCTGGTGCAACCCCCACTCCCTATATACTACTTACATGGACACCCTGTTACAACCCCCCCCCCCTCCCTATAAACTACTGAATGGACATCCTGGTGCAACCCCCACTCCCTATATACTACTTACATGGACACCCTGGTGCAACCCCCACTCCCTATAAACTACTTACATGGACACCCTGGGACAACCCCCCTCCCTATATACTACTGAATGGACACCCTGGTACAACCCCCACTCCCTATATACTACTTACATGAACATCCTGGTACAACCCCCCTCCCTATATACTACTTACATGGACACCCTGGGACAACCCCAACTCATTATATACTACTAATATGGACACTCTGATACAACCCCCACTCCCTATTTACTACTAGCATGGACACCCTGGTACAATCCCACTCCCTATATACTACCATGGACATCCTTAACTCCCTATAGTATATATGCTACCGTAAATTCTGTCGCATTAGCCCCATCCACGACTTTGGGAGAGCTTAAGAGCCATAGCCAAGGGTTTAACATTGGCATTTCAGTGCTTTCTTATAGTGTAAATTACCCTCGTATAAGCCGCTCCCCAACTTTCGGCTGTTCCTCTAAGCCTAATTTTTTGGAGTTGCTTGCCTCGGAGCGGCTGGGAGTGCAGCGACCATAGCAACTTCATTAAGTTTTCGGTTTGTCAGTGATGTCACAGTCACCTTATGACGTATTTGTGACGTCATATGTCGGCCGTGACGTAATATGTCGACCGCAGAGTGGCAAGTAGTGCAGGAGGGATAGGAGTGGCAACTCCTATCCGTGGTCCTTGCCACATTTTTCTTATTTATTTGGATTCTGGTATTAGCCGCAGCTTATACGAGAGAATATATGGTACTAACATGGACATCCTGGTACAACCCCCACTCCCTATATATTACTAGAATGGACATCCTGGTACAACCCCCACTCCTTATATACTACTATCTAATCCCATTATACTACTCCACTATATACAATTGTTGCTGGCTCAAAATCTGTTTCATTCATATTGAAATGAAAGACAGCGTACTGACAAACCATCCAGAGCAAAGAGCACAGTAAATGATACCATTTAGCCCTTGTTTGAACCAGTGAGTATAGTTCTGCACCATAATGGATTAGAAACAAATCGTCATACTTTATGACCAAAATATACAACTATCTACTCCTAGCTCTATTATCGACTAACACTATATTACCATTAGCACCATCCAAGTCCCCAAAGTAGAAATCATCCCCCCCATCTCCCCAACCAGCCTTTACAGAAGTAATCCCATCAATATCCTACATAAAATGCTATTATGTGCTGTATTATTGGATATAGCATGGTGGGTAAGTGGGCCCATTCATCATGTATAGCGCTATAAGCTATAAACAAGCCGCGCTGCGCCTCATAGATCACAGCACATTAAGTGGCCTAAGTCATTTAGCGACAAGCGCCCCCCATAAGCAGCAAACCATGGCCAATAAAAAGCATCACTTGTCTTCTAGGGTCCTTTTTACTGCGTTACTACCCACGTGTGGCATCAAAATGGATGAACTGGTTAAGTGTCTTGAGGATTTATAGTTTATGATGGGAGATGTGCTGCTATCACATTATCTATGGTAGGCACATGGGGATAGGGGTATTGATAAGAGTGCTGTAATTAGTCAACATGTACAGGATGTATTTATCCCCCCCTCTCCCACCATATGTACTCATGAGCACACAAAAAAAAAAAAAAAGAAAAAAAAAAACATTAAGGGGAGACACTTTTCGAATGCTAGAAGTTTTTCTATCACAGTGCCAGCAAGAAGGATACATACAAGTGTTTTTGGTTCCAGCCCTTTCCAATCAGTACTTCAGAATTTTAAATTTACTTTACAAACGCACATCTTTTGTCTCTCTGGCATAGACGCATACCGTTATGCGGGTATATTTGACCAGATCATTGCCGTGAGATTCCTCTGAAAGTTACTTGTCAGCATATTCACAATCCCTCCCCACTCAATATGGGGATTACTTTACAGCGCTTGTGATAGTTGCATAGGCGGGGGTTGAAAGTCATAATTACTGTTCCTATATATTATAAGCCCATTGTGGAGCATTGAGTGGGTGTGATAAAGGAGCCACAGTCAGCTCTGTTTACGTCCACCTGGTTGATAATTTATAATCATATTGAGTATCCAGAATAGAAACAGTGTCTATCAACATATCAAATGCAGCTGCAGAAGAGGAAATATTAAGTTTGCTTTTTAATAGAAGTAAATATTGACAAGATTCTGAAGTACAACAACCTATATACTAGTGCATACTTTCCTGCTATCGAGAAACATGGGGGGGGGGGAGGGGTTATTTATCTGAAAGCACTTAAAGGTAGGGGTACAGGCTAAGGATAGTTGTTCCCAGACAGAAGGAGACCTGAAACAGTTCTTGGTAAAGCTATGGCCCTATACTACACCTACACAGCAGCCCTGTCTGTGAGTTTCTAAGAAGCCCTCTCATAGCCCTGTGTAGCGTCCACACCCACACAGGACCAGGCCAGACATATGGGCTCTACTACCTAGGTCAGAATGTCCCATCTGATATCCAGGACAAAAGGGCTATCTATGCCTCTCATGACATAGGCCTTGATGGCTTCCTTATATCTAACCCGGTTATAAATACAACGATGCAGGAGGCCCTCACTAGTGTTATCGTGTGCTGAGGACAGACTGAAGAGTCTTGCTGACTTGTCTTGTTGGTAGAAAGGAGCCTGTATCATGTGGATGAGATATATAGATAGAAGGTGTACAGCACAGAGTGGGTTAAAAGGCTATCAGGAATACAGTTAGGTTATCCTGATCACTGAGAATATGAACCTCCATCGTATTAGTCAGTACATTAAGAGAGCTATAGCGACCAGTAGGGGGTCCATAGCTGTAGGGGCAAAGAGGATGGTTACCACATCAGACAGCATCTTACAGGACATCTACAACCACTGTCATCATCTCTAATCCAGCCCCACCTCCTTCAGGGTATCACCCCAGGGGCTGGCCATCATTAAGGCCTTATCCTATTAGGATGTAGGGTAGATCATGGGGGGTGTAGGAAGCAGGGAGCCCCCCCCCCCATCCCACTTTCTGAATCAGAGACCATTACTTTCCCTGTTTAGTCTCTAGGGTTATTGCCAACCTTGGAAATACATTTCTTAGGAAATCGGTCTCTGCACAGCCTTCCTTGTCTTTAGATGGGAATATTGTGGTTTCCTATCTCTTCCTTCAGTCCATACATAGTTATAGCCAAGTCAAGTGGACAATTATTATAGAAGAGTTTGGTTCCAAAACGCAATAAACGCCATTTTGAAAAAAAAGAGAGGCAAATATTTCAAAGGCCTATAGATCAAAGAGAGTTAAATGTAATGCAAAAACCCTTTTCTTCGGAAAATATATTTTTAGGCTGTGCGGAATGTATTTAGTACAGATTTTATCATGAAAACAGTAAAACTTACTTCATGATAGTACTACAAAGATGGGTATATGCTGAAAATCTGGAACGGATTTGTTGCGTTTTGGAACCAAACTCTTCTATAATTATAGCAATTAGACATGGAGATTAGACTGTACCACTTGTAAACTAATTATGTATTATTTGTGACAAGTCCATCACTGGTCCAATCAACTACCTATTTAGACGACGTGCTCAAGGGACCTCCGGCTAGCAACCATCAGGTCCTGCGTAAGGCCTTTAAGGACTGCATAGTACATGGATGCACCAATAATTCATCATGCAAAAATTCAGTCTACTTGCCAGGTCTGCAATCCTGCATCAGGCTGACCATGGTTGAGGTTTAGAAGCTGATACTCTTCCTTCCGGCAGTGGGTATGATGTACAAAATACAGTGCCGCATAGATACATCATGACAACCAAGGAACATGAACCTGGAGACATCATGCAGCATTAAAGGGTTGTTAGAGATGGTGGTGAGTAGCTCATAGAGCAGCTCACAGTAGGAGTCACTCAGAGCCCCTCAGCTGCTGTTATATGTGGAACAACAGCAGATAAAGACCTCCCCTTCCCTCCACCACAGGCTATATAAACTACAATACTTGTTGTACTCTACTGGGAGAGACAAAAATGGGTGCGGGGGCAGATTAGGAGGGAAAGAGGGAGGAGTTTAGCCGGTAGGGCGCTAGGCAGGGAGGCAAGAGAGGAATCTACAGGCTAGGGGTACTAGGCATGGACCCCCTTAACTGAGACTGAAGAGCTGATTGAGAGCATTTTGGGAACAAATGCCAATCAGCAGAGCATCCTTACTATAGTTAGGAGACTTGGTAAGAACTAAATCAGTCCTGTCAAACAGAAAAATAGGAAAAAGGTTGGACGCCAATTGTTGCCCATAAGAAACTCTTTGATATTGATTCCCAGTGGGATATCAGATTTAGTCTGGACAAATGTACCACCCCCCGCCGGTTCAGATAAGCTGCACTTAAGAAGCCTTTATTGGCCACGTAATATCTCGAACAACTCTGTTCTAGTGATGTACCAGTGCGGTGCTGCCTAGTACACCCGTCAACATCGCTATACTACATCATACTAGCTTTAAACCTGTAAGGTCGGCATGATGCATGGGTGTGGCCCTGGGGAGAGGTCCTCAGAACATGACACCTAACGGGCATAGAACATTAAAACACTCTGCGACCATTAAAGAGATAACTACAACAGATTCTAATCTTACACGTTTCTGGGTAACGGGGTGTCATGTCTTGCGTCCTCTGCCTCGAGTAGACGACAACTAACCAACTTTTATGTGGAAAATGCTTTTATCCCGTCTGGCTTGGGTTCTTGTGCCCTCTGGTCACGTGATCACGATGGCGCATGCGCAGTGATTGCAGTGGGCCTCCTGACGGAGTCTAATGACAGTAATGACGTCACTTCCCGTCTCTCAGACGCTGAGTCTAACAGCAGACGACAACAGTCCGAGAAACATGGTCAAGGTCAATAAAAACAGATCAACTCTGATGGGTACGACTTGATCTGCATTATTTTGTTAGACGGTGAAGCTAGGGCGATCCGTCCTTCTTTCCGCACACACTGAACACCTTTGCCCTTAACAATGATGACGTGGATCAGCTATATTCGTGAGTTTTAAGATCAGGCTACTTGTAATGTTAACTCCAACGTGAAGCCTTTGCTCAACATTGCTCTACACCTATAAGTTGCCCTACACCTCGTCATCTTAAACTCACTATTGGTATATACTACATCTATAACCCATAGTAAAGGTGTAGATCATCGCAGTAGGGCCTATTACTCTAACTGGACCTCAATTAAAACAAACCTTGTAAAGGCAACCGGGCCCATCTTTACTCTCCCATGGATGCTGTCTCGCCCACTGTATAGCTCTAGGCAATAACTTAAGCTGTTGCTGGCTTCCTTTCCCGTCAGCAGACGATTGGGACAAACTCACGTCTTCATGTCCACGGTGACGTCAACCAACAGTAGCTTAGTGTTTTAGTTGACCACCAGAGGGCTGTCATTAGGAGAACATGCCTTCCGGTAAGCCAGATATAAGGGCTGTAAAATCAGCCTAATCAGTTTAGGATTGCGGCTAGGGTGGGCGTCTAGCCTAGAAATCTAACATTGTCTACTCAGCACAGCCAGACATACATAGTGCTGAATTGAGTTGAGGTTCTCATAGACTTTCAATTAATCTAATATTTCATAGGTCATGAAAAGCTATGGTATAGATAATGAGGTGACATCCTTTTTATGCAAATTGTACAACTATTTCTAAGGAAAATCCGTGGGTCAGACTACATAAGCAGGAGTTCTACAAATACTGTAACATGTTGACTTTGGGAGGGCAGGACCTAGGCTGGAATGTGTGTCAAAGGAGAGGGTGAAATTCAGGCCAATTGAAGTTAAATGGTGCATATTATGCTGCTTACAGCCATGGTGACAAAGTGCAGCTTTAGCAGTGACAGATAAGGAACCTGTGCCCAATACATCAGGATTAGAGCAGTGTGGGACTAGTCCTGTGTGACAAGTGTCATCAATAATACCTCAAACACCGCACTAAGCAGGATTAACATCTTTAATGAACAACACACTTCTTGTAGGATGCTGTTTTGTTAGATGGGAGAGGTGGGGGTTGTTTTGCTAGTTTGTGCACAGGGGCCTCATCTGAACAGAGGTCTCAGTACAGCACGGTTCTGGATTTCTCTGAAACCTAAAATCTCTCACTAAAAGGCCTAAAGTAAGTGTAGTCTAAGTCCTGTGTAAGCAAAGGGACTGCATTGTAACAGCTTTGTATATTGGCTACATTGTCCAAATAATGTTGTTCTCTTGTTGTTTTTTTAAAGAACTGAGCTTTTACCGTATTGCATGTATCCATGCATGTTGCAATGGCCTGACTGCCTATTGGCAACAGCCCAGGTCTTGGCAGCTTACCTAGACCTGGTCACCTGGTTTTGAATGATTCTGTCTGTACTTTATGGATACTGGAGGTTGGCAACAGCTACAGGAGGTAAGCGGATCAGAAACCCTACATAAAGACTAATAGCCATGGACGACTGTCTTCTGTTCTGTAAATGCTATTAACCAAGATGAACTTCTGATAAAGCTAATTAATTAGTTCTGCAATGAAGCACCACCAACTACATCTATGATAAGACAATCATCTTGGCAGTAAAAGGCTGTTATCCATATTTAATACCATATAATTGAAGCCAGATGGAATGAGAGTAATTGCCTTTGAAGCAGCATAAGTATATTCAGAAGCAGTCCAGATGAGAAAATAATTTTACAATTAGTAGGCTTTATCTTCTTGAAGCTAACAAGACTAACCATGCCTACATTGTAACACTGGTTGGTACTTTAGCAATGTCTCCTGACGTTATCAATTCAAAACTGTCCTAACTCCCTGCCACTATTCCTCAACCCACACTGTAATAAATAACTGTTGAATCTACAAGGGATCCTTGTAAAACTGAACAGAGAACCACCATAATTAGATAACAGTGTAGTTTTTATAAGAAACTCCAGGTGGCAGTGTGGTGGTACAAGGAATCTCTACAAAAATAACGACATCTCTGTGAAAATAACAATGGATCTCTGGCAACTTTGGGATGAGGGATCCTTCCTTATTTTGACGACATTTATTTTACAGTGCACCGAATCCAATCTCAACTCAGGAAGATGTCCCGACATAAGAAATGATTTGACTTCATCAAAACACCAAGAAATATGAATCCAATCCACGGAAAGAAGTTATACATTTCAACTTTCTCTCCACTTTTTGAACAATGTTAAATAGTCTGAGTGCTTTAAATTGATCCTTGGTGTCGTGTTGAAATGATGTCAGGTTGGGAAGAGCTGCTAGGGCATTTTTATTAGTTTTATTTATGGATAATGTCAATTGTGGAGTTTGTTGTGTCGGAATTGACTGCTCTAGCCTACTTTCACCTGATATCGGCCTACAGCTCATTAATCTAGAGTAAATACCCTTTTGGCTCTTCATTTCAAACCTGATACCAAAGCCTATACATTTTTCTTTGCCAGAGTAAAATTTGCATGTACTACTTGTACTGCTAGATATGTACTGGTGGAAGGCTGCTGATTATTTGTGGGGTTGCTCATTGCCATCAAATAAGCTGCTCAGGGGTCGGGGCTGTTTTTACACTCATTCATTGCTTGGAGAAGCGAGTAGCTAATAGGTTAGAAGGAGGACTGCCCCTTTTATGGAGTTGCTCATTGTTCTAAGTGGTGAGTAACTCATGCTGGGAAGCTTCTCAAATACAGAGGTACATGTAAGAATTGGAAGAGCTGCTCCTGTTTATGCAGCTGTTCATGGTTCTGAGTAGTAAGAACCCCAAAGGGAGAAGGTAGAGGGAGCTGCTCTGTTTGAGGAGTTGCTCATTGTTGAGATCAGTAAATAGCGTCTATCTGCTCCCCATCACCCCCTCCCTCCCTCTTCCCCACAGTATGGCCATCTACCCCTACAGCAGTACATACCCCTCCTCTGTCATCTCCATAAATACTTCAGCTCATCAAAGTACACACACAGGGGGAGCAGATCAAGGGAGAGCTGTCGGCGAGACGGCGACTTTAATTATAGCGTCTTATAGGTGGGTAGGAAAAAAAGGAGGTAGCGGTGGGTGGGGGATAGAGGGAATGTTATTGAAACCTGTCTCTTACTACTGACGTGTGGTGTTGCTTTGGTTGATGGAACATAGAGCTAGTTCCCTCGTATTACAAATGTACATACTTTTTACAAGAAGTCAGGAACAAACCATCACCGACTCTTCTCGCATTTTCACATCTCTTCTACTATGTGAAAATACCAAATGGAGGGAGAATGGACATTATACTTTGGAGGGGTAAAATCGGGAAACGTGGCATCATTGCTGTTGGTGGTGATGGTCAGGGTTTTGAGGCCATCCTTACCTCTCTGCCTCCACACTAACCTCACCCTGACCAGGTAACCCCCCAACACACAAACATAGCTACACCACCTGGAGTACAAACCAGGAGTACTAATAGAGCCGTATGCCTGATGTGCCTGTCCCCATGCAGGTAGATGAGAGGAGCAGAGGAGGCTGTGGACTACTACTTCTACTATGTTGTTAGTACCTGTTAGTTGGACACCTCTCCTGTCACACACACTGTGACACAGACCTTTCATCTTGTCTCTTCTCTCATGTCCCCAACCTCTGGTCCACCCTAGTCTGTCTTCTCTTACCTCCATACTTCATGTATTTCCTCTTTTTCTTTCGTCCTTCCTCTTATATGCACCCCTCCTCTGTCACTCTACTTAGGTCATGAACTTCCTTGCATTTTTCCTTGTCATTTTCCATAGTTTTGATAATCAGACATAACTCCTCATGTTATTTTAGAGCCATCATATGATTTATTCCTCTTTCAAATATACCTCCTCCTCTCTATCAATCCACTCACAATACTTTCTGCTCCTTTTACACAATGTATATGTGAACTTCTCTTTTTTTCACCAATTCCCTCCCACCTATACATGATTTAGCAATATTTCCCTTTGTTCCCTGCTCCCCCTCTTCCCCTCCCACACGTACAATTCAGAGGTAAAAGCTTCCTCCACCCCCTACGGCCCCCCTCTCTGCAGTCCTCATCGACGCCTTGTAATCACAGGTAATTGTCAGCAGGCCGGCTTTCAGCCTCCTTCTGTGAATTCTGGTTTCAGTTTCGGTAGTGGAGCTTCCCCTTCCGCAGCGAACCGCACCAATTACCAGCAAGAAACTGTAGAATAGATTTGTAAAGACGTGTCTCTAAAGGCTTCCTCTGGACCTGAAAGTGGAATACTAAGTGACTAAAAGTGACTATTATGTATTCTACACTGATTGTGTATTCATAGCTGTTTGAATGTCTATGTGATAGACAAATGGTTTGACTTGCTCAAGTCTTTTGATTCTTGTATATATAAGAGAATCGAAATAAAACTTAAAATGAATCAAATTAAGAACTAAGAACAGCTTAGAGACTGTCTAACAAATGGTTTGCGGATTGAACTGAATAATGGTTGAGAAGAGTCTGAAAGATGGCAACTTTTGTTTATGTAATGGGCACATTATACCAACATTAACAGCCAAGACTGTGTAACGGCACCCTTGGGCATAATGCAGGTTAGTGGTATAAAACAAGCCTGGTAGAGAACGGATGGAGGGGGTACTAATTAGGCACTAGATGATGAGTGCCTTAATGTCTTGTGGGGCGGTAATCAGTGGTGTAGGTTTTACCTGTTAATGACTAATGAGTCACTACACAGGTTCCTCCTGCTACTACTTTGTACTGGAGCGGCTCAGCAACGGAGTGGGCTGCTCTGTGCTATTGCTCAATTATAGGTGAGTGAAAGACTGGGAATTGAATGCGGAGGGGGTGGGGGTGGGCATAACAGGGATGACAAAATGATATCAGGAGTCGCATAGACCGTAATATGGACACCCAGTGGGTTCACCATTTTGAATTTCGCTGGTTGATGGATACCTTGTCCCTGGTTGAAAGCACAGTTGAAATGAGAGCAAAGGCTTTGTTTGGCTGCTGGGTTAGAAAGTTGTTCTTTTATGGCTGCAGTTTTCAGTGAGGCCCAACAGGTGTGTGAGTGTAAATGGGGCAGCACATGTTAGGTAAACACAGTGTTACCTGAACCCTGCTACCTGCAGCCCACAGTTGGCAGCCAGGTGAGCGGAGACAGCTTACCTGTAACCACACCATCTACCTGTATCCACATTGTCAACTATGAAAACAAGCAGTTGATGCAACAGCTACATGTTGATTCTGACAAGTGTGGTCTTAGCCTTTAAGGGCCGCATGATGCCTCCAGGTACATGCTCCTTGGTCGTCATTGTACCAATGGCAATGCAGCGCTCGTAAGTCTACTCGCCAGCACTATAGTGTTGCATCATGCCGACTCTTTGGGACTTATCGGTCCCGTAGGGTAAGCATGATGAATGATTGCAGTCCTAACAATTAAAAGTAGAACCACCAGAGCTGCATTCAAATTCCATGATGGAGAATTAGTAAAATGCAACGCTGCAATGGTAACGGTCGCCCATATGAGATCCCCGTTTTATATTTTAGGTGTTAGATGGTCCTGCAATAGACAAATGTGCAATTCTTGTGCACAGGAACCACCTTCAATGTGTACCAACAGGTACTCCTGTTCTGCTATGTTGCATCCTATTGCAGCTTAATGCTCCTCCACTCAGCCCATCACCTTTCATCCTTCACCCTGACTTCCGCCCTCTCCTGTCCCCCTACCCCGGCCATAGCCTCATCCTACCCCCATTAGACATAGCGCCACAGTGGAAGTCCCCCAATAGTCAAGGCGTTGCCATGGATACTGTTTCCGGTCAGGAGGGTACTACAGCCCAATCATCCTGCACTAACTAGGCTGATCATGTGACTGACCCACGTGACCAGGAAGGAGTCATGTGACAGGGATCATCTGTACCATGTATGTTGTCTCTGTAAGGGAGCACTCAGAAAGGACACCATAATATAGGACTCAGTTTGGAGGCCTAGTGGAGCCGCCATTGTGAATTTCGCTGGTTGAGGTAAACCCCATTGATAACACATATCATGATGGGTACCTTGTCCCTGGTTAACACCCTCTTCCAGGGACATGCTGGTCCCATCTTATCAGCTCTTATCAATGTGTGTTGCCGGAACCAGCTCCAAACCAGCTAGTGGCCAATAGGACCCCCGCCCCTCCCTGCAACTAAGCACACTCCAGAGTTATAGGAGGCCAAGTATTATTAGTGGCCTGGGGGCAAACAACTGCGTCGGCGGGAGGGCAGAGGGTATTTAAGATTACCTACTGACATATGTAGGATGCGGACCCGCCTACTTGGACTATGGGTCCTGTCTGTACACCCCCCCCCCCGCGGGGTGTCAGGCTTAAAAACATTGATATGTAGAACCTTGCTCATTGTTTGAAAGGGCAGAGGCCCTCTTACCCCTCCGATATTATCCCCTTGGCTGATTTCAATCTGTTCGGTTGACTGGTGCCTCAAGGGCCAAGACAAGCAAAACCATGTCAAAGTTGAATTCATGGCTAAATTGGTGTGTGTTATGGTTAGGCTGTGGTGTGATTTATGGATGGTATGATAGAAAGAGCAGGCTCTAAGTGAGCAGCTCCCACAATTGCTCCACATGCAGTCACTAACAGTGAGCTGCTATATCAGTAGTAGTAGCCGCATGGCGGGTTAGGACAGCCAGGCATGGGGCGTAAAGCCTGTTTGGGCTGTGGGGGTCGTGTCCAATTAGAGAGACATGGCTAGACACCCACCCCTCCACCCTCAATATACCACCAGCCCATTCCTACCACCCTCCCCTCATTACTGCTCTAAACCCACACGAAGCCCCAGAATTATTGCCGCCCTTATCCCGATACCTTCATCCATACCACCAACTCTCCAATCAGCTCCCAAAGTGGGCCACTTTTTCACTGCATTCTCGCCACACCCGATAAAATTCACCATTCACGAACACTTCTTCTATAAGGTTAGCACCGACTTTCTGATAGCCTCAAAATGTTATGGTGATTTCTTTATGTTTTATTCTTGCTTTCGGCTCAGGTTTCCTCAGTATGACCTTGAATGACCTGCCTTGACCTTCAATCAAGCCAAATCCCCAAAGGATTTCGACCACGTGGAAGCACTGGTGAGATTGGTCACACTGCGACGGCATCGCGCATGTCTCACAGAGCGGACGTGACGTCATCAACACTCAGGGGGCAGACCACTTCCTGTATGGCGCCACCAATAGCGCTCACTGCGTTACCGGATATGGGAATTGCTACGCCTTGTGGAATTTATTCTCACCTGCACCGAGGAGCGACTGATCTGACCCTTCCAGGACCAAACAGTGCATTAATGCATTATGACCATTCATCGCCATGATGCATGAATGGTGAGTAACTCGCCAGGACTGCATTCACGCCTCAAGCGGACGCTATGGCTATGATATAGATACTCCAAAAGGGTCAGAATGATACCTTCATGAGTAGGCTCGCCAGAGCTGCATTCATGCATCATGGCGCCTTAGGATTACTGCATCAGCGGTCCTTAAATGTTTAAATTGGTTTGTGATATACGACACGGTGTGAAAAAAGTGACCCGCACCTGAGGCGCTGTAATGAGGTGACATGTGATAGCTCTGACAGCATTCTGAGACGTGAAATATCTCTTCCAGCGGGATCACTTACACACTTTAACAGTTGTTATTACACGATTTCTGTGACGCAGGGTGCTTTTCCTGGATATTCCTATCCTGATACCTGTTGATATTGCACTCCATGATCCATGCATCAGGACCTTTGTAAGGTGTGCTGATATCCATGGATATCAGGCACACCTTACATGTCACATGTTAAAACCTACAAGAATTTCATTGCCAGAGGTAGGGTTCAAACCCATACCCTACAGATCCCAAATCCAATTCCCTATGCAGTGCGCCACAGGGACTGACAAGAAACACAGTATGTTTGCCTGTATATATACAATGTACATAGTGAACAGAAAATAGGGGGGTCCCAGGCTAGTTTCCAAAATATATATAATCTTGAAGTCTGAGTGACTTTGTCATAGGATTACATAGTGTTGGCACAAATGTTTAGAGAAAGATATCTTAGAGTAACTAAATATCTCTATAAATTGACCACAACATAGCTTGTAATGTTACTGGTACAAAAATAGTATTTTGAACATAATTATGGTCCCAGGCATATTTTAAAGGTTTTTGGCATTTTAAGTAAAAAAGTAATAAATAGTGCTCATTGGTGTATGTGTAGAGCCTTCAACACTGGATTTTCACACATGGCCTGGTGGTCCAGTGGTAAGATCTGAAGGTTGAGTGTTCAAGACTCAGACAGGTCCAGGTTTTACCTTTGTTGACTTGGTGTACTATTGTGGGGCTACTCACACTACTGTGGCAGACTTTGAGTCCCATGGGGAGGTGAACGATTTCTTTTTCAAATTGAAATTATTGATATTTCATTGATTAATGAAATAAGTAGCCAATGCCTTACATGTGACTCATCACATGTTAGGCATTGATTACTTGTTCAATATAGGTTTACATCTTACACTAATTGCCAGACTTTGGTGGCTGCAGCAACAGGAGCCGCTGAAGAACTTGTCCAAAGAAATGAAAAAAGAAGTTTTCCACTCACCACCTCTGCACGTATAGATTATTATTTGAACCTTGCCACATACCTGGAAATATAGGAAATATTGGTTAGTTTAAACGTTCATGCACCAAGCAGCATTTAGTAAATACAAATAACTGAAATACCTCGCAGATAAGACGCACCTCATTTATAAGTACACGCTTAACTCAGCCTTAGATCCAAAAGGTCTATCTGGAGTCATATCTTATTCTGTACAATACATTTCCCCGGTGTAGAAGCGCACCCCAACCAAGACTGTTCCTATAAGACGCATCACGAGTCCATCTTCGCGCCTTATACGCGAGGAAATCTATGGTATCAGTTCTGTTGTTACTTGTATTGGAGAGATAGACCTTACTCATTGGTGTATAAAGCAATATACAGTAATACTTGTATATATAGCTAGGTAGTAAAGCTTATAGATTGATGCCCCTCATGGATATACATTACATAGTGATAGCCTTAGTGGAAGGGCAACTCCTAGTCTAGTGTTGTTTATTGGGGGATGAGAGTCAGGGGACGGAACACATCTTTACCACTCGAAAAAAAGTTAGAGAACTGATAAACTATTTACAATGACGAATGTGCCAGCCGATGGTGTCGCATACCCCAAATCTGTACCTGGAGCCTGCACATATCTCACTGTTAATGTTGTGATTTCCTGACGGTGGCTTAGACTCTCACATATGGTAAACTTTCACGAGTTCAGCCAAAGTGTGGTTGGGGAAGACGTTGCCTAGATGTCTTGTGCAACGGTGACGTATATGATAACCTCTCAACAGGGTTTTGATATGACAAGTTAGGTACAGACTGGTACAGACTGATGTAGTAGGGTGGTGAAATAATATTGCAGAGAGATGCATTAATTCTGACAAAACCCATGAGTATTGATCGTACATGGCAAGTCGTTAGGGCCTCCTGTCAACGAAAAGAGGGGATCTCAGCACTCTAAAAGTAGGGAACTTCAGCATTCTAAGCTATTGCATCTTTAATATGTCCTGCAAAAAGTTTATTTCGTAGCATTTCCTATTGTCGTTGAGCACTCCTGATAGACGTATGATTTGAGATAAATCCTACCAGAGGAAGCGACTCCCACAGTACATCCATAACGATCTATGGACTATGGCTTTATATTGCATAAACAAAACATGTCTAAACAGTCAATGCTTTTAGACCATAGAGGCTAGTCATTGTTAGTATCTGCTACCTGACAACCAAGGCCACAGCTGTTTCTGCCACTAGTACTGTTTGTCAATAGGCCCTGAACACACTATAAAAGAGGGATGAAGGGAAGAGCCCCTATTACATTAGTTCTACACAGAGCTGCTCCCCGTCCTCCCCCGAGCTGCTCCCGCTCACATGCCAAGCTGTTCCCGGGGCCGCCAGGTCAGAGCCAAGGGGTCGACAAGACGGCCAGAGAAATACTTTAACTGATTCCGCTCCAAGAAAAGGAGCCAACAGAGACTTTGTCCTTCACACTCGGAGGCAGATTTACTTGCGTGAAATTGCAGCGAAATACGACTAGCACCACATTGGGGGGGGGGGGGGTGCGCTGAGGTCAGTGGTTATGAATAGGCTTTACTGTATTATTCATACAAGGCTCACGGGGGGGGGCATATTGCCCTTTGTGACTGACTGTAGAATAGCAGGGGCGTAGGAAAAGGGGGGGCCAGGGGGGCCTGGGCCCCCCCCAATCATGAAGGAGGTGGGGCCTGAGTATGTCTGGGCCCCCCCAATATTTTCCAAGAACTCATAAACACAATGGAAAAGAAACTAAAACATTACATCTCAAATTAGATTATTATGGTGATGTCATAGGGAAAATGGGGGTCTGAGCCTAAAGTCAGATCCAAAATTTACCAAAAATTACTTTTCTATATGAATTCTATAAATGCATAATATAGATGCCATCACGCATCAGCCGACAATTTAAGGTGGTCGCGATGGTGCCCTCGCCAGGCCCCCCCAATAAAGATTTGCTTCCTACGCCTCTGAATAGGGACGAGTGCTAACTGACTGAGGGGGTGACAAGGGGACAGATTATTGTACAAAGTAGTGAGGAACTTTGGAGAAGTAGTATAAGAGAGTGAGGCTTTTACTCTGGTACATAGCGTACATTGTAGTCAGAGGTGAGTGGAAGTAGGGTTTGACTCAGGCGTAAAGAATAGACTGTTGTCTGCGTATTGGAAAGTGGGGTTTGACTCAGGCATAGGGAATCTACATCTAGGGTCAGAAAGCAGGGCTGTTAGGCGTACCGAACATAAACAGGGGATCAGAGATATCAGTGTTTTGCTTAGGGTATCCTCAATGGACAATATATCAGAAAGATTTTCTGGCATTTAGAAGAAAATGTAAATATTTTAATGACTACAGCCTGGACATCATCTGTTAATGCATTCTTTTATCGGACAACTATCTCCCCCCCCCCATACCACACACTTTTGGATAAATATAACATGCCAATGCACTTAATATTCACGTCACTATCAACAGAATTCCAATCATCCCTGACTTCTCTAAAAACCCTACACTCAAGCCCTAGCCCACGACCCTCCACCATCCACTTTCCCCAAATTCCCCAATCTAAACCCAATACGTGAAATTGGACTTCCCACATATCGGTGAGGGGTCGGCACTCGCTCACTCTACCACGTAGTGGGTGATAGGGGAGTCAATGTGATTTGTCTTTGTTTTGTGTGATTGCTATTAGCCAACCCCATTACTGGTTTGATCGCCTGATTAGTACTATGGTGGTACTGGAGTGGGTGCTGGGGGTATGGGTGGGTGGGGGAGGAGAGCTTTGGTAAGGACTGGGAGGGGTGAATGAGAGGAACACTATTTAATGACCATCTAGCGCCCCACCCAATGGCCACCTAATGACCCTTAACGACAGTGGACCACCCCTATCGCTAGGCAACAGTCAGCGACCAGTTCTGTAACATGTCACCCGTGTAGGCTCCACTTTAGTTCTACTGATATATCACCCTATTCCAATTTACTCACTAAAAGAGCTAGAAACCTATAAATACAGCAGCCAGTAGGAACTCCCAAATATTTCACCCTACAACAGCACTTCAGTCCATTTGGCAATCCTTACTGTGAGGATTCTTACATCTGATGTTCGTGAAGTCGGGAGATGCTGTCCGACCTTCAATATCCAATTTTTATGGAGTACATGAAGTGAAAGAGTTGATCAATATCGACTTCTACCTCAACAAGTGGGGTGAAAATTGACGACTGACATGAAGTTAGAGATGAACCCATTTCAAAGTCACCTTGAATTGACAGTCCAATAACAGGCCTGTCAACACTGTGTCTGCACAGGGTTCCTGGTAAGATAAAGGGCTAATACAGGAATCTACGACTACAAGTATTGGCAACACACCCAAAAAACTCAGCCACGCCACTCAATGTTTCTAATACTACTGTCTAGGAAACAAAAAGGATGTCCTCATCCCAAGCTATCAGTATACATCCTTGTATCCTGGAGCAGTGATAAGGGGGCATTTTGTTAGGGGGCGGAAGTTGTCATGTGTGCCCTTATCAAAGGAACGTTGACATGAAAGACAAAGTGAGGACATGGCAGTGACGGGTGGACAAGTTAGAGGGGAAGTACTGATGGAATGGATGAGGGGTAAAGTCAAATAGACTAGAGGTAAGCATTGAAATATTGATAACTTGGAAAGGTTTTCTCCTGTATGGAGCCATGTTTCCCTCCATACACATACACCCAAAATGACAGGTCTTTGCTTTAAAAGCTGGGATCAGCCTCATGGTGTGACCAAGAAGGGTGGTCTACTATTCGATCTCAATACATATGTGTAAATGGAAGACATGTTGCCAGCTTGGGTATACATTCCAGACGCATGGCATCAGCATTGTGTTCTAGTTAACACCGAGCCAAAATGAGCAGGAAAAAAGGTTACCCAATGGAATATGTATTCTTTACCATTGGAGGCCCAAAGTGTTCCCCTCTGCAATTCCAGTACAATATTTTTTTTATCCTCTATTTTACTTGCATCACTCTTTTATTGTACCAACAAAGAACATATTTATGATCTATACATGTTCTTCTAACAGTATATGAACATATTTTTGTACAATTGCACTCCTTTGATGCTTTATTTTGACAAAGTTTACCCATCTCTGCCTCTTTTTGGGGACCCTCAAAAGTGTCTTAATCCATGGTGGTGCCTATAACTCTTTCCGAGTTAATAATTGAAGAGGGTAGAAAGGGAGCGACGGGAAAGGAGGAAAGAAGCAGAGAAGAAAGGAAGGAAGAAGGAAGAAAGGAAGGACTAGCAAGCGAGGAAGACAGTTAGGCATTCCGGAAGGAAGGAAGGAAGGAAGGAAGGAAGGAAGGAAGGAAGGAAGGAAGGAAGGAAGGAAGGAAGGAAGGAAAAAGGGGAGGACCTAATTCAGCAGTGCTTCAGTGGCATCACGGCGCGGACAACTATTGGATAGGGATGACTGGACATTTGAGCTGGATCTGTGGGTGGGGTGACTGGGTGGGTTGGGGGTGGATCAGCGGCTTAGGACTAGGGCTAGGTAGGGGTGGGGGTTAGCGGCAGGGGTTTCTGAGGTTAGCAGCAGGAGGACGGTCAAGGAGATATGGAGCTGTCAGCAGACAGGTCACCGACAAATAGCTCCATTTGCTGCTGTCCTTGGCTGAATCCTTGAGGAGGAGCAGGAGGACTGGACACTTCAAAGTACCCTAGCCCCAATGACCCCTGCCCTCATCCCTTCCTCTCCCCTATCTGACTGCAATGACCGCTGGGTGAGTGATCTGACATTAAGATGATGAGCACAAAGACACTTAGGAACAGGCTCAGTTTGTTTGTATGGGGGGGGGGAGGGTTGATGTGACAGCAGGGTCTGATCAAGGGCAGGTCACTAGTTGGCTTGAGGGCATCCCTTTGAGCTCATTTCCAAACTGTGAGTAGTACATGGAGCTGACAAGCTGTGAGTAGTAAATGGAGTTGACAAGATGTGAGTAGTATATGGAGTAAACAAGCTGTAAGTAGTACATGGAGTTGACAGGGTGTGGGTAGTATATGGAGATGACAATACTGTAGGTAGTATATAGAGTTGACAGGGTGTGAGTAGTATATGCAGTTGACAAGGTGTGAGTAGTATATGCAGTTGACAAGGTGTGAGTAGTATATGCAGTTGACAAAATGTTAATAGTATATGGAGTTGACAAGATGTTAATAGTATATGGAGTTGACAAGATGTTAATAGTATATGGAGTTGACAAACTGTGAGTAGTATATGGAGCTGACAATCTGTTAGTAGTATAAGCAGTTGACAAGATGTGAGTAGTTTATGGAGTTGACAAGATGCGAGTAGTATATGGAGTTGACAAGCAGTGAGTAGTTTATGGAGTTGACAAGATGTGAGAAAATATATGGAGTTAACACGCTGTGAGTAGGTTATGGAGTTGACAAGCTGTATCAGGATCCTTAACACGTCTTAGTCTAGGCAAGAGTCTCTTTGCCGCGAGAATGAACAGCTGGATGCAAGACTGTGTCTAGGTTTAGTGGATATTTTTGATATGTGAACCATGAGCGGATGTAGCGGCTAGTGATAATACACTCCCCCCTGTACCACCCACAGGAGTGCACTCTGTATGGGGGGAGGGTCAGTGATGTATACATAAGGGCCATCCATTACTGCCGACTGTCCCTAAGTGACGTGCACGTGCGCCTACTGCTATCACGCGTACACGTAAACTCTGTAAGGGCAGCATCATGTTTCAAAATTGATGTTACTTTGTCGCCATGTATATGGGGACTCCATGGCACTGCATTGGTGCATCATGGCAACCCTTCAGCCTCAGTTGGGTTAGGCATGATACATAAATTCAGGGGCGTAGGAAAAAGGGGGGGGCAGGGGGGCCTGGGCCCCCCCAATCATAAAGGAGGGGGGCCTGATTATGTCTGGGCTCCCCCAAAAATTTACCAAGAAGTCATATTGAAATGGAAAAGCAGCTAAAACATTCCATCCCAAATTAGATTAATATGTTAAAGGGATAGGGAAAATGGAGCCCTGAACCTCAAATCAGATCTAAAATTCACCAAAAATACTTTTCTATTAAATTCTATTATGGGTATGTATAGGCATCATCACGCTCGAGCCGATAATTCAAGGTGTTCAAATTGGGACCCCGCTGGGCCCCCACAATGAAGATTTGCTTCCTACGCCTCTGATAAAGCTAACTCTGGCGATGGTACATTCTAGGACTGCATTCATGCATCGTGGCAGCCAATGATGTGTTACTGTATCCTGTGGTCCCTAAAGGTTTTAATACTAGCACAAATTGTGCACGTACCAGCATGTAGCCCGTGCCCGCTCAGTGACCTATGCAGATTTCTGTAAGGGATTTATTCTATACTGAACGTGAGCCCTCACATCACACCCTCCTACCTCCTACATGACCCTCATCCCACCCTCACACCCCATCCCACGTGGATCCCTACACACCTAGGCTCATCATGCCAAGAGGTACAGCCACCCTCTATATGGCCCTCTCTATGACCTTTATGTGACCTCAGTAGACCTGTAGTTGACCTCAGATGACCTTGGCCAATGTTACATTTACCAGATGTACTTCTGGGATATACCCAGCATGTCTTTATGATTCCGACAAAAGCATACCTATTACAAGGGGTCCATGGTTAGGAGATTATGTTAAGGATTCAATTGAAAATTTAGAATCTAAGATCTATGATCAAGAGGCCCGTGTTAAGGATGCAATTGAGAGGATTCAATTTATGATTTGTCATCTATGATCAAGATATTAGGGTTTCATATTTAAATTTGACGATCAATTCTGAGTTTAATATCAATTCTAAAAGCAGTTAAATTGCAGTGCGTTTCCCGGATTAGAAATTTATCCCATATTTTCGGCAAAGTAAACACAGCAAAGCTGTAATGCCGTGCATATTCATATCATGTTCTAAGAAGTATAGAATTGATTTACAACATTTTTAATATGATAGTAGATCAAAATTTTCAGAACAAATATTATTTTAATACGGAATCTAAAAGCATCTAAATAGTATTCCCTGACGAAGGTTTGAAAAAACCGAAACATGTAGGAATCTGAAAACTTGAATCTTGCTATCCACTTGTCAATTTATTACTACTATAGTCTCTGGATTTTAGGGAATATTTCACATTTTGGAATCTAAAAGCCCTTCATATGTTGTGTGTTTTGCAATTTATTAATCTATAACATACTTTCAGGAAAGTAAACACAGCAATGCTGTAATGCCGTGCATATTCCTATGATGATCCAAGGAAAAAAGATCATTATATATGAACTCTATGGCCTTTGGAATGGACCTATACTTAAATATATGCTCTGATTGTGGTGCTTCCTCGCTCTCCATGTAAAATCCTGCCCCATTGCTATAGTATGGAGTAAACCTATGCCTGGATTAAAATATGCAAATAAGGAATGTGTGTGAGGGTTGGGAGTAGTGTGGTGGTGGTATTGGTGGTGGTGGTGTTACAATGGTCACTAACATCCATCTGATAACTTTTGAAGATCAAAATTGACCATATATGGCCTGGATCCCTGTGATTCCTTAAACCAAGATGGCCGACACACAAGGAAAACAAAAGAATTAGGTAGTTGAGGTGTCCCAATGGTCACTAACATCTATCTGATAACTTTTGAAGATCAAAATTGACCACATATGACCTGGATCCCTGTGTTTCCTAAAACCAAGATGGCTGACACACATGGAAAACAATAAAATTGGGTAGTTGAGGTGTCCAAATGGTCACTAACCATAACTTTTGAAGATCAAAATTGACCATATATGACCTGGATCCCTGTGTTTCCTAAAACAAAGATGGCTGACACACATGGAAAACAACAAAATTGGGTAGTTCAGGTCCCCCAATGGTCACTAACATCCATCTGATAACTTTTGAAGATCGAAGTTGACCATATACGGCACATGGCTATTGTATTATTGACCAATGGGAGGCATCCCTGGCATATACTGCGGAGTCGGGGGCTGAAGGTGTTAGTCATAGTGCCGTCGGGGTCTAATGGCGGCCCCCAGCTGATAATGGCTATGTGAGCTATATGGCCTGGATCCCTGTGTTTCCTAAAACAAAGATGGCTGACATATATGGAGAACAATAAAATTAGCTAGTTGAGGTGTCCCAATGGTCACTAACAGCCATCTGATAACTTTTGAAGATCAAAATTGACCACATATGACCTGGATCCCTGTGTTTCCGAAAACCAAGATGGCCGACACACATGGAAAACAATAAAATTAGCTAGTTGAGGTGTCCCAATGGTCACTAACATCCATCTGATAACTTTTGAAGATTAAAATTGACAATATATGAGCTGGATCCCTGTGTTTCCTAAAACAAAGATGGCCGACACACATGGACAACAATAAAATAGGCTAGTTGAGGTCTCCCAATGGTCACTAACATCCATCTGATAATTTTTGAAGATCAAAGTTGACCATATATGGCCTGGATCCCTGTGTTTTCTAAAACAAAGATGGCTGACACAAATTGAAAAAAAAAAAAGAATTAGGTAGTTGAGGTCTTTCAATGGTCACTAACATCCATCTCATAACTTTTGAAGATCAAAATTGACCATATATGACCTGGATCCCTGTGATTCTTGAAACCAAGATGGCCGACACACATGGAAAACAACAAAATTGGGTAGTTGAGGTCCCCCAATGGTCACTAACATCCATCTGATAACTTTTGAAGATCGAAATTGACCATATATGGCCTGGATCCCTGTGTTTCCTAAAACAAAAATGGCCGACATATATGGAGAACAATAAAATTAGCTAGTTTAGGTGTCCCAATGGTCACTAACATCCATCTGATAACTTTTGAAGATTAAAATTGACAATATATGAGCTGGATCCCTGTGTTTCCTAAAACGAAGAGGGCCGACACACATGGAAAACAATAAAATAGGCTAGTTTAGGTCTCCCAATGGTCACTAACATCCATCTGATAATTTTTGAAGATCAAAGTTGACCATATATGGCCTGGATCCCTGTGTTTTCTAAAACAAAGATGGCCGACACATATTGAAAAAAATAGAATTAGGTAGTTCAGGTCTTTCAATGGTCACTAACATCCATCTTATAACTTTTGAAGATCAAAATTGACCATATATGACCTGGATCACTGTGTTTCCTAAAACAAAGATGGCCGACACACATGGAAAACAATAAAATAGGCTAGTTGAGGTCTCCCAATGGTCACTAACATCCATCTGATAACTTTTGAAGATCAAAATTGACCACATATGACCTGGATCCCTGTGTTTCCAAAAACCAAGATGGCCGACCTACATGGAAAACAATAAAATAAAACCATAGTGTTGTAGATTTTAATACAATAGTAGAGAATAGTTCTGTGAGACATGGCGCGGCGACTTGTAATCTTGTGTCTAGTTTCAGTTGGTGAGACAGATAGGGCATACTATCATCTGGGCTTTTGGTAGTATATAGCACAAATTCAACCTGAACTACCCACTGCAGCTAAGTACTAATAGTCTGTAGACTGTCCATTCTGCATGCACCTCACTCAGCTGCCAGAGGGACCTGTCTTATTCAATGTTCAATGCCATAGTCAACAGGTGTGTCATTATGAGTGTACACTGTCTCAGATTGCCAGGAGCCTGCTCTGCCTACCCACCCCCCCTCCCCACACACACACACCCAACTGTCAATCACTTGTAATAGTCTGTACCTCGTCACGGGCCAGTGGTCAGCAAACCGGCCAGATCACTCCACCTCTCTGTAGAGGGGGAGCACAGTGTAAGTACATACATCTTTTCAGTGTTCCACAAAATCGTTTATATAATGAAAGGAGTAATCAAATTAATCTTTTATCAGCAATAGTAGATACATATTCTGAGAAAGCATTATTTCAATGTAAACTAAAAATTTTACACAGAAAAGAATGTAGCAGTTCCACAAGGTGGCCTTACACTTCAACCTCCTCTGATTTACAAAAATGCACATATGGCAACACACACTTTAGCACTGATTTCTCCATAGAGATCTTTGACAGTGAATACTTTGTTCAAATACAGAAAAAATGATTCAATTGTACCATAACCCACTGAGATAAAACCTGTACTACATATATATAGTAGTTTCAAAACGAACAATTCTAAAACAAAGGCTACAGGGATGCATTTCTGAATCTTAAAATGCTCTAATGCTAATCTGCCATAGGGCTCCAAATGATGAAATGTCTTATCTGCAAATAAAATCAAAAGTATGAGATATATTCTGAAAATTCCTTTACTGATAAGTAAAGTACACACACTGTTGTTATTACATTAGAATAGTGAGCAGGAATAGTCCATAGCAGAGGAGCCACAAACAAAAATGGATTGCAAGGCCTCCCTATCTAGTCAGGTAGCCAAGGGGCTATACCTTGCACCAAGGTATGGCAAAGGTTTTTTGATTGATTTTGGACAATTAGGGTATGGCGATTCAGAATCTGCCTGTTGCCGGCCTGGTAACATTGAGCATTTTTTGTTATTCATGGTTGCTTAGCAACCACTTAAATCAACAAAATAGCATAACAAAGGGGATAAAACATGCACAAATGAAGAAGGTAATCATTCCTACCCCCCCTAAATCCAGGTCAGACATTCTTTTTATGGCGATGGCTTGTTGCTAAGAAACTCATGTTTCCTAGCAACAAGGAATTTTTCATGTTTTTGCTTAGCAACAGCATGTTTTTGCTTAGTAACAACATGATTTTGCTTAGCAACAGCATGTTTTTGCTTAGCAATCACAATTTAACAGCAACCTCTCAAGTCTTTGAGTGAGTATTTCTACACTTTCTTTCATTTTATCATGTAATATATATCACAAAGCCTTCATTTCTGTTGAAATTGTCAGGTAAAACAAAAATAGTGTTGGTTCCCTAGCAACATTCTACATTCCTAAAACATTCTAAGAGGCTCTGCTAAAGACATTTTCAATAACAGTCTAATGCACCTTAATGATGTCAATCACTTTGTCTTCCTTATTATCAATTTTGAGACACAAATATATATAGTAGCATTTCATCAGTCTTCAATAGGCCTATGGATCAAGTTGAACTGGTTTTAAGACCCAACTGGTTGCCATGGAAATGCTAATATTATGAATATCATGCTAGCAAAGACCATAAAAATGTTATAGATTGATTAAAAAAATCCAAATAATTTTGATTGCAAAAGTATTAATATTCATTGAATTTCGAAAATACGGAACTAAATTAATGCAAAACTAACCAACTCTGCCTGTTCATGCTAACTCTTCATGGCAACAATAAACAGACAGAGTATGGCAAGAGAATTTCCTTTTCTGTCATGTAACTGTAGCAACAGCCCTTGCCACAGGTGAGTGAGTAATAGATGTTTAATGCCATTTCGACATCTAAGGTCATATTCATGGCGAGAACGACATTACACAATTTCACAGAGGAATGTGCACCACACACATCCTGAGGGTATAGGAAAGAAGAGATATAGACCCTTTTGAGTGGGCTAGGGAAGCCCGCCTTGCCACAGGTAGGTTACATACAAACCAATTAAGTTATATATGACCTTATACACTATAGATCATTTATTGATACAGATTTGGGAAAATAATGTCAGTAATTAGAATAAATTATGCCATTTTTGGTCTAGTGAGTGATATTAAAGGAAAGGAATGAGTCAGCACTTTTGCCTGCAAATTATAGGCCTACAGTTTATCCCATCTCAAGATAAATCACTACATATCCAAAGGAACATTTAAGCTACTGTCTAAGGCAACTAATTACATTACCTGTTAGGACTATAAACTGGTGACTTTAAGGTGACCTGGGGTGATATTCAAGGTCATTGGTATCAAATGTAACAACAATATTGGTCTGATTTGGATCCTTTTTGAACTGCTATCAGCTATTTATATAAGTCTAATCAAATGGTGTGCTAACCTGACACCTCATTCCATCAATGAGTATACACCCTGGCTGGAATCTGTCATTGCATTGGGATTGTTAAGCTGTATTTCAATGTTATGATGGGCTATAGGTAAATTTTTAGTTGGTGTACTGGATTTACAACAATGCATTATTTTTCCTTGGCCCTAGCATCTTTAATGTCAATCGCTGGTACTTCATATCAGTAATAATTGATGCATCTTATCAAAACCCACACATACATGTAGTGTTCTACCATATTTCTCCGGGAGTGCTTGGATGATATAGGTAGATTTCAGACTCATGTCAAAAATCAAGATCCCCAAAAAAAACTTTTTAGAGTAAGACTTCATATGAACTATCAATGACAATGATAGGGGCCTCAAACATTTTCTATCTTTTAGGTAATATATTCTAAGAATTCTTATGACATTATTTGAACAATATATCAAGCCCCCCCCCTCAAGATCACTGATTGTTATTTTATGTATTAAAAATGTTATGTCACTATAGATACCACACCTTTCTTAAATGTCTTTTAATCAAGATATCAGCATTATCATAGTTCTGGTACTTAACTCTGTGCATAAATTTGCACAATTTATATTTATTTAAGCCCTTAAGAAAATTGTAATATGGAACTTTTGAGCTCATTCAATTCTCTGCAATCCTTCACCAGACACCTCTGCTACAATTTGTGTCCCATTCCCGACCACTTTGTTACTACAACATTATTCAGTTCTACAATGCATATACCTCAATCTCAAGCACCAGGGGGAGTCCACCTCAACTAGTTCAATACCCACCCACCAGATGTAGAAGTTCTACCTGTAACTGCTGTGTGTGTATTCAAATCCATTGTTGTCGTCATCGTATACAGTTCACCTTCAGGATGAAGAAGATCCCTGTCATTTTAATGAAAATTTTCCATTTCCAAATACTAATGTTTCATTCCCAACCACTTCTTTTTTAAAAACAGCAACATTAAGTTATACAACACATCAAACTCACCCTCAGGCATCTATTACTCCACCCATTGGCCAATCCACTCATGAAATAGCCCACTTGGCATAAAAACGTTAAAGAAACGTTAAAAATGTTTTATTGGTTTCCCTATTGGTTATTTGGTTGAAAATTGGTTAAAAAAAGTAATCTGCATGCAACAGATGCTAGGTATCATAGGGATTGTTATAAGACATTCATGGGGGCAAGGAACATCAATGCAGCCAAAACACCAGAAAATAAGGAACAGCCAATGAATAAGAATGATATCAGGATGGTGATGGAGCTTATGGAGAGTGATCCAACTCATATCTGCACAACTGTGGACTTGTATAACTCATATTCTGGGTTTTGCAAAGAAAATGAATTTATCAGTTGAAGAGAACTCATTTCAAAATTGCAGATTCACTTTGGAAATACCCTCATCCAACTGGATATCAGTGGTTGTGCAAGCCTACTTTGCTTTAAAGATCATCTGCCAAAAAGCCTGAAGTTAATCAAAGTTGACCATGAGAGTGAGGAAACCCAAATGATCCAAAAACTGAAAAGGAAAATTCACTCGGAGGCCAATGAGATCCCTAAACAGCAGGACTACGACATTGCCCAGTTCTCAAAGTCGAAAACTATAGACAGTACAAGTCCAACCTTGCTAGCATTGATATCTGCGTTGGTTTCTGGGGGGAAGGTAACAAAGATCTCAACTACAATGGCCCAAGCTATACAGGCACAAATAGCAAAGTCTTGGAGTCTTGGATTCAAACAACGCTGGGTCTAGCTCTAAAGTTACACCATAGACATGGGTCTAAGGAGCTTGTGACACCATTACATGATTATTGAATCACTGCAACATATGATGAGATCCTTCGCTTTAGAACTTCAGCAGCTATTTACATGGGATCTCAACCTCAAACAATCCAAGGTCTTGAGAAAAATCAAGGGCAGCTCTCATCATAGATTGACAATTATGATCTAAACATCTTCACTCTAAATGACTGTAGAGGAACACATGCCCTAGTCACAGAGGTGACTCACCAACAATCACTTTGTGTAGATCAGGTTGAAAAGGCAGACAAAGTCAGACCCATCATCACTAGAGTCAGTAAACCCAATATGACCAAAATCAAGCTTGATACCCTGTGTGAAAATGATCTCCAGCATTATCAACGTGAAAAAAATCCAATGCCTCCAGTAATCCATGACCATGATGGTATACCATTCCATGAGACGATGAAAAAATGGATGAAATAACCCAAGCAGTAAATGCTGATATTGAATGGCTCAATGAAGTCATAACCAATGACTCAGAAGAAGATCCCCCAGCAGAATGGTCTGGCTACATGGCACACATGACCAGGGAAAATGGCTTTATTTCAAAGGCAACAAAGTATGCATATGGTCCTCTTATAGATGCACCACCAAGCCACCCAGACACAGTTCTCACCAGCATACTGTACTTGGAGACATTTTTCAAGTCTCATGGCCAGAGATACCTCCACTTGGTTGCTGACCTATAACTGTACAAAGTACTATTGCAAATTAAGTGGTCCAACCCAAACAGATGGAAACATCTTTTTTCTAGAACAGGTGGTATGCATTTGCATATATGTCTTTCTTGGGATCCATTGGAAATCTCATGGCAGGATCAGGATTGGAGGAGATCTTTGGGGCTGCATACAATGGAACTACGAACATACTAAATGGTAAGGCTTGGCCAAAGGCAATGAGAGGTAGCAACTGAAATCATGAGAGAATCAGTACAATCTGGCAAGAAATCATGGAAATCCCTGGAAAATGAACTATCAGCAGCACGATCGTCAAAAACAGGTCGTCTTTGGTAGATTGCTTCCTACTTCCAGTGTTACTGGCGCATATGTTCTTGAGAGCAGAAAGGGAAGCAAATTTCACCTTGTATGTGTATTGTATCCAGAAGATACTTTTTTGCAGCTGGCCATTGGAATTATGCAAGATATGTTACATGGTACCTTCTAGAATTGGCACAACTTGATGAAGAGGCAGCATCCTTTTACTTGCTTGGTAATCATGTCTGCCATCACAAACCAGGTAGTTGGAAGGCAGTCTCTGCAGATCTGTTCGGTGAACAGACATATATTCGAAAAAGGCAAGACCAAAGGAGGTCTTGTTGAAACGACACTCAACCCTAACCAAACTGCCCGGTGGGTACTCTCTCAGAATATTTGTAATATGCTATCCCATGACATGGATGAAATGTTCGAACCTTATCAAGAGGAAGACCTTGATACAAGTGTTGACAGACACAAGGAAGAGAGACAGAACAGAAAAAAATGGATGCTGTACATAGGAAACAAATTCAGGCTGAGATAGCTGCACATCCACATCCATTAAAACAAAGTGAACCGGTCCTGTTCAATATTGTAAATGAACAAATCGTTTATGATAGAATCAATGTCGCTGATGCACTTTCTATCGGTGAGTGTATGGCAGCAAAGTTCAATGGTAGTCTCCCATCTGTTTTTTATGGCCCAATTCATGCCAAGGTGACCACAATGGAGGCTATAAAAGGGATTAAAATTGGTGAAAGAACTACCTATGACATGGAGAAGGTGTATGGAAGATTGCTAGTCCTAACTCAAAAGAGAGATGTGACACTGGAACAGCTCCTCACCTATGACTTATCACCTCTACCTCCTGTCATTTTTGATGAGTATGGAGGACTCCAAAAGGGAAACAAGTCATACCTCTTGCATAAACTGGCTAGATGTAATGATCCTGGGGATAATGATGATCTTGAACTGTTAGATGGCAATGAAACACTCTGCCATGTAGCTCTACCTAGTGACAGTTCTTATGTTGAATTGTTAAGGCCACTTAAAATGGATTATCAGCTTTTCAGACTCTGCCCGCACCCTTCAAAGAGGGCCACATGGACCCTTTGTTCTCCTTTTTTAAGAAAAAAGGGTCTCCATGAAAAGGCCCAAGAAAAAAAAAATGAAAATATCATTATCTCAGCCACTAATTGGTGTAGAACTTATTTTAAAAAGCACTTTACTTCTCTTTTGATGCAGAAACATCTGTACCAATGAATTCACTGTAAAACGTAGCCCTTTTGGTATTGACATAGAGAAAATTATGATCCGTTGTGGAGTAGAAATTAAAAAAGGGCCACCCTCATTGCACAGAAATGGAATAAAAACTAAAACAAAAAGCCTCCCGCCCTCACCACTATTTTTCAAAAAGTGGCTGCAAAGCTGATAATCAATTTTAAGCAGCCTAAATGGCATAGAAATGCTCAACCATGTTCCTCTACCTACTGACAGCCCTTATGTTGACCTTGTAGACGGCAATGAAATGCTTTACCATAACGCATGGCCAAATGCTGGAACAATTAAAACCCTTACCAATAACATCACACGAGCAGTAGCAAAGGTCATGAAGTCATAGTTATCTTTGATAGGTACAATAAAACCGCCATCAAAACTCAAGAGCGTTTAAGGAGAGTAGGAGGAACAAACCTGCCAACGATTAAACTCACACAAGAAACCCCATTACCATCCAGAGATACTATCATAAAGAGCACAGTGAACAAAAAGCAACTTATTCACCAGATATGCTGTCAGAACAGTTATCTGAAGGCCACTAGAAAAAATCATGAAGAAGCTGACTGTATCATTATCAGTTACATGAAGATACTGATTGACCATCTTCAACAGACATATTTGCACTGATTGTCTACCTTTGCTGGAAGTGGCAGAGTGCTACCCTCATAACAATGTGCAAGTCAGATCGCAAAATCATCAACATCAATGAAACAGCAAACAAACTTGGTGACAAATCCCTCAAGATCTTGGGGGTGCATGCGCTATCGGGATGTGACACAGTTAGCTTCCTTGACAAAAGGAAAGGAGCTGTATTGTCTGCATTTGAAATGCCTGGTGTCAATATAGAAGTACTTGGAGAGCAAGAGGCTACTGAAACTGATGTGTTAAAGGCGGGCAGTCATTTCATTAGTCTCATGTACAAAGTAAAGAAGCCACATAAATCCATGAATGAAGCAAGATATTCAAACTTCATCCACCAGAAGATAACTCCGAAGATTAAATCCCTGCCACCTACAGATCCTGCTCTCAAACTTCATATCAAAAGAGCGCATCTGCAGACCATAATATGGAAGTCATGTTGGGAAATCAAGTCGGGCATACCATGTCTCTGAAGTGTCAGAAGTTGTCCCACCAGAGCTAATGAAATCGGTGGCTTGCAATTGCAGTGCCAATGAGCCATGTGCAACCAAAAGGTGTGCTTGTACAAGAGCAGACCTGCCATGTACAACCTTCTGCAAGTGTCTCATGACTGGAAATTGTGTTAATCCACTTTCTAACGGACTGGATCATGATGAAAGTATTGACCTAATTGATGATGATGACATTAAGAGCATGCACATTATGTAAGAGGTAAGGAAATGCATCTTTATATTACTGTTACCTCCTAGTTCTACTTCTCATTAAAAAAGGCCGAATATATCCCATACTACGCCAAAGTTAGAAAAGTAAGTTTCAAAGCAGGTATTGCCCATTCATATATAAATTGATTTTTAACCTTGTTGATTATACAGTCAGTTAAATTATATATTGTCAATTAAATTATATTTGGAAATTAGGAACTTTGCATTCTGAAGATTGACAAAACAACTCAAACCATAATAAACCACAAAGAAAATATTCCTAAATTCATTCCCAATTATTCTAAGATGTGTCTTTCTTGTGTACAGGATTTTGTATGGGAAGGCAAGACAGTGACAGAGAGAATACAAATACTGACTATGAACTATTAACTAATGTCTGATATGAGGACATTCTTCACCATGCTATTTAATATGGGAAATCACCATCTTTATCACATGTACAAATCATTAATGCCTAGATAAAAAAGATATGAACAAGATAACCTTTGTATTGATATAAATACAACTAACATGATATAATTATTGAAGAATTGGTGTAAACATTCTTTAATAAATTTATGATGTAGTAACATCAGGAATCATAATAACTTAGAGGTACATACATGAAGAATACAGAAAGTATATGCGACATTGTTATTTCACATATCATTCCTATTGCTTCATGGTCTATGAACAAGAATAAATGTATGAAACCACAGAATTGTTCTTTCAAATGCATGAAAGGTGGCATTAGTTTGTGGTAGCTAAGCAGCAATTTGTTGTAACTAAGCAAAAACCTGATAATTCCTTGTTGCTAGGCAATATGAAAGGGTAGAATATCTGACATGGAATGGGAGGAGGTAACACATATCACTATTTCATTGCAGTGATATCTATGAACTTATGACATGTGTCCCATAGGTCTACTAAATGTGAATTCATGCCAAATATTAGTCTTGTTTATAACTGTTTTTGATGTTTTCTGTAGATTGCTATGTGACCTAGTAATAGAATTTCAACTGGCAATATAAAGGGAAATAAATGTGTCATGGACTATTAATATGATAAAATGAAAGAAAGTGTAGAAATACTCACTCGAAGACTTGAAAGGTTGCTGTTAAATTGTGATTGCTAAGCAAAAACATGCTGTTGCTAAGCAAAATCATGTTGTTGCTAAGCAAAAACATGAAAAATTCCTTGTTGCTAGGAAACATGAGGTTCTTAGCAACAAGCTATCGGCATAAAAAGAATGTCTGACCTGGATTTAGGGGGGGTAGGAATGATTACCTTCTTTATTTGTGCATGTTTTATCCCCTTTGTCATGCTATTTTGTTGATTTGAGTGGTTGCTAAGCAACCGTGAATAACAAAAATTGCTCAACGTTACCAGGCCGGCAACAGGCAGATTCTGAATCGCCATACCCTAATTGTCCAAAATCAATCATAAAACCTTTGCCATACCTTAGTGCAAGGTTGAGCCATATTTGGGCATCTGGCTACTGGACTAATCCCTTACACCGTGGCGACTGTGAACCATACACTAGTCTACTCATCTCACGAGTAGTACTCACTAGTCGCCGCGCTAATTAGGTACTTGAGGTGTCCCAATGGTCACTAACATCCATCTGATAACTTATGAAGATTAAAATTGACAATATATGAGCTGGATCCCTGTGTTTCCTAAAACAAAGATGGCCGACACACATGGAAAACAATAAAATAGGCTAGTTGAGGTCTCCCAATGGTCACTAACATCCATCTGATAATTTTTGTAAATCAAAGTTGACCATATATGGCCTGGATACCTGTGTTTTCTAAAACAAAGATGGCCGACACATATTGAAAAAAATAGAATTAGGTAGTTGAGGTCTTTCAATGGTCACTAACATCCATCTCATAACTTTTGAAGATCAAAATTGACCATATATGAGCTGGATCCCTCTGATTCCTGAAACCAAGATGGCCGACACATATTGAAAAAAAAAAAAGAATTAGGTAGTTGAGGTCTTTCAATGGTCACTAACATCCATCTCATAACTTTTGAAGATCAAAATTGACCATATATGACCTGGATCCCTGTGATTCCTGAAACCAAGATGGCCGACACACATGGAAAACAACAAAATTGGGTAGTTGAGGTCCCCCAATGGTCACTAACATCCATCTGATAACTTTTGAAGATCGAAATTGACCATATATGGCCTGGATCCCTGTGTTTCCTAAAACAAAGATGGCCGACACACATGGAAAACAATAAAATAGGCTAGTTGAGGTCTCCCAATAGTCACTAACACCCATCTGATAATTTTTGAAGATCAAAATTGACCATGTATGGCCTGGATCCCTGTGTATCCTAAAACAAAGATGGCCGACACATATGGAAAACAATAGAATTAGGTACTTGAGGTGTCCCAATGGTCACTAACATCCATCTGATAACTTATGAAGATTAAAATTGACAATATATGAGCTGGATCCCTGTGTTTCCTAAAACAAAGATGGCCGACACACATGGAAAACAATAAAATAGGCTAGTTGAGGTCTCCCAATGGTCACTAACATCCATCTGATAATTTTTGAAAATCAAAGTTGACCATATATGGCCTGGATACCTGTGTTTTCTAAAACAAAGATGGCCGACACATATTGAAAAAAATAGAATTAGGTAGTTGAGGTCTTTCAATGGTCACTAACATCCATCTCATAACTTTTGAAGATCAAAATTGACCATATATGACCTGGATCCCTGTGATTCCTGAAACCAAGATGGCCGACACACATGGAAAACAACAAAATTGGGTAGTTGAGGTCCCCCAATGGTCACTAACATCCATCTGATAACTTTTGAAGATCGAAATTGACCATATATGGCCTGGATCCCTGTGTTTCCTAAAACAAAGATGGCCGACACACATGGAAAACAATAAAATAGGCTAGTTGAGGTCTCCCAATAGTCACTAACACCCATCTGATAATTTTTGAAGATCAAAATTGACCATGTATGGCCTGGATCCCTGTGTATCCTAAAACAAAGATGGCCGACACATATGGAAAACAATAGAATTAGGTAGTTGAGGTCTTTCAATGGTCACTAATATCCATCTGATAACATTTGAAGATCAAAATTGACCACAAATGACCTGGATCCCTGTGTTTCCTAAAACCAAGATGGCTGACACACATGGCAAACAAGGTGTCCCAATGGTCACTAACATCCATCTGATAACTTTTAAAGATCAAAATTGACCATATATGGCCTGGATCCCTGTGTTTCCGAAAACCAAGTTGGCCGAAAACCAAGATGGAAAACGGTCCCAAGACTCCAAATAATTCAATGCCACACCACTTAAAACTCCTAAAAAAGTGCATCATACTTATGTGTACATGTATACATAAATATACATGTAGGTGGCCTTAAGTGGGTTAATAGTCAGTGGTGCTGAGAAATGCACCACCAGCAGAAGAGAACCACATGGTGCTGGGGGAGGTGGTGACAGGCAGGTATGGGGCCACCACAGGAGCACAGCCACCACCACTATTCAGAGGTGGGTGGGGGGGGGGTATATATACTATATACCATGGCTCTGCCTAAGGTGTCCAGGGCTACCACCACTCTGTCCCCAGGGTCTACAATAACAGGTCCACCAACACCACCACTGCCACCACTTCTATGCTTGACTGATTTGCAGATTTTAATCCAGGTATAGGCATACTCAATACTGTACCTATGACAGGATTATACATGGAGAGCGAGGAAGCACCACTATGAGAGCTTGTATTTAAGAATGGGTCCCCTCCTATAGCCGTTCATTCCTAAGAATGAACGGCAATAAAGTCAGGGTCATTGTTCACATTTTACATGTCAAACTTTCACTATGAATACCTAAACTGTAAATGGCCTAGGGTAGAAGTTTTAAGTCTATTACATACCTTCCCACATCCTCAAACCGCGAGTACAGAATGCTAGGAGTCAATAGAACATCCTGATCAAAGAGATTCTGTGATGGGTTTAGTCAAAGAGTTTGAAGTGTTTTAGAGAGCTGACAATGACATTGTGCTGAGACACAGGAGTCACTGTATTCGTCAGTAGCATGTCCCAGCATGTGGGCCGCCATCTTTCTTTCCGCCCCTGATTACAACACCTCCTGGTGTAGACACTGAGTTCTACATTAGGCAGCTTTGGTGGCTGCCCCTGGTGATTTGATATCCAACTAGGACGAAAGTCACGTGACCAAGCTTTAGCGGTGCCATTTTTGAATGTTGTGATCGGGATTCTTCCACTAGAAATATGCAGATAATGCCATGGATTTTGATTTATACTTCATAAGGAATAATATGGACGGTTAGAATTTATTATTATTGTGATCTACATGCAAGAGAACCCCCGTAATGGGGCGGCACTGCTCTGTGTCTGGCTGTGAGAGAGACTCAAGGTATGGGCACTCTGAGACGACTGAGAAGAAATTCTTCAAATATCCTGGTCCAGTAAAGAGGGCTGAAGCTCGGAAGCAATGGCAAATTAATGTTAATAGACAAGGGCCAGACAGGAAGTTATGGGAACCAAAGGAGGATGATGTTATTTGCAATCTACACTTCGTAGAGGGAAGGCCAACCAAGCGAAATCCACACCCTGTTCTCAATATGGGGTATAACTTTATCAAGACAGCAGAAACTCGGAGAGAAATCTTCAAACATGAATTGTCTCGAATCAGAGCTCAAACAAGGAATAGTATTAGAGGTAAGGAAAACGAAGGTAGGCCATGATATGTCCATTTAATATCAATGACAATGTACACTTTAGGCCACAATTTAAAAAAAAACAAAAATGTTGTTCTCTGTCGATCCCCTTCTCCCAGCACCTCATTTGGATATTATCCGTTATTAAAATGGATTTATCTTTTTTATTACCAGGTATTAACTTTAGTTTACACATGCATAGAAATCATGGATCATTTTCTCTGAATAAGTGAGGATTTTTTATTGTGCCAATCAAAGTGTAATTTCGTAACTAATAATGATAAAAACTAGCTTTATGTTTATGTCAGATTATTCCCAATGAGCAGCAAACCACAGGCTCATCATGATGCACCAACAAACATAGTGCTGCTAAATCTACTAAGACTAAGTACCACTACATCAGAGCATCATGTTAACCTATGGCAAGTACATAAGGAATAATCGCTCATTTCAGTAAAGTATCAATACCATATTTCTTATTTATACAGAGGTTCCATTCTCCAATCATGAAACAGTCCTTGAACAACCAATGACACCTTTGTCTACAGTTTACCATTTCCACATTCCATTAGATGTTCAACCTTTGGCAAGTCAAATAGCCACAAGTGATATGAATGTGGTAACAGACTGTACCTCAACAAACGGTATGTAATATATATCAAACAAAAAAAAACATGTCATGGCATAACACTGCTACTAATCCTAGGCCTATCTAAGTACCTGGTATATTGTGTAATTTTCATTACAGCATTATGAAGTATTACAGCAAAATCCAGGCAGTCCCATGAGGTTAATGAGGCCTTGAGACGTTAAACAAATCAATCAATCAAACAGCAAAATCCAGGTCTTTATTTAGAATAGATATTGATTGGCACAACCATAAAGATGAAGCTTCTAATTTATTTGTTGAATCTCTCACAGGGCCACCTGTCAATCCCCTCATGTCAGCAGATGTGGCTAAACAAGCAACACTTCACCAAATAGTAGCAGCACCAACACTGGTGCCACTGCTTAGTCAACACATATCTCATCCCTTTGACATTGATGAAGGAGCAAGTCCCATCCTAGATGTTACTTCAGTAAATGATAGCATCTGCACAGGTAACTATTGTTCATGGGAATTCGTCAATTTTCTGCTCATATATCAATAATAGGTCAGGGGAAATATACCACAATGCCTAATGTATGAGGTGTGACTTAAACACAAGGATGGAGCCCTACTGTGCCATACAGAGTCGCCAAAAGCTTCGGGAATGCCTAATACGGGAGGAGTATTGTATGCGAGGTGTGCCACATAGACAAAGTATTACCGTACATTTTTGGCTCTTTATCAGTGAAGCTGTTCACTCATGTCTCCTGCCACAGTTTATGATAATTTTTACAAAATAAAATTTGCTTCAACGATTTTCTATCTGAAAGATAAATTACTGATTAATACAATTTTATTTTAGATGTCCACTGCCATCATGGAAAAAATCTGTCCTTTCACAATTATGCTAAGAAAGAGGAGGTGCCCATAGTCACTTGTCACGATCATTCAAGCCATAGTGAGTAGAGATATTTTAGCAATTTCTTTTTTTTTCAGCAGCTTGCAATTCTCCAGATTACAGTGTTCAAACAACTATGAAACAGTACTTGCCAATCAGAATTGATTCATGATTTGTATGTGTCTTCATTGCCAAAAGTTACTTCATATTAAGATACAGTGAAGTTCCATCTTTGACTTTATAACAAGATCCATCAAAGGTCCTAATAGATACATTACTGTGTACAAACAGCTGCTGAACTTCAAAATGTCATCCAGCAATTAAACGAATCTCAACAGAAGGTGAAGCAATTAGAAGCCCAGGTCAAATCACAAGCTTTGCAACTCAAGACCCTGAAGCAGCGTTTCACACACAAGGCACTAGAAGGGAATGATGCAAAAACTAGGTGAGTTTCCATTCTTATGCCAATATGTTGTGTACTGCACAAAATTCATATCAGAATTACATTACTTTTTTGAACATTGTGGGGATGTTTGCTGCAGACTAATTGAGATATACGTATAGTTTGTGAGACCAGGAAACCCATTTCCTCTGAAGTGTAATATATGGCTTGCCAGTTAATGCTTTTATGTAGGATAAAGCTTAATTAAAGTGATTTTAATGTTATTTGGGCAAAATATAACCACCCTCTGTTGTACAGGGATGTTTGGAATTACAATTGGGAGGCCAACAATTCTCAATCTGGAATGACATTGGCAGACATTCCAAGTCAGACCCCCCCCCCCCTACAAATGGTAATTTCTTTTCTCAGTGGATTTGCATAGATCTCAATAATGGTCTTTCTGAGCACCAAAAACGCGGATTTCCGCGTTTCCGCGGAAATTTCACACCCCTGTGAGACATAAATACATAATATTGGGGATTGTATTTTTAGATGTATGCACCAATTTTGTCAAAATTCACTTAGTTAGAGACATCTTACCAACGTTGGCAAATAGATGAAAGCACCTCCAACATTAATTTACCAATGTTGGTAAGATGTCTGACTGCCAATGTTGGGCCATCATCCAGATTTTTTACCGCAAGAGTGACAAGCACTGCCAATGTATCCCTGCTAGCTAGGTACTCACATAACACTAGATTCTATTCTGTATGCTTTCAGACAATTCACAGGTTTTCCTTCTTACCATTGCCTGATCACCATATTTGAGAAGAGGGTGAAGCCACGAGCTAAGCATCTTGCAACAAGCTACAAATCTGGAAGGAAGCCATGGCACAAGATGCGTAACAAGAACAAACCTGGACCAAACAGGCCATTAGAGCTCATTGATGAGTTTGTGATGGTCATGATGAGGCTGCGGTTAGGGTCTCTCATGGGTGACCTTGCTGATCGATTTGGGATCTCGGTTTTCCAAGTTTCCCGGATCATAAGCCTCTGGCTACCCTGTTTAGCCAGGTGCTTCAGGAAGTTCATCAAGCTACCTCATAAAGAACAGGTAGAAGTCTTTTGATAGCATAAAAGCTAATCGGACCCCAAGTGAGCTTAATAATACCATACCGTAATGTCACATTCAAAAAACTATGGAGTCCCAGGGGCCCTGAAACACATGCTGGTGCTGGGATAATTGATAAGGTACTGGGTATATGTCAGATCTAACCCCTACGCGCGCCCTCCACCCACCTCGGTCTGGTTCTTGTACAAGCCACGGACATGAGAATATATGGTAATTAAAGACTATTTCTGCATTCAAACTTATATTCAGGTGCAGGCGTACATGCCAAAGGTGTTCAGGAAATTCCCAGATACCCGCGTTATCATAGACTGTACCGAATTCTTCATCGAACGTCCTACAAGACTTCTTTCTCGTCAGCAAACCTTCTCAAGCTATAAAAGCCACAACACTGCGAAGGTGCTCGTTGGAACAACCCCAAATGGTGCAATAGCTTTTCTTTCAAAGCCATATGGGGGCCGCGCCTCTGACAAGTACATAGTAACTGATTCAGGTGAGAGATTTTGAAATTTCATAAAAAGATGACACAGGTCCTGAATTGACCTTACAAAAATATATCATTTTATTTGCATTCAACAGAACACTCAAGTGGTATGTTTTTATAGATGAACTTCATGCATTCATCTTTAATTTGGCTAATTCAGCCTGCCCATTCGTTATAATTTAGAAGTGCTAAAATGGTGAGTCTACATTAGGCTGCATTGATGCATCATGCATTAATGCATATGCAACTCTCGAATGGCAAAATATCCTGTATACTAATGAAATCAATAATTTTGTGATCAAGGTGCTTAGTCATCTACATTTCCTTTTGCAGGTTTCCTTGATATCCTGGAACCTTATGATGGTGTTATGGCGGATCGGGGCTTTTTGATTGCAGCGGAACTTGCGGAGAGGTGTTGCCACCTAAACATACCCCCGATGACGCGCGGTAAATCCCAGTTGGGCCCAGTTGAAGTGGAGACACACCGCAAGATCTCTAGCGTGAGAATTCATGTAGAGAGGACGATAGAGCGAATTAAGAACTTCAGGATTCTCAAGGGCGTTTTTCCGCTGAATCAATCCCATAAACTGAATGACATATTAACAATCTGCTCAGCAGTCGTCAATATGTGGCCACCTATTATTAGTGAATGAATGCTTTAAGTCCTTCGAAACTTGATTGATCATGTAGCATACTTCTGATTGAAAGCATGGATAGAACATTTAAGATTTATTTCGATACAGTTTTACATCATTATCCTAAATGTGCATGTCATGTGACAGTTTTGTGATATCAACTTAGTTTATCCCTCAATTGATTTGTAGTCCATGGGTTGGCAACTATGTGACATTTTACTTTTTCATATATACACTGTACTGCGCCAATGGAACATGATGAAACGAGACTTGGTGTATATTATTCAATAAAACATTTTTAATCATTAATATGGTCAACTCAATTGGGTATCATTAAAGTAGCAGTTGATTAGCTCAGAATTTGTACAAATTAAAACCCTGCGTGTAAGCTGCTCCAGCATTCTAATCTCCCCAGTTCCTATCTACATTTTCGACATGATAGACATCTGTTTTATATTTAGTCACGCCATTAAATAAATGAAAGGAGTTACCATGGTATGGAACATGTAATTACTGAACAAAACATGATCATTGTCACAAAAGTTTTATAGACTTTATTCTCCACATGATAGAGGGTAATGGGCAGATCTAAACTTACTCGTCTACAAGTCTAATGGCATCTTTGTTCATTATGAAAACACATGCAGATAATGATAAAAGCATCTTAAAATCGGAGATGACAAACAACATCTTTAAATCAGAGATAAATCCATGTAATTAAATATGATTTCCAATAAATATACGATGAAAAAAAAATCAAATAATATTTTGCAGAGATTTCAGTACTGAAACCAGCATCCATTCTAAGTCAATTTTGAACTAAAAACATACAATACGACAGCACGCTCATTTTATGTCAAACAGTCCATACATTTCAGGTCATAAATCACAACACATTCTGATATGACTGAAAATGAAAAACATGTTTGAATTTGATTTTCAAGGCAAATGTAAAAGTATATCACAGCATACATTTTAGTTAATAAATAAGCATCATTTTCAAATAAATAAATATAGACCACAACATTTGAAAATCATTTACTCATTGGTTCCTCTTTGCTCCACATTTCCTTAAAACCCTCTTTGGGGGTGGGATGAGATCTGACCTTGAGACAGCTTTCTTAGAGTTGGGTATTAGCTCAGGGATAACATAGACTTTATAAAAGGAATCTACACTGGCTTTGACAGAGTTCCAATATTGTTGATCAAAGTCAACAGATTCAACAAGGAAGCCCTCGGGGGTCCAAACAAGGAAATCACACTTGTCCACATTTAGCATAGCCATCTGGGTCTGCATCTGGGTGTAATACTTGTGGGATCTTTTAAGCTTTCCATTTCTCTGAAGGAATTCGACCTGATTTTGCTCAGCTGCCTTCTGCGGTGTCAAGTGAAGCGTTGCTGCTTTGTGGAGACACTTCACCTCTACCAAGCGTTTTCCGTGGCAGCTACATGTCAGGAGGCCATCAGTCGATGCTCCAATGTGAGCGTCTCCTAAAAAAAGAAAGATAAACTTGGGTAATTTGTTGGTATGAAATTTCTGCTTCTTTGTCATCATTATAACAGTCAACTAATTCCCTCTATAAATACAACCCTTGCAGTATTGCCGAAAGCTTTTGTAAATGGTTTGATGTTAAAACCCTAAAAACACTAGAAATGTTTGATTAAGGGGGTTGGAACATCTTCAAAAAAGTGGCCCTATCTTTGCTTCTAATGGTCAGATTTGAAAAATTCTTACACCATTAGAAAGCTGAGATCATGCTATGCCATCCTGGCCTGTGTGCTAAGGGCCTACGCCGGCCATTCAGTTTTTACGCCGGCAAAAGCCGGCATGCTGGCATCATTTTCACAATACTGTATTCAAACTGCTGATCCTTGGAGTTATTGAAATATTACTCTTGACAAGCAATGAACACAGGATTGACATGGTGCACCAAGTCAGTTTTGTTGAGTGTACTTGTACTATGTAAGATTCAAAGGATATCATAGGACCTACCTGGTGGAATTTTGATGCCACATTTTTCAAACACCAAATCTTCGCAGGTGCCTCCTAGTAGTTCCTTTGTATGATCATACAAGGCATCTTCTTCATGTTCCTTGCCCCATTTGATGGCAGGGAGGTGGTCAATAGACTTTGCTCTGCCCATCACATCGTTCATGAGTGATATGGATGGGGCCTTTCGAGAAGACTTCATGAAACTGAAGATAAATTGAGAAATAGCCTCATCAAGATTGATAGTAGATACCTGAGAGGTGAAGAAAGAGAAGACGGAAGTTAGATTCCCATGATGATTACCATCTATTTGCTTGTACCAAGCACTTTGTTAGATAACAAATGTTCACTATATAGTTTGATAAGCAACTGTAGAGCATGAAATGTTTAGTGATCATCTGCGCGGTGACATCTGAGAGATACATACCTGTAAGCACCACCCATGATAGAAGCAGTGATACGGTGCTTTCTGACTTCATGCCACAGTGTATTATTTGTCTGACCAATGGTTGACCTAAACACCAGTTCGCTCTGTTCTGCAGATACTGAATTGCGAATTTGATTGAAGACATCCAAGGCAGGGGAATTCTTGACAAGTGTAGCAATAGGCTCTGGCATACGCACAACATGGATTGGTTCACTGTCAAAGACTGTGATGTCTGACATCACATCATCTAGAAAGAAAGGAGTAGAACAATATACAACATACTAGAGTATTATGTTTAGAAAGCAAAACTTTTGGTTGGGGGCGATAAGTGCCATTCCTTGGCCCATGTGTACACACTGGTCAACCGAAATAAGTCTCAGACAATGTTTGATTTATTTTCTAGAGACTTATCTAAAACAGCTCATCAGTCAGGTGTATAAGTGGGAAGGACCACTCCCCTACCTAATGTGATGGAGGAGGGCTTCATCTCCCAACCACTCACCTATGTGTACCAGCGGAGATCTGACAGGTGTTAGGGGTTGTGATAGGGCTTCTGTATGCGCCTACATTGCACTGTGAATGTGGGTAGGGCCAGCGGAGATCTGACAGGTGTTAGGGGTTGTGATAGGGCTTCTGTATGCGCCTACATTGCACTGTGAATGTGGGTAGGGCCAGCAGAGATCTGACAGGTGTTAGGGGTTGTGATAGGGCTTCTGTATGCGCCTACATTGCACTGTGAATGTGGGCAGGGCCAGCGGAGATCTGACAGGTGTTAGGGGTTGTGATAGGGCTTCTGTATGCGCCTACATTGCACTGTGAATGTGGGTAGGGCCAGCGGAGATCTGACAGGTGTTAGGGGTTGTGATAGGGCTTCTGCAAGTGCCTACCTTGTTTTCTGATTTTCCAACCAAGTTCTTCATTACTACAGAGAGGCATAGGAGTTGCTATGACTAAGCACTTTTGTTTGTTTTATCCAAATTTTGATATAAGCAGTAATCATAATATAATGATAATATAATAGAAACTGTAGACATGGGGCTTATTTCAATATTCCTGATGACAACAATTACATAGTAGGTAACATAATTGCTCATTTAAGCACTGGAGTCTCAAATGAGTGCAGATCTCAAATGAGCACAGGGTTAGCATCCCCACCTGAAACCCCAAAAGTCACGTTAATTGGCCTCAAATGTGTGCAGGTCCTGCATTAGCAGTTGAAACTTTTTAAGCACAGCTGCATTTAAACAGGCATATTCAAGAACTGCATTACCTATCAGTGGGGCGTCATGGGTGCAATTGGGTTGGGGGAGGAGGCAGAGACCCATGGCAGTTGGGCAACATTCACCCAGGAGCTCCCACAAATCATCCTCATCAGAGCCACTGCTGCTGTATCGACTTGGTTTCCGTGTTGGTCGTTTTCTTTTCCGAACCTATAACGAAAACAGAAAGCACATTGATCCATTATAAATGACAGTTAGCTAAGGGACTAATTTTACTGATGATATGGTGTTTGAATTTGACACAGAAAAAAAGTTAGAGATGTGCCATAGTATGGTGTTATTTACACCGTCCAATGGTGGTTCAATGACAGTTAGATAACTGTGGAATTGGTGAAAATAACCCTTAAAAGATGGCACATTCCCTAAAAACACATTGTTGGAATTTGATGAGATTGTCTCAAAATCTATGTACCTTGTTCACCACTGGCAGCTCAAAATTCATATTATCAAGCAGCTCTGGCATGACCTCTTTGCAGAATGCTCTGTTCCACTCACATGCCTTGGATGTGCATGCATCAGGCAGATTCAGTCCCTTTAGTCCAGCTCCCATAATTTTGAAAAGTATCGCACCAACATGGCTGCACACTTCGCCTAATCTAAAGGGGGAAAAAGATATGATAATGTAAAAACTTTTCACTACAAATTCATGTGAAATCAGTTTATTCATACTTCAGATATTTTAAGTGATATCAGGCCATTTCAATTTTAAAACTTCTATTTTTTTCCAGTTTAATGCAGTGCAAAGATGTTATTTGCTGACAAAGGACAATTCCAATGCAAGATGCACGAAATGCATGGTAGGAATCCACAGCCTGACAGAGCCAAAAAATAGGAATTCTAAGAAAATATGGAAAGTGGTTTCTCTGACAGCCTGGAGAGCTTTGAGATATGTATCTCTTGTATCCACAACATAGTGATGTCAGCACGATTTATTACTCTTCAAAGCAGACTAAACTTAGGGAAATGTAAGAAAGATGCACCTTTGGTAATCAGGCCATTTATGAGAATTTGAAATGATAGTTAGATCTAGCTACTTATTTCAATACCCCATTTTTTACGAGGAAATAACCATAAAGTCTTGTGTTAATGATATTGTAGCCTGACTTAAACTCAAGAATTTACAGTACAGATTAACTCACCCAGCAGTACAGCAGCATCTGGCAGCTTCTACTTCTCCAGTCTCACGGAGCATCACCCATGCATTGTACGGAGCTGATGTGTGTTGCGAAGGCTTAACTTTAGCCTTCACAAACACTATGTTATCTGTAGCTGAGAAGACAAATAGCTCCTGGACCCAGCCGTTGATCGCATAGTTATATGATTCCAGGCTCTTGTATGCCTTGAGTTTGTCTACTGTAATTCCTGAAGGTCAATAAGATCAAAATCATAATACAGTTATCATGGTCCATAATGTATGTATATAGCATAAATCCTTTACAGACGCAAAAATTCTATGAAATCTCAACCTTTACACCTGAACTTTATGGCCAACATTATTATGGTCTTACTGGAGTAAAAGAAACTTGCATTAAAATCGTAGCATTTAACATCTATGTCTCAAAATAAATTTTGATATATTCAATATGAGGGACGATATAATAACATAAAAAGAAGTGGATTTAGTCCCAAATTAGTCTTGGAATGATGACTGCACCCCACCTAAACCTATTTCCCTTGTCAACTGCTGTCTAGTAGGCCTACTTACCAGGGGTATTTATCAGATAGTTGTAAATGTTTGGGTATGTCACTGTGGGAAGAAGCTTCAGATCTGGCACCCACTCGGTCTCACTGACTTTAGATGGATCAGGGAATGCTTGTCCATCAACAAAAAGTAGTCTCTCCAGTCTATCAGCTGCCTCCTTCTGCGTAGTCACCTCATCCTGGTTTATTGGGAGTGCAAGCCTCCAGGTGAAATAGGCTATTCTCACTAGGTCTTTCTTATTTGCTTCACTGGACCTCACTCCTCTCCGTCCCAGCCATGTTCGTAGTTGGTACACTGTCCATTTCTCCAGTGTTTTCCATGTGTCATCTTGTGAAGGGGGTTGTACTTGCTGTAGATCGTCATTGTGGGCAACAAAAATGTGGTCTGCACTCATGGTGGTGGTAATGTAAAGTGAAAGACAATACCCACAGCCTGGGTGACGGCCTAGGCCACAACCTAGTTGGGGACTAAATGACCCACTCATATGTGTGAAAACACTCAATGCCTTATACTAACTAAGGTGCTGAGAGGAGGTGGGGTCTAATCCATTGTAGCCGTGGAAATCCAAGTAAAATGTAGTAAGCCTTTTAGTATTAAACACCTGTGAAGAAGTTCTGTCCCTTGTGCACGAGATCTGTGAAGTGGATTCACCCTCTGTGTTTGTAGGAAACATTTGCAGCTAGAAAACTCTGATTTCCATTAATATTATGGAAAACTACCATGGATATTCATTTGAAACGTTTATTAAACTGTAACAACATGTAACAGGGTGGGGCATGTGTAAGGAGAATTAAATAAGAATTGCACCTATGGCTTAACTACTACTGGTATAGGAAGCCTGGGTCTAGAATAGCCCCCGACTACTGGCGCCACCTAGTGTGTTAAACTGGAACTGTTAGTTTTAGGCTTTCTCATAGGTGGCGCAGCAAACGACCTGCTAGTGAGGAATAGAGTAAGTCGTCATCACCATTACATGGAGCCCCCAGCTGCCACACATAACCGTGTGGTGTCCTAAGGCTAACTTACAGATTGTAACAATGTGCTGCTACTTTTTAAAGACCCTTCTTAATGCCCACAGGGTAGATAGGGGAAACAATGGGCACGTAGGATTGTTCAATGCACCTTATTTGAGAAAACTGAAATGTCTAAGAATAACTTGAAGAAGACCTTTTTATCGCTAGGGTCCAGAGTCTTGCTGTTTCCTCACAGCTCTACAGTGCATACGTGATAAAACGCTACCTAGGACTCTCTTTAGGACAAAACCATGTTTTCAAATTCATACTTCGCCTCTTTGAATAGTTTATCCCACTAAATTACCTTTATATCCTTGCATTGTCCTTTCTGCATAGCAAGTCAATTTCTATTAAGATTCTGTTGGTGAAAGGTCCATACTAGGACGCTGATGGTCATCTGGCCATTCTATTCCTGTGAAGGACACGGCGCACGTGTGAGGCAGTTGTGAAGGTGGCGTCTTTGTTGCTAAGGAGTCACTACGTCACTTAACACGTCACATGACGGTGTGTGACGTGGTCGGAATGTGACACGTCACGCCACCACCTGATGGAACGAGCCATTAGGTATCGAGGAGAGTGGAGGAACTTATCCAAAGTACTGTCCATCTGGACGTCGTGTGTGGAGGGTTGATTGATGTCTGTACATTCTCACTCACAAAAAATGATCATGGGAATGGATTTTGTTACTCAGTAGAACTGATTGGGTGGTATCTGACAGGCTATTCGGTAAGACATATGTGGGAGAGGCCAAAGGTAGTTGGTCCTAATAGGTTAGTCCTAAAAGGCATTTTGGAATTTCCTGACCACTGTAGATTTCAGCAATGTATCATGATATATAACACTCTCTGACATTTTATCTTCTCGATCTTTTTGTTTCATAGGCACAACGTCTTTATAAATATCTACTGATCTAAGAACCATTACATCGCTACCTCCATCTCTACTTGTCTGATTGTGCATTTAAACGAGAGATTTACTGTGTTACAAGATTGTAGGTTATCAAAAGGGCTGAGCCCAAGTTACAGCAGTTTTATCACAACTGCACATAAAGATAACAGTAGGGGATTCAGGAATGAAAGTCACAGAGCATGAAAATCCCTGAAAAGGGACAATATCGGCCCAAAAACCTGGGTTTTTGTATGAATATATATATATATAGGGCCTGGGACAAGGTTGATACTGCATTGTGCGTCATGTGTACAAAGGAACATGAACCTGGAGGCACCATTCGGCACTTAAAGCATTAAGTGGCCACATACAGGGATGGTAGAGGTATGGGGGAGGGGTGTCTGCTCGTTATTTGTGCTGATTTACATCACCATTGATGTTTGCCCAACACTGGTGTCCCCAGGGCACACTGAGCATCGCTTTGAGACTGGCGTCTGTGAGGAGGAACACATAGGCTACTTGTAAATGGCGCGCAGAGTGTGTACGTGTATCAGAAACCTTGGCAATGGAATGCTGAATAAATTAGTATTTTTAGTCTTGAATAAGGGACATAGGAAAGTGATGAGGGTCCATCTCGGAGTAATAGTTTTGAATCATATAAATCTAGGAGAAATGATATCCATACTGCTGGATCAAGATCAGAAGATTGCACAGTCTCATAAACGTGTATCGGCATAAATGTTGGTAATAAACCAGAAAACGTCGATAGATAGGGAACCTATTCTTGATAAAACCCTGCCTCTCATTAAAGGCACATGGGTCAGGCATCCCGTTAAGTTCCCTTAGCTGTACGGAACTGGAGGCAACAGCTTTATTCTGAGTCTAGATACAACATCCCATGTCCTACTATGACGGAACGATTAATCAAAGAAAAACCTTTCAAATCCCCATCAGTGAAAGTATTCATCACTTGGCGCCCCACACCGGTCGCCAACTTGTGATAGTGAGGGAGGACGGGGTATCTGAGGGCGGTGTTATTTGCACATCAATACGTCCAATTCACGCCGCTTAAGCCCCCACACCACCACCACTACACCGGCCGCATGAATAAATAATAATTAGGCAAAAAAAATGTATATAAAACATCAGCGCCCAGAGCGGGCACAGCCAGCCTACCGGGCAGACCGGCAAAGAGCGTGCCAAGAAGGAGGAAGATGTAGGGTGGGGAGTCGGGGGTACCAGAGGCAAAGCCTGCCATTTTCTTCATTGAAGTTGGAATAGTTCTGGAGTAATGTCCCCCCTCCCCAACTCATTCCCGCGCCCCCTAGCAACATGGGTATACATACTCTTTACCCCGCCTGCAGCCAACAGGAGGACTTCTTCGCTGGTTGCCCGCCGGTTATTGATATAATCAATGCCACTCGCCGGGAACTAGCGTACTATTCAGCATGTGACGACAGGCGGCGTTCTGATTGGTCGTCAGTTTGTAATGGCGATAAAAAGGTGTTGGCTGAGAGTGAGAGATGAGGATGAAGGTTGGGTGAGGGGGGTGTAGGGTACACTGAAAATATAGGCTTCTACTAAGGTGATCACTATTGATGAGTTAAGGTCCTCTTTCCCTTTTGATGACCTAAGGTATTCATTATGATCACCCAACAGCTGCCCAAGGTCATCACTTTGATGATATTTTTCTACCACCAGGGGGCCCTAGTATACAACAATAGGATATGCAATGTTTACCCTGTGAGCTATCTTGAATGTGTATCTATAATACTCTTGATCATCAGTGTCTATAGGATGAGTAATGTGAAAAATGTCATCACAAGGGAATGTTAATTGAACAAAAAAGTCATTTGGTCAAAATTTTCAAAGACAAAAGGATGTTTAATAAGTGACCTCTTTTGTCACTCAAACCATAATCATAACCATGGGGATGAGCTAATATTCCTTATACAAACAACTACATGTATGCCTCACCAAGGCATCATAAGTCAGCTGTAAGTGCCCTCAATGGATGCTTGGATGTGGCGAGGGAAGGGGATAATTATGCAAATTTATGCAAAGATCTTAATTAACGACAACATAATCATTCACAAACTCCTCTCTAATCAGTTCAGACAGGTACTCTGTAGTGATCACCCAGGGTGATCACATGTGATCACCTAAAGGATCATAGGGTACTCCCCCTCGGGACCATCAATATGATGACAAAAAGTGATCATTAGAGAGTACCTTTTTAAGCCTTATCTTTTCAGTGTAGGCTGACCAGCTGCCCGTGTTTGTTCCTATACTACACGCCCTGCGATTCACCTAGGCTAGCCAGGTTAGGTGTAGGGGTGACTTGGAGTGTGAAAGTACAGACAGACTGCTGAGGCTGATGGAGAGGTAAACATGGCCATACATGGCCCATACTATAAATCTTACACCAATCACCATCAAACTCTATTTGTGCCACACTCAAACCGTAAATATTGTACAGGGCCTACACGTGTAGGGATATAGAGGTAATGGCTATCTACACTCAAGTAGATGTGAGTTTAGGCTGTGTGTTGAATCTGCAGTCTATATCTTATGCCCTTACAGATACTAGTCGCTGGTAGACAACAGAATGGAAAATCTTCGCAGCATGGAAAGATTTTGGTCAATTCTCTGTATAGGAACCGGACATAACTTGATGCAAAACTTAAGACTGTGTGACATAAACCTTAACCTAACACTGGACCCCCTACAGCTTGAAGTATTTAGTAAGCTTAAATATAAATCCAACTCCATCTGGTACCTTAGAACATGCATGATGTACCACACATGTCATCAATCATCAGAAAGGTGAGACTACATGTGGGCTATTTCAATGTAATCATTATCACAGAGTCCGTATAATGGATAGATATCATTTCAGGAACATTGCATGTATGATGGCAAGTAATTCAGACCTCCCAATGTGGAGAGAAATAAGGAATAAAAAGGGGCAAATGGTGCAATTCACTCGGTATAACGTGTCCTTAGGTGTGAACACGGCTCTAGCCATGGACCCTCAGTCTGGGAGTGTTGAGGACGTGTTAGACCGTGACATGGTACCCTCTTACTCTTATCTCATCCATCAAAGTTAAACCCTTACGGACGGCGTGATGCCTCGAGATTCATGATCCTTTAATATTATGATGCATCAATGCATGGGTGCATCATGACAACCATCTGACTTTTGTGTAAACCCCACAGGGTCAACAAAATGTATGAATGCAGACCTGGCGAGTCACTAGCCAGGGCTGCATTTATGGATCATGGCGACTAGTCGGTACGGTACATTAAAGTCCTATGTGGCCCTTAAAGGGTTAAGCACCAGCTTCTACTGGTTCCCAGTGGTTCGTCAATAATTGGCCTTTTGCCGAAAAGAAAAGTCCACTTTAAATTAGAGCTCCCCAGAAGACCTGCACTTCTCGGCTTTTAAAAGACCCCAACAAAACACGAGCTGGAGTAATTGAACCAGTGGCGCCGGTCGGAGGATTTCTCGTCGTGTCTCGTGATTTCTCGTCGAGTTGATAACGAAGATGGATCCCGTGACAGTCACCAGTGGCCTCTGGTGGGTGTTGGAGGCACTAAGGGTGAAATGTTGTATTCAAAGTCTATATTAGGGAAGGTGGCAATATATTATCGGCTGGTTGGTGAGGAGGCTTTGCGAATGAGTTCTTTTAAGTTAATAAAACTCAGACAAGATTACACTTACACTAGAGGAGACATAAAAGGGAGTAGGGGGGGGGGGTGCAACTCATCCAGGTAAGGAGGAGTTCGTCTATTGATAAGCCAATATAAGATTCTGAACTTTGAAAATCTTAGTGCCCATCTTCACACCAAGGCCCACGGCAGTTGGTTCAGATAATGTATGGTTTGAAAAAAGCCAATGATAGTTATAGACAAACACCAAAATATATATAATCTTGCCGTCATAGTGTAGACCAACTCTACATTGTGTCTGGGCTGTACGGTTGGTTAGATTAGAGTGGTGGTGGTTTGGGGTGGGGAGGGGTGGTGGAGGTGGGGGAGGGGGGTTGTTGGAAGATTCACCTCCACACCTTACCACACAAGTCTAATTAAACATCACCATCCTCCGCTGTCTGGAGCAGGACATCTCCCTAACACTGCCTCATCCTCCAATGTCTGCAGGAGGCCAGCTCCCTAACATTATCTTGTCCTCCCACTTCTGCAGGCCAGCTCCCTAACACTCTTTATTCTCCAGTGTCCACAGACCAGCTGACTAACACTGCCTCATTCTCCCATGTCTGCAGGCCAGCTGCCTAACACGGCCTTATCCGCCTGTGTCTGTAGGCCAGCTGCCTAACACTGCTTCATCCTCCAGTGTCTGCAGGCCAGATCTGTAACACTGTCTCATTCTCCACTGTCTGCAGGCCCACTTCCTAACACTGCCTCATTCTTCAGTGTCTGCAAGCCAGCTGCCTAACACTGTCACATTATCCAGTGTCTGTAGGCCAGCCCCCTAACACTGCCTCACCCTCCAGTGTCTGCAGACCAGCTGCCTAAAACTGGCTCATCCGGCATTGTCTGCAGGCCAGCTGCCTAACACGGCCTCATCCGCCTGTGTCTGCGGACCAGCTGCCTAACACTGCCTTATCCTCCCGTGTATGTAGGCCAGCTGCCTAACACTGCCTCATCCTGCAGCCTGCAGGTCAGCTCCCTAACACTGCCTCATCCTCCCGTGTATGTAGGCCAGCTGCCTAACACTGCCTCATCCTGCAGCCTGCAGGTCAGCTCCCTAACACTGCCTCATCCTCCCGTGTCTGTAGGCCAGCTCCCTAACACTGTCTCATCCTGCAGTCTGAAGACTAGCTCTCTAGCACTGCCTCATCCTCCGGTGGCTGCAGGATGGCAGCTCCCTAACACTGCCTCATCCTCCAGTATCTGTAGGGCAGCTCCCTAACACTTCCTCATCCTGCAGTCTGCAGCTCAGCTGCCTAACACTTCCGTAATCAAGCACAAGTTGAACACCAATATGTGTATCTTACTGTTCAGTCTTAAATCCAAAATCTTTAAAAGTTGAAAGGTTAGTGGGACTCAAGGTATATATTTTTGTTCCATATTTTTCAAATGCCCATTTTCCTTGAAAGACCTTGGGAAAGAAATTGCTCAATAACGACCCCATTCCCGTTTTTTTCTAATTTCTCAATCCAAGGGTCTGCATCCGTCCCTATGGCATTATAGAAAACAAACTCTATAGATATTCCACAGCACTGATTGACCCAGCAGCCTGTAGACACTGATACCTTAATACCCCCAGTACACAAAGATACACCCCCTACCTTCCCTCTAAGTACCGTACGCTCCCTGCTATCACTTCTTATCTCCCCCACCACACAGGACCTTTTTTCTGCTACTGTAGACCATGAAGAGGATTCTAACCCTTTAAATGACACATCGTGCCTTAAAGCATTATGCTCACTTGTCGTTATTATGCATGAATGCAGCAGTATAGAGTGACCAAGCCAAGACTATATTCATGCATTAATATCATCTCTACAGGCTTAATACACTCCCCCAGGAGTGGCATAATGCTCCAATACAGTGGTGCATTGGTACATTACGACCAATTGACATCCGCCTGAGGGCCTTAAACGGATAAAGGACATGTCTCTCATGGAGGAGGCAGTGAAGTCTTTATCAATAGGACCAGAGAGTCAAAGCCACAGTGATATCCAATTAGTAGATATGGACACCTTCTCTATATATGTCATTAGGAATTTATGTGCTCCAGTCGTCAAAGTACTCCCTGCCGTTTAATCAGGACATTATTTGTTCTTTAAGCCTATTTAAAAATACCATGAATGCACGATAGACCTATTAATTATTTACTGGGTTACCGTATTGGCCTGCATAAGTGCCAGGTCTTTGAATGAGCGCCGTCTTGAATAAGCAGCAGGGCTATTCAAATGTTAAAATGCACTTTAATTTAAGTCTTGATTAAGCGACAGTCTTGAATTACCACCGGGGTAGAGCCTATTTGAATTATATGAGCGCCCTGGCGCTTATACAAGCCAATATGGTAATTGGTATAAAGTCAAAGCAAATGTTTGAGAGTTTGAGACAATGTCCTATATTGATAGTGTAGGGAATGTGAATTTCACAAACATGGCACTTAAAGAAGTAAGCTCGCTCTACAAATAAGTTAAATGACTTTTTTACCCCGTTTTTGTCCTGTTGAAGACATAATTCTATTTTCTTCGTCTAATTTCATGCAATTCCCTTCAAAATTTCCAGAATTACATAAACAGTTTATGCCGTGAGACCTATACTTTGAGTAGATCCAACAGCTGCTGGTTCCGGTCTGTATCTACTCAATACACCGTGTGTTGCCGAGCACCAGCCAACTCCCAGCATGCTCTACACCGGGGTCACATGGTGCATAGCCAGAAATCACTCTCCAACCATAGCCATTTACGATAGATTTTATAGCAATGATTCCTAGAAATGGGACAGGAGAGTGACTGTTTCTAAACCTTGTCAATCGGAACGCAGCACAACTAGCCTGCCTCCATTACGTGATCGCCCTGTGGGCATGTTACTTCCGGTTTCCACTGGTTGCTGCGCATTGTAGATAGGACTGTAACGGGTTACCCCATACTGTCAGCCATTTTATCTGCACCAGCTGCAAGTGACCATCCCATACCAGAAAGTAGAAAGACTGTTAAAAGTTATATATGGGAACCAGCACATACATCCTAATGCAGGAGTCCCATTCTCCAGGAATGTAATTCAGGGTGTAAAGAATTTTTGAAGATACACATAGCAATTCTGAATTAACTGTAAAATAATACAACACTTTGATTCAAGGCAGGAACTTTGGTCAAATCAATGACCATGTCAAACTAAACATTCAAGGGGGGAGCAGACAAAAGTCTAAAACGACATTAGGTCCGCTACTCCCTTATGTATATAGAGAGTAGGCTGGGCCAGCAGTAGGGTCAGGGTAAGGAGACACAAGGACTGACAAGTGTTTTATCACAGAGTGTTTTCTGTGTGATTGCTTTCTGCAGACTTCCTCCACAATCTCTTTGTTGTCAGGGTGGCAGCAGCAGCCGTCTCTTTAAGTACGTCTGGTATATCTAACTTCTCTTATTGCAACACACATGCCAGTATTGCCACAGTACTTTTCCTTTTTTACCTTTAGTCCTTTTTCTAGGTATACCCTGATTTATTGATTCATCTCGTTTCTCTAAATCTCTGGCCATTTGGTATGGGCTCGTGTCACGACATAACATGATGATGTGCACGCTGACCCACTTATTATCCTATACAAAGGGCATTTTCTTCACATCTGATTGTGATATGGTGATGCCATTTTAAAGTCATTTTACACTTTCTATATACTATTATCGCCAAGACTCAAATGAGCGTGGTGTGTCCATGTGACTCTCTGATCATACCTATATATTATAGACTAAAGTGACTCTCTCTATGCCCATAGACCAGCTCTATGAGCATTTACTACAGAACCTCATCAGTGTCCCAGTATAAGATGTACGAGAGTATCTGACCCTGAACCATCGCTTTAGACAAGCACTCTACCGGCAGGCCTTTGAACCCTTTATCTTCAATGTACCCAATATCCGCTTCCTGTTTTATACTCTATCACCGCCCCATTACTCATACCTAATCGCCTTCCAGGAGAGACGCGTTCCGAGATGCGCCCAATTCCTCATCTCGGGGTCGGACAAAACTCGCAGCGACACGCAAACAATTCATGGAGACAGATCCGGGGTAGAGTATGAGTAACCATGGCAACCCGATCATGGCTAGGGGAGGTTGTGATCGGGGTGGGATTCCTCCGGTCCCGATCCACTCTGTGATTGGGTATTATAAATCAGTGACATAATCACCCAATACGTCTTGGGGCCCTACCCGATGCAACGCTGCGCCCGCTCCGACAGCCACGCGCACTGGATTACACATCGTCATCAAGTTGTCATGGAAACAGACTCTCCGCTGGCATTCAGGGAGAGGGTGAGGGTCAATATTTTCATTTTTCAATTAATCCCTGGGAAGGGGCCGTGGAACTGACGCGGAAAGCTTTATTGTGAGATGGGGTCGAGGAGGAGCTAACTAACTAACCGTGCATGGCGGGGATGGATTTCCAAATTTGCCAAGTTGAAATGAGGTGGACTGAGAGGAAGTTTTTACCCTGACAATCACTTGGTGGCGACCCGAGTCAGGTCGTTTTTTCTTTAACTAGTCAGGGTATTCGGTTAGGTAAGTACTCCAAATGAGATGAGCCTTGTGAACTGGGGTTTGTTTCACCACTAAAACTTAACAGCAAAATTGACAGGCTCAGTTGTGACCCTACCTTGACTCACATTCACCCTGAAGTGTCGCTATTCACAACAAGTGGTGATCCTCTATTTCACAGGGTTCTGAACTGGTGGCCATTCCCTTGTCGTTAACTGCAGGAAAACACTGAGGTTGAAATCACCCTTTGCAAGGCTCAATTCCCTCGAATGGGCCCTGGGGACCATTGAGACTGACTAAAAAGTTAAATTGATGATTAGCCCAATCTCAGCTAACATGGGGAGGGCCCCCAGCAGAAGCAGATTGTGAGGTGGCAGTAAAGGGCAGACTGCTAGTGTCTCTAAGGACCTTTCCTCTTCTGTAACGAAGCCGTGTTTTACTTTATATTTGCCTTTTCTTGATTCTTTATATATTCCTCTATTGCCTTCTGAGAATCTGATTTTATACTGACTAATCCTAACTTATAAACTTTATATTGCCCTCATTGTCCAATAGGTGCCATTCCAGGAGAAACGGTTCCAGGGGTGAGAAAATTACACACTGCTGGTACCAGCAAAGTTGCAAATTACCATCACCATCTTAGGTAACAAGATGGCAACTTACACTGTATAACCATTACTACACCTATATCACGTGCTTTGTGGTACACATCAATAGAGGGTACCTTAGCGCGTGCTCTCATAATTAGTCACGTGTAAGTCACGTGTCCATGTAGGGACGCTGTTCCAGACGCTGCCTGTGACGTCATATCTCTCAACCGGACGACGTTCACACGAGGTGCATTCTGGACATGGTTACACAACTTCACAATTACCTTAATCTAGAGTCTCAGCAACTAACACCGCTCCTTTCCCACAGACACTTATTTTTCACTGTGCTTTTCCAGCATCTTTCATTCGCGAGACGTTCATTTTCTGCGCTGGTACCTTGGGTCACGCTGGTTTCAGTATTACGGTATCCATCAGGGTCTTTGACCGGAGGTAATCAAACTAAGGGACTAGCCAGGAGCACACTGCCTACTCTGTCACCTCCCTGATCACCTCCCTCTGACCCCACGTCTATACTCCAGCCATCATTTCCCTTTGCCAAAGGACTCTGTATTTATGGGCTGCAGTATGGCTTTTGGGGTTCTATGAAATGTGCCTTTGCCGTCATGATGCACCAATGGTACTCACCAACACTGCGTTGGTAAATCATGTCGAACCATCAAGCTTGTATCAGCCCTATAGGGTCGGTATGTGGCCCTTAAATGGTTAACATGTCCTTCGTCAGCCCACGGTATGCTAGCCATGGTGTGTTCCAAGAGGTCGGCCCTACACCCTCGCCCCCTCTGTGCCCTTTCGATTGTCCACAACTCAAGATTTCCAAAGCTAAAGGAAACTTGGCTGTGGGTCAACAAAAACCACCTCCTTTTGCTCATACTTTGGACATGTGGCTCACAACCAAACTTTGCCTAACATTTCACCATCATCCAGGGTGTTCATGGATTTTCAATCTGGGGACAGTCAACTTACCTGATACTATGGGGACCTGGGGGAGGACAGAATGCTGGTAAGGGTGGGGAATGGCTGCTCCAGGAGGAAGCCATCTGGTGAAGCCATCCCCCAATTGATTTGTTGTATAAAAAGCAATGACAATTAAAATTCTTTGCCACATTCCACTCATGAACTACAACTTGGAGGGGAGGGCTTGGTAAAGGCAAATGAGGCTAATATCAAGCCAGCCTCTGTGGAATGAAGCCACTTCCTAGATATGCCCTTTTGAAGTGGCTGCCCTCCTCCCCAGCTACCTCTATATTAAGGAGAATACCAAACTATGCCATCTAATAGGATTACCCCGGCTGACCACAGACTGGCATGACCTAGGACCTAAGATGACCTTAGCCATGACCTTCACTTGACCTTGTGGAATCCCCTAACCCCATAGAGCCATGGCTGCTGCATATAGACTGGTGTGAGGTCATAGAGTACAGACCACGTCTATGCTGGATGGGGTTGTTACTGGGAGGGAGGGGCTCCCCACATCGTCATGGCTACCCAGGGAGTTGGTATTGGGTGGAGGAGGGGCGCTGTGATTGTTCGCACGCGCCATGGGTAAAAGCCAATACACAAGAGGGGTAATGGTGGGTGGCTTCATGCCTAACGTGCAGACAGAGAGGCACCACACCACTGGTGGCTTCATATTATATCTGCGGTTACTTGTTTCCATGTTACTACCTTTATATCTAGTCAACATCATGTCCACTATCTTCTGACATCCTCCACGTTCTCTTGTAGACCTGTTTGAGTATGAGGTTCTATGACAGCAATTGATTCAGGTCCAAATTCTATGGCAGGGGATAAGAGGGACCCCATTGCTGTCTAAGTGTCACCCACCAGCACATCAATGCAGGGTGGGCTCTGATCAACATGATGCAGCCCCTGCGAGTAACTTGCCAGTTCTGCATTCATTCATGCTGTGAATCAGACTGGGTTGATACTCTTGGAGGGTGGTTATGATGCACCTATGCAGTGCTGGCAAGGAGACTTGTAATGCTTTAGTGCATGATCATGATCAAATCAATGATCATGGACCTGAAGGCATTAACGACCCAGAGAGCATTTATATCAGTGTTTACTTACCCCTGTTCTAACTGCTACATCCTTAACAACTCAATATAGACTCACCTGTAACGATATAGACATGGCTAATTTAGTAAATATTTAAATCAATAAATGAGACATTCAGATTTTCATATAACAACACAAGGAGAAAAAGGGTAATACAAATTAAGGATTTTGTTTGGATTGGAACAGCATAAACTGCATGTGAAACAGATTTCTGGTATCACGGTTTACTGATCCAACATATGGCACATAGGAACTGTTTGACTCAATATATGATCTGTCAACAACAACCAGGTATTTTCACCTGTAGGCCTGACCATTGTCCCTTTTCCAATTGCAACTTTAATGAGAACATTCACATCTTGAATTATTATTTTTTTCTCCACTCATTCTCGGTCATTTTTCTACTGCCTTTTTCTTTTCAAAGACACCATTGTTATGTGCAGAATTCATTCCTAATAATTTCATCAACCCTTTCAGAGAGGAGCACCTGCGGGCAGATACTGACATCCACATCTTGGCACAAAGAAGACATTTCAATCAGACTGCGGTTAGTTATGAAGACTCCCCTCATGAAGGCTGTAGTGGTGAGGTCTGAGGAAGCTGATTATGTGGGGGCCGTGTTGGCTTAACGACTAATTAACGACTAATTAATGACTATTACAGCTTGTTAAGGATCATCATTATTTTCATGGGCTTGGTGGTGATTTTTTCTGTCCATGAGCTGCCCCCCCCCCATGGGCGATGTATGTGCAGGGCCGTGCACAGCAGCACATAAGTGTAGGCGTACAGGGGTGGAGGAAGGAGGGGTATTTTTGTACAGATTTTGGCTTAGACTGTTGAAAATATTCCACCTGGTCCAATCTAGACAACCACAGGACAGAGCTTGTCAACTGCTTTTGCTGATTGAATCTGTGGCAGAGGTGACTTATAGTGCCTCCTGTCCACAAAAGCTTCCACAACAACTGACCCTTTACCAGGATGGCTACTGTTCAACTTTAGGGTCCCTAGGCTACATTGTGACACCTATTCTAAGCTGACACAGCTCTAGCTGGTAGTTTTCGCTAGAGGAGATCCCTGAATAGGTAGGTATGTACTGATGGGCAGAGTGAGAGGCAAAATATGGTGAGAAGACCTACGGGGTGCTGTGTTTCTGGTGGACAAGTGCCCTGTGTGCAGAGATGATGACAGGTAGATCAGTGCTCAATGATGTCAACAGTACACCATGAGACCTCACAGAAGCTTAAGACCTCCATATTCGCATATACACTGGAGGGTACGGCCTCTAAGATTCCATAAGTGTCAGCTGGGTGTTGATCCAACCTTTTAAACATTTTATGGCCCTTGAGCACTTCACAAGTAGAAGGATTTCTGAACATATGAAACTGCACTAAAGTCTAAATTTGAGGAGCCTCTGAAAATAGATGAACCTCGGTGGGGCTGACATCTCTGAATTAAGATACATTGAATGGGAAATACCACCTGGCTAACCTGATTGTCCTTTCTTTTCAAAACCGAGCCAACATTTCATCAGCTTTTCCCCAGTTCTAATCATTACAGTGCCAGTAATACAACCTCCTTCCCACTTCCCAACACAAACACATACCTATAAACTGGCTTGCCCACTTTGGACATACAAAAGCAGAAGCCCATCCTATCCCTCCACTTCATCCTGTGATTAGGCTGGTAGCTGAGGTGGAGGTCTTACAGAGGATTAGGGAGAGGGCCGTAAACTCTGTGTGTATTGACCAAACACCTCCTGGAGCTTTGACCGGGCCAGAGGCTGCTGTATCCCCACTACCAATACTACTGTATCCCCACATCCAATACTCCTCTATCTCCCAGTCCTATAGGACACTGATGGGTCATGAGGAGCAGCCCGCCTTATTGTCCCCCAGGTAACACCGCTTGTATCCTCAAATCAATGCTTCATTCCCTGAAGTGAGGCAATACCCTCGGCTAGAGGCCTGCCTGTATGAAAACACTACATCAATACCCAGGATTAGGATTTACCAGATTTGGTTTGGTACAAATTTCTGTCGCTGCTACAGCCAACAAGTCACTGTATAGTGGCCTATCCCTTCTCCCTATGACCTGTCAGGTGGGTATTAACATCCACACACCTCCTGCCGCTCACAAAGGGCACCTATTGGTATACTGCCACTGGCCGCCTGGAGGGGCTAATGAAGATAGCAGGAGGCAGGGATATGGGGCCTGTGAAAAGAAGTGCCGAAAGGGCATAGAGATTGAGCTGTGGCTGAGGTATTGGGCACTGAAAGGGATTTTGTGCAGAGGGACTGGGGTAAGGGCTGGAGTTGTGATAACGCAGGTGTTACAGGAATTATAGTGGTGGACCTTTGAAATGAGATGCTCTCGGGTGACTTTCTGGGCTAAAAACTAACATAATACTTCATATTTAAAACTGATATTCAGTATAAACTTCATCAAAAACTTTGCAACTTTTAAGTCTCTAATGTGATTAGATTATCATGAATCATTGTCCCTCTTGTCAAAAAGACGTGCTGTTATAAGTATATTTGCAACTGATATTTATTATACCACGATTTCGGCACTTCCGGTGGGTTTATATGCAGTTTAGCCGTGCATTATTCTGCATATACCACCCATGTGCATTTTTGAAATTTTTGGTATATACTTTTTCGAGGTCAAGTTGGACTTAGAATATTTTTGGAAATTATGGCAGCTATACAAAGTTAATCTAGCCATTTTCCATGGTGAAAAATCGTGCCAACTCGTATGAGAATTGAACCCCGGCCGCAGTGGTGGTAGGCGAAGGCCTTAGCCATAGCGCCACACTGAACAGTGGTGAAATCCAATGCGAAGGTAAATAAGTTCTAACCTGCTATGTTTCCAGTCAGTTTTCGTATGGAATCCAACCTTTTCATGTTATAATATTGAAATCACAAGAAGTTTTCGATCCATAGACGAGTAATGCGTGCTAGTTTTCTCCATTTTCTTCGATATAAATAAGAATCCATTGATTTTCCAAACGGGTCCGAAATTTTCGGCGTCTTTCTTGTACGGCGAGCAGTTGACCTATATCTACATCCGGGCCACTGACACACTTTCGCCGAACAAGGAGGCGGATGGGAATGGCCGGACCGCGACACGCGTACGTTGGGAAAATCAATGGATTCTTATTTATTTTGAATATATTGGACATATCAAGCATGGAGTACTCATCTAGAATGTCTAAGGATATGTATGTTTTAATTTGAACACTTGTCATGGTTGGATTCGATACGAAAAGTGACTGTATACACAGCGGTACCTCTCCTGGCAAGGAACCAAAACAATGGCTTCGCGCAGAGCGGACACGGGCCGTGTCGCTTGCACTTACAAAATGTCTTCTCCTGGCTATATTCTTTGGATTTCAGGTAAGAAATTGATACAAAATGGAGGAAATGGTGGTATAAACCTATTAGGTGATGCATATCGGGGCCCCACGGGCTGTACATGCTGTATATACAGCCCTAGGGCCCCGATATGCATCATCTATTAGCTTAATATAGAAGTAGAGTTTGTCTTCTCTGATATCGTCAGAGGTGAAGTTCTACGCATGTTACAGTTAGGAGAGAGAGAGAGAGAGAGAGAGAGAGAGAGAGAGAGAGAGAGAGAGAGAGAGAGAGGGTTGCAGTGACCAGGTAGCCGTGCACATGAATATCATATCTGGTATAATGGACCAGGTATAAAGGCCAGCTCAGCACGACAGGACTGGCACCAGCAGGTCTGGAAGTGACCATAATGTTCTCCCCAGTGTTTTAGCACTGCCCTCTCTAAAGATCCATACCACACAAAAGCATAACTTTCTTTTTCCCTTGACCTGGTTTATAAATGTAGCAAGTTTTGAATGGTGATTGATACTAGTAAGTTACATTCAAACTCTGAATGAAAACAAACATGTGTAGAGGATGGTGAAAATATCTAGGATCACCAGGACTCGAACACGGATCTCTGGCATGACATTCCAGCATGATAACCATTACACCACAATCCCTTGCCTGATATTTCCACCTTCCAACTACACCTGGATCGGTATGATACACACCAGGGGAACAGTGATTACCAGGTAACTGGCCCCTGAGGGTCAATCTACCAGGCACAGGGATTTCTGGTCCCCTACACATGCATACATTTTTCACTGTGAATAGGTAGACATGATGCACCCACCCTACATGATCTTCTAACACGACATACCTACGCACATCTCCATTCTATAATGTTGATATTTCTTGCCATAGGGGTCTATAGCTCCACATACCAACTCGCCAATAACTCATAACGACTCACCCCGCTCAGACGGGGGCCGGCCATCTGAGTAATGGCCATCACCGCTGCACCCTGAGTAATAGCCGTCACTGCCATGCCCCTTAAATGTTTATCCTTACATAGTAATAAATCAGTGAGCTGCTCCCTATAACCAAACCCTGCCTAAATCACTCGCTCAAATCTAACCGGGCACCGATCCTGCTGCCCCACATGCTCGGAGCAGCTCGAGCGGATAGGGGAGCAGCTCATATTAACATGGCCGTAAATCTTGAGGACCTCCTATAGTACCAACCTGGTGAGCTACTCGTCATGGTATTTAACCTCTCAAGGGCCCCATGATGCCTAAATGTCCACAATCATTTGTCGCGTTGATGTACCAATGCAGTGTCATTGGGGAGTTAGGATATGAACGGGAACGGCTACGTGTAAATGTAACGTCATAGGTCACGTGGGGGGTATTCCCATCTAGGAGTACAGAACCTGTAGGCTAGGTGTTTTGAACGTGTAGAGGGTGTTCTAGACGTACATGTAGGGAGAATAGATATACATAAAAAATGGATTTGTGAAGAATTCTAATAGCCCTGCAAAATTGTTACTCAGGTGTCTCTCTATCTACTGCAGCCTTAGATTGCACTTAGAACAATTATATCACAGTGTAATTACCTGTTGTTCATACCCTTAGGTGCACCCAACTGGAACTACCTACTTCAAGTAGTGAATGCTACACACAGTGGTTCACATTCTTAACCACATTACCTGTACCTGTACTGGAACTTGTACCTCTAGCCCTTGCCGTTCCCGTACAGGTAGACGTACCTGAATCTTAACCTCTCTATTGAGTACTTTTCAACATTGCATTTCTACCGGGATGTTATACCAGTAATTCATTCTAATTTCTTCAAGGCGCAGCAACGGCGTAATGTTGGTATGACACATTAATGCATCCCTGGCAAGTAGACTAGCCAGGAGTGCATTGCAGGCTACCAATGGATAAAATGTTTGAGAGTAGGGAAAAGCCCTAAGTTATATTGGCTTCTAAATTCAAAGAACTATTTTTCATACAAAGCATTTCATACACCATGCGGTCCTTTAAGGGTTAAGTTCCCTCCTTGTGGGTATTAGGGCACGGTCGTTGTCCGAGCAGTGTCACAGAGGCTCAAGCCCTCCATGTCTGGGGGTACTGTTTATAGGTAGGACCAGCAGCTGGTCTGTCTGGGTCCTCTGGTCTATGCCACTATTTACAAAGCTTTTTCTGGGGGGAAAAACCTGTATTGGCTATGTGAGTGCCTTGTGTAGGGTCCTCTGTTTTTCTGTGGGGTTATTTAGAGGGCCTTAGAAGGGTATCCCCAATGCCACTGTGCTACGTCTGTATATCTCCAGTGCATCAGATGACATTATTTTAGCTGGAGATCCAGGGTACTTACAAGGCCTACCGATATCTAAGGGCATTATCATGGCCCTCCTGTGTCACTCCAAGGGCCTTGCGAGAAATCCAGTCAGGCCCCTATCACCCCCCCCCCCGAAAAACGGGGTTTTGAAACTTAGGGGCCTCACAAGTCCCCCTGTACGTGGGACCGCCTGGCGAGCTTAAAGGGGCCCTTTTGTGGAGCAGAGTATCGACCTGAGGGCCTTGTCAAGCGGCGAAAGACCTGGGAAAATTTCCAAAAATGCTGACAGAGGTTTTTTTTTGTTCCCACTGTGGACAGGGTGTCCTCTGATACACTGGAAACAGGAAAACCTTGTCTACCGCGTATAATATACCTGCCATATCCAAGGTTAACTTGCCCCTACTGCTAGCATTAGCTGACAGGCCTGTCTTGGCTGTTCTGTACAGATATTATAAGCTGAGGATATTGTGGATTTGCTGCGATCAGCTTCAAGGACAGGGTTATGTGACAGCCTAATCACTGCTAGAACCAACGGAAAATCTACCAGTCTCATTATGGGTAATATCCAACTTTCTATTACCTGAACTCCTTGGAAACCCACTCCATTGTGTAGGGGAGGTTTGGGCAATATTCATGGGCCCACTCATATATGGGCCAATACCTGCACCTGCATAAAGATAGTCTGTTGATACCTACACCAGGCGTTTGATCCAGAAAGCCTTAGCAAGATACCCTTGATGGACAATACTGAACACCATTTCCTCCAGCAACAGAGTAACTTGATTAGCGTTGTGTTTCACAGCCTCCATTAACCACCACCTCGCGTGTTAAAACAATTAAATAACCATACCTACACACCCTGGGTGTGCCACCCTGCCCAGCAGGGACCGACTAGGTGACGAGATAAGCATAGCTCATCACCACTGGCCAAAACACTATTATCTATTGATGACAGGCTTTTACCATTACCAGCTACATGCTGCATAAGGGTGCTGGGCTGTTTGGGGATGGTTGGGTATAATGGTGCTTGGAACCTGTGTAGGTAGAACGCATCTATCACCTTCTGTTAGTATGAGGGAAGGGGTGCCATTCCATGCTTAAAAATGAAAGGAATCTATCGCTATTGGTCCTTTTTTCTAACTTTCCTTGGGAAAATTATTAAAAGCAAATATAGGGATCATGGTGTAAAGTTCCTGTAGGGAAAGCGACATCACTGAAGGTCACTGGAGGAACAGGCCGCCATTTCCTATGACGGATGGCATGTCATCGATGCTACATATTGGAGACCTGCTGGATTTTGGTCAGACATTCTCTAGTTACTGAAAAATGTTTAACCACTTACCAACCGTCAAATATATCTCATCCTCGGCTCAGGTTTCTGAAGTAAAGGTTTAAAATGTACATTCACTTGCCTGGATTACCTTGACTTAAAAACCTTTTATCCTGAATATTTGTGACATATACTGGGAATAGGGACCTTAATGCACCCTGCGCTAAGGGCCTTTTTTCGCAGATCCTGTCACATTTATACTTCAAACACTTCTGTTCTTTTGAAATTTCAAAATATAAGCTAAAAGTGAATTCAACTTTGAGTTTCCTTTGCAGCCCTGTAGTGCCGAGCATCATCTAGCTACCCTCCCGCATTATGGACACACAGTGTCTATGAGTGCTGACTAGATAACTTACATAGCCTTATTACGTATGCAAATTGGGGCCAGTTTTTCCTGTGCCTTACTGTAATGTACTATTCTAGGTCTCAACACCAACGCTGCTAAACCGTGTCCCAGCTATTAGTACTGTCAGCAGGGGTTTTACCTGGTTATTTTGTCGCCGTTAAGGCAACCAGTAATGGCAATACATAATTCCTCTCAATCGAAGCGCAGTAAAAACCGCACCTCATTCTCCTAATCTAGAAAGCGGTTCATTAGTCGGTCACTTATTGGGTGGTAATCATTCATTCAGGTACTAGTGTTTGTCTAATTCATGTCGTTATTGAATTTGCTGTGCCTCAGTGTAGGGGAACTACTTCATCATATTTGATTTAGAGTGTGTCTGGTTTATTTCATGGTAAATACAGTGGAATACGGCAGCCCCATAGGATTAACCTAGAAGCTCCGTATTCCACACCCCCATGGAATAACCTGGTGCCGTATTCCACAGCCTTGAACAGTATATAAGATGTTCATATAATCATATCAAGATATACTTTTCTGGGGAGATTAATGTATTTTTGCTAATATCTATCAATAATACCATGAAATAAATACAAAGGTTCACTTGTAGTGGGTCTGACTGAGGGTTATTCCATTCGGCTTCGCTTAGTGGAATAACCCTCAGTCTGGAGTGAGTAAGTGAGTAATAGATGTTTAACGCCATTTCGACAGCTAAGGTCATATTCATGGCGAGAACTACATTACACAATTTCACAGAGGAATGTGTCAGTGCCCGCGCATATGTGCACCACACATCCTGAGGGGATAGAAAAGAGGAGATATAGACCCTTTTAAGTGGGCTAGGGAAGCCCGAACCCTCAGTCAGACCCACTACTCGTGAACCTTTGTCTATTTATTTGTTTAGTTGCCTCTTGTTCACGGAGCCTCATATTTCCGAGGCTGACTGAAGCAGAGAGTGAGTGAGTGAGTGAGTGAGTGAGTCCCCCCCCCCCCCTAATAAGAGAAAGGTCTTCACAACAAACCATAATAAGCACCGTGTCTCTCACGTCTGACATGTCGGTGATTGCTAAAGGAAAGATAAGGGGGGGGGGCACATTTGCCGCCTGTGTTGTTGTAATGACACATCGCCAATGTAATGTTACTGGATGAGTTATGTGCAGATAAATTTGTAACAGGTCAATGGCCTTAGCACCATGCTGACCCTGCCTACAAATCATGTCCTCACCCTATCTGCACCACCCATAGCCCAGCTAATTTATGACTTGACCTCCATGTGTACCCTCCAAGCATCCATTATTGCTCTTGATAACAAATAGTGAGCAGCTTATCAATAACAGAATGCTGCATAATGGCATCAGGTCATGGACAGAATATCATAGTCTAAAGATGCGTATTGAGCAACATGCCAAAAAACCTAAAGCTGCATAATGGGCAACATGTAAAAACCTAAAGCTGCATAATATATGCAACATGTAAAAACCTAAAGCTGCATAATGGGCAACATGTCAAAACATAAAGCTGTATAATGGGCAACATGTAAAAACTTAAAGCTGCATAATTGGCAACATGTCAAAACCTAAAGCTGCATAATATGCAACATGTAAAAACCTAAAGCTGCATAATGGGCTACATGTAAACACCTAAAGTTGCATAATGGGCAACATGTAAAAACCTAAAGCTGCATAATGGGCAACATGTAAAAACTTAAAGCTGCATAATTGGCAACATGTCAAAACCTAAAGCTGCATAATGGGCAACATGTCATAACCTTAAGCTGCAAAATGTACAGCATGTAGTTAAGTTGCACAATTTACAGCATGTCATAACCTCAAGATACATATCACATGGTCAGCATATAAGAAACTGAAGCTGCACAATGGACAGTATGTCATAACCTTAAACTGCACACAAAATGGTCAGTATTCATATACTGGTACATAATAGATACTAAAGCTGCATTTATGTCTGTCTTACAGCGCATCTAGAGAGGATCCTAAAGCTGTCTTGTGGCCTATAGGTGACGATCAAGGACCCTTTAAGGAGTCCCCCTGGTGGCAGGTGTGTGAGGTAGGGTTCAGAGGTCAGGCACGCCAGCAGGTGTGTAGGGCTATATAGATAGTATATGACATCAATAGAAAAACTCTGTGTTACAACACCTGAAGGTCTGTGTGATGCCTCCTTGTCAAAGTCCCTTGGTTGTCATGATGCGCTAATGAGAATATACTCACACGGCACTATTGTATCAACCATATAAGGCCTACATGATACATGAATGTAGGAGACCTGGTGAGTAACTGCATCATGACAATCAAAGAGCATGATGCATTCATTGATACATAGACAAGGGTTATCACACTGTGGGGTGTGATACAGAGTTTCTTGGTTAAGCCTATGGGGCTCTCGTATTCAACTTGAGATAAACCATGTGACCTTTAAAAAGATAAGGCAATGGGTGAATCTGTCACCTGCTGGGACATGGAACCAAGACATAAGAAACCACAAAATAACCCATTGCATTCTATAAAAGATGAACATTGGAAGCCGTTGTATGAGAGAACGGCACCGTCCAAATCAGATATAGCTCGCACAGCATTCTTTGTGTACAGGCTTGAAGAGGAAGGCTAAGCCAAGCAAGGTGTCCTTATAAAGGAAAGATAGACTGAGGTGGCCGCACATGAATGTAGCCCAGACTTGAAGTAGTATGTTAAGAAGGCACGTGGCAGCACGTGTATGGTGTGAGTGGGGCAGGTATGAGGGAGGTCGGCCTCCCCGGGACACCACCTGAGGAGCTGAGTGTCACCTGCCGCTACCTCAGGTATGTTAAGTACAGGCTGACTCCCTTGACCCTTTAAGCCTGGCGGCTGATGCATTGTGCCCATGCTTTGGTCGTCATGATGCACCAATGAAGTGCTTGCAAGTCTGCTCTGCTCGCCAACATTGGAGCAGCATGTCGACCATCTTAGCTTATATAGAACACGAGTAATTGTTATAGAAAGAGAACACCACAGTAGTCGCCAACGCTGTATAGCTACTTTGTGTGTTAAACACTGTTTGACTGTACAGCAGTGAATAACTAGAACGAATTGATGTTATAAAGGCTAAATCGGTGTCTTACACTGGGTATGGGACATTGAGAGTGCAAAGATTGACAGGAGATGGCGTGAGAGGATTTTTTTTTTCTTTTTTTTCTTTTATTTACAACATACCCTGGACAGGGAGGGGCAGTTTAAGTTCAACACACCTTTTTACAGTGAAGGAGGAAGAGTGTAAGTTCTACACAGATTTTTTACAGTGTAGGAAGGGGCTTTAAAAATTCAACACACATTTTTGTAGTGTAGGGAGGAGAGTGTGAGTTCAACACACATTTTTAAAGTGTAGGGAGGGACAGTAAAAGTTCAACACACATCTTTTGCACTGTAGGGAGGGGCACTGTAAGTTCAACACATTTTTTACAGTGTAGGGAGGGACAGTGTAAGTTCAACACTTGTAAGGGAGAGACAGTAAATGTTCAACACACATTTTTTACAGTGTAGGGAGAGGCAGTGTAAGTTCAACACACATTTTTTACAGTGTAGGGAGAGACAGCAAAAGTTCAACACACACTTTTTACAGTGTAGGGAGGGACAGTGTAAGTTCAACACACATTTTTTACAGTGTAGTAAGGGGTTCGTCATGGCGGAGAGAAGATACAATGCCACATTGGTGTCAGAAGGCTAATCTTACAGCTATCAGGGGCATACTGTAATAAGCTTGCTGTGACAGACTGAGAGTTTCTAAAAGAGTGGGACTGGGGTGTGAACAACAGTCTTGGTGGCAGTGAAGGGAGCAGCAGCTCTAGGCGTTAAAACAATCCACCTTTCTAACCACTATACGGCACATGGCTATTGTATTATTGACCAATGGGAGGCATCCCTGGCATATACTGCGGAGTCAGGGGCTGAAGGTGTTAGTCGTAGTGCCGTCGGGGTCTAATGGCGGCGCCCAGCTGATAATGGCTATGTGAGCTATATATGTAGCGGACATTGTGGTAAGGCTGTGTGTCTGTTCGTCCACAGGCTCCCCATACTACAGTGTTGGATCCAGGATTTGGAAAGGGCTAAATTCTAGGGTAAAAAAAGTTAGCTTAACTCTTGAGTACTGGGAAAAGGGGGGGGGCGCCCCCCTCTAAATCCGCTTCTGTGCTACATAACAGAAGGTGGCCACCACTATAGAAATGCTACTGCATGGGGGGGGGGGCAACAACTCTCCCTCTTTTGGGTTTTCCCTGAACTACTGGTTCCTCTCCTGGCCACCTAATCAGAACTGGGGGAGCTACGGTAACGGCAAGGTGTGGTATAGACCCAGTCTCTCTACCTAGCCATGTACCAACCACTATATACATAGGCAGTGCTGAAGAGTTCACAGCTATGGCAAACATAGGGGTTACTGACGGGCCACCTGCCAAGGAGAGGGTATGGGTAAATAGACCATAATCCAATAACTTAGTTGCAGCCCTTACCCATTCTGCAGCCCTTACCCATAAGTAGACTCCCATAGATATTACATAGACTATCAAATAAGGCAATTTTACAAATGCACTGGCCGACTAAGGCAATTTCCCTGGTTGATTTTTCATGAAACGCAGTCTGTCAAGAGGTAGATAGAACAGGCAGGGCCTGTTCTAATAACAAAACAGGCAGACTGGCACTGTAGCCTGTAGTGTAATACATATATACTCCCTCAGCAGGTATCGTTTATTAAAGTCTGGTTTTGCTACATGCATAATGTACATGTAGATAAGCGTATCTCTGTGGGCGAAGTGAAAGAAACTCTATGGGAGATCTGCACATCATTGATACAGTGCGGTCGCTGGCTCTCACCATATTTTTCCACGATTCTGAATATTCTATAACATCTTACTTTTTTGTGTGTACTAGTAATACACTGAAATGTCATCCTGTCTCCCTAAGATTTCTTTTGTAATCCCTGACAACTTGATAACCAAGACAATAGTCTGTGTCTGTAATATGAGCATAGAGCACATGTGGCGGATTAATCAACACTACTTGCATGGATTACATTTTCACTGTGACATTTCTCCATCCCCTCCCTGTTGTTCTCCACAAAGGAGCAACATTTGAGATTGTTGAGAAGAAATGTTACTTCAACAGAGGATAGAATCTAAGGGTAAAGGTCGGACACGATCCTTAACGGCTTTATTTCATGAGGCCGGGTGAATCTGTGCTCCGATTAAGGATGCTGAAGGTATGAGGTTCTTTATTTGACATTTTTACCAGCAGGGGGCGACATTAGACAGGTGACGTCAGGAGGACGGTATAGTTGTGTCATTTTGACGTCTGGACGTATTAAGGCCAGGTAGCTACATTTCGACTGATGAGGTTCATACAAGGGATTGCTTCTTTACGTCTCATTATTTCCACATTAGTACAACATTTTCTGTCTTTATTTGACCACAGCATTATTGAACATATTGAGTGTATCCAATTTTTTATATGTAACTACGACTTCAGATTCAGATGTTACAATTTCAATCAATTTCACAACGCATCAGACTAGGTTTTGTTAGGTGGACAATAGACTATATTGAGTGCAGACCTCTCAATACAGAAATAAATGACAATTCTCGTGTTGACAAGAAAAAAATGAATGGCCAGAGATGTCCTTGATGTGAAGTATCACATTTATTTCAACTTCAAAATAGAGCAGCCCTGATAACCCCCTCATACATACCCCATACATGGAGCCCCCTAGTGACAGATTGCGGAGATAACCCGGGTGTGGTTATGTCGGGAAATACGTCACGTGATGGATGGTTGCCTTGGGAACAGGAGGGTTGGGGATATTGGAGGGTGGGGGCAGTGACCGTGGATCAGTGCCCCCTCTAACCGATAACCAATCGGTACACAGAGGGAGGAAGGACCAGCTGAGGGTTAGCACTTTAAGGGCCTAATGATGCCTACAGGTTCATGAATCGTTGGCCTCATGACGCACATACGCAGTGTTGGCAAGTATTGGCTATAAACGGGTCTGGAGCTGGTTTTTGGCAACATGCACTGATAAGAACTGATAAGATGGGACCAGCATGTCCCTGGAAGCGGGGTGTTAACCAGGGACAAGGTACCCATCATGGTATGTCTTTTCAGTGGGTTTTACCTCAACCAGCGAAATTCAAGATGGTGGATCCACTAGGCATCCATACCGAGTCATATAGACTCGCCAGCACTGCATTGGTGTGTCACGCAATCCCTTGGGGCTGCAGGAACCATGAAGGCTTGACATGATGCATGACTGTAGGCCTGGCAGTTTACTTGCCAAATCTGCATCCATGAAACCACAATGTGGTCCTTAAAGAGGTTAAGGCCAGGCATGGCAATGGCTTGTTTAGATGTCTCTGGGGAGGGTGTGTGGAAACTAGCAGTGGTGTGTCTGTTACAGACTGTCCCCTGTATGTCGCCATTGTATCCTTTGAAGGCACACTAGTGGTAGTGATAGACTAAGGTGTCAGTCTTTGCTGACGGAGAGTTCTACCTGCTGACAACACTGAATTGACTCATCTTGAATTGGCGCAAGTTTATTTCTCCAGCATGACCCCTACTACCACGATCATGCGGTGCACTCGTTAGAGCCCTATAAGGGGGGATTAGATACCAATCTGGTACACTGTACCTACACTTACACTGAACTATTGAAGGTAAAGGGAATTCTACTGCCCATACATATCAAACACACAGATGGGCAGGTTTTATGTATTCTGATATGGCACATGTTAAAATCATGTTGCCTGTTAGAATTTTAGACAAAATTGTCAATTAAGAAGCAAAAATTAAGAATAAACTTGGGCCCTACTATTGTATACCACAAGAAGTAGGCTAGTATGTTAGAGTAGAACTTGGATTAATAAATCTTACTTAGGTTCCAGTATCATGGAGATGAAAGTGTCACATAATTGTAAAAGACGTTGTGTCAGCACTCTGGTACTTTTCCAACTTCTGCTAAGTTACTTTCTGTTTTACCCTATATGTCCTATAAGGCTCTGACTGAGGCAGTAGAGTGGGGACGAGTAGCACCCCGCTCCCTCACCCACAGCCAGTCAGCTTGTTAACACAAAGAGTCCATTTCCACTGACAACGTCTCTGCTGGGAGACAGGGCTACTGTTGGCGGGGAGTGAGTGTGCAGTCATGTAGACGTGACGTGACGTCATTGGATGACGACAGAAGGCCATCAGGACGTAGAACTGCCTGACGGGTGGACATGGAAGTGCAAGTTTGTAATTCTGTGGAGGTACTTTATTGGTTCTGATATTGGGGCTATCTGTGTATATATCTGTATATACATGCACTATTTGGTCACTGGAGGAGGGCAATTTGCCTTTTTGGTAACAAAGCATTAATACACGATGCCCTTTGACGTAATGATGCATAAATGCAGCTCTCGTTCAACTTGCCTACCGTACAGGATTGAGACACTACTATAATATGATCGACATGATGCAAATTATGCACTCTTCAGTCTTCCGAATGCTAGATACTTGAGGGATGCAACCCCAGATCTATCTCAGATTGCCATGTAATATAGCAACTGGTATCTTTCTTCTTTTTTTTGCGCATGGCGCGACATTTTTGGTCATAGTCGTCTCAGAGTGCTGGTCATTGCCGCAAGTTAACGTTAATTGCCATAAATCAATCCCTAGGTCCTGTACCGACATGTTGCTTCCAAAGTAAAATCCATCTTAATAAAAAACAAATTTGGTAATAGAATAAGTTGGCGTTGTCAGGATTCAGTTTGAAGGTGACCCTGGATCTTAGAGTGACAATATCCGGCTGACCTGGACGCATTTGTCTGTACACAAGGTGAACTTCATTAAAACGCCAATAGGCGGCGACACATAAAACACACAGGCAGCGTTCCAATTTGCTGCCCGGATGTCGACGCCTTCATGCAAATAGGTGGCTTTTTGGAGTGTCGTAAATACGAGGTAGGCTTTGACATTTAAAGAGCCGCACATAAAGCATCAATACACTATGCCCATTTGTTGTCATCATGCATGAATGCAACTACGGCCATTAATAAATAAGTTGATGCCTTTTTGAACAGCCATCGTGGATGCCTTAATTATTGAACAGCCACCAGAGGCATTAGGCAACTTTTAAATGACAAAGACCCTTGTCACCTGCTCCAGGTAGGATGGAATATGTTCACTTCTTGGTGAACACTTTCACCTGCCTGTCTTCCCCCGACGCCATTCATGTCTCTTTGCTTTGAGTCATCTCAAGCCTTCTTATCAACCACCTTTGGTTCTAAATTTCTTTCATTCTGGCTGACATAATGCGCCGACCCACACTGAATATTTGCTGCATTTTGACGTGGTCTGTTTTTCTTTAAGTTAATTATCCCTCCTCTCATTCTCTCCATCTTTTTGCATTCGCCCCTATGTCTTTCCCATTTTCAGCATAACCCTTCCCTTTGCCGTCTTTCTCCTTTTTCAAGCCTGGAAACTGTAAAAGTCCGTAGAATATATTTCTTACAGCCCAGAAATTGATTAGCACAACCTGTGGTTGAAAACCCTTATTCAGGGAGGTTATTCCTGGAGCAGGTGGCAGGGATCCTCGCCATACACAACCTACCACAACACCTGTCTGACGGCACGTCAGGCCTCATCCCTTATTTCAGCAACCTTAATGTCACAGAGTGCATTGATCCATTGTGGCCATTTGCCGACATGGATGCAGCCTTGGCGAGTAACTCTCGAGGGCTACATTGATGCACTATACTCACAATGAATTTGATTTCTTGATAAGTCAGCATGATGCACAAATGCACTGCTGGCGACTAGCTTCATCAGAATGGCATTGGTGTATCATAGCAACGATGGACCATGAAGCTGGAGGCCGATCCGGTCTTAAAGGGTTAATCCCACAACCTAATACCCCCATGCCCAATCTCTACCTTACACCCACCTACATCTGTTGGGTGTGGTAGAGGTCCCATAACACCAGACTTTGTCTTGGATTAACGTCACGTAGGGCGGGGTAATAATACTATGTGTAACAGTAGCAAATCCACATAGCCTCCTGGCTGTAGGTTAAAGGGCACACTATGGCACGTGACGTTATTTACGTCATATGACGTCTCCGAGTCACGGTGACGTCACTCTGAGACTGTGACGTCATCAAGACGCTGTGACGTCATTATGGAGAGCCCTGTCTTAGATGTCAAATATTCATTAGACAATTGATGTAATCAGGGGCACTGTATCGCTCCAAGCCCATTTGTGTAACCACAAAGTTTGGTGAAGCGAGAATAATAACATGCGTTCCCCTCTTCCTTGAAATCTCTTACTTAAAACTACGTTAGATATTCAAAATGAATGAACAGCGCCCCGCCTTGTGGGCCTAGTATGCAAGCATTATGGGGACCTACTTCTTTTGTCTCTGGTCGATGAGAGAACAAATGAGGTGCAAATGCATAAATATACAACAACATTTTGGGCAAAATGGCGTCCTAAGTGAAACGGCTTATATTTCCCTTGGAAACAAGACCAGCAAATAGGTTGCCTGCAGAAGACATTTTGCCTGACTGGCGGCAAACCATATTTGACAGGTACCAGCTCCATGTATGTAGGACTAGACATTGAGGGGTGCCAGAGCAAGCATTCTGATGTCACTAGAGACGGACGATCTCCCAACAGATGTGTCACAGTGAAGTGATACTCCGAGATCTGCTTGGACAGCTACTGTGAGTGACAAAATGAGGTCAGACAGACACAGAGATGTGGGATTCAGACTAGTACAGGTCATCCTATCGTAGCTGTCATCTTTTCCTCCACCCCCCACCCCCACCCAAACATGACTACCCCCCGCGGGTGGACAAATCTCTCTCTTCTGGTCCTATATCTCTGAAGGAAAAATAGGTTACAATTCTGCCCAAGACTGGTTAAATGCATTAACATTCACTTTAATTCATTATATTATGGACCAGCGCCAGAAAGGTACTTGGAACTCCTTAATATACCGACGTAGCGGATTATCCAATGGGCGCGGCCATTGCTGGAGCTTGTTACCAGTGTGTTCTATTGATAAGAGCTATCAGTTGGGTACCTGCTGCCCCCTGAGAGGCCCGCAGTGAATAGGTTGAATTATTTCATTGGCTGATGATTAGTCACGCTAAGTCGGTATACTTGTGTAACGTCTACATCTAAAATAAATTGTGGACAAAAGTCTGTCTAAAGCCATCTGGCCGACTTGCTACACCCCTATAAGTGGGTAGGATCGGTTTGTCAGGAGAGTGGACAGTTAACTTGTTTTGAGGGGCGTTTCCTGGCGCCTCATCCTACAATCTAGATTGGCATGGTGAGATGGGGCCTAGGGTGTGAAGGTGACAGGGGGTGTGGGGCTGAGGGGCTGAGGACCAAAGAAATTAGGCCGTCAGCGGTTATACCCCTCACTTCATCAAGGCCAGGCAGGGCTGGACGTCTCACGAGAATTGGATGTCACTGTAAGACTAAGAGGACGTGTCTGCTGATGCTGTGTGGGTGTGTATGTGGGTGGGTGGGTTCGGCGTGCAGCAAACTGGAAAATCTACATGAGCAATTGTTTGAGACAAAGTGAGAGATTCGGTGAGGTCCTAGACAATTGTTGGAAGAACGTTGGAATACCATATAAAGACATGAGCTACATGAGGCAATTTCAGAATTGAACACAAGATCAAAGAAGAACAAGAGGGACGTCAAGTGTGTGTTGAAATCAACAGATAAGAAAGAATTGAGAGCATGTGACTTTTAACCATGCGAAATGTGAAAACAAAGAGTTATCAACAGTCACTACAGCTTATTGAATCATAGAATGGAATAGAGTCCCACGACACACCATGAGGCATTCCAGCGACAGTGCTAGTCTCAGTGTACCAACTCAGAAGCTGATGGTGACATGAGAGGGAAGGAGGAAACGATGTGTGTTGGGGCTGGGCGGACAGGGTGAGTGTGACAGAGAGGGTAGGGTAGACAAGGATAGAGTAAGATGTGAACTGACAACGGACATGATAGGTGTGTGTGTTGGGGTGGGGGGGGGGTCATGTACCAGAGGAGATCAAGAGATCAGGGACTCCAAGACCATAGACAGTCGGCTTCTGAAGGTGACACAAACTGGAGCCTGTAGGAAGGGTTAGCGGTAGGGTGAGTGTATGGGGGAGATAGAAACGATGAAGGTGATGTACCAGTGGGGCATGATGAAGACAAATGACTAAAGGACCACTGTCACACACAAAATGGCTAGTACTCTAGCAGTAAGGGCAGAGATTGCACTCACTACTAGATGACAAAATGTAGGTAATCGGACTTAGATCACTTCACTGAGCCCGAACATACGAACGGGGGTTCTTTTAAAAGTATCAACTGGTAGCTGCCACAAGGGTTTGGTTTTGGGTCAGTTGGGGGGGGGGGTATATGATGAAGGAAGGATTCAATGTTGGTGTTTCTGAAGATTTAAAATGTTGTTGGATAGGTTAGGCAGTAGTTAGTGTAGTCCTTTGTATACGTGAGAGAATTTTGTAGTCAGGGTTATGGAGGTATAGATAGGGATAGGCCCTGCAATCTGTACAGCCTCATTGTCTGTCCTGATTAAACAACCTCCTCCCCAAGTCACCCTGATTGGACGCTCTCCTTATCTTACTGAATCAGCCCCATCCCACCAGCCACTTTCTACCCCACCCCCATTGCCCCCCATCCCCCCTCCCATAACCATCGGGCCTTGCTCGCCCGCGATATACGCACGACCAGGTCGTGCGTATTGATATGTGATATATGCACGACCAGGTCGTGTGTATAACTACCCACTATATGCACGACCATCTGAGACACAGGACAGATGTGCATATAAGGGTCACTTACACACACCATGTCGTGTGTATAACTACCTACTATACACACGACCATCTGAGAAACAGGACTATATTGGAAAAGATGTAGTCCCGTGTCTTAGAAAAATGTAGTCCTGTGTCTTAGAAAATGTAGTTCTGTTTCTCAGATGGTCGTGTGTATAGTGGGTATTTATACCCACGACCTGGTCGTGTGTATAAAACTTCAAATACACACGACGTGGTCGTGGGTATATCATCGGCCACCATTGCTACATGCTTCCTCATCCCATGCCTGGTCATCCCAACTCATGCCATGTCCTTTCACTTTCCTTCTGCCATGTCCTGCTCCTTGTATACTTCTTGCCCCCCCCCCCCGCCTCGCCTTGTATTTCCTTTAAGACATTTCACCTTCCCTCCCTACACTCTATCCCCTCACAACTGCCTTTGCCGCCATTGTCCATAAAAGGTCCTGGATTGGTGTCACGGTGAACGGCGTGGCGGAGATCCACAAAACGCCGCCACTTAATATCAACCCCTGGCTCCGATCAATAAATAACGGGAGCCACCATTCTCATCTCCACGTCCCAATCAATTAGACCTAGCTCCTAATAGCCCTTTAGAGGCCGCATGATGTCTCTAGGTCCATGTTTCTTTTTTTTCGGGGGGGGGGGGTAATTAAACCAAGTATTGTCAACATGACACATGAATGCAGCCCTGAGGTGTAGACTCACCAGTCTTGATCCATGCATCAGGACAACGTATGTAACACGATCTGCGAAAAGGGGGCTTTCTCCCAATACATGTCACATATATGGAAACGGTACATAATACGCCAATGCAGTCCCTACATGCTTAGATATCTGGGAGAGCAGAGGACGAGGCAGGGGGAAGCTAAAGGAGTGCTGACTTCCTGGTGAGGACAAAAAGTAACTTACTCAATCAGAGTGGGAGATAAATACACAGAGCACGGAACTAAACAGGCCACTCCTCAGTCAAGTCATTGTTCATAAGCCACATCTTAGCCAACTCACGATACAAGAACATTCTCAACCAATACAGCAAATAGACAAGCTCATTAGTCTAAAGAGGCCAATTTACATAAAATGTCTGAACAGGCCGTGTCACAGGCAACTCAGTGTGCAGTCGAAGTTTAAGATAACTAAGTACACATGCAGGCAAGAAAACTTAGAATATGAGCTAATTGATTGTTATCTATCTTGTACGAGAAGCAACTACTTTCTGAACAAAAAAAAATGTACCCGGTAAAACAATCTATACAGCCACAGATCACCTATTCTACCTTCCAACGTTATTGGATGCATGAGGGTGGGCCATTACACGAGGCGTAAACTTGAGTACTATTGGGCTAAGGCGGAAGAAAAGATGGGGCACTTAGGCCCAGGAGGGATGCCATGAATGTATAAAGGCAACTGGGGGTAGAGAATGGGAATTAAGTTGATGAGATCTAGGCTGGTCCAGGTGCAGAATGTGTGCACTGTGAGCGACTCGATAAAACGAGCTAACAAGTACAAAAGGCAGAATACGGTTTCCGGAGGCTCCTAATTCAATCCCCCATGCATTATTTAAATTGGTGCTTGCCAGTTTTGTCATACACAGGGCGCCAAGACAGCTGTCCTACAATCCATTTGTCATTGATACCGTCAGCTTCTCAGGACCATTACCCAAACACACCTAGCCGTAGCAGGACTGGCACCCAGTGTGGGACCTAGGACTCTCTGTAACCTGGGTCCACCATTACAGCCTATGAAAGGATACCCTTCTAGGGATGTCTGTAACTTGGTAACATTATCCAAGCACAACTAGTAACCCTGTTAGCACTCAGGTCTGTCTCTAACCTACGGAGCCCTGGAGGGGACATGTAGGATTTTTTCTTTTCTTTTTGCCCTGAATCATATTCTTGCACATACAATTCAATGCAAAAAAAATCCTGCATGTCCCCTCCAGGCTCCGTACTACCCTGGGCCTACCATTACCAACCGACTTACCCATGGGGACATTACTCTGATTAATGGCGCCACATTGCCTTTCAGTTCAGTTATAACACTCTTGGCCCGGCAACCCCAGAAGTGCTCATGTTATCTGTGGCCGAGAAGATAGAGCCCCTAGTTATGACCCTTCAGTGGATACATGGGCATTGGAGGGTGGCCATTTGGGCCGTTTCCTTTGTACATCTGCAGACTATACTGCTTTGTAAGTTACTCAGAGCTAAGAGGTGAGGACTAGAAGCTCTGAGCAGTAACTTACAAGTAAGATGCTCCTCTCACAGAAGTTAGTGACAGCCTGCATCCACTTCAAGACGACCGACCAACCCTCAGTCCAATTACAGACAGAGGGTGTCTGGGTGGACATCCTGTGTGTAGTGTAAGGGGCTAAGGTGCAGGGCAGCAGGAGTAGCGCCCTGGTGCCAAGGTACTTAACCTTTAAGGGTTACATGATGCCTCCAGGTTAATGCTTCTTTAGTGTCATGATGAGTCTACCCACCAGCACTGCACTTGCTTACCATCACACTGAACCTTCAAGGATTTATCAGTGCCATCGATTCAAATCACACACTGATGCACAATTAGTATTTTCTTTTCGCCAGGCATTCATTCATACCGGGTACCGTCTGAAGACCGAAGAGCAAAACGCACAATGCAATTTGTGAAGGGTTAACAGAGAAGGCATCAACCAGTGGCTATGTGGGTTGGTAGGCATTGGGTGAGGAGTATCAGGGGTAAAGGGGAGGCAGGAAGTAGACAAGGTGGCGTGTGCATTTAGCTTGACCATGGCAAAAGTGTCTAGAATCCATTAGAAAACACATCCAGTTCGCTAGGAAACATAAAACCTTGCATATACACATCATCCATGCATCTATACATACCACAAGGATATGGTGGTAGATTCCTGACTACCATAAATTCTCTCGTATAATCTGATAATCTGATTATTTGCCCCTATAAGAGATAAACTGGACAGCAATGACACCTTGCTTGACCCTTCCTAAACACTATCCAGTGGTGTGAAAATGAACGCCTCTCCGAGGTTAGCAAGGGGGTTAGCAAGGTCCGTCCAAAAAGGTTCACTCGAAAAGGTCCACCCAAAAAGGTCCAAGATCCACAAAAAGGTCCATCCAAAAAGATCCATCAAGGTCCACCTGAAAAGGTCCGAGGTCAACCAAAAGGTCCACCCGAAAAAATCAGGTAAGGTCCACAAAAAAGGTCCGACAAGGTCCATCTAAAAAGGTCCACTCAAAAAGGTCCTGCAAGGTCCACCCGAAAAGGTCCTGCAAGATCCACCCAAAAAGGTCCAACGTCCACCCAAAAGGGTCCGGCAAGGTCCAACCGAAAAGGTCCACTGTCCATCTGAAAGGTCTGCCAAAAGGACCACCCAAAAGATCCACCCAAAAAGGTCCAGCAAGGCCCACTAACAAAGATCCACTGTCCACCCAATAGGTCCACCAACAGGTCCACCCGAAAAGGTCCGGCAAGGTCCACCTGGCAAGGTCCATCCAAAAGGTCCGCCCAAAGGGCCACTGAAAGGTCCACCAAAGGGTCCCACTCCCATTCCCACAATCCACACTCCATCCATCCATCCACAAAGACTTTTATGGCTAACAATAAACAAGGTGACGGACAGTCAGTGTTGTCAAGGTGATGTGACCTTGTTACAATTACTTGTTACATTTCCTTCCTTTAGCCATGGGAAAAAGAAGTGTCAGCCTATCCTCTTGAAGAGGCCACAGCTATCTCATTGCTCAAACTGACTGACCTAGATTCACTTCCAAGTCTACATAATGGCCTCCAATGTTGAGGCTATGGGGAAAATGAAAATATTCTTTGTAAACCATTATTGAAGCTGAAGACTCTCTGACATGCTAATTTCAAGTGGCATATGGATGAACAGCACATAAAGAAACCTCTGGCATGCAAAGAATAAGTAGATTGATTTCCATTTACTCACAGTTATGCTACAAAGACACCCTACACCAGAAAAGAAAACTACATCAGTACACAGAATTAAGATATTTCTTTTTAAAAAAATCCTTGAAAAAAAAAGAAAAATCAGATAACCCCTTAAATAACATATTTCCATCAAGACCTTCATAGAGGTCTTCCGTGAAAAATATCTGGAACATTTATACATGATAAGCCACTTGAACCACTTTTTCCTGAAAAAATGAACATTGAGGACCTGACTGGTAACAACGGTCCAGTTTACGAAATCTTGGTAAACTTGAAAATTGAGTGTAGAAACTGTGCACGTTAATTACTTGACCACACTCAGACCCAGACTAGAAAGATACTAACATTGAGCTTCTATCTTTCTACCCAGACCACCATAGCTACAACTAGACAGGTGGTTTAGTATTACCACTGCATCCACTACCGCACCTTTCTTTCTCTTAGTATCACTTTATTTTCTTTTCCCATACACCTTTCCCATGGTCGCCCTTCTTGTCTCTCTTTTCATATCACTTTCAATCCTTTACTCTTCTCCAGTTTCATAAAGTGACCTCCTACACACACCCTCTTTCCCCCCTTTGGTCACTTTCATGACCCTCTCTTCCCTACACATTCACTTCCTCACCCATCCCTCAGCTTCGTTACCGTCCCTTTACACCCACAGACGGCCTCCAGGGCTGGCAAGTAGAGCCGCAGATGTCTGACCAGACCCTGATTTATCAGATTACAGTCACACAGTCAGACAAAGACAGGCAACACTTCTAACCTGCAGAGGCTAGCCTAGACAGGAAAAGGTGGCTCACACAGACCTAAGATTTTGAAATAATTATACTTAAGATATTGGCTTATTTTTCTCTCTTCTTTTTGTATCATGTAGCCCTTTTTTGTTTGCGTCTCTAACTGAGCATGCATGAGTCTGAAAAACTTATCTAATGTCGTTTCTCACTACCTTCATGTTTGCTAAGTTTTTACTGCTGTTTTCATAAAGTGGAATTATCTTGGGCTGTAATTTACAGCCAGTGTAGAACAGTTGATGCCAAAACAAGTAATACCTTTATAGGGAGTATTGGATGGAATAGTGGATAACGGCTAAGCCAGTAGAAACCACCAAAGGTCGGCAAGGGTATAGGAAATGGCGGTATGGCTGGGTGAGGAATGGGACCTGGAGGATGTGTATGTGTTGGGAGGCGGGGGGGGGGGGGCAGGGTATCAGATACAGCCATCTTGTAAGGTCATCAGTCATTGATCGGGGCGCCTCCCGGTGGGATAAGCTGGTACTACAGGGAGGATGAGGCAGTAGATCTGGTCAGCAGGGACCCTGGTCAGAACCCTTAGGCCACTCTTTCTCCCACACCCTACTATGTATACCGCGCCATATACAGACATGTACATACTGCCTAGACCTATACAGAGTTTGCACAAACACTATTCATCCCTGACACCGACACCAATATGTACCTATTAGTGGTGCCCACGAAGAACTCCATTTGTGAAATGACAATAGAGCGATTGGCATTTGCATTTTAATCAAATAATTCAATGTTTTCCAACCAGACAAAAATGGGTTTGTGGTCAATTTATGGAAACAGTCCCAGCGACACAGGTTCCTCCTATTTTTGATGTATCCATCTGATTGGTTTCTGACAAGGAAGATGCCCTACCATCTACATCCTATTATTGATAACCATCCCCATGCAAACTGTTTAAACGCCAGTGTATAGAGCGTATCCAATAACATCAGCAGTATGAAGAACACATTGCCACTGACGGCTAGCGAGGAGAGAGGAAGGTTTGGCACAGGTGACGTGATTAGTGAGTCCTTTCTGATATCTTTCCTATATCCAAACACCTAAATCCACCAGTCATGCCACTTTCTGGTCGTCAAAAAGGCAGTAAATATTACAAGTTGGACACTGTTTAAAACAGGCTGATCTTAGTAATGTCGCCAGGACTGATGCAATACCGGCACAAACTGGCAATTGGGTTAGAAATATACGGAAAGTGGGACTAGTTTCATGTCAAAGGGCAGTATAGCTGTCAGTAGTATATAGAAAGTGTCAGGATTACCCTGGTGTAAGGGTAAGGGAGTAAGTAGTATACACAAAGTGTGCAAAGAACCAGGGTACATGGTAAGTAGTACATGTATACAGAAAGTAGCAAGTATATACTGGGGCTAAAGGAGTATGAAGTAGTATACAGAAAGTGTCACCAGTAACAGTACACACAGGCTAAGTGTAACTAGTCTATGGCCAACGTTATGGAGACAAGGCACTTATGATATGGCCTTCCTGAATCCCAACGTGAGGGTTTGAGTACATGCTGATGATAAATGTACCACCAACTTATAACCAGATTTTCGTTAATTACCACGACAATCGTGGTTTATTTTCTGACCACAAGCACCCTTTATACCAGCTGGAATCAACAATTATGCAGAGTCTCTTATATTACATTACTAACATTTGTAATCTATGAATTCCAAATTAGACAGACTCGCATATGGCGTGATGGACACGCTAGATATCACCTGACAGGGCCCGTTGCCATGTATACCAGTTGCCGCAGGTCACGTCACAACACCATTGTTACGTCATGGTAAGGTGATTGAAAAGCGCTCATGACGTCACAATCTGGTCACGTGGTATTTGTCCAGATGGCTACTATTTAGTAGCCCTATAGATAATACCTGCCACTGTGATGTCACAAGGGGATCTGTACACAGACTGACTTCATAACAACCTGCTTTACAACACCATAACGACACTGGTGTGGCCGACTAACGGTACCGTGACGATGCCCCGCGTACACAGCAAGAAGACAAGAAGACGGGACGCAGTACACAGCAAGAAGACAGGAAGACGGGACGCAGCTGTCACGTAGTCAGTGGGGTCAAAGGTCAGGACCATAATTCACCTTGAGCTTCTCCATCTGACAACTTCCGGTCATCTGAGTCAAACCGTGACAAGGCGTCTCAATGACCCCATTATGTGACCTACAAAGATACTGATGGCAAACTCTAAGCCTGCATTGCCCTCAGTAACCATTCCCCTTATCCCCAAAGGATCAGGGGGAAGCTAGTGGTGAGCGTCCTAATCGCAGGTAATACAGGCAGCGACTCAGTCTTACTCAAAGTGTCCCCAAGTGTTTTCCAGAGCAAAGGGCCTATTGAAACGACTGATGGGTAGCCTAGCTGAATTACTGAATGTAGGCTACTTCATTTTGATCTCGATGTCCACTTTAAGTGCCCCCATACTGTATTAAGGCAAGTATAAAATGCCTGTAGTTTTAAATGATCGCACAGATACAAACAGTTGTCTCAAGTCACCCACCAGACCATGCAAAAAAGGTCGGAGGCCGCAGGAAGGAGCCAGGCCGGAAATGACGTAATGACCCACCCATGCCTAAGCTACCAGCTGCTTCCGGTTCCTGTGGTTTCAAGTCGAGTGTCCATGGTCCTGGGCCGCCTGTGGCTGGGTGGTTGAGTGTCCGTGTTCCGGGGCCTGGAGGGGCTGGGTGTAGGGGCGGGGGTCAATCAGGTGGTAAAGTAGCCCATGGGGACGTTAAATGGTGGTAGGGTGGGGCTGTAGCCGCCTACCCACTGTAGGGCACCGTTAAAGGGCCTGGCACCAAGTAGTCACACGCATAGTAATGGTTATAGGGTACTAAGCCCCTCCCTGGGCACCACAGGTAGTCATAACAACTTTGTATACAGTTAGTGGGGAAAGCATTTGCACTATTCATCATCCACTTAATGCCCTACAGACTTCTTTTGGGTCAGTAACATCTTGAATATATATGAACCTCTCTCTCTCATGAACATTCAGCATATCTAAACTATCCCATCTGTTGAACATATATATCGGCAATTGCCCTTCCATATGTGTGTACAGTAGGTTCATAATTCATATGACTCTCTAACTTAATAGAGAGGTTAAGAGCATGACGTGTACTGCAACGTGTACGTCTAGGTCAGGCATTGCTGTACACGTTACAAGTAGGCAAATCCTAACTTCACTAATTGCCAGGCAGTGTACCCCCCCCCCCCGTCTTTTATTCTTTGTGTCTGTATTTATGATGCCTATAAAACACAGTGGGGAGTCAAGGTGACTATCTTACACATTGTAGTCTCCCACAGTCTGTTGCCTGCAGACATGTCAGTTCAGTATTGGCCAAACATCTGAAGATTATTTTGGGGGACTCATAAATGGGGTTTATACCCTATGTATCTCAACAAAACACCTAAAAATGGATGCTCTGGGATAGGGCACACCTTTACCAATAAGCAAAACTATGAAATTACATCTAAAATTCTTTATACATTTTTTTTTCTACACTAAAATATCAACCTCAAACATCTGAAATGTTGCAGGCATCTGAAACTCTGACATGTCTGCTGCCTGTATAGGACACTCTTTGCACACTGCAGGAGGAGGGTCTGTGCATGGAGAGATTGAAGCTACAGCTGGTCTACCTCACATACTATTACAATCGTCTGTAGGTCCACCACTTCCCACACTACATTTAAAGCTGCCCTCCCACCCTACATTTATTGTGGATAAGCTGAGTAGAGGAAACATGGACCTTCCCTCATACCTTCACCAGAAAGGCAGAACTATTGAATGTATCTGCGTAGCATAGCTTGAGGAATTCAGAACTGCATCCCTACGTTAAAGGTGGTCGCCCATTCCACACACTAAGATATTGCCCCCTCAACAATGCAGAGGCTGATCCACAAGTGATTTTAAGTGCCATAGTGTTATTCTGAATCGGAAAGTGAGTGGCCTCTTCAACTGCAAACTGCAACTTCAACTAATGAAATTTGAACCTAGTACCAAACACTCCTGAGACCAGCATGTGAGTCCCTCACCACTATCATCTCCACCTAACAGCAGCCCAGGAGGACGTGCTTAACTCTGACTCCTGTGTGCTTGTTTTTGTTGGTTTCATGGGTAGTTTAACAGTCCCTGTGCGTTTTAAGAGGAATACCGTCCCAAAAAACATTAATATCAATAATTGTGGTCCGATTGCAGCATCCCTGGATATCTAGGCCTCTCAAGTCACGGAATCAGGTACCAATTTCACATTGGGGAGAGTTCTTTAAACATTTTGATACATTGATAGTCGTAGTATAGTAAATGAATACAAATCCATTTATCATATAGATGATAGTGTGTGATTCAATTCTATTTCATCTAGATCTCTCAAGTCAGGAATTTGATATGTTTATCTCTCCGCTGTATCTAAGATTTCAAAAGTACAATGGGTAAAGACTAAACCACTCATGAACTGAAATTACCAGCGATATCCTACAAAAAAATGAAAATAATGATTATGGACCTTTCTCGGTAGATTCAAAACAAAAATCTCCACACGAAAACCAGGTAATCCTGGTATAACTGGAAAGGTGGCATATCTGCATTACGTTTCTTTGGAGGGAATCTGGCTGCGTACTGACTAGATTTGTCCTCAATGATCAGGTTCCTCTACATATTGGGCGATAAGTGTGGGACTGGAATGTGAGAACAGCCCTGTGTATTATACATGTATTACAATAGAGTATGAGATAATGGTGGGAGAGGACAAGGTGCTTACAGCTGATAGTTGTCGCAGGTCAGGCACCAACAGTAATTGGTACACTTGTTCCACCTAGCCTACTTCTCACTACATTTACCACGCTCCATACTATGTAGGTTTATAGGCTACATCAGGCGAGGCAATCAGGGGTTTCCTACATGGGCACTATCTTCTCTATTATTGTCATTCTGAAACATACTAATAATTAGTAATTGTTCTAGACCAGTTGCTGACAAAAAGGAGGGAATACAGGGCAGGGTGGGGAAGGACATTATGGGGTAGGTCAGTGTATTTTGAAGAAGACAGGAGGCAGCTCTTGTGAAGAGGAGGGAGGGGGTGAAAGCGGGCAGAATAAAGACCGCCTGTGACAGGCTGCACAAATGTATAGGGGAATGTCTAGGTGTTTTAAGTCAGGGTGGAGAATACTTTAGAGGGACAGAGGAGGGAGGCAATGGCTGAGCTGTGCTAGTATGGAAAAGCAGCATTTATCCCCTCCATGATACATACAACACTCAGACCTGACCGTCAGGTGCTGAAGAACCCCATGCTGTACGTCCACAGCCAGGCTAATCTCTATAGATGGCCAGGAGGGACACAAGGCAGTCTGGGCGGCTTTACAGCCAATCTGACCACATGTTGGCTCTCTCACACTCCGGGCACCCCGCTTTCAATGGGCATCACACCCAATAGGCCTAAGGTTATTGACGGCCGCTAATATAACAGTGTATTAGCAGATACTGCCGCTATTGGTAGGGCCAGGAGGTTAGGATAATGCGATATAGGCTGAGAGAATATAAGAGCCATATTGCTATATGGCGGCTAAGCAGGGGTAGGAGTTTACATGATAAGCTACACGCTTTAAAGGACCTGAGTCAATCTCCTTTCTCACTATACTACTCACACGCTCTAATACGGCCATGTTCCAACCACTGGATATTATAATAGATACATCTGTCGTCATGCTGTCTTGATTGTTCTCTGCCGTCACAATTTCAAATCTCAACTCTTAAAATTGAGTTCTGCTGCAATATATTATCGTAATAAGCTTCATGGGAAGATAGAAACAACTCACCAAATGACACGGCTCGTTGTAGGGAGGTTAAGTAGTTTACATACCTGCAAAGAGAAAAGAAAACTAGATTTAGTACATTCCTTAATGCACGAATAACATGCCACTTGACTCCCATACCTAATTTCTGCAAGTACTAACACAGGCCTGTTTCTTACACCCGACAGTAGGCACACCAGTGGTCTGTTACTACAGGGTGAGGAGATGGAGTAGGGGAGGGCCCTATTTTGTGACCAATAGACAACTAGTGTGGGCAGAGGCTATTGGATACAGATTTAGCCTTTATTGCATACACCAGTTTCACCACTGTTCGCCTATACACATACTTTGATATGACATTAATGTGTGGTGCAACAGTCAGTACTGCATTCATGCATCATGACGATACGACCGGGCTAATGCACTCCTGAAGTGACAGGGGCGTAGCAATGGACCGGACCATTCAGGCCCTAAACATTTCACAGTGCTGCATTTGGCCACCCAGAATTGCCTATACACTAAATCTTATGATTAAGCCCCTCCGCACAAATCAACTAGCATCAGGCACCCCTGTAATTAATACATATATAAAGGCTTCTCTTTGTTATCCCTACTAGCGCCGCAAGAAAGAAAAAAAAAGAAAAAGGAATAGGGAATGGAATGTAAATTGATCACCTCTGTAATGAATGATGAGAAATTGAGACCATCCCACATCAGCCACCACCAGCTGCCCATGAATTTGTTCACTCTCAAATGACCTCTGCTCTGCGTTATATGGTTTTCACTTAATTCTCAACTTCCGCCGTATCCATAACGTCAATGACGTCACGTCCCCAGGTTTAGATTAAAGACTACAGAAGGCCTTAAACCTTGTCATGGATTGACTTAAGGAGAAATACTTGATGACTAATATCAATTAATTGTACTTAATGACTGTTAATTATTCGTAATAACCCTCAATTAATCAATCAATCTGATTAAGTGCAAAGATTTTGGAGTGCCTCAGAATTACCGGGAAAGATACAAACAAAAAGACTCCTGAGAACGTCTCTCATATCAGGTTGCAGGTGGGGGATGGATACATGCGAAATCCGCTCTTCCTATCTTCACAAAATTGTTCCACAGTTATATATCCAATCTGAAAAGTACCCCCGACAACAGTTCAGGTTCATTATGTACAGTCTAGACCATGTTTTTAGCGCCTCCCACGCCGCGTAGCGAAGCGGTACGGGAGTGCGCTATGATGATTGCATTTGCCCCATGTGATGAGGTCTCACAATACAAAATTACTGAATAGAGAAATTGATAATTGTGAAATCTTCTTTATGTCTGCTTTTATGAGACATGTCATCAAACAATGGTATACCGACATTAACGGGGAGGCTTTTTTTACGCGGTCACAACCGCATTTCTTGTTATTCTACAGTGAATTTCACATCAAGAATAAGTGGTGTATGATAGCCTGTGAATTTGTACAAAAACAATACTATTAAAAAGGGAATGATTTTGGGGTATCAGGAGGGGGACTAGGAGGGGCAGGGATAGGTCCCCTGATCCCCTGGGGCAGGGGATTACAGGGCTATAATACCTAATCCTATCAGTGTCTGTGTCTGACCATCTGTGTGCTAAACACCGTGCACAGGGGCACTGAACCCCAAACCCCACCCCACCATACCCCCCTCTCTCAGCACATCCCAAACCTCAGCCACACCGTTAGATAGTGCAATCGGTTAGATACAAGCCACACACTAATCTATACCCTGTGTGTAAATTGAAATGGGTGGGCGCGACCTGCCTGGCCATGGACAGTAAATATGCGCTGGCCTTTTCACTTGAGATTTCAATGATTCGGCCAGGAGGTCCTTTCTATTCTTTCTTGATTTGCTCTTTTCTCTTTCCCTTCTTCTGTAGGGGTTGGGGCTTTCTGAAAGGTGTCTGAGACTGGGGCATGATTCTTGACCTGGCACAAAACCACGGGACAGGCAATACATGTAGCCCTACTGGTGCAAGGTTACCACATCAGTGCTTCCAAGCATCAGGCATGTAGGTGCACTGTCTACAACAGATGTCTACCCACCCCTCCCCCCATCCATCACCATCCTCCTACAGTAGGCCTAGGGTTTAAGCCTAATCTGAATTGGGCACCATAGGCGACAGCCTAAAGCCTCTTCAGGAGCCTAAGCCGTGTAGGGCACTCATCCTAATCCCCCACCCCCCACCCCCCCCACACACACAGGCACGTGGCGGGGGTCAGAGGTCATGGCCGGCAGCTGGCAAGGTCAGGGGATACTTCCGGTGGCTGACCTCCATGATTATCGCCCGGCTTTGTTGTTGTCCGAGGACAAAACGACGATTAGCGAGGGGCGTGTTAGAAGGGTAGGAGGCAGGGTTCTGGGGTAGGGTGTGTGACAAGGGGGAAGGGATAGGGGGGTGTGCCGGGTGTGTGCATAGGGGAGGTAGGTCTATCTTTGTGTGTAAAGGGTAAAATGCGTAAAATGTGATGTGGGCATAAGGGAGAATTTCACTTTAAATTAATCCATTGAGGCATGTATGATGAGGGATAGGCCTACATCCACAGCCAGGGGGGTATAACGTGTGTGTGTGTGTGTGGGGGGGTGGTGATTTAGGAAGGGATCTGTAATCTAGAGAATATTGTCAGTGATAAGCCTTGTCCCATGCAAACAGGTAAATACAGCATCCATCATTAAGTGTAAAGAGATGTATGAATCATCAGTAGATGATAAATGGAGAGACTACAGCAAGGTAAAGGACCCAGACCTTCTAGTATACTAGAATTTACACTACAGTAAGCAGACCGTATGAATCATTAGTAGATGATAAATGGAGACTACAGCGAGGTAAAGGACCCAGACCTTCTAGTATACTAGAATCTACACTACAGTAAGCAGACCGTATGAATCATCAGTAGATGATAAATGGAGAGACTACAGCAAGGTAAAGGACCCAGACCTTCTAGTATACTAGAATCTACACTACAGTAAACAGACCGTATGAATCATTAGTAGATGATAAATGGAGACTACAGCGAGGTAAAGGACCCAGACCTTCTAGTATACTAGAATCTACACTACAGTAAGCAGACCGTATGAATCATCAGTAGATGATAAATGGAGACTACAGCAAGGTAAAGGACCCAGACCTTCTAGTATACTAGAATCTACACTACAGTAAGCAGACCGTATGAATCATCAGTAGATGATAAATGGAGACTACAGCGAGGTAAAGGACCCAGACCTTCTAGTATACTAGAATCTACACTACAGTAAGCAGACCGTATGAATCATCAGTAGATGATAAATGGAGACTACAGCAAGGTAAAGGACCCAGACCTTCTAGTATACTAGAATCTACACTACAGTAAGCAGACCGTATGAATCATCAGTAGATGATAAATGGAGAGACTACAGCAAGGTAAAGGACCCAGACCTTCTAGTATACTAGAATCTACACTACAGTAAGCAGACCGTATGAATCATCAGTAGATGATAAATGGAGAGACTACAGCAAGGTAAAGGACCCAGACCTTCTAGTATACTAGAATCTACACTACAGTAAGCAGACCGTATGAATCATTAGTAGATGATAAATGGAGACTACAGCGAGGTAAAGGACCCAGACCTTCTAGTATACTAGAATCTACACTACAGTAAGCAGACCGTATGAATCATCAGTAGATGATAAATGGAGACTACAGCAAGGTAAAGGACCCAGACCTTCTAGTATACTAGAATCTACACTAGAGTAAGCAGACCGTATGAATCATCAGTAGATGATAAATGGAGACTACAGCAAGGTAAAGGACCCAGACCTTCTAGTATACTAGAATCTACACTACAGTAAGCAGACCGTATGAATCATCAGTAGATGATAAATGGAGACTACAGCAAGGTAAAGGACCCAGACCTTCTAGTATACTAGAATCTACACTACAGTAAGCAGACCATCATTAAGGTCGCACTCCTATACATGTACCCTATACTCATAGAGTACACCCCCCGCCTCCTGTACCCACCTCTGGTTGATGAACCATGCTCTAAGTACAGACCACCCACACCACCACCAGCATTGTGAGCGCTAGTAATCACTGTTAGCATAGACATATCAGACATTGAAAACAATCATTCGGTGTTATAGCACCAGTGGATTTAGGCATATTTTATCTTTAACCATGTTAGGGCTACATTAGTCCAGGTCCGTGTTCCTCTATCATCTGATGCTGTAAGGTCGGCATGATTCATGAATGCAGTTACTTCGTTCCCACGGTGCTGCATTTTTCTCTTTTTTTCTTTTGCATTTTGGTGAATAGGGAACTAATACGTAGTGGCGTTATAGAAAATCACCAGAGATTCTATATAGGCCTATCTCTATGCAAACGCACATCTCTTAATGCGGGAAATAATCTTTTCTGTACGAGCAAATCTGATCTTCCTCTTTGTGTTTTTTTTTCAACAGGAGACAATTGGGTATTGTTCCCTCTTCTTTATGCACTGGGTAGCTTGGTATTGTGAAATTCATTGCTCAATTAGTATTGCATATGCATTACTGAATTCAATAAATCCATAGATATGAAATTGCATGGACATGCATGGTTATTACAAATCTGGAAATAGGATCTACAGGGATGAAAGTCACAGAGCACGAAAATCCCTGAAATGGTCCAATATTCGGCCCAAAACATGGGTTTCTATATGAATGTATAGGGCCCTGGAACTTCAAAATCCCTGAAATCAGGGAATTCCCTGAAGACTTTCATCCTTGGATCTAAAACCTGAAGCTACATGTGTACCCTGCATAAGGTAAGTTCACCCTAAGGTGGCCAAATATCCTGAGTTGCATCCCCCCCCCCCAACCTTACAACTAATGACCACAGAAATCAGTTCGATCAATGGACACTGATGGTGTTGATCATCATTGGTTCAACCTGTTTCTCGATTCAGCACCAAATCTATTTTTATGGCCACTGGATGGGGTCGCAGTCTCGGATATGTGGCCGACTATGGGTGAACCTACCCACAAGGGGAAACCGTAACAGTACAAGCTACAACCCAGGCACACATACACTCAGATCACGCACACACATCCACTCCCCTATCACATCCAACTATCTCCTACCCTATTTCCTTATCAAAACGCAGCACGGCCAAAAACATACGATTCAATTATACCCGGCTAAACCGACATAACTTCTTCCCTAGAGCGGCAGGAGAAAGCACTACACCGGATTGACTGTCCATAAATTGCAGTCCAACCCCCTGCCTCCAACCCAGACTGCAACCATTTGCCAATATTGCCGTCTCTTACATGTCAGACAGAGGCAGGGGCCACTGTTCTGTGTGAACCCTTTTTGGGCTGTCAGACACAGGGAGCAGCTCATGGCGGTGTAATCTTATTGTGAGCTGCTCCAGTACTCAGCCGTCACTAACACTGCATCATGGCCATCTTAGGGAGCAAGATCAGGGGGAAGGGGGCATGACAAGTCAGGACAGGGCAGGACAGGACAGGACAAGGCAGGGCAGGACAGGGCAGGGCAGGGCAGGGCAGGGCAGGGCAGGACAGGGCAGGGACAGGACAGGGCAGGGTAGGGCAGGACAGGGCAAGAGAAACACAGGATAGGGGCGACTACACGAGAAAAAGGTTTAAGTGCATGAATGTAATGTTTAGGGCAGGGCTGGTATGGAAAGATATAGGCCAGGGCAAGGGAAGTAATGTGAAGGGAATGACAGGACCATGGGAGGACTGGCTACATGAGAGGGAAGGCAGAGTATTGAAGAGCAGGAAGGTGGGATGGGGGAGGGCAGGGGAAGTTGGAAGATGGGTAAAAAAAAAAGGGATGAGGGTCTGGTGGTAATGGTAGAGGGAGAGTTGAGAGGAAATGCATGGGTTTGGGAGGGCTGGAGGAGCTAGAGTAAAAGTGCTATACAGAGGGAAATGAACGGAAGGGACTTATGTGGACATGGTGAGCCAGCCAGGACCCTGTGATTAGTCAATGTGTGGTGGGCCTGAGGTTGGTACACTGTACATAGAAAATGGATATGGAGGAAATTTGAATCTGTACAGACAAGTGGCTTCCATGGTGGCTTCCCTAGCTCCCATTGGGGCGGTGGGAAAGGCAGTATGCTTTAGTGTGTGTGGGTGGGAGACACAAAGACACGATGGGTTGATGTGCGCCTGCCAGTTGCAGCAATTGGCGGAAGTCAATGGAGGTTTGGGTAGGGTGGGAGGAAGTGTGGGGGCACTGTGAGTGCCGCGCCGCCTGGTGACAATACCGGATATTGTCACCCGATCCTCCTAGTGGGCAAAGGAACTTGCCGACATCCCCCCGCGCCAACTGATCTTCCGTTTTGTCCTCACACTGCCTCCAAAAAGTTGAATTACTGGTTGAAGACTGAGGTACGTGGGAGGAGGAGGGGCACACGGTGGTGTACTAACGTCCCACTGTGGGGCTGTCATCACACAATACGGATCCAATCCCAGCCCAGCACGCACCCGATCCACACCAGGGAACAACTGGGAACAAGAGGTAGGGAGTCTATAGGTGTACAGCTAGTTATCTACAGTCCCCATGAGGGATTTTAAATCTTTGGGTACCCCTCAGGCTGTGCCTAATTCCCAGTCACATCGAAAATTAATCGCTGAAAGCCATATGTTTATACTTTTCGTCATGTTTCACTTTAGGCCAAGAATAGCAATAATATAATAAAGTGACGTAATTTTTTCATATGCTGTCAATCAGTCTAGATCTTTACTAGACCCTGATTGATGACATGCAAAGGGGTGTGGACTCTTCCTCTCTGCGGTGCCTCCATTTATAAGTCACTTCTATAGTTCCACATGTATAGTTACAATGAAGCCCGTTTTCTCTAAACTCATCGAAAGGGTAACTAACCTGTGAGACAAAATGGCGTCCTATAGAGGTGTTACCAGTGACAAAACTAGACTAAGAGGTGATGGAAAGATCATCTGATTCACAAAGCTAACAGACTGCCGCCCTCTCCCTCTGCATGTCTGTCCTAATCATATAAAGGACGGCAGCACCGGGCCTTCTACAGTTCCTGTCACGATGACAAAATGGGGAAATGGGCCTCGTCCAAATCTGACTACTGAACATTGTGGGTTCAATACGTTTGACAGAAGTAAAGGAGGTCTATATTGGACAATTGGTGCAATCTCAGCACGAGGGATGTATGTTGGCCATCCAAGGACATTGCGATTTTAGGCTTTTAGGGCCCACTTGTACATTTGTGTCCACATGAGAAACAAGCACAGGTTTACTATAGAAGGAATAACAAAAGCTATTTAGAATAAGCCCATGTATTTTCTGAAATGTCAGATGTGAAAGAGGTGAAGGCAGATTAAAGAGTTACTATTTAGGTAGTGCCTACATACACTTTACTAGGTGGAGAGCGGGGATTTACCTAAACCCCAAAGCCCTACAGGACCGAGAACACTTTTTTTGCATTGGCTCATGGACCCAAAAATACTTTATATGTCCTAAGATAACAGGAACATTCATTTTCTTATGACGATTTATATGGATAGCGGAACTAAAACATCCTAAAATGCTTTTACTACCTATATCTTGCACCTGTATGAGAGGTATAGACCAGTCTGACTGAGCCCGTTTTCTCTAAACTCATCGAAAGGGTAACTAACCTGTGAGACAAAATGGCGTCCTATAGAGGTGTTACCAGTGACAAAACTAGACTGAGAGGTGATGGAAAGATCATCTGATTCACAAAGCTAACAGACTGCCGCCCTCTCCCTCTGCATGTCTGTCCTAATCATATAAAGGACGGCAGCACCGGGCCTTCTACAGTTCCTGTCACGATGACAAAATGGGGAAATGGGCCTCGTCCAAATCTGACTACTGAACATTGTGGGTTCAATACGTTTGACAGAAGTAAAGGAGGTCTATATTGGACAATTGGTGCAATCTCAGCACGAGGGATGTATGTTGGCCATCCAAGGACATTGCGATTTTAGGCTTTTAGGGCCCACTTGTACATTTGTGTCCACATGAGAAACAAGCACAGGTTTACTATAGAAGGAATAACAAAAGCTATTTAGAATAAGCCCATGTATTTTCTGAAATGTCAGATGTGAAAGAGGTGAAGGCAGATTAAAGAGTTACTATTTAGGTAGTGCCTACATACACTTTACTAGGTGGAGAGCGGGGATTTACCTAAACCCCAAAGCCCTACAGGACCGAGAACACTTTTTTTGCATTGGCTCATGGACCCAAAAATACTTTATATGTCCTAAGATAACAGGAACATTCATTTTCTTATGACGATTTATATGGATAGCGGAACTAAAACATCCTAAAATGCTTTAACTACCTATATCTTTCCATTTCAAAATTACATAAATACATGGGGAGTCGCTCTTATTGTGCAAAGCAGATTAACTGGTTGTAGGCAGCACTCTGACTGAGGTATTGGCATGTTTAGCAGCATAGTGTATGAGAGGTATAGACCCGTCTGACTGAGGTATTGGCATGTTAAGCAGCATAGTGTATGAGAGGTATAGACTAATCTGACTGAGGTATTGGCATGTTTAGCAGCATAGTGTATGAGAGGTATAGACCAGTCTGACTGAGGTATTGACATGTTAAGCAGCATAGTGTATGAGAGGTATAGACCCGTCTGACTGAGGTATTGGCATGTTAAGCAGCATAGTGTATGAGAGGTATAGACTAATCTGACTGAGGTATTGGCATGTTAAGCAGCATAGTGTATGAGAGGTATAGACCAGTCTGACTGAGGTATTGACATGTTTAGCAGCATAGTGTATGAGAGGTATAGACTAATCTGACTGAGGTATTGGCATGTTAAGCAGCATAGTGTATGAGAGGTATAGACTAATCTGACTGAGGTATTCAGGGCTTTTGACAGGGCTGCGCAGTGCACAATACACGCATTTAATGCTTAAATGTCGCATTTAAATGGCTAGAATGGCCATTCATTTACAGAATGGCGCATTGTATTTGCTAAAAAGTGTGCAATTGGCGCATTGCAAAAAATCCTGTCAAAAGCCCTGGGTATTGGCATGTTAAGCAGCATAGTGTATGAGAGGTATAGACCAGTCTGACTGAGGTATTGGCATGTTTAGCAGCACAGTGTATGAGAGGTATAGACCAGTCTGACTGAGGTATTGGCATGTTTAGCAGCATAGTGTATGAGAGGTATAGACCAGTCTGACTGAGGTATGTTTCGTAGCTAAGTGTATGAGAAGTATAGACCAGTCTGACTGAGGTATTGGCATGTTAAGCAGCATAGTGTATGAGAGGTATAGACCAGTCTGACTGAGGTATTGGCATGTTAAGCAGCATAGTGTATGAGAGGTATAGACTAATCTGACTGAGGTATTGGCATGTTAAGCAGCATAGTGTATGAGAGGTATAGACCAGTCTGACTGAGGTATTGGCATGTTAAGCAGCATAGTGTATGAGAGGTATAGACTAATCTGACTGAGGTATTGGCATGTTTAGCAGCACAGTGTATGAGAGGTATAGACCAGTCTGACTGAGGTATTGGCATGTTTAGCAGCATAGTGTATGAGAGGTATAGACCAGACTGACTGAGGTATGTTTCGTAGCTAAGTGTATGAGAAGTATAGACCAGTCTGACTGAGGTATTGGCATGTTAAGCAGCATAGTGTATGAGAGGTATAGACCCGTCTGACTGAGGTATTGGCATGTTAAGCAGCATAGTGTATGAGAGGTATAGACTAATCTGACTGAGGTATTGGCATGTTAAGCAGCATAGTGTATGAGAGGTATAGACCAGTCTGACTGAGGTATTGGCATGTTAAGCAGCATAGTGTATGAGAGGTATAGACTAATCTGACTGAGGTATTGGCATGTTAAGCAGCATAGTGTATGAGAGGTATAGACCCGTCTGACTGAGGTATTGGCATGTTAGGCAGCATAGTGTATGAGAGGTATAGACTAATCTGACTGAGGTATTGGCATGTTAAGCAGCATAGTGTATGAGAGCTATAGACCAGTCTGACTGAGGTATTGGCATGTTCAGCAGCATAGTGTATGAGAGGTATAGACCAGTCTGACTGAGGTATTGGCATGTTAAGCAGCATAGTGTATGAGAGGTATAGACCAGTCTGACTGAGGTATTGGCATGTTAAGCAGCATAGTGTATGAGAGGTATAGACCAGTCTGACCGAGGTATTGGCATGTTAAGCAGCATAGTGTATGAGAGGTATAGACTAATCTGACTGAAGTATTGGCATGTTTAGCAGCATAGTGTATGAGAGGTATAGACCAGTCTGACTGAGGTATTGGCATGTTAAGCAGCATAGTGTATGAGAGGTATAGACTAATCTGACTGAGGTATTGGCATGTTAAGCAGCATAGTGTATGAGAGGTATAGACCAGTCTGACTGAGGTATTGACATGTTTAGCAGCATAGTGTATGAGAAGTATAGACCCGTCTGACTGAGGTATTGGCATGTTAAGCAGCATAGTGTATGAGAGGTATAGACCCGTCTGACTGAGGTATTGGCATGTTAAGCAGCATAGTGTATGAGAGGTATAGACCAGTCTGACTGAGGTATTGGCATGTTAAGCAGCATAGTGTATGAGAGGTATAGACCCGTCTGACTGAGGTATTGGCATGTTCAGCAGCACCATGTACGAGAAGCAGTAATGACAGTTCTGTCAGGGGGATTTTGCCTGTTTCCAACACTGATAGTGGTCATCACTTTACTCCTTTCTTGTAGCGTGGTGGTCAAAGGCCTATCTTTTTGTGCTTAGACAAGTAAATGTGGCTGGGTGATAGACCTGCAACTGATGTGCTGTCATGGTAATGGGACTTTGGCAAAGCTTTTCTATTCTAAGGAATGGCTTGGTAGTTAAAAGAAAAGGCTAAGGGCTGCATTTCCTACTCTTTGAGTGTACAGGTTAGTTGTCTTTGGTTATCAACATAGAGGTTACCGTATAACTGGTAGCCCTATGTGGCACGTAAGCATCATGTTATCTCTCATATCAGTGTTTAACTTGAGGTCCCTACATGCTCCCCACACACTGGTTATCTGGATAAAGTAACACACATTACGTTCTCAGACAGGGTTTTAAGACACACCACAACTGTCTGTACTTAACCTAGACTCTACTGCACACATATGTCTCATTTTCTACCTATGTTTTTCTCTTTCTATTTTCTCTTTCCACTGTAGGTTCTGTTTTCTGGCAGTTATGTGTAAGTGTTAACACATGTTGTAGGTTCCCCATATTCACTATGCTAAACAGGTGAAGATGATAATGTTCCACAAGTTGTACAACATGAGGCTTGTTCTGTAATGTAATGGATGTGTAAGAAAAAGGCCCTTTCGTGTTTCACATTATAACTTGTACACGCAGAAGGCACATTCATACTCACAGTATCATCATTTGCAAATATTTATATTTCCTAAGGTTTATCTTTCTAGTCTAGGATAAGTCTTAACTATATCCCAATTAACTAGCTATGGGAACTAAGGTGCAAATCTGATAGCACCTGTAGCATCAAAAAGCAATATGCCATTGGAGTCGTATGACTTTATTTTTCATTATCTGTAGGAATGTGTACTACCTCCTAAGGAGGGGGGGGGGAGGAGGCTGACAAGCTGATTAGTTCCTGGGTGTACAAGTCATGTTTTGGCACAGTGTTTACACATTATGTGCGAGACAAGCAGTAGGTACATCTATTAGCCATCATGCAGTCAAACAGTACAATGTGTGTCCTGTGTTTGTGTACAGGTACCTGCCACTCTCACTGCTAATAAACCTCTCGGTGGACCACTGCTAATCGGCTCTGCACTTTTCCAATAGGATTTTTGATGATTGATTCAAGCAGACCATTTTAGGCCCACCTACATGGAAACTCCCTTTACATATCATTTTCTCCTTGTATTATATATAAGTGGTGTATCAAATGAATCCCTGAATGTTTACTTGATTTAGGAAGAACCATGACAAATCTTTTAGGGATCTCCCTATGTTTAGGGAAATAATTTACACCTCTGATTTTGTACATTGAATTTTGAATTTAGCCTAATTTCAATAGTGTGCAAGCATGTAAAATCTACCAGTACCGCAGTTCAACATCAATTAGATAATCCACAGTTGATATATTCCGCCTTCCTTACTATCGATTCGAGTCTAGTGCACGTTTCCAGTAACGACAGCCAGCATGCTGACTCGGGGGGGGGGGGGGTAAATGCACAACCTATAGCACTAAAACTGGTCATTACGTGTAACCCGCCATCTTGTCCGCTGACTACTAGTCATAGCTGACTAACACGTCTACACATCGTAATTCATTAAAAATAAGACAATAAGTACCATAAAACAGCGACAGGTAAACTTTCAGATGCCACTCAGCGGTCTCTGAAATCATCATAATTCACTCGATTCCCCAGAGGAAATGCTTGATAACATTTGTAACCAAAACTTCTAAATTCCTAAAAAAAAAAAAGGGAGGAGGAAGAAAAAAGAAGAAAAAAGTGGTATCTCTGGACTAAATCAGATACCGTGAAAGTTTCCTGTGGTATTTCCCTTAATTCGTGGAACTACCTCTAAGTAGCTAGCAATAAATCTATTTATCCCCTCTCTCCCTTTACACTCCTATACACTCTATAACACCTACACAAAAGACCCGGGTAAAACAGTATAAAAAATTCACTGTGGGTGCCTGGCTGCAGACAGTTTTGGCATGTGGACAGAGAACTGACATGAAATATTCAACAAGAACTCCCCTCAATGCCTCGCCGACACCAGTATTTATCTACTTTTCTCCATTCTCCATTGTACCATCCGCGATTGTATTACGCCACCCTCTGCTCTACTCATAGGAACCAAATGCTGAAACATTATAGGGGCTAGGGGTGGGCGAATATTGGGGTTGATTGATAAAATGTGAGAGTGAGTGAGTGAGCGAGTGAGCGAGCGAGTGAGTGAAGGAGTGAGTAAAGGAGTGAGTGAAGGAGCCAGTAAGTGAGAGAGTAAGCAAGCTTTTAAGTGGGCAAGGGGGTGAGTAAGCGACGGAGCAAGCAAGCGAGTAAGCAAGTGAGCTGGAGTATGAGTGGGTACGCCAAGAAGAGAGAGTGCATGAGCGACTTGAAAGACTGAATAGACAATGAAATGCATGCAAGTCAGCAACTGTGAGTAAGTGAGCAAGAAAATGTAATCTTTGAATAGAGAGCAAGATGAAGACAGGAAAGTCCAATTGGTAGAGACAGAATTAGAAAGAGAAAGCATAGAAGTGGCTCAGAGACAGACAGTGTGATATAGCTTTCAGACAATACAGCCATATCGGTGGTCTGCTCATGATAAAGTAACCATAGAGATTACTGTTTCACCCACACTGTGTTGGCAATTTCTGCAGCCTTTGAAGTCCCCATCAACTACTCCACTCTGAGATAAGTTCATGTACATACCATATGCTATAGCACAGGGAGAGGGGGTGGGGTGGTGCCTCCATGGTCAGAACAGGTGTGGTGAGTACAGGAGGAACTGAGTGTGTAGGGATGGGGAGTTCAGTGCTCATCACAAAATGCCAAAACGCCACTCCATTCCGCACATGCTTGGCGCTGGCAGTGAACAGATCATGCTCCTTTACCGAGGTACTAAATACAATACGTGCCGAGTAGGAGCTGTTGGTGAGACGAGCAGATGGATGCCTGCCAGCATTCCTCCATCACTCACCTTGTAAACCCATCTCTTACAGGGTACAGCAGGAGGCACTAATAGACCAGGAAGTATAGGAGGGAGCAGCAGGGGAGGATATGTGGAGGGACAGGGAGGGGTGGGAAAGTAGTACGTAGGCAGTTCTAAGACAGGTGACAATGGAAAGGGTCAGGACATTATCTGATAACAGAAGGGGTAACTTATCAAGGATGACACTCCCTATTTGACAAAAACAGGAATCTTTCATCTTTTTCTCTATATTTTGATCAACTCTGTGTGGTTCACTGATATATATCAAAGAGAAACCTAATAAGTAATCCAGCAATATGATATCTTTGATAAGTACAATGTCAATGAAAAGACAAAACAAAGAAAACAGGGGAGTGTTTAGCGGTGGGAGAGAAAAAGGGGAATGGGGATAGAAAAGCTATACCACAAAATACAGCAAGTCAGGATAGACCTCTACAGTAATGAGTGAGACAGGGGAGGCGCAAAGGCTGCCAGAACTTCTGTCAGTACCTACTGGGTATGGTTTACCTATGATGGGCTATAGGTAGATGGAGAATGGAATTCCTGTGTAGCCAAACACTCCCCCTCTCTGTACAAACCTCATACAACTCACAGAGCAGCTCATACTGGGGGAGGAGCAGCTCAGGGGAGCAGCCCAATGTGTTTATTATACTTTGTATGAGAGCAGCTCGTCACGGCTCACCGCCCTGCTTTATAGGTACACCCCAACCCCTGCCCTAGGCAGTCCTCATACATATAGGATGGGGAGCTGGGTGAAGAACAAGCTAATACTGTGGGTTTTTTGTTCTATAGAGATGGAAGGGTGTGAATTTTGATGAAAGATTAAAGACATTGCCAAAATATCTTTTCTGACTGCTCATGAGATGAATTACATAATATTATGGTGGTTCTTTTCCCATAACTACAACATTTTCCCATTACTTATACTAAACCATTGTCAATAGATTTGTGTAAATTACCATCACCTCCCAGCATCCCACAAGTGTACAAATCTGATGCATAAATGCAGCCCCGACAGGTAAGTCACCAGGAGTGAATTTGTTGCAGCATGAGCAAAAATACATGAGTACATTATACAACCCTTGAAGGGTTAAGGACATGAACACATTAAGCCCCATACAGCAGTACTTACCCCTACAGCTATATCTGTATACGACTTAATGTGAACTCACCTGTGGAGGAAAAGGTACATCTTAAGTACACATATTTAACAATATATGTATCAGTAAATAGTTCAACTCAGTGTGTTTAAACCTTAAATCTAACAAAATTGCACTGATGTATCCACAGCAATATGTGGAACGTGAGGGGCTAACCTGGGCCCATTTAACTATAGGCCATATTGTAAAGTAAAATCCAGCAGTAAATATTAATGACCTTCTCCTCAAATGACGCTCCTAGAGGCTAGAGGACAGAAGCCATCCTGACATGGCGTACTATGCATTCCGTGCTAAGATGCACCTAGCTACGTGCAAAATACTCCAGGTAATACACAGTGAATAACATCTCTGTTAAACTCTGCTTCTAAAAGCAACACCAAGTACATTAAGCCATAGTGAAGAGGGTTACTGCGCTAGTTAAACCCTGCAGCCAATCACAAGCCATCTACACCCCCCCCCCACACACACACACCCATAGAAGCTAAAACGGCCCTGTACCCATGATGCACGCATGTGATAAAATGTAGTTCCTGAATACAAAGATACATTTTATGTTAATCCTGGCTATTGGAACAGTGTCCACGTCCGGCTGTCATAGGACAACTGTAATCAGTTCTATCTCAGACAACATCCACCTTGCACATGTCTTAGCTCAGCTCACATCTAGGTATGGCTTCTAATCATGCTTGTCCTACTTGAAGTCTCAAACAGAGGAGACCAACTTGACCATGTGAATTTTAAGCAAAAGGGATTGGTGTAACTTCCACGGGGATGCTCCTAAATATGGCTACGGAGCAGTCTAGATCCACAAGTCTATCCCCAAGCCTATACTTAGTCCTTCATCCATCAGACAGTGTCGCTAGGATTTGAGTGAGGGGGGGGGGGGCGGAACTGTTCATCTCATAGTGCTGAGGTATGATGTTCATCAAGTGTGTGTTTTCTAGGGGATCGCATTATGGTGTCTGGGTGTGGGTCTGCGCTATTCAACACGTGCTGATCATCTATCATGTACAAGCAAATGGTGAATAGCATACTGCTGAAAGCAATATGGAAATATAGATTGGCAATCTGATTTTCCATTGGATCACTCTCCTCTAGTTATTATATGAACACATGCACGAAAAGTCTGGCGATATGAGTATTCTGCAAGTGGCAAGAGTATACATGTATTTCCAGTGATATGAGAATATTTCTACAAATGGAAATCTTTTCGCGAAGCACTGGCCTTGAAATTGTCTTCAAATTACAATTTATTACTGAATTAAGCTGATTACCACTGATTTATTACATTTAGCTTCATTATTTCACTGCGTTCTCCCCACATTGATTCTCTTTTTGCATTCCAAGTATCATTATTTGGGATGAATACAAGGCCATAAATCTGGACAATTGCATGATTCTGGTGCTGTTAACTGGCTGCATGGGAGATAACTCCATCCTGTGTTCACGACCAGAGCGGCCTAATTGACGTGCAACATGCTAACTCTTTAGGGACAGCATAATGGTTTGATACATCAAATCGACTGCTCGATGAGCGGGAATGCCACTCATTGATTACCAACAATTCGGAAATCTTCCTAAATTTCTTAATTCCCAACATGAAATACATGTATATATTTATATGAATGATATCCGAAAATTCTGAATTCCTAAAAAGTTAGGAAAATTGGCATCTCTGTATGAGTCATGTCCACCCTACGGAGGGTCAGCATGAGGTGCTGCATCAGCGGACCTTGAAGGGTTAAGGACAGCATAAGTTCTTAATGCACTATTGCCTATGCTTGCTTGCAGTACTACAAGGTAACCCACCAGGGCTGCATTCACACAGGGTTGATACACTCCTGCAGGACTTACATGATGCACCAATGCAGTGTAGACTCCCCGGCACTACAGGAGTGCATCATACCAAAGAGGGAACATAAGCACAAAAGCATCATGTGGACTTTAAATTTTTGATTCAGGGAGTCAAGTTTGATTTCAAACTTTTTGGTAGAGTTAAATCATTTGTTTAAGTATAATTATTGACTGAGATGTGCGGCTCTTAATGATTGTAAATGTTGAGATATGTTGGGGGGGCGAAAGTTTGAATCTTGATTTATTACAACATTATAACCAACATATCAAATTCACTTTAAATTCTCAATGTACCTAATGATGTAAGGTTCATTAATCTGAATGCTCCATATCTGATCCAAATGTGCATATATATATATATATATATATATATATATATATATATATATACACACACACACATCCCGTAGTGTGTACGTATGTAAACACAGCCACGTACAGCTTTATCCAATAGCTACATTCACAGCGTTATGTGTGCGGCAGGGGAGGGAGGGGATCGAATCTAGTTCACTTAGTGCCCATAAATCTGGGCCTGAATTAGCCCCCTGGCACATGGGGCCCTGGGCTCAGGCAGACAGATGACGCGATGGTCGCCGCGACCCCAGGACGTGACCCTCATCCTACAAATCAACCAATACTACCTCGCAGATCAATGAATACCTCCCCATCCTGCAGCCTGGGTACTAACCTTAAACACTTTAAGGATTGCATGATGCCTCTTGGTTGAGATTTCTTGCTAGATTTGAGGCAGTGTGATGGAGAGTGTGCTCATATTAAAGCACACCAACACTGTTTGAGAATATGAAGTCAGTAGGGTTTGCATGAGGCATGGCTGTAGCTCTACCACCCGATAAAGGCTGCGTTAATGCATCAAGAGGACAAGGGGTCCTTAGGGAGTGATCATTTTTTAACAACAGGGGGGGGGGGAGCTGGTGGGTTTGAGGGGGGTCATAATTTTTTCAATCCCTTGACCAGGGGGTCATAATTTTTTCAACACCTCTGATGGGGGGGTCAAAATAATTTCACCTGTTTTCAGTGGAACCCCCACATGTTACTATAGGCTAAAAGGGGACGTTCGCGCGAGTTTTGTCTCTTATGGGGGGGGTCGAAAAAATGTTATCCCCTCGATAGGGGGGTTGAAATTTTTTTCATGTGTCCGCGTGCAAAACACAACCAGCCCCCCCCCCCCTGTTGTTAAAAAATGATCACTCCCTTTATGGTGTGATGTGCTGCCAGCCCAGACCCAATTGCCTCAACACCTACAGGAGCCCCTTAATGGCACCAGGCCTACATAAGCCTTAGCTTTATCTTCTACCAGTAGGGTACTTGTATTTTGGTTTATCTTCCTTGTATCTCAAGTCTCCTCGAAAACAGTTGTTGGATCCACATTACATCAAGTATGTACAATGCTATCAGGCAGGACGCAGGAGGCAGGGGAATATGAACATTGGGGGGTCTGGGATGTATTGTGAATCCAGAGGCCAAATATATGCATTTCGGTGGGTTTTGAAGGTGGCTGTTACCCTCAGTTTTGAATTTTACAAAGACCCCCCCCCCCCCCACATTTAAAGGTTAAACTGAGATCTCATTGGATCTGGATGAATCATAAGAATGACCCTGGTGAATCTTTAAAAAGCTGAGAAAACTGAAAAAAAAACTGAGGAGTTTGTAGGTATGTTTACAAGGTTCTCCACCCAAACCTGCACATTTATATGGAGTGATTACTAAATTGAAACCTAAGTAAGTATAGTCCCTGTAAGCAGTGAGGTAATTCTGAAGGGAGGTTAGGGTCCAACATACATTTCTATAATCTACATCTGCCTCTGCCTTATCCATTCCCTATCCTCCAACAGAACACTAAAAATATGCCAGCCTGACACACAACAGAAGTGAACCAGACCAAAAGCAGACCTTTCCCAACGATTTTCGTTTTCTTTATTTTATTTTCACCTATTTCCTTCGTTATTAAAGCCATCAAGAATTCTTCTAAGCCCCGGAGGAGAGCCGACAAATTACACCAGTTCCCACTGTGTACCCTGACATGTACTGAAGTGGGGCCGTTTAAGGCTGTCACAAGTCAAGCTTTTATCAACCTCTTTTTCCCTCCTAAAACATGATTTGTCGCCTTTAAAATGAGCTCCCCCTTCCCCAGTGCTTACCGCGGACACCACTAGTTACCACACTCACGTCATTTGACCTTGACGTCACGACATGGCTTCGTCAGTAGGACATGTTTGATGTGTTACCAAGCAAAATGTCCTAGTAGCTGCGGGTGGGGGTGGGTGGTCAGGGAAATGGAATTATCTGGATGTAGACACCCTGTTAACATGCCTGACCTCCCTCCCCTCATTCCCCCAGTATCATGGATTAAACAAGTTATTTGTTAAATCCTAGTCGTACATGTGAATGGTATTGGACAAGGTCAAAACTTGCCACAAGTAATATTTCATGTGTAAATGCGACTTGCAATGTCTATACTAACATGGCTAGTGCTATGGTTCCCAATTAGGTACATGAGTCTTACAACACATACTGAAATTTTCCTTATACCTTGAAAAATATCTTGTTAGAAAAGTATCTGAAGTATTTTACATGCTATAGTATCAATTATCACCTGAAGCAGAGAAAGAGGAAGGCTGAGAGAATATTTGTTCAGTACAGAGATATCTTATTCAGACAAGATAATTCAGGACAGCTCCAATCAAGCAAACGCCAAGGGTGTCCCTGAGAGAGGAGTCAATAGTCAGCTTAGAGCTATTGGGGTAAGTGGGACACTGCCTAATTAAAGGTATATTCTACCATCTATTCCATCGCCACCTGGTGGCCAAAAATTGAAACTACCTAATTTTCCATGAACTCATGATATATATGCTCATTTTCCTTTTGTATATTCCCTAACTCATCACTATCAAGCTGTTGAATGATAGACTTTTTGTGTTTTCCCACCATAGCACTAAGATTCACTACCAGCCAACTTCATAGATTTCTGTAGTTGAGGGAAAGGAATTTTTTTCCATAAATCCGTAGCTTCTAGATTCTGCCAGTAACCCTTCAATTCTTTACTCAGAAAATATTCATAATGACTGTATCTTAATTGCTATAAAGTCTGGTGAACAAAGTCCTGACAGTTTCTTTCCTGTAGTGAGAAACGTAAGAAATTATAATACTTTTCATTTTCACTTTTTTCTTTGAATTATTCATGGTTCTTTTGTTTTTTCCAATGACTACCTGTTT